>CM052440.1:69682335-69848154 GCA_028533085.1 Varecia variegata | reverse complement strand
TTTTGTCAGGCAAATGGCAATGAAGGACAGTTGTCAAAAGAGTTGAAATTATACACCAAGAAATGACAACAACGATGGACCATAGACTAATCTGGGAAGGGAGGCAAGTGAGGAAGACCTGAGTGCGCAGTGAGTGAAAAGGTGACCAAGTTAATGGATTGGATTCAAAGTTGGGGTGAACAGTTGGGGTACTGGAAATACAGGAGGTAATGGTTAGATGATTACATTGTGGTTTTTATGGTGATAGAGTAGTGTCAATCAATAATCATTTAGTTGCATATAATAGCAAACCCATCTAAGACTGCCTATATGGGTAAGTGTTTAATACAATTTAATTTTGTCACTTATCAAGCAGTCCCAGGTAGACAATCCAAGGCTGGTGCTGTTACTTATTGTTGCCATCAAGGACTCAGCTGTTCTCTCTCTCTCTTTGTCTCTGTATGTGTGTGTGTCTCTCCCTCTTTTATATAGTGATGAATGTGTTTTGTTTACATATTTTATTTTATTTATTTTTAGGATTTTGAAGTCTATGTTCATGACAGTGAACCATATATATATATATATTTTTCTTTTCCTGTTATTATAATATCCTTCTAAGGCTTTGATTTAATAATATGCTGACTTCATAAAAGAAGCCGTGCACGTTTTTTTGTTTTGTTTTTGTGTTTGTTTTCCTCTATTCTCTGGAAAAGATTGTGTATGATTGGTATAATTTTTTCCTTAAGTGGCTGGAAGAGTTCCCTGGTAAAGCCATTTGGGCCTGGAGTTTTCTTTGTGCAAATTTTCTTAAGGATTTTAATTTTTAAACAGATATAAAACTTTCCAGATTTTGTATTTGGTTTTGTGCTAATTTTGATAAATTGTGTCTTTCTAAAGATGTATTTATTTAATTTATCAAATTTATTGTCATACATAGTATAATGTGTAGTTCCCTGGACCAGAAGCAGAAGCATCTCCTGGGATATTGTTAGAAATGCAGATTTTTAAGTCCTATGCTATCCTTACATTCAATAATATATTTTCTTTTCTTCAGATCATATTTCATAACCCCCTATAATACTTTATACTTTTGTTTGTAACTATTGTGTTAGAATATTTTTTATATGCACATTTTTTAGGCAGTTATTGCTAATATGGAAAAACTATTTTACATATTTACCTTGTATTCAGCCACTTTAACAAATTCTTCCACTAAATATATAGTATAATCTACTGGATATTTAAGTATACAATCATATCATCAGCAAAATAGGTCAGTGAGATTGTGCCTTACTGTTTCCAATACTTATATTAGTTATTAAATTTTACTTTACTATTGCATGCAATAAAACCTCCCCAAATGTTTAGATAATGATAGTAATGGTAAGTATCTCTTTTTTTCCTCTGCATTTCATAAAAATGTGATCACTCAGACTAATATTTGCTTTTTTTAAAGCTAATTAATCTTTTCCCTATTTAATTTAATTCTTTCTATTTATATTTAGTTTCTTTTTTACTTTTAGTAAGAATGGCTGCTTATCTTAGTAATTGTAGTTTTATTGACATGTTTGTATTATTTTTCTACTTTTGACATGATTTCTTTGTTTTTTTTTATTTTTTTTTTATTTCAGGAAATTATGGGGGCACAAACATTTTGGTTACATGTTATGACTTTGCAACATCCCAACCATGATTTGAGATGTGCTGTTTCTTCCCCTACAATTCTCACTGTGTCCACTAGTTGTGAGTTTACCCACCCCCAAACCCCCACCCCCAAAGAATATTACTACTGTGTGAGCACCTTAGTGTTGACCAGTCAGTGCCAGTTTGATGGCAAGTACATATTTTTCCTATTGTTGACATGACTTTGCCTTCCATTCATTATTGTCTTTGGGATATCCAAATTTATTCCACTTTATTAATAATTCTTTATAACTAATATAAAATATTATCATTAATCAGAATTAATACAATACTTTCTAATCCCTACTCCCAAACTCAGTTCCCAGCTTATTTTGCATATTCCAAACAATCTTCATGCTCTGATAAGCAAAATGGCAAGGTTATGATAAGGGCTTTTCATAGAGATTGTAAACCTCTTCTGAAGACAGAGGTGGTTTAGCATTTTTTCCTGGGTAACAATTAAATTATTTAGCAGAGTGCCTCATACGTGGTAGGTACAGAATAGTCTTTTTCTCTGTTCTTCTTTTTCAGGGCAACCAGCTCTGGTTTCTCCTATCATTCCTTCTACAATGTGACTTTAAGCTCCTACATTGTGCTGTTATTTGCTCCAATTATTTACTGTGCCTCTTAAAATGTCACTTCTAGAACTAAAGCTATAGCTCCACATGTGGTATGACCAGTAAAAGTAATGTTACCGCCATATATGTGAATACTAAAAAGCTATTAGTGCAGCCTAAGATCACCTCTTTTGTGTGTGTGTGTGTGGCAATTGTTTCCTATTGTTTCCATATATCAATTTGTCCAGTTCTTTTTTCACAAGAACTGCTATGGTGGTAAATTTTCTCCACAGTGGTTAAGACTATTCCTTCTGGAGTCAGTTATGGTGAGTTCAAGTTTAGATTTTTCTAATTCCAAGAAATTTGACTTTTGGCAAATTATTTAATAGCTATAGTTTCATCATTTGAAAAATGGGATTATGTGATTATTTTGAGTACCAACAGTTTAGAGACATGAACAGTGTATATACAAGGTCTATCTGGAAGGTATCTGGCCATGTATTATGAAAAATAGGGACATTTAGTGAAGAAGATACAAGAATCATTGTACACAGGACAATGATGCCTCCATCCCCTTCAAAGTAGGCACATTGGGACCTCACACAGTTCTCCCAGTGTCTTTTGTTTTTTTTTAAATTTTTATGGATACATAATAGTTGTACATATTTATGATACATGTGATATTTTGATACAAGCATACAATGTGTAATGATCAAATCTGGGTAATTGGGATATCCTTCACCTCAAACATTATTATTTCTTTGTGTTGGGAACATTCCAAATCTTCTCTTCTAGCTATTTTGAAGTATACCCCAGTGTTTCTTAACCTAACCCGTACACGTTCCACATTCTCAGGTGTTCTGCTTGTTGTAGGTCTTCCAGAACATGGATCAGTTTCAACAGACTTTCGACCATCTTTGATGCATTTTTGCCACACTTTTATTTGCACTGCACTCATTGCATCGTCCCCCAAAAGACTTCTGAATCATCTGAATAGTTTCTGTGGAGGACTGTTCAAGCTAAACGCAAAATTTGATGCAGATTCATTGCTCTACTCGCTCAGTCATTTAGAATGTGATGGTCACACAATACACATGCTCACTCAAGAGGGCCTAGCACCCCACTGACTAGTACAGTGAAGTTGTCATTGTTCACACATGTACAGTACAGTCCGCTCTGCATGGCTGCCAGGTTACATCAATGTTGCACAAACCATTCTCAGTATATTAATAATGGCTGGATACTTTACAGGCAGCCCTCATATATATGATTTAGACATATAGATGTAGACATAAAGATATAGGACAACAAATAACATTCTTAGCACAGTTCTGGGACTTAGTAAGCTCTAAATATTTGTTTATCAGAAGCAACTGCAAGAGGGACATTATAATTATGTTTATAATTCACTGCTTGTGTAATTTTTTTCATAAAATTAGAATCTTACAGATATTTTAGATTTCAGTTTGTTTTGTTTAGAACCTATCAAACGTTTTAAAACATTTGGACAACTTTTTTTTTTAAAATTGTGTCTAATGTTCTGAAGTCAACAGGCTTTCATAGTAAGAAATGATACTGTCTTCTCTTCCAATTATTTTATTAGTGGAAATGTTTCAGATCTTTCTAAAATGCTGGTAGAGGTAAAATAACTGGAAGTAGCTTATAATCCAAGCTAACAGTTATTCCTGTGCTCATATTGCATCAAGAACTTGAATACAAGCTTGTCATTTATTTTACATTGGTGATACTTACACTAAGTATCAGCAAGAATAGATTTGCTGTGTTAAAGTAAATACATATCTTTACACCTGGAATTCGAGATCTCTTCTATGTTACTAGTTAGAAAATGTATGTTGTTTAAGCAATTGAATCTTTAAAATGACTTATCAGCCTATTTACTTCCCATATGTACCATTTAACTTTATAGTCTGTATGAGAAAGGGGTCACTTCAAGGTTTAAAAAGAAAATAATATAAATTTTGGATTTTGTGTTTTTCTTCTTAATATATTTGTGTCCCAACAGGATGAAAAGTAGAAGTGAAACAAGAGTATTCTATTTGATTTGTTTAAAAACATAAAGCAGCGCCCAGGGTGAGGTTAGCATGTCAAACAATTACTAACAGCAGTGCCACTGTTTGCCTGTGGGTGTGTGTGTGGATGAGGATATGCTTTTTTTAGTGCACACTCTATTTACACAATAACATTCCTCAAACCAATATATGCAGACTCATTCTCAGCATAATCTTTTTTCTTTGCTTTTGCTAAAATATTGTACTATTTGCTTAAAATTACTCCTCTTTTCTGGCTACAATCTACTTCCCAGCTTCTCTTTGATTTCTTCAGTGACTTAAGAAAAGATTAACAGGATTTAAGTCCTTATTCTTCCTGACCATGAGACTGGCTTAGTTCCTCTTTCTTGTAGACAAAATCATACATTTTGCTGATGTTTTGGCTTATTCTTATAAACTCTGCTGTCTGTGGAGTAGGAACCATTCTGACAAATTATCTCTTTGGGAATAGAAGTATGTTTTATTGAGCAAATTAACTTGATAAATCACGTTATATTTGAGTGTGGGAGTTTTTATGGTAAACATTTTTACTTGGAATCCCTTTGTTGTTCACTGTGTTGATGCCTATGATTCAAACAATCCTTGATCTTGTCATTGGTACTATATGCAGAGAAGAACTCACTATAGGAATTTAAACAATGACTTTTCAACACAGATTCCCTGATAAGGTATTTCACATCCCACACACAATTCAAAATAAAAATAACAAATAAAAGTTGGTTGGAAAGACTTAAAAGCACAAAAACCAAGAGATTCGATGTAAGAAATGTTGATGAAAATATATCTTAGGATGGGTCTAAAGATGATCTTTATGTCCCAAGTGTTTGTTTTATGCTTACTAATAATACCTTCTATTAGTAAAGATTATTTATTTGATAAAGAGATGAGAAAATTCCAAATGTAGACTCAGGTGCCAAAAGGTGTTAGTAACATAGAAACATGAGCCAAGAAAGCAGTATCACCAAAGACACAAGATAAATGCAATCACATAGATTTTGCGATATAAACTAAAATAGACAATACAAAGTTATCTTGCTAATAGAGAAATGGCTGATCAGTTGGTTGTTACTATTGCTTTTTTGTTGCTCTTTTTAGAACAGTTTGATTATAGTTTCTTAATATCTACCTCTAGGACAATTATGTATTGTAGAGATCTGTAACAAAAGAGGCTTAAACTGAAGGGACAACTCTTAAAAGGATAATAAACATTTTAAAGATTCATGTTTATTAGGAAATACTGAAAGTACCTCCTATGATTTTTCTTTTCTTTTAAACTTTAGAATTTCACGTCACATTTTGTCTGGAGGTTTAGACAACACCTGTATTTTTCAACTTTCTCAGTTATTTAGGACTCATTATAGACCACACAACTTTGAGCTTTGAAAGAAACCTAAAAGGATACAATTTAACTCATTTTATAGCTGAGGAGACAGGACAAGAGAGATTAATGACTTACCCAAGATCACACAGCAGTTATTTGCAAATAGGTTTTTAACCTGGGTTTCCAAATGTCCAGTCCAATATTCTCACCACTACTGCTTACTAAGGCATCACATGTTATTAGATTTTATTTCGTATTTTCTGGATTGTATTTAGCATAATTCTGGGAATTATCAAAGGTTCAATAAATGCTTATTAAATGTATAAATGAAAAATGGCCTGGAGGTAGCATAAGTCAATATTCCATTTTGTTGTCATAGCTTTCATCAAACAAATCTTGTGATTATTCTTGGAATCTATTACACACCACAAATCAAACGTGCATAGCAAATAGATTTTTTTTAACCTCTCCCAGCTAAATTGATATTGAACTTCCCTGTGCTTGTTTAACAATTCTGGTTCAGGGTTTTAAAAAATTGTCAGTTTTATTTGGGGGTTACAAGCTTCAGTCCAGGACTGAGAAAGGAGATGATAGCAATCTGTAAATTTCAGTGGTGTCTAATTCTGGGAGCTCAAAAATAATTCATAACTCCTGTTCTCAGGAGCTCTGCAAACAAAGATGCCAAAGACGTAATGGATTGCCATTGTATACAGGGAGGAAAAAGTAACAATGACCCACTGATTGCTTTTTTATGAAAATTATTTCCTTAATGATACAATGTTAGAAGACAAAATCAGTTGCATAACCTGCACATGAAATTGAATTGAAGGTAGGATGTTAGGTCAGAGTGGAGTGAGGTTTTAAAAGAACAGAATAAAAGCAATACCTAGGAACGCTATTGGGGTAGGGCAGAACCTTAGTTCTGAGATAAAAAAGAAGGTCTGAATAGGAAAAACTTCTCTGCTCTACAACTCGAATAATATCATCTGCCAAGCCTCAAGCAGTTCGTGTGTTACCTGGAGAAAAGATGCCCACCCTGTAGGGTTATCATAAGGATGAAACAAGATTCAGTGGAAGCACTAGCCTGTATAGGTATTACCCACTTTTGTGCTATTATTTCAGAAATATTTTTTATATTTTAAATACTAATGTATGTGTGGTATTTATTACTATACTGAACAGTTTGGCACTAAGTTGCTAGCAAATAGCATTCTAGAGGGGCTTCAAAAATGCCAAGGAAGTCTAACTTCAAGATACTAAAATGCAACTTTTATAGTGGTTCTATTGACCATCAGCGGAAATTATTGAAGAAAAAAATCAGCAGGAATTAGAAAATAATGAAACTACTTTGAAATGATGATGAACTAAAGAAGGTAGCTTGAAAAAACCATGCCTAGAGGCAGGTCAAAACTTGAAAGAAATACAGTTGTCATGTTCCACACTGGGCAGAGTAGTAGAGTGTGTCCAAAGTAGCTGAGTACACCAAAATAGTCGGTAGTCTTTTCTCTCTCTCTCCTCTCTCTCTCTCTTCTCTGCCCTCTCTCTCTTCTATTCAGCTAGGATGTAGTGGCCACACAGAGCAGGTGCAAAGGTGGCACACCTTGATGAAACCTCTTGAGGCCTCCTAGAATCTCTCATGTGGGAATGCTAAGAAGTGTTCCTAGTGCTATGAAGATTCCATGTATGAGGCTGCGGTTCAATGGATCTCAAAAGCTTAATTTATGGCTATACCACAGTTCTTTTTCACTAGAGCTTAACATGTTCTTTTATTATTCTTATTATTTCAATAGATTTATGGGGTACAAGTGGTTTTTTGTTACACGGATGAATTATATAGTGATGAAATCAGGGCTTTTAGTGTACCCATCACACAAATAGCGTACATTGTACCAAATGTACTTTAAGACACTATGTAGATTTAATATTTCCATTAAAGAGAATGTTTGCACACATTGAAAGCCTCCTGGTTTTCAAGCCAACCCAGCAGCAAGACCATATTCTTATCCTATAAAGAGCAAAATTAGTACTCAGGCATCCCTGGTTGGTTTCTCTCTTTTTTAAAAATGTTTTTATTTTCAATTATTACAGATATGTAATAGTTGTACATATTTATGGGGTATATGAGATATTATGATACAAGCATGCAATGTGGGTATGGGGTATCCATCACCTCAAGCATTTATCATTTCTTTGAACTAGGAACATTCCAGTTCCACTCTTTTAGTTATTTTGAGATATACTACAAATTATTGTTAACTGTAGTCACCCTATTGTGCTACTGAACCCTAGATCTTATTCCTTTTTTCTACCATGACCCACAGTGTCAGAGAAGGACCAGCAGAGAATCAGCAGTTTTACTACCACCCAGCATAGGGAGCCCACCCCTCCTCTGGGGTGTCAGTGGAGGTCACAAAGGGAGTAGCAATATGGCCTCTCTACCCCTCCCTGCCAGGGGTGGTGTCAGCAGAGCCTGAATGTGGAGCCTGCACTTCCACCTCCCAGCAGCGGCAGCAGCAGCAGCAGCTTTTCCACTTTGCCTGTCTGAGTTCTGTCAGAGGAAGTCCACTAAAATAGAAGGTTTAAATAAGATCCAGAGTCTTCTACCATAACACCCCAAATGTCTAGGTTTCAACAGAAAATCACTCGCCATACCAAGAACCAGGAAATTCTCACTCAAATGAAAAAGACAATCAATAGAAGCCACCACTAGGATGACGGAGATTTTAGAATGATCTGACAAACAGTTTAAAGCAGCCATTATAACAATGCTTCAAAAAGTAATTATGAACATGTTACCGAAAGCTCAGCACTTGTCCTCGAGGCCACATCAGAAGAACAAGGACAAGTGGTTGAGGAAAAGGAAAGAGGAGTTATTAATTTGCCTCATTTGCAAAGGAGGAGGATGGAGAGTCCTGCCTTAAAGTGCCATCGTCCTATCCATTAGCAGAAATATGGAGCTTTTAAGGGGAGGTTTTTTAGCTTCAGGCTATTGCTGTTTAACTGTAGTTGATGATTCTGATGCATCCCATATCTGAGGAAGACAATCTCATGACCTCTGCCCAGACCTCCACCTAGACAGTTGAGTGGTCTCCTGTGGTACAAGGAACAAAGGACACTGCCCTGCCCCTCCTGACCACTGGCCTGAGGCAAGGACGCAGGTTTTAATTCTAAAAAGAGTGGGGAAGGTTTTAAAGAGACAGGTCATAAAACATCTTTACTCTTTTTCAGGCTGTTCCCTCTGTTACATATTTCCCACTGTCAATTTTATCCTTCCATATCTATAGGAGGAGGGGCGACATAGTCATCAAGCTATTTCCTGCTGAACTGGAGCAATGTTTTACATAGAATGTTTATAATTAATAGATCTACAAAAATAAAGAATGCAACAGATTACCAGTGAAAAAGGGCATAAGCAACAACTACAACCTTGAGGATTGATGAGGTGAAATGGAGGATATCTGATAAGAGAGATTTTATCCCACTTGGTATCTGAGACACCAGTAGGACTGTGGGTCCTTACTGTCACTTTGTATACAATGTCTGATACAGAGCTGGGCAAGAAAGAGACATGGGACCTCTGAGTGTGGAAATATTAGTCACAGCCTGCAGGTGATCTGAGAGACCGGCTTCTGCAAATCCAGAAATCACATGCAGGAATACTTGCACCAAACCAGGCGATAGGCCAGGGAAATCCTCATTAAGGAGTTGTTCCTCCATCTTGCAGACAGAACAAATAACTATAGCTTAAACAGATACTTTAGATCACCTAAAGGTTGGCTTCTCCAGTGGGGGCTTGGTCCTCTTTTTCCAGGGGACACCACTTCACTCTGGTATTATGGACTCAAGGTTTTACTTCTGATGATTTCAACGAGGTGAGAGTTGTTTTCATAGGGTCCCTTCCACTTCTCTGCTTCCAAGCGGGGTGGGGATCTGAAAGAGGCAAACTCATGCATAATGGTTGGTATCTAATCCACTCATTTGACATATTGCTTTGCTCTGCTTTCTTTTGTTCATTGTTATATAACCATACTTACTTTGGGGTGCTAGGAAGGGTCTCTCATAAACTATTTCTTAGGGGCTTAACTTAAGCCTGCTTCTAGGGGCTACCATTATCCAGAGGAGGGCAAGCAGCAACACCTTATCCCAACTTAGATGGGTTTCCTACATCAGTTCCAGGATGCGTACAATTTCCATTCCAGTATAGGGCTCTGCTTACTTGCTGGGTTACCTCTGACACAAAGAAGGGTCCATTATCAGTCTTGCAGTATACCCAGGGCTCTGTGGAGTATTCTCCTGGGTCCTGTTGATAATGGGGTTGTCAGTCTAGAGCCTGCTGATGTCCCTGCTGTAGGAGGAGGTTCCCTGTGCAGCAGGTTGCCCCTCTGTCTTTGGGCTGTTTCAAGCATACAAACATCCTGCTGTAAATGGGGTCCTCTCAAATGGGGTCCCACCAAACCCATCAAGCATCACGATCCCAATGTGTGCATTCATGCAAGTGCCCCACAAGAGGCCGAACTCCTTGCCTTGGGCAGGAGAACAAGTCCTTGAGAATTCTGTCTCCATTTAGCTCTGCCATCCCAAATGTCAGAGCCCCAGTCTTTGGTTTTTAAAGGGGATCTAAATCTAGTTGGGGTATCAAGGCCCTGAGGTCTTATTTCTTGCCATCAGGAGTCCCTTTCCTTCCAAATGGCACCATGAGCATGCACAACCATAAAGGCATATTTAGAGTCTGTATAAATATTTACCTTTTTTCCCTCTGGATAACTGAAGAGCTCTGGTTAAAGCAATCAGCTCAGCTTCCTGGGCTGAAGTCCCAGGTAGCAGTGCATTCTGTGACCACCACATATCCAGCCCTTCGCTGTCCATAAAGCTGCTCCTGCCAGTGGAAAGATCCCAAACTGGCTCTGTCATTGGCCGATCTGAGAGATTCATCCTGCTGGAGTAGACAGTCTCCAGAACCTCTAATCAGTCATGCTGCAAAGGCTCATTCTCTTTGGCTGGTAACAGGGTGGCAGGATTGAGGGTAGACCCAGTCTTTAATTTAAAGTTTGGATCATCCAAAAGGATGGCTTGGTATTTTCCCAGCCTTTCTGCAGTCAGCCAATAATGACCTCTTCTGTTTTAATAAAGTCAGAACCTGGTGGGGTGAATATACTAGAACAGGTTGTCCTAAAGTGAATTTTTTAGCCTTTTGCAACAAGTCACAAGTAGCTGCTACTGCCCGGAGGCAATGAGGCCGTCCTCTCAGTTCAGCAGCTACTCCAGTCCTAGGATCCTGCCATTCAAATGTGACTGAGTACCATTCATGGAGTTCCTCCTCCGCTGCTTGCCTACGGTTGCCTCAACTTTGCCTGGCCCTTTGCCCACCCACCCCTGCCTGGCTTGCAGAGCACTGGGCACACCTGGTGTCAGGGGTCTGGGCGGGGGCTGCAGAAAAGGGCCCCCCAGGCTACTTTTGCCCACGTGGCTTGGCACCAATCAAATCCCCCCTGTCCATTTCACCTGGGGCTCCTGTGGGGAATATTTGGATGGGAGCCACTAGTGGAGGGCCCATGCCCCTCCTTCATCATCTGAGTCCTGGACTTTGCCCTGCCCCAGGTATGGGTGCCCTCTGGACAAATTGAGTTTCCTGCCGGTTTTTAGAAGGAGAGCTCATTCCCTCCCCTGAGTCATAAACTAGTGGGCATGGAAGTGAAGTCAGTCACACCCTCCCAGTCCCTCTCACGGTGCAGTGGTTGCCCTGGGCTGTTTCCCAAGTGGCTGCAGCCCTCTGACAGGACCGCCATCAGCACGAGCTCCAGTGTGGCTGAGCCCACAGCATCTTCCTGTGGATTGCTCCAGATGTGGTGGGCCTGGCATCTCCCTGCTGTATTGCACATGTGCCTGGGGCAGGGGTGGTGAAGCAGCAGGCGCTCCCTCCCTGGCCCTTGTTTCCCCCTCATTGTGCAGTGGCAGGCTGAGCTCACTGGTACCCACCTCCTGGGTCCACCTCCAGGGCTGTGTTGGTGCCCAGCAGCTGACCCCAAACTGGTGCAGACCAGGGGAATTTGACTGTTTAATTAAAACAAAGTATCACAAAGGCCCATGGTGGGTGGGGAAGTGGGCCCCAGTGTAAGCTCAAGCATGGCCGAGCCCATGGCTCCTTTCCCAGTGGGTGGAGAGCTGGCAGTGGCAGAGCAGGTAAAGGGTTCATGTGATCCAACCCGGTTAATCCCACCCCAATTCTATCACCTGGACTTTCAGCCTTTTTATTATGCAATTTCAGGAAAGATTGTACATATGGGCTCTCATCCCATTTACCTGACCATTTGACATTTCACTCAACAGTCACTTCTCCTCACACTCCAGCATGCACAGCGGATTACAATAATACCATTGTCTTTTAGACATAGACTTATAGCCATAAGTTGGCCATTCAGCCAAGATTCTCCCCAAGGGACATTCAGATGGAGCTTCCTTATGTTGCAACAAAACTCACAAGTCAAACATAGACAATACAGGGAATCCCCAACACAACATATTTTTTAGCCTTTTGCAACAAGTCACAAGTAGCTGCTACTGCCCGGAGGCAATGAGGCCGTCCTCTCAGTCCAGCAGCTACTCCAGTCCTAGGATCCTGCCATTCAAATGTGACTGAGTACCATTCATCCAGTTCCTCCTCCGCCACTTGCCTACGGTTGCCTCAACTTTGCCTGGCCCTTTGCCCACCCACCCCTGCCTTTAACAAAAGGCTAAAATGCCAAGGCCTACCAAATGGGAACCGTGCAAATGAGAACCAAACTCTCAAATGAGAGCCAACATCTCCTAAAAGGGTACAACTGAGAACCAAATTCTCTCAGGTAAGAACCAACATCTCCCAGATAAGAACCAACATCTCCCAATCCCCCCTGGTTCTCTGGGAATGGCAAACGAGCTCCAAATCCAAACCATTTTCCTTAGTGCCACTGAAACTCATGACTTCCACCCCAAATGGTGCCTCCAAACAAATCCAACAGGAAAGTCTGAAAACCTCCCCCAAATGGTTGGAATCAAGGGTCTCAGCATGCACCCTGGAGAACTGACCAAACAAATGGCCAAGGCTGTTGTGACACTTCCCAAATCTGTTTCCTTTTCCCCAAAAAGTTTCAGGTTGGTCAGAGCTGTGTCCAATTTGGGGAGAAAGAGATGGGAGTTCCCCGGAGCTAAAACAGGCTCCATCAGTTGCTAGGGCAATCTCTTGCTCTCTCACATTGAAAAGAAGTCACTCCTACAAGTGAAGATCAACAGCTTAACCTGGGACTGCTCCCCACCACTTCCAGCCACAGCAGTCATGGTGCCATTCAGCAGGAGCACCAATGGGCCCACCCAGGGATGACAAATTCTGTTACTGAAAGTTCAGCACTTATCCCCAAGGCCACATCAGAAGAATGAGGACAATGGGTTGAGGAAAAGGAAAGAAGAGTTTATTAATTTGCCGGCCAATGAGGAGGATCAAAACTCCCATCCTATCCATAAGCATAAATACAGAGCTTTTAAAGGAAGGATTTTCAGCTTCAGGCTATTGCTGTTTAAGTATAGTTGATGATTCTCCAGGGAAGACAATCTTGTGACCTTTGCCTGGACCTCCACCTGGACAGTTCTGTTGAGACATCTGTGGCACAAAGAACAAAAGACATGGTCCTGTCCCTGCTGACCACTGGCCTGAGGCAGGGATGCAGGTTTTAATTCTCAAAAAGAGTGGTGGACATTTTAAAGAAATGGTTTGTAAAACATTTTTACCCCTTTTTCAGGCCGTACCCTCTGTTACAAACATGCTTAAAACAAAAAATAATTGGTCTCAGCAAAGAAACAGAAAATTTCAGCAACAAAATGCAATATATAAAGAAAAAGCAAATGTAAATTTTAGAACTGAAAAATACAATTATTAAAAACCCAGTGGATGGGCTCCATAGCAGAAATGAGGGAGAGGAAACAATGTGTGAAGCTGAAGATAGAACGAGAAATTGCCCAATCTGAACAGAGAAAATAATAGCCTGAAAAAAAAAAAAAAAAAAAAAAAAAAAAACCAAGCAGAACCTCAGGGATCTATGGGACTATAGTAAAAGAGTCATGTCATTGGACTCCTGGAATGAGAGAAGAAAGAAGACCTTGCTAAAAAATTAAGAAAATAATGGCTGAAATTTTTGCAAGTTTGGCAAAAGACATAAACCTACACAGTTAGGAAGCTATGTGAATTCCAGTTGGTTAAATCCAAAGAAATCCACCAGGACACATTATAATCAAACTTGTTAAAACTAAGGACAGAGAAAAAATCTAGAAAATACCAAAATGATACTTTTTGTCTAAGGAAAAAATAATTCCAGTGAGGGTAGATTTCTTATCAGAAACCATGAAGACCAGAGGGGGTGAAACATTGTTTTCCCCAGAATTCTATATTCAGCAAGTACATAATGCAGAGTTTTAGATAGATTTCACCCACTTAATCCTGCATTTTAAAGTTTTTTTTTACAAGAATGGATTTTTAATTGTAAATCTTTATAGCACACTTATTTTAGTGCTGTGGCTCTCAAACATTTTGGCCTTAGAACTTGTTCACAGTCTTAAAAATTATTGAGTATCCCAAAGGGCTCATGTTTATTTGGGCCATATCTACCAATATCTTCTGTATTAGAAATTAGAACTGAGATATTTTATAAGATATATATTGATTAATTTATTTCAAAATAACAATAATGAACCCATTATATGTCAACATATGTATCATAATTTTAAAAATAACATTTTTCAAAGCAGAAATACCTCATGAGAAGATTAGCATTGTTACACATTTGCAAATCATTTACATGTCTTATTTATTTAAGAGAACACAGCTGGCATCTCATACAGGCTTCTAAATGCAATCTGTTATGGTATATTTTTTCAGTTGAAGTGTATGTAGAAAATCTGGTTTCACACAGATATATAGCTGGAAAGTGCAAGGTATTTTAACATATTTTTCACATAAGTATAAATATCTTTGACACATCACTAAAACTCAACAAGTAGTATTTTTTTTAAATATTACCCTTGATGTGAAATCTTAAACCATATCAGTGGAGTTTTGGTATTCTGTTACGTTCAAACCCATTGTTTTGCACTTCTAATGGATCTTTTATTTATGGTGCTTTTGTAAAATCGTACATTGGTCATTTGAAAAATATTCATTCACTGACTTAATATAGACCTTCCAAATATTGACACATTTTATTAAATATAAAAGACACAGTTATTGACATCATCACTGATCTCATCAGAAAAATTTTTAAGTATTGGAAAACTGTGAAGCTCAAAGTAGCAGGTACAATTTTTCCAGAATCCTAATTTTTGTTTGTCAGTGGTTTTCCTTGAACTGATGGGCTCATTTTGTTCATTTTTGAAAGCATGTCTCCTAAATACTAAAATCAGATTAACTATAGGCTGTCAATTATTCTTTCAAGTAAAGATGGTGTTTCATGACAAAAGCATCTGGTTCCACTCAACAGCTGAAACAATTGTCCAAGTGCTTTTCATTGGAATAATCATTACTTCTTGGAATGTAGAAGTGTTCTGTGTACATCCATTTTGTTATACAGAATTTTTAAAAAGACATGTCCCTCAAGGGTTGAGGTATAACAAGATTAATAATTTTTACAGCTTCAACAAGGACATACTTAAGTATATTTGGACGTTTGTTTTTATCTGAAAGTGCATGGCAGTGAAAAACACAATGAATACTATTACAATTAGGTGTCATTGCTTTAATTTCTACTAAAATGCAAGCAATTTTATCTATTATTTGGCAGTATCAGTGCAAATGTCCACACAGGAAGAAGGGCAAATAATATATTAGTATTATTATGAAAATATTTTGACCTCGCAAACCTCTTCAAACTGTTGCTGCAACTCTCAGCTATCAATACTCTGAGAATCACTGGTCTAATGTTTCTTTAGTCAGTGTCTCATAGATTTTTACTATAAGCAAGGATAAAACTAACATATTTCCACCTCTCTCTCTCTCTCTCTCTGTTCTCCACCAGCTGACATTAATCAATAGTGTTATCTTTCTTCATATTTACCTTTGTATTGTTAAATATGCTTAAACATCTAGTATTTGATCTGCCTGCATTAAATGATATCCTTTGACTTCAGAGATTACAGATGACGTAATCAGCAAACCTACTATACCTTCAATCTTCCTTTTTTCCTCACAAATTTCCATTAGTGCCATCATTTCTACATTGTCACGGTACGAACATTATGTTATGTTCTATTACTCCCAGTTGCTGTACCTTTTTTAACCTTAGTGCCTGTTGCCAGTTCATTTGTTGTCATTTCTCTATTTGTCTAATCCAGCTAAATTTCAGCCCATAGTAGTTTTCTCAAGAAATACTTACTCCTATGTTTCTGCATCCTCACCAGCATTTATTGTTTTGGGACTTTTTGATAAAGGACATTCTCACTGGAGATAAGTGATATCTCATTGTGGTTTTGATTTGCATTTCCCTGATTAGAGATGTTGAGCATTTTTTCATATGTTTGTTAGCCATTAGTCTATCTTCTCTTGAAAAGTTTCTGTTCATATACACTTAAGTGCACATACAGTAATAACATTCACAGGGTGTCGGGCAGGTGGGAGGGGGGAGGAGGGGATGGGTATACACACACGTAATGGGTGCAGTGCACACTGTCTGGGGGATGGACACGCTTGAAGCTCTGACTCTGGTGGGGAAGGGCAATACATGTAACCCAAACATTTGTACCCCCATAATATGCTGATATAAAAAAAAATTAAAAAAAAGAAAAAAATACGCATAGAAACTGTATTTCCTGAGTTAGTATGTCTTATGAAAGATATTTTGTCTATATATTAAAATCTTTTTGTAACCTTCTTTTCTTGAGTATCTTGTACTTAAAGGACTTGTTAATCTATATCCTTCTGCTGTTAAATATTGTGTGGTGAAATACAAGGCTAGTCTGCTTTCCTCTTATAAGTAGCTTGATATTTTTGTCTGGCTTCCTTAAGGATTTCTTTCTTCATTTTTGAAGTCTAGTATCTTTGAGCAGATATCTTAGGTTGATAACTCTATTCAATTTTCCCTGGTTTCTAGTCCATCACTTTGTATCTCTTCATTGTATTTCAGGTGTATACCAATTGGAACTCCTTTCCTTTATCTTCTTTTACTATATTTATCTCTAAAACTTTTATATTTTTATATTTCTTTTTCCTCCCACTTTCCCAATTTCTATTCTCTATATACCACGTTGTGTTTTTCATGTAAAAACTTAGAGGAATGCTCTCTGCACTTTACTTGTCAGGTAAAATGCTTACAGTCACAGGGATCTTTCTTTTTCTTAAGTCAAGCCGAGCAGAAACATAAACCATATACAGTCATAGGAAAAAGCAGTTAGTCAGTGCTCAGTAGTGTTTGACATCCCAGAAAATTCAATTCCTTAATGATGTGAGAGATCTCATTTCCAGTAATTTAGGAGCAAGTCTAGAAGCTTATATTTCTCTGTCTCCAACACTGATGGTGGTAGTGTTAGTGATGGTTATGTATTCATATATTTGAAGCTGCAATTCTGGTAGATATCTCAGCTTCCTGTATCCAGTTCTCATTTGCATATGAAACCCAAGCATCTAGCCTTATAATGATAGATCCAAATTCAGATCTCCAATCCAGCTTACCTGTAACAAAACTACTGTTTGGATCTGTCAGAATCACACATATTATTTCAGCTGTTTCTGAACTTACTTGAATATGAGAGACAAGGAGAGAATCCTATTTCCAAATCTCAAAGTTCCTGCCCAGTGTACTTTGTTTAATAATTTAATAATTTAATGTGTATATAGCTCCTATTTCAGTACCTAGTACATGATATTTGCTTAACAAATATTAGTATCCCCTGCTCCTTCCCCCAAATATTAATATATACCACACTTTCTCTCCAGAAAAAGAGGGAAGTTCTTTTGGCTCAGCTATGGTTTCTGAAGTTGAGTTGTAGAACTTTTTAAATAGATATTTTCTGCATATTATGTTCAGGCACTACCTTTCGGGCACTATGCTAGATTCTTGGATTCAGAGGGAAAACATGTTGTCCTTAAAAAGCTTGAGGTGAGTATAGGTGAATAAAAAAATGAAAAAAAAATGACTAAGCAATGTGATAAATGTTTTCACTTAAGTACATCCAGGAAGCTAGGGAAAAAGACGGGGGACATCTCACAGCATGGAATAGTAGAATAGCTTCCCAGAAAAGGTAGAATTTCAGCTGCAAGAGGAAACTATTATAGAATGATATGAGAGATGTTAAACCATTCCAATAACTGTAAGTAATTCAAGATGGTGGGAGAAAAGGATGGACATGGGAACAACAGAGAGTGATAATGTCAGAAAGGTAGGCAGAAGTCAGTTACCAAAAGGCTTTCTGTGATGTGATTAAGCCATTTGGATTCCATGCTCAAGGCACAGGGGAGTCAGTAAGGATTTTAAGAAGGAAAGGAAAATGATCATTCTGGTATTTCTGAAATTTCAGTCTAGTTACATCATGACAGGATGGACTTAAGTGGGAAAAGAACAGAATCTGGGACATTAAATCCATTGAGGAGTTGGGTAAAAAATATTGAACTAAGGCAGCAGGAATGAAGAAGTGGAAATGAATTTGTAAATTATTAAGGAAGTATAATTGTCCAAACTTAACGATTATTTAGTTGAGGAGGATGAAGGAAAGAGAAAGAGTGTCAAGAATACATTTAGTTTTCTGACATAGATGTTTCAATTGATGATGAGGGAAAGGTTTTTGGGGAATGATAACGTTTTAGTGTTGGGCATAATGCATTCTTTTTACATTTTTTTTTTTTTGAGATAGAGTCTCACTCTGTTGCCTGAGCTAGAGGCCGTGGCATCAGTCTAGCTCACAGCAACCTCAAACTCCTGGGCTCAAGCAATCCTCCCGCTTCAGCCTCCCGAGTAGCTGAGACTACAGACATGCGCCACAATGCCCGACTAATTTTTTCTATATGTTTTTAGCTGTCCAACTAATTTCTTTCTATTTTTTCAGTACAGACGGGGTCTCGTTCTTGCTCAGGCTGGTCTCGAACTCCTGAGCTCAAACAATCCTCCCGCCTCGGCCTCCCAGAGTGTTAGGATTACAGGCATGAGCCACTGTGCCCAGCCTCTTTTTACTTTTTTAATAAGTTTTTTATTTTAAGTAGACCTAACTTTACAGATTAGTGCATTTATTTGCATATATAATATACAATATGATATGTTATAGATTTAAATTTATTAAAGAGTTGCTAAGATAGTACAGGGAGTTCCCAAATACCCTACATCCAATTTTCCCTGTTATTAACATATTAGTGTGGTACCTTAGTCACAATTAATAATCCAATATTGATACACCATTATTAATGTAAGTCTATACTTTATTCAGATTGTTCTAGTTTTTACTTAATGTCCTTTTTCTATTCCAGGATCCCATCCAAGATATCACATTATGTTTTAGTTATCTTAGGCAACTCTTAGCTGTCACAGTTTTTCAGACTTTCTTGTTTTTGATGACCTTGAGAGTTTTGAAAAGTACTGGCCAGGTATTGTGTAGAATGCCTATTCCATTGGGGTTTGATGTTTTTTCCCTACGATTTATCTGGGGTTAAGGGTTTTGGAGAAGACCAGATGGGTAAAGTGTCATTATTATGCTATCATTTCAAGAGTACATGCTGTAACATGATTTATAACTGTTTCTGTTAACCTTGATTACCTGGCCAAGGTAGTGTTTGTCAGGTTTCTCCACTATAAAGTTACTCTTTTCCACCCCTCCTAGAGTTTACTATTTGGAGGGAAGTCACTATGCACAGCCCACAGTTAAGGAGCGGACAGTTATATTCCACCTCCTTCAGGGCACAGTATCTATATAAATTATGTGGAGTTCTTCTGCAAGAGAGATTTGTATCTTTTCCATTTATTTAATTATTCAATCATTTAGTAATATCATTATGGACTTCTGGGTATTTATTTTATATTTTGGATTATAATTCAATACGACTTTATTGTTTTGCTTAAATTGTTCTGGCTTTGACCACTGAAAGCTCTTACAGTTAACTCCTACATCCAATCAACATATTCGCATCAATGATTTTGGGAGGTGGGTATTCTTACCTTTTGGCACTGTTGAGATGCTCTAGGCTCATTTTGTTTATTTCCTGCCCCAGATCTAGAATCAGCCATTTCTACAAGGAGTCTGATTCCTTTTATAAGAGAGCAAAGAAATATATGTGTATATGCTAGCCTATCAATATACACATATCTATAAATATTTCTGTATTAATTCATCAGTATCTATATTAAGCTAACATGCTTATGTATCATTCTGGCTTTCATCCCTTGCTAACCTCCATTCCCACTCCAGTAGGGAAAAACCTGGTTCCTACCCTCTGCCATCATTTACTTAGTTGTTTCATTCTAGTATACATGTATAGTGGTTTCAAATTGTTAACCTGTATCCCTGTGGAAAACAACTTAATTAACTAGAGGATAGCACTTATGTGCAGTTTCTTTTGCCTTTAGTCTTATGACTTAACTCATTTTTAAAATTACTTAGGTCAGCACCTCCCCCAACCCCCATCAACCTCAGTGAGGTTGCTTGATACATTTGTACATAGGTGGATTCTTTTGTCACAATATGCATTCAATCCCGGGTCCTAAACCTCTTACATGATTTCTTAAACTTGCATTAATTAATGTTCACTTTTTATGCTGGAAACGTTTTATGGGTTTTGACTAATGTATAAATGCATAATTCACCATTACAGTATCATACAGAATAGTTTTACCCCTCTTAAAAATCCACTGTGGTTCACCCATTCAACTGTCCTCCCAACGCTGAGCCCTTGGCAACCACTGATCTGTTAACTATTTCTATAGTTTTGCCTTTTCTAGAATGTCATACAGTTGCAGTCATATAGTATGCAGGCTTTTCAGACTTATTCCACATAGCTTAGCTGCTTTCCTTAGCAATATGCATTTAAGGCTCTCCCATGTGTTTTCATGGCTTGATAGCACATTTCTTTTAATCACTGAATAATATCCCATTGTATTGATATACAGAAGTCCTCCCTTATCTGAAGTTTTTAGTTACCATGGTCAACCATGGCCCAAAAATGTATGGAAAATTCCAGAAATAAACAATTTATGAGTCTTAAATTATGTGCTGTGCTGAGTAGCATGATCAAATCTCATGCTGTCCTACTGTGTCCCTTCTTCATCGCAGGAATAAGAAGAGTGACATAGTACAATAAGATAGTTTGAGAGAGAGAGAGAGGGAACACATTCACACAACTTTCATTACAGTATATTGTTATAATTGTTCTATTGTATTATTAGTTACTGTTGTTAATCTCTTTCTGTGTCTAATTTATAAATTAAACTTCATCATAGGTATAGGTATTGGTTGGATTTAGTCAAATGCTTTTTCTGTGTCAAGTGACATGATCATATAATTTTTTTTTTTTAACTTCTTAATATGGTAGATCATATAAATTGATATTATAACACTGAATTAGCCTTGCATACCTGGAATAAATCCCACTTGATTGCGGTATATAATTGTTTTTATACATTGCTATATTTGATTTGCTAATATTTTGTTGAAAATTTTTGCATCTCTGTTCATGAAAGAACATAGTTCTATAGTTTTTTTTATAATGTCTTTATCTGGCTTTGGTCTTGTGATGCATTGCTGACCCTATGAAATGAGTTGGAACTGTTCCCTCTGCTTTTATTTTATGAAAAAGATTGTTGATACTTGACATTATTTTTTCTTTGAAAGCTCAGGAGAATTCACTAGTGAAGCCATATGGGCTCTTGTGTTTTATTTTTGGAAGATTATTAATTATTGACTCAATTTCTTTAATAGAGATAGAGCTATTAAGATAATCTATTTCACCTTGTTTGAGTTTTGGTAATTTGTCTTTCAAGGAATTAGTCCATTTCATCTAACTTAACAAATTTGTTTTCCTAGAATTATTCATAGAATTTCTTTATGATTATTTTAATGTCTGTGGTATATCAGTAGTAATGATCATTTTTGCATTTGTGATATTTATAATTTGTATCTTCTGTATATGTGTGTGTGTTTGTCTGTATGTCTGTCTCCGGCTCTCTTTTTTTGGTTAGCCTGGTTAGAGTTTTATCAATTTTGTTGATCATTTTTTCAACCAGCTTTTGGTTTTGTTGACATTTTCTATTGTTCTCCTGTTTTCAATTTCATTGATTTTAGCTTCAATTTTTATTTTTTAATTTTGTTTGATTTAGGTTTCAATTGCTCTTCTTTCTCCAGTGTTCTAAGGTGGAAGTTTAGTTTATTGACTTTAGATTGTCTTTTTCTTTTAAATATATGCCCTTAATGCTATGTATTTACTTCCAAGTACTGCTTTAGCTGCATTTCACAAAATTTGATAATTGTATTTTTGTCTTCATTTAATTGAAAGACCAGAGTTTGTCTATCTTGGTGAATGTTTCATGTGCACTTGAGAAGAATGTTTATTCTGCTGTTGTTGAATGAAATATTCTGTAAATGACAATTAGATTAAGGGAACTATGAGGATGTTCCTGAAAAGTAATTGTGAAGGAATCGAATATTATTGGTGAATGAATAAGTCAGGATCCAAATTGCTGAGCTCATGGTCAGTGGCCTATAATGTCTCCCAGGCTAAGGACTGAAAAAACAAACAAATAAACAAAACAAAAAAGAAAATACAAATGGTGGGGGAGAACTGAGATTTTTAGAGTTGAAGAGTGGCAGGTGTATTGACAATGATACATTAAGAGAAGGAAGCCATGTTGGTGTATGTTTGTGTGTTTCATGTTTGAGAGGATTTGGAAAAGAAATTTGTTCAAAAGGTTTTTAAAATATTGACTTTTGTGGGTATTTGTAAGTGATTGTTAATCTAAATAGTATCTGGGGCTACAAACTGAGGAATGATTTCTTATCTTTCCCAAACCTTCATGTCCATTTTTTTTGCCACTCTAAGAGAGATCAGAGATTATTAGGTAAAGTACAGCAATATGATTTAATACTAGTTGATTTCTGCTTTGAGGCTGGATAAAAAACTTTTGTCCCATCCTGAACTTTTAACCTGTACGCGCTTGGCATTCTTCTTCATCTTGGTAATCCCAATCTATAGTATAGTTCCACATCCACAACTCTCTGTTTTTCCAAAACCTTATTGTAATTAGCCTCAATCCTGTTCCTTCTCTGGTGGTTTCTCACACTAAGCCCTTCAACCATCTTTCCCAGTACTTTTGGAAGCCTTCATTTTGCTGGCAATCAATTATCTCTTTAATAGCAGCCTCTATTTTTTCTTTAAGTAATATTTCTTGCTTTTTCATTAAACTGGTACTTGGACTCCATCTGATTTACCATCTTTTGGGAACTGCTACTATCCATGGCTATTCTCTAGAAAATCCATACCATTTGATGACAACTGCCATTTCCTATCTTCATCTTTATCACAGTAATTATGTACTGCCTTCCTTCTGATTTCTCAGGAACTTTAACAGCTAAATCACCATGATCCTCTCTACTCCATGATTCTGTGTAGCTCTCACTGTGTCTAACAAGTGGTCCATTCAATACCTGATCTTCTCATCCCTGCAACCTTCTCTCTTTTAGTGGGCATTGCCTCCTCTTCATACTGGCAACCCATTTAGTTGGCTACACTGTAGAATTCATTATCATTCCAAAATAATTTTAAAGAAGTTTTAATATCTGAAATTCTCCCAGGCTTTTATGTTTCTGCCTTTGCCATTACTCCACTTCCACTGAACTTATCTTCATTGCATGTCAGCCTCCAGAACCTTCTCATTCATGTCCAAGTATATCCTCCCCAGTTATGTTCACTTTTCTTCCCACTCTGCCTGAGCTACTTGACTTTCCATTTCAACCTTATTGTCATTTGCACACTTGCTGTTTTGGTCACATCTCTTACCCTACCCTCCGAATCATCAGCCCGGGAATACCAAACCACTTTCTTTCTCCTTCCAAGGTGCTGATGGTTGGTGGCAGACATCACACAAGCAGGATAATTAGTTACATCTAAAATCCCCTGGGGACGTTCAACAATTCTGTTCCTCTTATCCGAACCAATTCCTTTTTGCCATCCTTGTCCCTTTTTCCATGTACACATTACACATCCTAAATGTTTTGATTTTATTCAAGTCCCTAAGCATGGCCCCCTTATTTACAACTGACATCTTCCTAATTTCCTAAAGATAATTACTGCAATGCCTAATATGGTTCTCTGTTTACTCGCTTCTTCTCCTTCTTCCATCTTTCCCCAAAATTAATCATTTCCACTTCTCTGATATCCACTCCTTCAAATCTTGTCTCAGTAATTTTACTGTTATTAATTATCTAATATCACCTTTGAATCTTTTGTTTCTTTTTTCTTTTGATTCCTTTCCTCAACCTACAAACATATTGAAATCTTACTTTGCTTTAAAAGAATACTTCTTTCCACGATCTTTCTTTCCTCTTATAGCACCTCTCTTTTCTCTTCTTCTTGAAAGTGTCAGCTACATTTCCTGCTGGCACTGAAATAGAGAGAACTCTGACAACAGTGTGTAGATTGGATGAGTTGTCAATGATAGCTGTCTTGGTTTTCTGTCACTCATTATTAAGACCCCGGTAATCTGGCTTTAATTCCTATAACTTCATTGCAACTGGACTCTTAATAGTTGTCATTAATCTCCTAATTTGCAAACACAATGATGAGAAGATAATGTTTTTCTTTTGTAAGCCCATTTTCCTGTCCTAATAGTTTCATGTCTGAACATAGAGTGTAATCACACAAGACAAAGATAGAAAAAAGCTGTCTCCCTCACAGTTAGAGATTCAAATATTGCTGCACTGGTCTTTTTTGTGATAGTCACTTTAACTTACCTTTTTCCGCAGAACAGAAAAGCATGATCCTAGGTGAGAGAGACCTGAGCACACATCCCTAGCTCTGTCACTTATGACTTTTGACTCCAGCAAGCTACTGTCAGCTTCAGTTTCTCATCTGTAAAATGTTTATAATATTCCTTCCCAGAGTGGCTGTGATATTAAATATGTGTGTAAAAATGCCTTGTTCACAGAACAGTCACTGAACAGAAGTTATTTCCTTTTTTATCTCCTGCTCATACCTCACCCTTTAAAATAGATTTGTTTCCCATGATATGTCTTATCATATTTTGTCCAATCTACTCTTTAAGCAAACAGTGAGTGACCAATGAAGAGATTGCTACAATTTCCCCTGAGATAGTGTTTCACAGATTAAGAGATCTCATTGCCATGGAATGTTTCCTGATCTTTGGCAGAAAGTAAATATCCTCACCAGTACCATATATAGAAAATCACGATGAGCAGTGTTTGTGGCATGATATTTTTCCATCAGCCATGGACAAAGAAAAATCAGATTTCATTTTAAATCATTGTCTTCACCCATTATAGTCCAATTTTTTTTAGTATAGTATTTATTTTCTTTATTCCTATCATGAGAACTAGCTTATATTTCCTTAAGTGAATTTTAAATTCACATGTAAGTTTTTAATCTAAGTAATGTTTTAAAATATCTCTTTTTCCTGATCATTATAGCACCCTCTAGAGAATATCTCATATATTGTTTATCCCTTGTTCACAATCTTTAATAAAGCTCAGCATTATGAATATGATGCTGAATAAAAACTAACAGAAGGCTTTTCATCATTTTATGGTATAAATCTTATAAGCTTTTAGTATGAAATGTTATATTTCAACCATTATCTCCTTGCCAATATTTGCTGAATATGGATTAGTTCCTTTATCTTCATTAATCTCATGGAAAATTTACACAATCCTGATTTTATGGAGGTATTCTTTCACTTTAAATAAGAAAATCTGAATAGTCAACTTCTTGCTATGTCAGTTTTACTATATAGGTTTACCATATTTCCCTTTCAGGATGTTCTAAGACAAAATCTGTCATGGACTTATGACTAATCAGGCAAAGTGAAATGAGGTAATTATTTTGTGACTTTGATCAATGGGAATAAACACCCTGGATAATTCAAGCCCCATTTCCCACTTTTTCTTTAATAACATTTACTGAAAAGTCACAGTGGATTTTTAGGTAATTGTCTCAATCTTCTTCCATGGGCCTGAGTAAACATAGCTAATGGGTCTGTTTTACATAATGAAATGTTATGGAAAATTCAAAACATAAGCCTGGCAGGGACTTTCAGAGGTCATCTGGAGCATCTCACTTCCTCTAGGCAGGCTTCTTAGAAGTCTTTCTTTAAAAAAGAATGCCTGTCTCTAGGTTCAGAATTGCAGAAGTCACAAAGCTAAATGATCTAGTCAATATGATTATGGTTTAAAAAATATCCAAGAAATGGGGATGCTCTATCAGCATTAGAAAGTTGGAATTAATAGGAAAAAATAAGCTCTGTATTTCACTGTAAACTTCAGTTGTACATGTAGAAATTGTGGCTTGGGAGTGGGGAGAAATAACAAGGTAGAGTGAAGAAAGAAGGTAGTTGGATTAATGCTTGTACTGTGGCCGTGTTTCGGGTTATTGACTGGTGTGCTGGTTCCTACTTGACCTGAGGCAGCTGCTGTGCTCCCTTTCTGGCAGGAAAATGGATGGTCACCTACTGCTATAGATACAGACAGTCCACCAAGGAGAACAAATGTGCCATATACTTAGCTGACATGTTCAAATGACAGTATCTAATGGAGTGTGAACTGGAGAACAGTCTTTCCTTTTGCTTCCTCTCTTCCCGTATAAAAGACTCTCTCAGCTATGGAGAAGCAGAAAAGTTCAGAGAGAAAAAAATGAAGTTAGGACTAGAAGCAATGTGCAGACACATGAGTAGGAGATTCCCCATGAAATGCAGAGGATTGGTTAAAAAAAAAAAATGGTGCCTTGTTCATCTGTTTGGAAACTCTGAGTGTACATGAGGTTGTTGATTCTGTTATTCTTATTGCCATCTTAATTGTAAGCCAAGAATTACCCCTGCCTCCCACCCCCAAAGAATCCTCTAACATTTGGGAAGAAGGTGAGACATTGTCTAAATCCATTATTGATTACTGTTCTTCTGAATTGTTTGTTCCATCCACCCTACTCCCATTTTTGTGGGACAAGACTGCTGTTGATTTTACTTCTGAACTTGTCCTAAATTAATGGATAGCAGAGCTCCGAGCTTCAGCTATTTATACACTGCTGCCTGAGTGATAGTACTGGTAGAACAGGGTGATCATGGGGCAAGCTTCCCTTCTCTTAACACCCCTGTCTTCTTTTTCTGTTCACAGCACCACTAGGGGAAGTTGTATATCAGACTCAGCTGAATGGTGGGGGTGAACAAAAGAGGATGCTGTAGATCTGGTTTTTGCATCTCTCCAGATTTGCCGGCTCCACTGTCCTCAGAGTCCTAGCCACTTGCTGGGTAGAGAACTTTGGCTGCTTTCCTATTCGCCTCATCTATTACTGCTGCCACCTGTCTCAGCCTCTCTGGGTGAGGTCAGGATTGGGCACAATCTTGCCCACCAATGTGGGAGCCACGGTGGCTTTGCCACCCAAATCTAACCTAACTAGACCCACGGAGACGCTACCTCTTTCTTCCACCTTCCAATTCAGGTAAAGCCCAAGTGGGAGTGGGATCTGGCTTCCCTGAGTGGCCAGGTACACAAGTGGGAAACACAGAGGAATCATTGTCCCACAAAATGGATTGAACTTGGACCCACAAGGTGCAGGAAATTTAAATGGATTATATTAAGACTTCCCACTTGCTTCAAATCTGCCACCCTCTTTCCACCCCATCATATTCAGGAGATAAATTTTTAGCTCTACTGCATGGAGAAAATTCATTAATTTATTTCCAATTTTTCAGATATATGAGTACCCACTAGTGGTTAGCACTTACTATTTAGTATGGAATAAATAGGGGCTACGTTAGATGGGGATTCCCCCAGTCTTCTACTACCAAATCTACAAATCTGGTTATATCTGCTACCATCCTGCCTCGTGTCCCCTCCCATCTCAATGACCATAACTGAGACCCCGTGGCTACATGGTGCTACAAGACAGGCTGAAAAATTTGACACTTGGAAAGGCAAATGGGGTTCCCATGATTGGTTTTTAACCAAGTGATACTCATTTTCTAGGAATTGCTTCTCTGTATAAAGTCAGTGATTTGCTACCAAGAAAGCCTGTAGAACTATCCCTGTAGGTAATAGCAAAGAGGGCATCCGTGACTGAGGACAAGTACTCCTATTGCATTTTAGCAACATGCTACAGTCAGGGTTCAGAGTCATGACTCTTCCACCCTGGCACAGTACTTTCCATACATTTCTTCAATTTTAGAGAAACAGGACTTGTTTCAAATCTTGCATAATTAAAAATCCTAAAGCAGCAATCAAAACTCCAGTGGATTTTGACTCTTGATTGAGAAAGATAAACATGTCAGTACATCTGCCATCTACTCTTTCTTCCTCTAGAAAAATAATAATTTCTCAGGAATTTGTGAGACTGTTGCAGTTAGACTGTAAAGCAATTTTTAGATGATGATGTAATGAGGAAATTTTTAATACTTCCTCAATTTGGCATAACATTTATAATGTTACATGTCTAGTTTTCCTGTTGTAACAACCAGTTCACTTCTAGGCATTATGAAATTGTAACTTAGACTATGGCAAAACCTCTACAATTATTTTCTGTGTATTCCACGAAGCATAGTGCTTTGGGTCTACTTGACAACAGTTATTTCCACAATTTTCCTACCAGTTTGATAATCATGGTGAAAATTTACTCCTGGATCCAACCTAATGTTAATATTTTAATCTGAGATATAGCTGAGTGCTTAACTGCAGCAGGTCTGAGATCTTGGCTGGTAATTCATCAAGGGATAACCTGAGTGAAACTAGGCTCCCTCAATGTCCAGTCTTCAAATGGAGTCACATTAAAAGGAAGCACACCTTATACCCAGAGTCACTCCAGTCCCTGAATGTGAGAGGTTCTGGGGAGGACATGACCTAAGCAAGGCAACCTCTTCAGCCAGGGATGACTCCAAAGGAGCTGTAGCTGGAGACCACCTGCTGCCCACACTCTCTTCTGCAGAACAATAAGAACTTCCTTAAAGGGGAATCTGGGCAGCACATCTGTGTCTACCACAGTCGACCCTTGTGTCGCTCAAATCTACTTCTCCGTAGAAGTTCAGTGGACATCTCTCCCCGGGGGGAACATACAGGAGGGAGGTTAGTGGGACCAACTACAGTCCCAGCTGCTACATTAGATCTCAGGGCTGCCATTAATACTCATTGTCTCGCTCTTCTATCACTCATTTTAGATTTTCCTCACCTTCAGCTTGTCCTTACTGGCCTTGATAGCTTACTTTGTGGCATAACTCAATCTCAGGGTTCTGACCTCCTGGTCATTATGCCTTTCTCAGATCAGATGCTCTATATTTGTCCATTTACATTAAAAATTAAAGTGATCAGGGAGCAGTTGTAGCTGACAATTTTATGGGATGATTGCTATGTCTTCTGGCAAAAGTATGCCCCCTTTGCAGATGAGGAACTCTAACCATACAGAGCTCACACTTGAAGGGCTAGGAAGCACAAAATCCCTCAGTGTCTTTGGAAGTAATTACAAGCAAGTCCACTTTTGTTTCTATCTCTTGATTCTCAGACCAATGTGCCCTTCCTACTGAGAGCATAGCACCATATAAACATCTTTGATTTAATGCATATATTGCACCCTGGAAAATTGCTCTCCATTTTTGCAGAGCCTTACCTGTGAGCTGGCACTTCAACTGTGCTTTCAACTGGGCCTTCCCATGCTCTATCTGGCCAGCAGATGCTGAGTGGTGCTGTATGTGATATGACCAGTGTGTAATATGTCATGCGCCCATTCCCACATCTATGTTGCTTAAAGTGAGTTTCCTGGCCTGACAATGATGTTATGAGGACTATTATGCCAGTGGATCAAACACATATTAGTAGTACTGGTTGGGGTCCTGCAGTGAAAAAAGTCCAAACATAATTAGAATAAATATCCCCATGAGGACAAAGAGCTGGCTTTTCCAGGATGGTAGCAGCCCAATTGCTACCAAGTGGCTAGTTATTCTTTTTGAGGACTTGCCCATATCAGGCACTCAGCATTGGTCTCTGTTACTTGCAGATCGGACATTCAGCCATGGCAATAGGTTTCAGTCCATGCTTTTGGGCCTGTGCATAGTCTTCAGTTCTGCCACTGTGCCCACTTTGTTCATGTGTACTGCCAGCACTGATGACATCAGCCATAATGTCAACCGATCAGGTCATCTTGTCTACTTGCTTGTTTATTGCTTCTTCCACAGTGGATGCTCTCTGTTAGACATTAATATGTCGTACAAAGATCTTCACATTTCATGCTGACTCCTGTATTTCCATTCACATGCCTCAAGCCCAATCTCCTTGTCCTGATTGTCTAGTCTTTTTCCATTCATGACCCTGAACAACTGGCCAGACATTGCTCACTGCTCATGAGCCTATATATATTCTAACCAGGTTAACTGCTCTTCCCAGTGAAAGGTTTTTGCTGTTGTTAGTTTTTTAAATTTTAAAATATTAAGCAGTGCTGTGCGTTGGATCTCAGGGCAGTTCTATGGACCCAGTAAATGTGGTGGAAACTTGGGACTGGAGTCTTGGGGTCCAGGTGCAGTGCTGGAATCTCAGTGGTGGAGTTCTGGGCCCAGGGGAGCACCAGAGCCACAGGGTCAGAGCCTTGGGTCCTGGGGACAGCACTGGAGACTCAGGAGGTAGATTCCACCATCCCAGCAGCTGTAGTTCAGCCTTGGGGGCAGAACTGAGGGCCTGGGCACAGTAGGAGCCTCAGAGCCAGAGCTGTGACCAGAGGCAGGGCAGCCGTGGCATGGGTGGGGCCATGTGGTCAGATCAGAGTGCAGGAACTACAAAGGTGGATCTGTGTGGGTGCAGAGTGGCTCCACCAGCGTTGGGACCACAAAGGCAGGGCCACATGGATTGGGGGAGGCTCCAGTGGTGCAGGTGGTGGAGCTGTGCTGGCGGGGGGCTGGGGCTGCAGGCCGGGTCCCTTGGGCAGCTGAGGTTCTCCCCTAGCCAAGGTCCTGCTGAGGCAGTCACCACAAGGCTTCTCAGGTGGTGTCTGTGGCCCCAAAGGTGCCCCCTCTGCTCAGATCCCATACTGAGGGGGCAGGGTGATGCAAATTCTGCTGTTGCAAATTCAAGCCCTGTGCAGACCTGGCGCCCCCGTATCTGAGAGCTCAGGATAATGTCAGTTGCAGTAACCCTGGATTGGTAGCCACCAGATCTCTGCTGTGCCTGCTGTCTAGTATAATGTCTCTGCACAGACTCCAAGCAGCTCTCCAGTCAGTCCAGAGGCCTGCGGAGGTGGTGGGGCCCCCTCACAGCTCAGGCTGCAGTGCCTATGAGTTAAGCGTGGAGCTCCAGGGCTCTCTCCTCCTGTCCTTCCCCACGTGTGGTTGCATCCCCAAGGTTCCCTTCAATCTTGTCAAATGAATTGCCCCATCACCTTCTCCTTCACTCTGATTGTCCCCTGTCACTTCTCCAGAGTGTTACATTGTTCTTTGCAAGAAGAGCCATCTGTAGGTAGGCATCCACCTGCAACTTTTGGTCCCCTCCTTGAGGCGGCATGCTCAGGCTACTTCTAGTCCACCATCTTGCCCCTTCCTCCACCAGTGGAAATTTTAACAATCATATAGCCACCTTGTGCCAGAGGCTGTCTGTGTTCCAGCTACCATCAATAACGGGCACCTCACGATCAGTCAGGGAATGATCAGCTCCTAAATCCCATCTTATTGATCACTCTTGGACCACTACTAGTACCAGTAATTGTAGGTTGGGGTCTCTAGAAGCAGACACTGAAATGGAATTCAAAGGCCAAGTTGTTTATTAATATTAAAACCTGTGAAGGGAAGGGAGAAGCAGCTGAATTTGGCAGAGGAAGAAGTCAAACCAACAGTCCAGAGCTAACAAAACCTTATCAGTCCTGCAAAGAGCTCTTGAGTGAATATAGCCCATCAGAGTATCTCATATTTGCACCAAAATAGCTAGCCTTTGTACTCCTACCTCACTCAGTCATCAGCTGCAGCCTGCCCCTAGAAAGGCATGACTTCAGAGGAGGAGGAGCTTTTCAGCTGTGGCCCACTGGGAAGGAGCTGGCAGCTGTAGGCTTTTGCTCACCACACTCCCTTTTGCTGGTCAGTAAGTTCTTCCTTGAAAGAGTGATGCTGCATATCTGTTTCTACTGCAGTTGTGCTGAGGCAGAGAAAAGTTTCTGTAGATACAAGGAGAAGAAGAAAATGTTTGGTGAAGGTGGTGAACGTAGAATTTTTTTCCATGAATTCAAAGGTCAAGGGAGTAAAATCAAGGGTTTGGAAGAAGGAATGGAGTGGAAATTTGAGTCAGGGAAAAGGAAGTTCAGAATGTTATGGATATTAGAATGTAGGAGAGGATATACAAACAGACAGGTTTTCTCATCATATTTCCTCTGAAGGAAGATGATGAGAAAAATACAAATGAGGAGCATTTTCCATTTCCACATTTCTAAGCCAATTAGCTTCATGGCTTTAGTTGCAGCCTTAAAGGGAAGCAAGGCAGTTGTTTGTGGAGTTAGACTTTGTTTGCTCCTGGCCTGAAAAAGTAAAGGGCAGCAATGAGCACCTGCAAATGAGCCAATGTTTCTTGGTGCAGCATGGATATTTAAACTCAGGGCAGGGTGTTAATGTTTCTGTATCCATATTTTAATCCTCTTAGCTGACTTGGAAAGACTTAAGTCTGAGACTTAACAGAGCCTGTCAGAGCTGATGGGATAATGTACAAAAGCTTTGCCATTCTCACATACAAGAGATGCCAGTTTTCTAGGGCCTTAATTTTAACACAGGGATTAACATCCCTTAGGTCAGCAACTAATTCATCAGAATTAAGAGGGATGAACAGGTGCACTTTTCTTTGTAGTAAAAAAGTTAATAATAAAACTGTTAGCATGCTCTGTAAGCAGAAACTGAGACACTTGGATATTTGCCAAGTGGCTTAGAGCCTGAAAAAAGTGTTTTCCTTGCTTCTTTCAATTCTTATGACATGACATGTCATGTATACATATGTATACTTTTAAAAGAAAAAATAGTATATAGCTCTATGACCTTCCATTTTCCTTTAATAATATATAAATATTTTATGTCAATAAATATGTGACTAAATTATCACTTTTAATGACCACTTATATTTTACTGTACGTTTTTGTCATAATTCAGCAAGTTTTCTGCATTTGGGCACATTATATATTTTTTTCAATTTATTTATTTTTTATTCCAGAATATTACAAGGGTATTGTTTTTGTATTTTGAGAAATGTCTTTTTTGAATCTCCTAGTCTCTTTATGCCTGTGGACTTTTGCAATTATTTCTTTGCATTAAATTCCTAGAAGTTGAATAACTGAGTCAAAGTATCTACATATATGTTAAAAGTTACCAAATTGTTCTCCAGGTAAGCAGTATGAATTTATACCTAAGATGGGGATGTGTAAGAATGTTCTATATTCTTATCAATATTGTATTTAATAATTTATTCATCTCTGTCAATCTCATGATTAAAATTATATCTCCTTTTAAAATTATCTTCTTTTATTATTAGTGAAATTGACTGTTTTGTCATGTGTTCATTGGAGATTAGTTGTATTTTATTTTATTTACTTATTTTTTTAAATTTCAGAATATTATGGGAGTACAAACACTCTGGTGACATAAATTGTCTTTGCACCACCTAAGTCAGAACTACAAGTATGCCCATCCCCCAGACAGCATGCACCACACCAGTTAGGTGTGAGTTTACCCATCCCCACCTCCCCCCTGCCACCTGCCTGACACAAGATGAATGTTACTTCCATATGGGCACACAAGTTTTAATCAATTAGTACCAATTTAATGGTGAGTATATGTGGTGTTTGTCTTTCCAATCTTATGATACTTCACTTCAAAGAATGGTCTCCAGCTCCATCCAGGATAATACAAGAGGTATTAGTTCACCATTTTTTATGGCTGAGTAGAACTCCATGGTATACATATACCACATCTTATTAATCCACTCATGGATTGATGGGCACTTGGGTTGATTCCATGTCTTTGGGACTGTGAATTGTGGTGTTATAAACATTCTAGATGTCTTTTTTATAGAATGTCTTTATTTTCCTTTGCGTAAATATCCAGTAGTGGGATTGCTAGATCAAATGATAGTTCTACTTTTAGTTCTTTGAGGTATTTCTATACTGCTTTCCATAGAGGAAGTATTAGTTTGCAGTCCCACCAACAGTGTATGAGTGTCCCTACCTTTCCACATCCATGCCAACATTTGTTGTTTTGGGACTTTTTGATAAAAGCCATTCTCACTAGAGTTAAGTGATATCTCATTGTGGTTTTGATTTGCATTTCCCTGATGATTACCCAAAGTGATCTACAGACTCAATGCAATCTCTATTAAAATACCACCATCATTTCTTGCAAATCTAGAAAAAATAATTCTACACTTCATATGGAGCCAGAGAAGACCTTGAATAGCCAGAGCAACCTTAAGCAAAAAGAACAAATTAGGAGGCATCCATTTAACAGACTTCAAGCTATACTACAAGGCTGTAATAACCAAAATAGCATGGTACTGGCACAAGAACAGAGATATAGATCAATGATATAGGACTGAGAATCCACATATACAACCATCCTTATACTGCCATCTGAGGTTTGACAAAGCTGACAAAAATATACACTGGGGTAAAGAATCCATATTCAATAAACAGTGCTGGGAAAACTGGATAGCCACATGCAGAAGACTGAAACAGGATCTGCACCTCTCATCTCTCACAAAAATCAACTCACAATGGATAACAGACTTAAATCTAAGGCATGAAACCATAAGAATTCTAGAAGAAAATGTTGGAAAGCTCTTATAGATATCGGCCTAAGCAAGGATTTTACGAAGACCCCAAAAGCAATCATAGTGACAACAAAAATAAATAAGTGGGATCTGATCAAATTAAAAAGCTTCTGCACAGCCAAGGAAACTATCATTAGAGCAAATAGACAACCTACAGAATGGGAGAAAATATTTGCATGCAACACATCTGATAATGGGCTGGTAACTAGAATCTATATAGAACTCAGGAAAATCAGCAAGAAAAATCAAACAACCCCACTAAAAAGTGGGCAAAGGATATGAACAGAAACTTTTCAAAAGAAGACAGACTAATGGCCAAAAAGCATATGAAAAAATGCTCAACATCTCTAATCATCAGGGAAATGGAGATTTATTTTAATCCTTTATGAAATTGCTTCCCCATGTTCTTAGCCCATTTCACTATATGTTTTTGTCCTTTTTCAGAAAAAGCACTTTATATATCAAGGGCATTTATTCTTTGTCTTAGTTTATGTATGTATTATCTTTTTGATCACTATTTTAATGTAAAAGTTTGTATTTAAATTAAATTTTTAAAATTTAAATTTTTCAAATTCAAGCTAAACTTCCTTTCTTGTTTCTAGCTGCGGTCTAATTCAGATCTAAAAAGACCTGTCACATTCTAATATAATATAAACACTTAATTTTATAGTTTGTTTTTCATAGTTAAAAGTTTTAATACATCTGAAATTTATTTTAGTGCCAGATTTTAAGATGTCCAAACACGCTTTTTTCCAGTTAGTGAGATATTTGACCCAATAGCATTTACTGAAGAATTTATCTATTTCTCATTGATATGTACTTGGTATAATTCTGGTATTTGAATCCTCTTATATTTGTCTGTCTCTATATTCTACCCTCATAATCATACAGCTTTAATTATTGTAGCTGTGTGATAGATTTTAGTACCTTAGAGAAAGAATGGCTGTTAATGCATTTTGTTCTTTCATATTAAAATTTGCAACTCAAATTTTTAAAAGTTGCAACTCTTAGTAGCTTAAGAAAACAGCATAAGCTAATGGAATCAAAGAAAAGTTTCACAACTTTGCTTTGAGAAAAGCATCCAGGCAGTGAGGCCCTAAGAACAAGGGAAACTAGAGAGAGATCCTGATAAGGCTTGGCCTTCCTGGACAGGCCAGCCTTATTTTCTAACCCTTCTTATTCTCAGTGTGGAAAACATGGCGACTGACAGCTCAAGACTTTCACTTTAAGGCCTTGGCCTACAGATTAAACCTAATTTCGACTTTTGTCTCTGGCTTGGTAGAATTTTCTGACAAGGGACACATTAGCTCAGCTTAGCTTAGGCATCCACCACTTTCCGTGGTCCATGCAGGTAAGCACCTACGAAGACTATTCTATCCTTAGCAGGGAATTTTGCAACAAGCTTGGAATGCCTTAGTTCGTTTATCAATTGTAAACAAATTGTTTTGAACTTAATGATTAGAATTGTGTTTGGTGAAATGTTTTGACCAAAAAAAAAAATGGAAAATATTTAAATAATTAATATAATGGTTTCGTTTTCTCTTATTTTAATGGTATATTGATTTTGCTGTTTGAAAAGTGGGTTTGCGTGAATGCTTTAAATGTTTCAAGTACATCTTAGTATTGGTTATAACAGAGTGTTTGTGAGCAGTGTGGATTTGGTTTGAAGCCCAGAAGCTTTTTATGACAATGGGCAACCAAGACTTGGCTACATGGATTAGGCATCCAAACTCTACCTACAGTGGTAAAGTCATGGAGAAAACACTTCCTACATATGAAAGTGGAAGATTGGAAGAGGAAGTAGAGAGGGGCCCTTTCATTATTTTATTTTCTTATTATATGATATAACAAGCAAGAAAATTCAGTTTTGTTCACATTAACCCAAAGAGTGAACTTTAATCAAGACTTCCATTTTTATGACCCATTCCATGGCTTCTTCACCTTCGGCAAGTCCTTCTGTGTAGCTGTGGTGGTGTTTCTTCACCATCTCGTTTCTCTGTTTTTTACCTTGTTAGTCTCATGTCCTAACCTGTTGGCTTCTTTAGGTCAGGGACATTTTTATTTCTCTTTCAGCACTTACATGCCAAACACTGTGTTTAAAATGTTGGTGCTCCATAAACATTTTCCTTAAATAACTTAAAAAATAAATATAGCATAGAAATACCAGAATTTAGAGTCGAATAAAAACTTGGTTACTTATTTTTATGTGTTCAAGTATTTTACACAATGACATTGTATATGAATTTTTCCTTAGACCTTTATCTCTTTCTTTACCGTAGTTCTACCAACTATTCATATGCTACTTACCTTGGAAATAGCGTAACTCATATCCTCATTTTCTGTTGAACTGAGCCATTTTTTCCTCCTAGAGGTTTGTTCATTGAGTTGGAGAACTAAATATCATGTATTAATTAATAGATGTTATATGCAGGATATTATTTAATAGTGGAAGAAGAGTTCACTAAGACATAATATACAATATTCCCAACCTGACTACAAACCAAATGAGTAAACAAGCATAGACATCTAAAGACTTTTGGGGAGTTTTCTATGCTGTGTGAAAAAAAAAATGTCCTCAAGATTAACATCTTATGAATTTGGACTTCAGATCTACTCCTATAGTGACAATAGATAATCAAAAATATACTTTCATTTATAACTGTTTTATTGAAGTACAATCTATATACAATAAACTGCACATGAGTATAACTTGGAAACCCTTGACATATGTGTGCACCTGTGCAAAAGTGTATCATTCCCCCAAGTTCCCTCATGACCATTCATAATCCCTCCCTCTTGTCCTTCCCAACCCCTCTCCCCAGGCAAACACTTATCTGTTTTCTGTCACTGTTGAATAGTTTTCATTTTCTACAGTTTTATATAAATGGAATCAAACAGTATGTACTCTTATTTTTGTCTGGCTTCTTTCACTAAGTGTAATTATTTTGAGATTTGCTCATGTTTTTTGTATATCATTGGTTCATTCTTTCTTATTGCTAAGTTTTATTCCATTGTGTAGATATACCACAGTTTGTTTATCCATTTACCTCTTTATGGACATGTGAACTGTTTCCAGTTCTTGGCTATTGCAAATAAAGCTGCTATGAACTTCATATGTAAGTCTTTGTACAGAAGTTTACTTTCTTTTCTCTTGGATAAATATCTAGGATTTGGATGGCTGGAACATACAGTGCATGTTTAAGTTTTCAAGAAATTACTAAACTGTTTTCCAAGCAGTTGATTTATTCATTATTGGTTGGTTTATTCATTATCCCCAGCCCCAAACACCACCACAATATTATCTATCCGAATAGGTGTGTAGTGGTATCTCACTGTGGTTTTAATTTGCTTTTCCTTCATGACTGATGATGTTGAGCATCTTCTCGTGTACTTTTTCACCATCTGTGTTAGTTTACAGTGACTGCTGCAATAAATTATCACAAATTTGGTGGCCTAACACAACAGAAAGTTATTCTGTCATAGTTCTGGAGGCTAGATGTCTAAACTCAGTTTCACTGAGCCAAAACCAGGGTGCTGCAGGGCTGTGCTCCTTCCGGAGGCGGTAGGAGAGAATCTAGTTCCTGCCCTTTCCAGAATTCGGAACTGCATTCCTTGTAATACATGGCTTATGCCCCCTTCCTCTATCTTCAAAGCTAGTCCAGAACCTAAGTTCTCTTTGATTCCGCTTTTGTTACATGGCTTCTGTCTCTTCTACAGTCAAAGCATGTTTTGCCTGTGTCTTATAAGGGACATGTGATTGTATTAGGGTCCACTCAGTTAATCCAGGATGATCTCTCTATTGAAAAATCCTTAATCTAATCACAATTGCAAAGTCCTTTTTTTGCCAAATAAGGTAGCATTCAAAAGTTCCAGAGATCAAGATGTGGACAAATTTTGGGAAGTCATTATTCAGCCTACCGTGTCATTCATTATTTCTTCTTTGGTAATATACTTGTTCAAATCCTTGGCTCATTATTTTTGTTTTCACTGGGTTGTTCCCCTTTAATTCAGTTTTGAGAGTTCTTTATATAGTATGGATATAAGTCCTTTAGATTAGAAGGTATATCCTTTGCAGATATTTTCTCCCAGTGTGGCTTGTCCTTTCATTATTCTAAAAGTGTTTTTTGAAGAACAGAAATTCTTAATTTTGATTAAGCCCAATTTATCAATTTTTTTAAAATATGGATCATGCTTTTGGTGTCCCAAGAAATCTTCCCCAAGGTCACAAAGATTTTCTCCTATGTTTTTTTCTAGAAGTTTTATAGTTTTAGGTTTTACAATTAGATCTAGAATCCATTTTAAGTCAATTTTTGTATGTGCTACTATGTATGAATCTAAGTTCATTTTCTTAAACATGGATTTCAATTGTTTCAACACCACTGGTTTAAGTTTGCCTTTTCGGCATTCGATTATTTGTTTATGTGTGGGTCTATTTCTGGATGTGCTACTCTGTTCCATCAATATGCCTGTCTTGATGCTGACCTGTGAACTAGGTATGTCTCTCTAATTACTTAGGTCTTCTTTAGTTTCATTCAGGAATATTTTTTAGTTTTCAGAGTATAGGTATTTATTCCTACATATTCTTTATCTATACTGAATATAGTACCATTAAAGAAAATAAGGTCACAACACCAATATCAAAACCTTAAACCTTTCTCTATATTTCTCTGAAAATGTGTTCTATTTGGCTGAAAAATATACTTTGCTTTTTTCATATCCTTGATTTCTACAGAATTTTACACAGTCCATTTCTTATGAGAATTTTAACATACTACATATATATTTTTTGTTTATCCTTACATCATATACTTGACAAAGTTCAATTAAAGAACCTGGCGGTTAAATGACGTAACAACTTTTTTAGGTTCACAGCTAGTCATCAGCAAAGGCAAATTTAGAAGTATGATACCTATTTCTTTGAGTTATAAGCCTCCTGATTGTATTCCATCCAGTAAATTAACTTTGAATTTTTCCCATTTTTAGAACCATGTAATAGGGTTTTGAACAATTTTTTATATATGTAAGCGCTGTTCGGAAAGTATCCACCCGTGTAATATGAAAAATTATATTATTCATGCATAGTCATTATTGCAAATATAACAGATTTCTAAATATTGTATCAACACTTAGCCTAAGGCATGATTGCCAAAAAGCACAGGATCTAAATATAAATGTCTTTGTAGTCTAAAGCTTAACACACTGTAGATCAATGTGTTCTATTTGCATTACATTACTGTAACAGGGAAGCATATTTCTTATCTGTTTTGCAGTTTAAGTAGCATAAAGACAAGCTTGTTTCCTTACTGATTCTTAGAAGTTATCACACAAAAATCTTATAATAATTGCCATGTTACTTATCAAAGGGCAAAGCCCAGGGTTATGACTTAGGGACCAGTAGTCAGTTTTGAAGGGACTCATAAATTGTGTAATCATCCCTCTAATTGTTTTATTACAATGTTGATTTTTTTTCCCAAAGAATTAAGGCAAATGGAAATTGATACTACATAATAGCTAATTAGTTTAAGCTAGTTAAATAACATATATTTCAACTTCTTACAACAAAACATTCAGCTTCTTCAGAAGCACAGTGTTAGCAATTGGAGCTGCATATTTCAATATGCCTGAAGTTTCAAATATTAGGCCAAGGTACATTTGGAAAGGATTAAATTCTTCTCACCAAAAATGCTTTCTATTTTATAAACTTCAAGGTAAATGCCATTTTAGGTTGCAGCATCTTATGATGGTTTCTAAGGCAATGTTGATTTTATCTTCGATGCAGAAAATGACTGTCACTGTGAATTGACTAAGCTGTTTGTTGTCAGCATTACTACTATTTTTATACCACCCTGGTATGCCAGTCAATGTTTCCCGCTTCATTATTTTGCCCAAGTCTTTATAATATCACTTAGTACAGGATGAAAATATTTGTTCACTTTTGGTTTGGATGTTTGTGAGCATGAATGATTATGGGGAATCAAATGTAGTTGTTAAAAAAGGGTTTTCACTGATGAATAACAAAATCCCTCAGAGGTATGGGTACATGTATTTTTAATAGGTGCATTTATTTGATTACCATCAGCCATTTGTAGTGTGTTCCAGTTGCTTCCCCAATAACGTACTTAAAAAAATAGTTATTAAGCCAAGACTGCTCTGCTGTTCTGAACAAGACTGACTTTTATTTACATATAAATTCAAATTTATAAAGTATTTTAAAAATACTAAATTATGTTTTTAGCATTCAGCTTGTTTTGGAGTTGAGGACAGACTAACTTGGATGGTTTATTGTGTTGCTTTTTGCTAATTTAGAAATAAGTATTTTAAATATATAGCAGAAAACTTACGACTAAAGCACCTAAATGACTCGCTATTAAAGAAACTTACTTTTAATAATTAGATACTGAATTTGTTTGCACGTATAGTTCACAGTCTTTCTGGAAAACTAAATTCTCACATTTTTACTTTCCTAAAAACAATGATGGACTTGTTCTACCCAGCTTTACTTGAGTTTCTTTCTAAGTTGCTTTCAGGGCAAATGACTTGAATCACTGTGTTGTTCAGATTGATAGTATATGATGATTTAACCCTTAGAACTCTAGTGCTGTGTATTTTGGCTTCATTCCAAGTTACCATGAGATACACATAGGGCATACTTTGTCTTTGCTGAAATCATGAAAACACTGCAATTTCAAGTTATGTGCTACCTGCTCCAAAATAATAAACTGCCCCATCTATTGCCTTCACTCATGAGCCTGTAAAGTGTTCCCCACAGTTCCTTTAAAACTAAATTGAGAATGTATCCAATCTGTGGATATTCATTTCAGTGGATGTTCATTTAAATGTGTGGATTCGTTTGCTGTTGTCACATTCATTTTAGAAGTGGATTTTCACAGGAAACTAGCAATGTTTGCATGTGAAATTTAGGTCTGATTTCATGTAGATAATTCTTCCTGCCTCTACTTTTTCTCTGAGCATGTAAAATTGAACACACAATTACTTATTTGTAGTCAAAGTTACTCAGTAGAGCTTCAAGCCAAGAACTTCTAGCGTAAAGCAGTCTCTTTTATTAGCAGTTGAAAATGGAGGCCAAACTATGTGAAGAGTCAATTTTAAGATTAACAATGTTTTGGAAGCACTTTTAAAAGAAATCTTGGGACGACATTTACAACTATCAGGCTTAAATCAAAGGCCTTGCCTTGCTGGTGAAGATCTGAGAGATAAGAACACATAAAGCCTCAGTGGTAAATCAGTTTGACATAAATAAGGTTTTGAAATATTTAAATTCAGTTTAACTGAATTTTTCAGTTTACAGAATACCAAATAGTGTGTTTAACAAAATATTTCATGATATTTCACTAAGGTTTCAGTAGAGAGAAAACCAGAGACTGAGAAACATTACTTATGATATTTAGAAAATCAAATTGAATATGTATAAGCAATTTTAGCAAAAGAAGAAATAAGTATTTTCTAGTTTCAATCTTTCATGTATACTCAACAACATTTATAATATATGCAATATTTTGGGTGTTATATATTTAAAACTATCCTAAGGTAATTTTAGCATACATGGATATTTGTATCTATCTAGATATAGGTTAAGAGAGATCAATATCTCATATATAACATAGAAATCACATATCTTTTGATGGATTACTTTGAAAATTAATTCAGAAAACAGTTTTTAAATGTGTTTTGATGACTGCTATAGGTCTATAAATAATATTTTATGTATTTATATATGTTTTTAGATACATATAACATATTAATATATGCTTTACCTCAGAGAGTTTCCTTTCAAAAATATACAGAAATCTATAAAACCAACTTAAATGTATTTTAAGGGAGGATATTTTAAAAAATAATATAATATAAACTATCATTCAATTTATTGAATATATGTTAAATTCATGTCAAATGAGACACAGTGAGTTTATATTGTTTCTTAATTATCTCTCAGCCAAAAGAGACAAAGCAGACTAAAAGAGAAATTAAGGCTTTTGTTGGGCCTGATGATTGGACCCCAAAAGTCTGGGGGAAATTTGATACTCTGGGATTCAGTATCTGACCAGGAGGTTCTACTTCCTGTGAAACTACCCACTGGAATCGACTTGATCCTTCAGTCCTTCATCTCTCTGGTTCCATCTCTCTGGGCTTAGCACTGAAGGAGCTCAGGGAATTTCACCCCAAAATATGACTGCCTGGTATAAAGAGCATTTTAAATTAATGGCCTTTAGCATTGAACAGGCTTTAGAAGGGTCTTTCCCTCTATCTGCATAAAACTAGACAGACTCATCAAAAAGAACAATTGCCTTTCCTTCCCCTCCCTGTTATTATCTCAACATATTGTAGGAAAGAGGATCAAGAATACAACCAGACCTGGCCCAAAACCTGTTTTAAAGATAATACCTGTGTCTCAGGATAATTTAATTTCTAAAGAGAATCATTTACAAGTCAATCTGTTACCCCTCATCCATTCATTCTCCCAAGTATCTATTCATCCTCCTTAGTAACCATTTATTGCCCCTAAACAGAACTACCTATATTCCTCAATTCCCTCCACCCCTCTAAAATGAGATATATAAACTCCTGGACCCCACTGAGATATTGGGTGATCACTCTGTGAGTCTCCCTATGTGCACGGTAAATAAATCTCTTTCTCTTATTAATCTGCTTTATTGTGAGTTGATCTTTCAGTGAACCTTGGGGGGACTGAAGGCGAAGTTTTCTTTCTCCCCCACAGCATCAAAGGTCAATTAAGCTCTACAGGCCAGGAGGAATAAGGTCAGTCCTCATAAACATCCCCCAGCTAACAGTCTCAGCCTTTTATCAACCAGGAAAGCAGTATCAGAGATGCTAAAAGAGAAAAGACTTAATTAAAAAAAAAAAAAGAAAAGAGAAAAAAGAGTTCAATAGTGTCAAACACGATAAAGAGGTAAAGGAAAAGGAAAAGAAAGCCACAGATTTGGCTGGCTTGAAGGTCATTAGTAAGAATTTGCTAAATCTACAATACTGATGTTTCAATAATAAGTACTTTTAAAGGTTTTTGGTTAGTTAGATGGTACAATTCAGTAGAATAAAATAGCAAATGTTATGGTGATAACAGGGCATTAAAAAGATACTTGGTGGGGAGAATCTAGAAGATTTGTTAAAATATTTGTTTGAGAAGTTTTAAAGAAAAGAAAGGAAGAAAGAAGAATAACTAAGAAAGACAGAAGGTTCATTTAATGAGCACCTACTAGATGCAGGAACAAAACATAAATTGAAGAAATAATAAAATAAATAGTACCTATTTTAAGGCAGGAAATATTTTCCATGTTTGTACTTGTTTCTCACTAAGAATCAAGTCAGCCATTGGGGCAAGAAATAGATATATAACAAAAATATTTCATTTATTCAAATTCTTTCTTTTGTTAGTTCAAAGAATAAGAATACAAACTTCTTGGATTTCATTTTCCAGCAGTTAGCAATATATTTTTAAGCCAGCTGGAGGAAAAGTTATTTCCAGGAGAATTAAAATCTTGCAAATGAAAACTCAAGATCAAATAATCTACGCACATATAAACTTCACTGTATTGCAACAAATGTTTTTGTTGGCACAGTAATTTTGATAGAGACAAGAGACGCCTCTCCTTTATTCGTTCTGAGATTTTTCTCTCTAGAGATTTATATCTTAGGGGCCTAAAGCAAAAGTGAAAGCAAACTTAATTCTTTCGAGTTTTCTGTCTTTTCTTTTTCATTTTTTTTCAGCCCAATCACCAAATATTTATATTCTGGGCACTTGTTCTCGGTGTCAGGGAACCAGAGATGAATAAGACATGGCTCCTGCTGTCAAGGGGTTTATCATCCAGTGATAGAATAAATAAATGCAAGAAATATAGTGTTGTGGGCTTTTTCATCAAAGTGCGTACCTCTGGGGAAAAAGAAAGAAGCAGTTAATTACATTGAGGGGACCCAATAAGGCATCCCAGATAAAAAGGTGGTTTAGATGATTATGAGCTTGTATTTGCCAAGTGGACAAAGCGAAAAGCGTGTTCCAGGTAGAGGAAACAACACAGACAAAAGTAAAGAGACTTGAAATGATAGAGTGTGCAGGATGGTATGAATAATTTTGGTATAGCCGGAGTATGAGACGTGAATGTGGGAATAACAAGAGAAAGGCACCACAGAGGTAAATTAGGGCAGTTTGGAATAGCTTTGTCATTTTAGAAGCCTGGAGTTTGTGCCAAAGAGAATAGAAAGCTGTAGAAGGACTTCTTGTTTAGTTTAGTAACATCATTCTTGCAGTCGTGTGGAAGACAGATTGTAGAGAGGCCCGGACAGAAGGAAGGGGGAGGAGAGAGACTCTTGAAATTATCCAGGTAATGTACTCGCTGCTATATTGCTGCAGCTACTGCTTTAGTCCAGATCTTCTCCTAAACCATCATTTTGTCTGGGAAGCCTTATGAGGCCCCCTTCATCTTCATCTGGACTAAAGCAGTAGCTATAGCAATAAAGCAATGAGCACAAAAAGATTATTTAAGAAAGTTGTGTTGACATCCGCTGGGAAGAAGGAGAAAGGGGCCATCAAGAATTATTTCTCCTGTGTCCACCAAGACTTAAAGGCATGTAGCCAAACTTCTCCACTTTCTTCTAATAAATGGTTGTGGATTAATGATCATTTATTTATGTAAAAGATAAGTAAAGATTTCCTCTGCATTTCCTCTGTGTGGCAGGGTGTCTTTAATCACTGTTTCCTTGTTTTTCTTTTTCTTTCTTTCTTCCTTCTTTCCTTCCTTCCCTTTCTTTCTTTTTGTCATCTTTTGTTGATGTTGCTTGTATCTAACAAAGTTTATTCTGGAAAAGGGAGTTTGGGACAATTTTGGAAAAGGGAATTGATTTCTTTGTATGTACATTTATTCATTCAACAAACATTTATGTAGCACCTTCACTGTGTCCCAGGGATAGGAAGAGAACATGACCTGATCCATGGCCTTAACATGAAGATTTCATAGCATGGTGGAGAGAATACACAGGAGCCTGTACAATGTAACATAACAACTACATACTGGAGGTACATACGAACTGCAGAGGAAACACAGAAGAAAGTAAACGCTTGAGGTCAGACTTGACAAATGAGTAATTTGTCATGGGGAGAGGAAGCCAGATAGAATGAATACATTTTATATTCAAAATTTCAGATAAATAAGGGAACCTGGCATGCTGAAGGAAGAACAAATGGCTCAGAGTGACCTGGGGAAGAATGGTGACAGAGGGAACAATTTAAAGTAGGCAGGGGCCATGTTATGGAGGGGACTTCATGTAAAAATTTCTAAGAGTTATGACCTGATCAGAATTGCAGGTGAAGAAGAAAGGAAGGCACTGATGTTAGTTAAGGATGTGTGCTAGCTCTGTGATGAGTACTTTCGATATGAAGTATCCAAATGCACGATGCAGTGGGAGAGCACCACTTTGAGCCCAAACAGGTTCAAATCTTAGATCTTCTTTATTATTTTAAGAGTTGGGCCAATTCCATAAGCTCTTTGAACTTCTAGCATCTTTATAATGTTTAATACATAACTTGCAGAGTTGTTATAAAGAACAAATATTAGCTGTAAAGTACATGACATATAAGTGTAGCTATATTATTACTATTAATAAACACCACTACAGCCAAAATTCAAAACCATGCTTGATTCCAAAGAATACATATGACAGGGGTCTAGTCAGACAGAATGTTGCAGCCCGTTGGCCAGCGAGCTTGGTTCAGCAGTGGGTATGTAACTCATTTGGAGTTCACCAAACTTAACCCTGAGAATTATATGGGAGGTAGGATCAAACAAACTCTTTTACTGATGGAGTTATAGCCATGAGAATGTTAAGTGTAAAAATCTCTGCCATGTTTTACCGCCACGAAGCATGAATCAGCCAACAAGTTAAGCCAAAATAGAAGCTGGCAGAGTCACGAAAATGAGAGTAAGTCCCAGCTCAGCTCCACCTGAAGTCAGCACAAATGATGAACTTTTTTAGGTAAAGGAGATAAATTACTACTAATAATCACAATGATAACAATAGCTTTTCTTGTGGTTTAACTCAACTTGCATTGAGTTTTCGGTCTTGTATCCAATACTATACTGACTAATTAAATTGGAATTAGCAACCTAGAAGCTCACTTTGGAATAACAATAATGTAAAGTTGGAGGGGTTCTAATCAATAAGGAAAAGAACAAAATATGAGAAAGCAGAGACAGTTCACGTAGACTACTTGTTCTAGAAGCTGATCTTTCGGGTTGCAGTCTGAAATGTCGGTTCTGTGTTCTCAGTTCTTGGTGTGCTCAGAGCTGAAGAATGACCAGACACACCAAAGTAAGGCAAGCATGAGGTGAAATTTATTGAGAAGGAGCAAGATAGGATTATAGAGCAAGAGCAAGACATAGGTTTACAGAGCAAGATACATACTCCACAGATGATGGCTGGACCCCTGTCGTAGCAAAGAGAGAGCTTGGTTATAGTCTGGGTCTTGTTTTATAGTGTCTGGATGGGGACCTCTCGGTGGTTCAGACATCATCATAGAACCGCTTTGGACAGTTGGGAGTTGTATGACCTGAGTCTTACTATGCATGCAGATCTCCCATGAGCCTCTCTGAAAGCCCACTGGGCACAGTGAACTGCAATGATACCCACTTTTGTCCCTAGGAGAACAGGAATCTCTCACTATCTACCTAACAGATCTATTTTAAAAAATTAAAAAGGAGAAGGTGCAGGAGCTAGAGTTGGGGCAGAGTCAAGAAAGTATTTATTCCCAGGAGGGAGAGACTAGAGCATGTTTATAGGTGAAGAAAAAGATGGCAGTGGAAAGGAAAAGCTTGACAGTACTGAGAAGAGAGAGGATAACTGATGGAGACACAGCGGCAGACACAGAATGTGATGAATATTTCTGCTGTCATGAAATCTCTAGTAAAGCCTAGTATCTGCTCAGATGGTACATTTAACTAAAAGTGTTCAATTTTTTTTTAGTGTTTATTTAAAAAAACATTTTGGCTTCTTTAGCATGTCTAATTACACTTTTATATCTCCTCTAATCTCTTCTACTTTCCTAAATCATATGAAGTCTTATAACACCCTGCTCTCCCCCCCCACCCCAAAAGCAAACAAACACACAAATAAACAGAACTAAACTAAACCCCTCTATTCAAACTAGTAGAGATCCTCATGGCCAAAGAATACGCTAGGATTACTGAAGGCATCTCAGAATAGTCATTTTGCAGGCTTTTCATTTCTGCTTTACTTTTTTCCCCGGAAATTTTGCACAGTCTGATGCACAAAAACAATGGGAAAGCGGATGACGTGAAATGTGTGAAAGAAATGGCAGGAATCCAATGGGAAAGACATGCCCTCCACGTTTGGCAGGAGGCGCGCGGGGGGGAGGCAGTGGCCGTGCAGAGTGATGAGTCACACTTGAACAGAGGCTCTGGAAGGAATTAGTTCAGAAAGAGAAGGCTGGAGAGCTCCCTGAAATGTCTGAGTGCCTTGGGCCAGTAGCAATATGTGTGTGATCACAGCGAGACAAAGGAAACCCTGAGATCCTCAGACCCTCTTTCTGGAACCAGCAGAGAAAAGTATCCCTAGCTGCTTTTGTGTCTGTGGTAGGTATAAAACCACAGCCCTTCTTCTGTATCAGCGAGAAAACATGTCATGAGCACCGCTTTTTAGCAAACTTTATTTGGGCCAAAGTATATAACGTGAGTTTCAAACATGAGGATAGATAAAGCAAGCCATGACTGAAGGAAAGACAGATCTGTTCAAAGGTCAGCTGGGCCACAATATTAATGAGCTTGAGAAAGACAAGACAAGAGATTAGGAGAGAAGAAACTTGTTTGCTTAACTCTGAATCAATTAACAAAAACAAGGAAGTGTCCCAGGGCTGCACAGAGCTAGCATATAGATGAGCCCTAAAATAACCAGGCAAAGAACACCACCAAATTTAAATATCATGCCAGCATTTCCTCCTGCAAAAAGAAATTATTAAAAAAATAAAAAAATTTAAATATCAAACTTACCCATTGAACATCCTTGTAAATATCAAATGCCATGTATTATAAATCAAAAACTCCCAATTCTTGGACTAGTAAACTCAATACTTAATGCCTTGAGCAGGAATGGGTCCACTTTTTGCAATAACATTAAAAATAAGTAAATATAAATATCTATCTATATAAATAACAGCTATTCTCCTGATTGTCTTTATGTACTGTTTCATGGCATTCATATAACTTTGAAGAGCCCTCGTAACATTCCAATATTACAACAATAAATGACATTCTGAGCTTGTGATATAGAAGAATATGACTCTTCATTATACTCTCGTACGTTCAGATTTGACTGAAAAATAAAAAGAAGTTAGGTTTTCTTAGGCCAAAGTATCAAAATGTGACCTAAATCCCCACAATTTGATTTTTAAGTGAAGTGCTATAACATTAATAAAAGTCTCTAGTAGACCGTACATATCATGGAATGGAGCATTTTGTCTCTAAAGCATTAAGTAATAGATCAAATGCTATTAAAGGATGGATCAGTGCTGGGCCATCTAACAGAGATAAAGAAACTACTAGCATGGAAGCAGTTGTCCAGTAATGTCAGAACACAACTTCAGAGTACTCCAAAACATCTGCTCATTTCTAGCTGTTACAATATAAAGCTTACTTTTTCCGAGACTCCTCCTTTTGGGAATTTACAGTGAAGACACAAAGCCTTCATAACATAATTATGATAAAATGACTTGAACATTTCATTATTCCACTTTCATTTGCTTAGGAGAATAACCTTGACATTAGATTAATGTAGAATGAAATTGAAGTTTCTACAAACTGTAAACATCTCCGCCGTGTGACCAGAATGATGTCAGCGGGGCCAGTGATCTGAGGCCAAGAGTGAACTGTGAAAGGATGTCCGCTAGCGGCCGTTGAAGACAGGGAGCTGGTTTGGCTTTGACTTTTAAAAATTGCCAGACAAGCGTGTTCTGTGTCTCTCCTGCATTTGAAAGGAGCTGGAAGCTTGTGGGTACTTGAGAGCTGATGGTCTCCAATGCCTTCACATGAAAATTCCTGGCCCTTTGCCTGGTTTACCTTAGAGTTTGTATTGCCTCATTTTTCTTATTTTCCACCGATGCCCTGCCCTGAAGAGCTTTTCCAAAATGTAATTTTTCTGTCTCTTTCTTTGGCGTTGACCATGCAGAAATCTAATAAAGAATGGCAGCGTGTTGCCCTCAAGGATGTGATAATTGTGACATTTGCTTGGAGATCGCAATCTATTAATGCAGTACTTCTGAGGAGGGTTTTTGAAAGAGCCCAATACAATACATTTTCTCCATTTTACAGATTAAGAAACTGAGCTATATATAAAAAATGGAAGCAATAGCAACTCTAATGGTCAGGTGCCAAAATATTATAGGAAATGAGAAGAACTGACAATGGCATCTACTCTGAGCCAGATCTTGTTCTAGACACTAGGCTATTTCAGAATGTTAATTCCAATTCTGCCATTAACTTTGTAAATTAAATGGGGGTGTTCCCATCTGCTGCTAAGTCCCAGAGCTAGGATTTGTCCCCAAGCCCGTCTCCTTCCAAAGTCTATTATTTATCATATCACAAAATGCTGCCTCTCCACTAAAACTAATAAATTTATTACATGTTTAAGTAGTAGATTTGTTTCTTAAAGCATTTTATTAACTATTATTTTATCCTCACAATACTCTTTTGAGTTACACAGAGACTATTAACTTTTTGTTATAGAAAAAGAAACCGAGGTAAATGAAGACCCTCTGACCTGCTTGCAGAGGTTAATCACATTATAGGAAACAGAATTGAGGTCTTTCGTGTGGCATTTATATTAGATCACATCATCTATTTTGGTATGTTTGTTTTGGTATAGAGCCAACACAGTTAAGATCAATGGTACATGTATAGGGATTTCCATAAATAAGCACATAACTTTACATGCCATTACTAAGGCTGTAGGTAAGAGGCACTATTACACACTGTAAAGAAAAATACAATTGTAGGTTTCCTGACAGCAGGAAACCTATATCCTCAACCAACTAGGTTTATAAATGGTATATATACTATTCAGAGGATACACTGAGAATGGCCTTATAAATTTAAGAACTTATTAATTCTTTCAGTCAATAATTATACAAGTTTTCTTGAGTGCCTACAACATGTTAGTCATGGTTCTAAATACTGGAGTACAGCAGTAAACTAAATAAAGAAAAATGCTTCCCTTGTAAAACATACATTCTAGTGTAAGAAGTGTGAATAAACAAAGAAAAATGCTTCCCTTGTAAAACATACATTCTAGTGTAAGAAGTGAGAATAAACAAAAAGTTAAATATTTACTATGTCACATGGGAATAACAATGAAAGAAACAAGGCAGGTTATAGAGTGCTAGTGTATGTCTGTGAGTGTGTGCAGTTTTAAACACAGTAGTATAGGAGGCCTCACACATAAGATGACATCTGACCAAAGATGTGAAGGACACAAGAGAAATATAGATACTTGGGGGCAGGGGGTGGTGGGAAAAGCATTTTTGAAAATGGACTAGTAAGAGCAAAGTCTCAAAGGCTGTAGTGTGCTTGTGCTGTTGAAGAGGAAGATGGCTGGTGTTGGGAGAGGTAGCCTGGCACACAACAATGTCAGAGAGGTTGGACAGGTACATACATAAGGTTTTGAAGATGATCATAAGGGCTCAGAATTTTCTCAGCGTGGGAAACTATTAGAGGGCTTTGAGCAGAATGACATGATTTAATCTGTGCTTCATAAGAATTTCTCTCACTGCTGACTGTTTTGAGACTGGACCAGGGCAAGGGTGGAAACTATTCAAATGATCCAGGTGAGATGATGGTGGCTCACTGAGATGTTAGCAGTGAAGTGGTAAGAAGTGGTCATGTGCAGGATCTATAGTTGTAGGCAGAATTGCTAAGATCTGTCAAGGGACTGGATATGGGGTAGAAAAGAAAGAGATTAGTCAAGGATGACACAGAGGTTTTTGGCCTGAGAAATTGGAAGCCTTGAGTTGCCCTTCACTGAGATGAGAAGGACTCTAGGAGGAGGGGGTTTAGGAGGTTAGGAGCTTAGTTTGGAGACGTGAAGTAGGCAGCTGGATGTGTGAGACTGGAGCTCAGGTAGGAAATGTCCAGGCTTGATACATAGATTGGAGAACCATCAGCTTATACATGGTGTTTAATGAGCTCACCTAGTGATGTCCTGTTGACAGAGAAGAGGAGGAGTCGAAAGACTAAGCCATGGCTGGATTGAGGATAAACAAAGACTGAGAAAGAGCACCCAGTGAAGTAGGAGGAAAGCAGATAATTTGATATCTAAGAGTGGTAAAAGTGTTTCAAGGAGGATTGATCAGTGGTGCCAAATGTCGCTTACAGATCATCAAACATGAGAATAGAGAATTCATCAAATGATTTCACAATGGGAGATGATTCCTGACCTCAGCAAAAGCTGTTTCACTGGAGAGACTGAGTAAAGAATCCCGAAAGGATTGGGTAAGCAGAGAACAGGAGGAGAGGAATTGAAGGCAAAAATAAATATACAATCTTACATTTTGGTAAGAGCAGAGCCAGCGGGTTTAGGAAAGAAAAAGGGAGAATGGGCAGCAGTGTCCACATGAGAACACCTGCCAGTATCCACACCTAGGGGTAGCAGGACTGTGGCAAAGAAATCAGCCATCACATTAGAGGGCTGAGTGGAAATTTACGTCCTCAGGGGAGAGACATTTCTCAGTTGGAGTAAAAGGTGAAGGGAAACTTCACTGACACATTTGAAGATATTTTCTTGGTGACGCATCTTTTAGTCCAGAGGCCCCAGTGAACGGTTTTAGGAATTGGGGGATGTTAGGAGATAATGTCAGGTTAGAAGATGTGCAGAGCCATATGTGTTTGGATTCTCAGAGATGGGTACTAACCTAGGAGTCAAGGACTTCTGGTGACTGATAGAAACATGAATGATAGACACGAGAGAATTAAACTTGATAGTCTTAAAGAAAATTATAGGGATAAGGTTGTGAGTATTGGCTATGAGGGAGGGGGAGTTGGGAGTATTGCCAGGAGTATACAGAGTGCTGGGGGTCTTTGTTATGTGATACCTGTACCTGCCAAATATTTTTTCTTTTTCTAGATGGTAGATTTTTTTTTTTTTTACTTCTGCCTGACTCCAGTCTTCTTGTATTGTACTATATGTATAATTGTCACTAAGTAAATATTTGTTGAAAAAAGAATAGAGAAATAAATACATTGTTCTAGATGATGATAAAATGCTGAATGAGTCTTCATCCTAAATGGGGTGGAGTTAACTTGTGGAAGACCAGGACTTCTGTTAAGAAAAACCAGAGAAAATGGTCAGTTTGATGACATCAAAGGTTGCTGGAGACATAAACATTAGCATGTTGAAAATGGCAGACTTGGATTTGGAGTGCACCAATCATGTGACTGATTTTCTCCGTAGGACAATTGCAGGATTCTGAAGCTGCACAGGATTGAAGACAACAAACTAATTGATGTCCAATGTCTCCATAGTTCTTGAAATGTCCGGTGATTCCCCCATTTTGAGGGTGTACAGTCACTGGAGTAAGTGACCATAGGTCCCTCTGGAAAAGGTCTAAGTGAGTCACATATTTGCCACAGTGTTCCAGGGTCCTTCTACCTAGGGATCCCTGGAGCCTGGTTAATGGGTTCCAAATCTAAAAATTGTCTCAGATCTGATAACTGAGCTAAGATTCATGGTATTTTATTTGGGCAATTGTCCTAACCTCCCTCCCCCTCCATTCTTGCTCTGTTGTCTTTATTGATTTTGAGCAGACCCTTTGCTGGATGCCCATTTATTTTTCTCAGGGACATGGTGCTTCCCTGTGGGTCAAGCTTGCTTGGCTCCTCCTCAGCTCATTCTCCAGCCTTGCTGGTCATTGTGATAACTGCAGCCTCCTACCTTGTAATTCAGCCCCATCACCTGGTCTGTCTTATTGGAATGGGGAAGCCTAGGTGTCACCCCCATTGATGTTAATGAGCCCAGCTCTATGACTGCCTTTTCCACTGACATTCCCAGCTTGCAGAGGAGAACAACCTCTGAACTTCCTAGTGATGCTGATGCCTTCACACCAGTGCATGCCTGAGGGCCTTCGTGAGTGTGTGGTCCTCTGAGCCCTCTCATGGAGCATAATCCTCTGATGGGTCTTCCAGCCTCACATAATGTATCCATTGCAGTGTGTCCATTGCTCTCAGCCTCTTTTTTCCTTCCTATACCATCTACCAGGACAATTCAAGCATTTCCACTTTGCTGAGAGTTTCCCATTGATTTATCCAGACTCCTAAGAGCCCAGCAGTGAGTTTGCCCCTATCCTCAGGGGTCCTAGCTAGGGCATTGAGTCCTGCTATGATTTGAATATTTTTGTCTCCTCCAAAATTCATGTTGAAACATAATCCCCAATGCAACAATATTAAGAAGTATAACCTTTGGAAGATGATTGAGTCATGAAAGCTCTGCCTTCATGAATCTGATTAGGTGCCCTTATAAAATGGCTTAATGGAGAGAGTTCACCCCTTCTTTGCCCCTTCTGGCCCTTCTGCCATATAAGGTCACCTAGATGGCATCATCTACGAGAAATAGGCCTTCACCAGATACTGACTCTGCCAGTGCTTTGATCTTGGACTTTCCAGCCTCCAGAACTCTGAGAAATACATTTCTGTTGTTTATAAATTACCCAGTCTCAGGTATTTTGTTATAGCAATAGAAACCTACTAAGACAAGTCCCATGTCCGAAGAAAGTACATCTAAATAAATAAATTCTTGCTTATCTAGTCTAACATTCTAGCTCCCTTGATCAAGCACCATCAGAATCCAATCCCAGGAGAACTCACAGGGCTCACCATGACATTCTTGCTGCAATCTTTTGGTGGACAATGTTTTCATCCTTTATTAAGCCAAGCACATCCCCTGCCATGTTATGCTAATATTTAATCCTAGTTATCAACCTCACAGCCATGCAAGTGGGGGCAAATTCTGAGAGACACACCAGATGCCCCATTGGAAAGAGGTTTCTGGAGCATCTTCTAGAATAGAAGTGCCAGCTCTTACTAGGGAAGGATGAGCTACCTCTGCAAACCCAGAGGGCTTACAAAGAGTACCAGAATCTATATCCACAGGAACCCCCATTCAGGTGTCTCAATCTCATGTATCAGGCTCTTGGGTTTTACCTACCAGGGCCATGTCCTTTACAGGACAGTACTACTTTGGTCAAACTTTCAAACATCTCTGGAATCCTGCAACTCTAACAACTGAATCTTTAGCCTGCCATTCAATTGTGTCTGCCCTCACAACATAGATGATAAGAGGGTCATTGTAGCATACATACACCTTGTCCCAGTTATTCAGTCAGACACTAATGTAGGTTCTTTTTGAAGGAATTTTATGGATGTCATTAAATCCCCTAATCAGTTGACTTTCATTAAAATGGAGATTATCCTGTGTAAGTCTGATTCAATCAGCTAGAAGACCTTTAAAAATGCTCCAGTCTTTCAGTAGAGTGCCTCCCACTTGTGGATAGCAAGCTCCAGCTCCTACCTCTGGGCTTCTCTCCTGTTTATGGTCTTCCCTTCCTGACAGCTAAAAATATATAGAAAAAATTAGCCGGGCATGGTGGCGCATGCCTGTAGTCCCAGCTACTCAGGAGGCTGAGGCAGTTGGATTGCTTGAGCCCAGGAGTTTGAGATTGCTGTGAGCTAGGCTGATGCCACGGCACTCTAGCCAGGGTGACAGAGTGAGACTCTGTCTCAAAAAAAAAAAAAAAATAAAATATATATATATATATATATATATATATATATATATATATATACACAGAAGATGGGACAAAGACCTTAATGGATACCTCACCAAAGAAGTTATACAACTGATAAATAAGCATATGAAAGATTCTTCCACATCATATGTCACCAGAGAAATGCAAATTAAAACAAAGAAATACCACTACATATCTACTAGAGTAACCCTAATCCACAACATTAACAACAGCAAATGCTGGCAAGAATGTGGAGGAACAGGAATTCTCATTCATTGCCTGTGGGAATGCAAAATGGTACAGCCACTTTGGAAGACTGTTTGACAGCTTTTCACAAATCTAAACATATTCTTACAATTGAATTCAGTAGCCACATTTCTTGGTATCTACCCCAAAAAGCTGAAAACTTATGTCTACACAAAACCCTGCACATTGATGTTTATAGCCAGTTCAGTGCCAAAACTTGGAAGGAACCAAGATATGCTCCAGTGGGTGAATGGATAAGTAAACTGTGATACATTTGAACAATGATATATTGTTCAATGCTAAAAAGAAATGAAATATTAAATCATGAAAAGACATGAAGGAACCAAAAATGCATATTACTAAGTGAAAGAACAAATTTTAAAGAATATATACTATACAATTCCATTCTGGAAAGAGCAAAATTATGGGAACAGTAAAAAAAGATCAGTGGTTGCCACAGGTTATTGGGGAGGAAAAGAGGAATAGGCAGAACACAAGAGGATTTTTAGGTCAGTAAAATACTCTGTATGATACTATAATAGTGGACACATGTGATTTTCTTTTGTCCAAACTTATAGAATGCACAATACCAAGAGTGAATCCAGATGTAAATTATGGACTTTGGGTCCATAATCATGATGTATCAATTGCAGCAAATGTACCACTCTAGTGGGGGATGTTGACAATGGGGGAAGCTAAGCATGTGCAGGGACAGGAAGCATATGGGAAATCTTTATACCTTTCTCTCAACTTTGTTGTGAAACTAAAAGTGCTCTAAAAAGAGTCATAATATGTGTATGTGTGTGTGTGTGTGTGTGTGTGTATCAATATATATCTCATACAAAGTCACATATGTATATATGAGACAGAAGTATTTACAAAAGAACAATAGAATAAGATTGTGAAATTACATGCAAAACTGGTAATCCATGTAGGTCAAAAATAAATAAATAAAAAGCTAAAACATTTAGTTTGTAGTTTTTTCTATGGACAGGAATGATTTGTCTATTGACAACATAAATTCACTTTCATTGTTATAAGAGAAGAATATTTGCATTGCTATTATATTTCTACAAGTTAACATGTGGACACTTACAGAATTGTAATTTTATTTTGTATTTTTGTACAATTGCCTAATCAAGAATAAATAGTAATAATGACAGCAATATGGCAGATTATGATGTTCCAGCCTGTATCTTCGCACAAAAACAATTTAACAACTATCTATGGATGCAAATAGCTCTGGGAGTGCTCCAGAGTCCATTTAAAAAGCTGCAGCAACCAGTGGAGAAAAGTACCCAAGAGTAATTGCATAGAAAAAGGTAGGAAGAACAGTTTCATTTTACCTGTGTCTTCTCATCCCCAGGCCTGCAGAACTCAGTGCTAAAAGGAATTTCCCCAGCCATGTGTTCCCCACAGAAGAAAAAAAAGCAGGAGGACTGCAGCAGACTTTGCTGCCAAGGATTCCCTAGTCTTTGCTGATGTAGAATCCTGCTTTCAGAGCCCATGCCACCATGCCTCCCTAGAGCCAGAGATGCTGAGTCCCTAACCCTAGCCAATGCCTCTGTAGTTTCCTACCCCTCTGCTGACACCATCACATTCTCCCCAGTGAAGGTCTTTATTTACCAAACTAGTCCATAAAGTCTAGAAGAGGTGACTGCTTCTTTAAATACACAAAAATTAAAGGAAGATTACAAAGAACATAAAAAAAATCATGGAAACATAACATCACCAAAGGAAGACAATAAATTTCCAAAAACCAATTTCAAAGAAATGGAGATCTACATATTTTCCGAAGAAAATGCAAAATAATTGTTTTAAAGAAGCTCAGTGAAGTACAAGAGAACACAAGCTACTCAAAAACCAGGATAAATAAATGAACAGAAATGAGAAGTTCAATAAAAATTTAGAAATCATAAAAAAAGAATCAAACAGAAATTCTGGAGCTACAGCCAGGTATGGTGGCTTATGCCTGTAATCCTAGCACTCTGGGAGGATGAAGCGGGAGGATCTCTTGAGATCAGGAGTTTGAGACCAGCTTGAGCAAGAGCGAGACCCCATCTCTACTAAAAATAGAAAAAAATTAGCTGGGCATGGTGGCATGTGCCTGTAGTCCCAGCTACTTGGGAGGCTGAGGCAGGAGAATCGCTAGAGCCCAGAAGTTTGAGTTTTCTGTGAGCTAGGCTGATGCCATGGCACTCTAGTCTGGGCAACAGAGTGAGACTCTGTCTAAAAAAAAAAAAAAAAGAAGAAGAAGAAGAAAGAATGAAAAAGAAATTAATGAATTCTGGAGCTAAAGGATATAATGACTGAAGATAAAAATGCAATAGAAAACAGAAGACTAAGCAGAAAAAAGAATCAGCAAAATCAAAGACAGGTAATTTGAAATTATTCGGTCAATAATCTTTAAGGAATGTCACATCTATTCCTGGTTTAGTAACTGTTGAAACTATAAACAGCTTTTAAACATTATCAAATGCATTTTTGGCACTGATTTGGATAATTTTTGTCTTTTATTCTGCAATGTGATAAATCATACTAATTTTTTTTTCTGAAGGTGAGCTATCCTTGCATTCCTAATATAACTCCAGCCTGATTTTGATATATTAATTTTTAAATACACTGTTAGATTTAGATAGTTAGTATTTTATTTAGGTTCACAAGTAAAGTGGACCTATAACTTTTTAAATTCTTGAATCTTCCTTATCTGGTTTTAGAATCAAGACTATTTTAGCCTCATAAAATGAGCTATTCATCTTTCTCTCTTTGTGCTAGTTAATTGCCTGTTTGCTTTCAGCTCCATTTCTGTTCTGGGTGCACTGCCAATGTATGGTTCATAGTAGGGACTTAATAATTTTTTTTTTGTGGTTGAATAGGAATGACATCAAAGCATTAAAAATGGGTCATGCTTGAGATGATTTAGGCAGTTGGCCAGCATTTCACTGACATCAGTCTTCTGCTGTCTACTTAGCTATCATCTGTCCTCTGGCCCTTGGATCACCAGCAAGAAAGGAAACTCAGAGTTCCTATGTCATGCCTTTTTATTTTCTTAACTTTGTCTTTATAAACCAAAATTTTTAAAATTATGATAAAGTTCAATTTATCAATTTATTTCTGTTATGGTTTGTACTTTATGTATATTCTAAGAAATCTTTGCCTAACTCAAGATCACAAAAATTTTTTCTCATGTTTGCTTCCAGAAATTTTAGCTTTTATATTAATTCAAGTTAATATTTATTTATGACACATATAGTTTCTTATTTTCCAAAGGAAGTCCAATTATTCCAGTACTGCTTGTTGAAAAGATCATGCTTCCTCAAGTAAATGGCTTTGACATCTTTGTTGATAACCAATTTTTTAAAAAAGATATAGTCAGAGAAGAGAACAGAATGAAAAAGAATGAAAACTTGCAAGATTAATAGGACATCATCAAGTGAACCAATATGTGCATTGTGGGAATCACAGAGTGAGAAGAGAGAGAAAGAAAGGGACAGAAAACTTATTTTAAAAATAATAACCAAAGATTTCTCAAATCTGAGGAAGAAAATAGATATCCAGATCAAAGAATCCTAAGTGATTCTCACAGGTAGAACATATGTCTACACCAAGATACATTTATAATTAAATAATCAAAATCAAAGATAAAGAGGGAATTTTCAAAGCAGCAAGAGAAAAGTGACTAATAATATAAACAAGAATTTCCATGAGATTATCAGGAGATTTTTCATCAAAATTCTTGTAGTTCAGGGGCCAAGAGAATAATTTATTCAATAATTTATTACTAAAATGAAAAAGTCTGCCATCCAAAAATATTATATCCAGAAAAACAATCCTTCAAAAATGAAGGCAATGAAGTCCTTTGCAGACCAACAAAAACTGAAGGTGTTTGTTATGACTAAACCAGTCTTACAAGAAATGCTTAAAGGAGTTCTTCAAATTGAAATAAAAACATGCTAAGTAGTAACACAAAGGTGTATGAAAGCATAAGCTTCACTGGTAAAGGTAAATGTATAGACAAATACAGAATAATGTAGCACTGTAACAGTGGTGCATAAATTACTTTTAACCTTTATATAAAAGTTAAAAGATGAAAAATTAAGAATAACTACAACAATAAAAATCTGTCAGTGGGTGCAAAATATAAAAAAAGTACACATTGACTTTAGGAACACAAAATGTGGGCAAGGGAAGTAAAAGTCTAAAGTTTTTGCTTGCTGTTGAAGTTAACTTGTTATCAGTTTAAAATACATGGTTATAACTAAAAGATATTTTATGCAAGCCTCGGGTAAGCACAAAGAAAGAACCTGTAATAGATATACAAATATAAAGAGAAAAAATCAAAACAAATCTCTAGGAATAATCCATAAATAACAAAGAAAAACAGTGAGAGAGGAAGAGAGAAATAAAAAATCTGCAAAACACGTAGAAAACAATGAATAAAATGTCAATGGTAAGTCGTCACTTGTCAAAAATTACTTTATAAATGGTTTAAAATCCCCCATCAAAATATATAGAGTGGCTGAATGGATAAAAGGACAAAATTCAGTGATAGGCTGTCTACAAAAGACTTACTTTATATTTAAGGACACACGTAGGCTGAAAGTGAACGATAAAAAAAAGATATTCTATGCAAATAGTAACCAAAAAACCCAAAGATTATACATTATATAATTATATCAGACAAAATAGAATTTAAGTCAAAAACTGTCCCCCAAAATAAAGAAGCTCACAAGATTGTATAATGATGAAAGCATCAATTCAACAGAAAGATATAACAATTGTAAATCTAGATGTACCCAACATCTGAGTAACAAAATACATAAAGTGAATATTGACAGATCTAAAGAGAGAAATTGAGAGCAATACAATAACAGTAAGAGACTTCAACACTTCATTTTCAATAATGTATAAACCATCCAGACATAAAATCAAAAAAGACATAGCTTACTGAACAACAGTATAAACCAAAGAGAGCTGAGACATATACAGAACTTTCCTCAACAGCAGAATATACATCCTTCTCAAAGAAAAATGGAACATTCTCCAAGACAGATCATGTTAGGCCACAAAAGAAGTCTTAACCAATTTAAGAAGAATGAAATATACTAGTTATATTTTTCAACTGTGATAGAATAAAACTAGAAATCAACAAGAATAAGAAAATGGAAACATTCACAAATATATGGAAGCTAAAGAATATACTCTGGAACAACAATTGGGCCAAAGAGGAAATCAAAAGAAAATTTTTAAAATGTCTTGAGACAAATGAAAATGAAAATATAACATACCAAAACTTATGGGAAGCAGCAAAAGCAATACTAAGAAAAAAGTTTATAACAATAAACATCTACTTTAAAAAAGAAGAGCTATCTCAAACAGCTGAACATTACACCTCAATGAACTAGAAAAAGAACAATGTAAGTCCGAAGTTAGCAGAAGGAAGGGAATGATAAAGATTAGAGCAGAAATAAATAAAATATAAAATAGATAAACAAAAGAAAAATATCAATGAACCAAAAATTGGTTTATTGAAAAGAAAAACAAAATTGAAAACACCTTTGTTAAACTAAGAAAAAAGAAAAATGACTCAAATAAATAAAATCAGTAATAAAAAAGAAGACATTATAACAGATGCCTCAGAATAAAAAAGGATCATGAGGGACTACCATGAATAATTATTTGCCAACAAATTCGATAATCTAGGAAAAATGAATAAATTTCCAGAAACATACAACCTACCCAGAAACATGCAACCAAGACTATATGTAGAAGAAATAGAAACAATAACAAATAAGGGAATTGAATCAGTGATCAAAACTCTCCCAAAAAGGGCCAAGTGCAGTGTCTCACATCTGTAATCCTAGTACTTTGGGAGTCCTAAGTGGGAGGATTGATTGAGGTCAGGAGTTTATGACCAGCCTGAGCAAGAGTGAGATCTCATCTCTACAAAAAAAAAAAAAAAAAAAATAGAAAAATTAGCTAGGTGTGGTGGCATGCACCTGTAGTCCCAGCTACTTAGGAGACTGAGGCAGAAGGATAGCTTGAGCCCAGGAGTTTGAGGTTTCAATGAGCTGTGATGAGACCACTGCACTCTAGCCCAGGCAACAGAGTGAGACCCTGTGTCATTAAAAAAAAAAAATCTCCCATGAAGCAAAAACCTAAGACCAGATGGCTGTACAGGTGAATTGTACCAAACATTCAAAGAAGAACTAATACCAGTCCTTCTTAAACTCTTCCAAAAAAATAAAAGAAAAAGGAACACTCCAAAACTTATTTCATGAGGCCAGCATCACCTTGATACCAAAGCCAGAAAAAAGCACTGCAAGGAAAGAACAATTTTTTGGATATGACACCAAAAAGAATAGGCAACAAAAGCACAAATAGACAAAAGAGATTACATCAAACTAAAAAGCTTCTGCACAGCAAAGGAAACAATCAACACAGTGAAAAGGCAACCTATGGAATAAGACAAAATATTTACAAACTGTGTATCACTTAAAGCATTAATACCCAAAATATATAAGGAACTCATCCAACTCAATAGCAAACAAAACCAAACCAATCCATTTAAAATGGAACCCAAATAAACATTCTTCAAAAGAAGACATACAAATGGTCAACAGGTGTATGAAAAGAAGCTCAATGTCATTAATCATTAGGAAAATGCAATCACAATCTCAATAAAATATTGCCACACACATGCTATGATGGCTATCATTAAAAAGATAAAAGATTAGTGTTTGTGAGGATGTGGAAAAATAGAACCCTTGTATAACGTTGATGGGAATGTAAATTGGTACAGCCTTTATGGAAAACAGTATGGAGTTTCCTTGAACAAGTAAAAATAGAACTACCTTATGTTCCAGTAACCCCAATTCTAGATATATATCCAAAGGAAATGAAATCAGTATCTCAATGAGGTATCTGAACTCCCATATTCATTTCAGCATTATTTACAATAGCCAAGATATGAAAACAACCTAAATGCCAGCTAATGGATAAAGAAAATATGGTATATATATGTATACTGGAATATTATTCAGCCTTAAAAAATAAAAAGAAAGGAATTCTGCCACTTATGACGACATAGCTGAACCTGTAGGACATTATACTAAGTGAAATAAGCCAGGCAGAGAAAGAAAAATACCATATGATCTCACTTATATGTGGAATCTAGATAAATCATACTCATAGAAATACAGAGTAGAATGGTGGTTGCCAGGAGAAGGGGGGCAGGGAAAATGGAGAGATGTTGGTTAAAGGGTACAAAGTATTAGTTATGCAAGACAAATATGTTTTGGAGACCTACTACATAGCATAGTGACCCTCATTAGCAATACTGTTGTATATGTGAAATTGTTATGTAGATAGATTATAAGTGTTTTCACCATAAAAAAAATGAACAAGAAGACAATGGTAATGAGGGGTGATGGATATGTCAATCGGCTTGATTATGGTGGATCATTTTACAATATATACTTAAAACATCAAGTTGTACACCTTAAATATATATAATTTTAATCAGATTATTTGTTTTTCCACTGTTGAGTTGTATGAGTTCTTTGTAAATTTTGAATATTAACCCCTTATCAGATATTTGGTTTGCAAATATTTTTTCCCAATCTGTAGGTTGCCATTTCATTTTGTTGAGTGTTTCTGCTGCTTTACAGAAGGTTTTTAGTTTGATGTAGTCCCATGTATTTATTTTTTGCTTTTGTGATGTGAGGTTTTGGTGTGATATCCAAAAAATCATGCCAAGGCCAATGTCTAGATTTTTGCCTATTTTTTCCTTCTAGCAGTTTTATAGTTTCTGGCCTTATATTTATGCATTTTATCTATTTTAAGTTTATTTTTATGCATGGAATAAGATAAGAATCCAATTCAATTCTTTTGCATGTGAAAATCCAGTTTTTCAAGATTTATTGAAGGACCATTTATTGAAGAGATGGCCCTTCCCCATTCTGTCCCCTTGGTGCCCTTTTTGAAAATTAGTTGACTGTATATGTTTGGATTTATATCTGGGCTTTCTATTCTGTTTCACTGGTCCATGTTTATTTTTATGCCAGTACCATACTATTTTGATTACTATAGCTTTGTAATATAATTTTAAATCAAGATGTGTGACACCTTCAGTCTGGTTTTTTTCCCTCAGAATTGTTTTGACTACTCAAGGTCTTTTGTGGTTCCATACACGTTTTAGAATTGTTTTTTTCTATTTCTGTGAAGAATGCCATTGGGATTTTGACAGAGATCGTATTGAATCTGTGTATTGCTTTGGGTAGTGTGGACATTTTATTAATAACAATATTAATTTTGATGTACTTTCTTTTTAGTCTTTCACACCATTTAGTGAAATTTTATTTAGCTGACAGTTTGTAAACACCCCCCCACACACACACATTGGATTTATACAGTGCAGAGATTCTTAATCATGACTGCATGTAGAATCACCTAGAGAGCTTTTTACAAAAATATTGATGCTTGAGAAACACCACACCACATAAATCAGAATTGCTGTGGCTATGTCCCAAGTATCAGTGTTTTCCAAAACTTCTTCAGGTGATTCAAATGCATAGCCAATGTTTAGAAATACTGATACAGTGGATTTTTCAGATGTTAGATATCAGTTTGTTCCTGACATTCCTCCAAAGTTTTCAAATACTTTCAATCCAAAAGAAATTGTTAGTATAATACCTTTTAGAATAAGAAGCTTGAAAATGTATTCACAAAATTTTTTGTTTTACTATTTTTTTAGATATAGCCATGTTCTGCTAATATTTGGAAAACTGTAGCTAAAATATATCTTGATAGAATGTAAAGGCATGGCCCACATGATCAGAAAGTATACTGTTGGTCTGGTGTATAGTAAACCAGACTCATATTGTTCACGCCAATGGCTTTAATGTGTATATAGGTGTGTATGAGTGTGTGGGTGAGGGTAGGGGGAAGATACAGGTCAATGTTATTTCAAAGCTGAGAGCAGTTTTTCATATAGAAAAATGATACATTCTTTCTTTGGGGAAAAATTTTTTATTGCTAATTGGCCTTTAGGTTATGCAAAGAGAGAGTTAATATCTATTATGGAATGAGAAAGTTCAAGACAGTAACATGCTATTCTTTAAGAATAAAAGATGGCAATGGTTATTTTTACTCTAGGAAGAGTTGTCATAAATCCTCACTCACATACTTTTGGGGGGGTATTTGAAAGTGGTTGTCTAGATTCTAGGAAGACATAGGGAAGGAGAGATGGTGGTCCTTGTATAATAGTTGGGTAGAAGCCTAGTTGAGAATTGTGCAAGGGTACCTGTGGAGTACCTTGGTCTAAAAATTCTCATATATTTAATCCAGTTTCAAGTGTTTTATGTAGATGTATGTATATATGTATGCTTTTCACAAATAAAAAATTCGGCTTTTTCTACACAAACCTTGAGTAAAATCTTGTTAAATAATGTTGGTTGGTCTTAGCTGTGTTGTGTGGAGTTGGGGAATATTCTGCGTCCATACTTGGAAAGAAGTACCAAAGTGGAAAACAGCAATTGCCCTAGGGAAGAAGTTTCCAGATATCAAGAGAAGATACAGAGAGTAGAATGCATAAATGATCTGCACAAGGAGTAAAGTATTGGGTAGAAGTGATAACTAGAACAATTCTAGAACCTGCAAACATTCCTCAGTGATTCTAGAAATAACTAGGGAGAAGAGAGTGTTCCAAGACCAGACATTCTGTTATTGAAGATGGATGCTACCACGGTAAAGTGAAGAGTGACTCCTGATAGCTGAAGCAGAAGAGACAACTAGATTGCAATAGGGAAAAATACCTTAACTTTATTAAAAAAACTATTCATTCTATCACTCAGAAAGCATCTGTTAATTGTATTAATTGCCTATGTTGATACCTACTGCATATTACTTACTGTATATATAAAATGGGCCAGCTAACAAAATTATTTTCTTTAATGAGGCATGGTATTAAAAATAATAAATATATAGGAAAGCACTTTGCCAGGCACTGTACATACGAAGCTATTAATTATTATCTTCAATTGTAAGTCTTTGACAGGACCATCTTTAAAAAAATAAAGTTGTCCTATACAAAGTATGCATTTTTATGTTTTAATGTTAAGAAGTTTTTGTTTGATTATTATTTTTATGTATAGTATTTCTATTCTATTTCTGGATGGAATTAAATAAGGGCGATTTGTTTCAAGGCTGATCCGTGGAGAATCCCTTTTAGCAGGATGACAGCATAATGAGAGAAGGTTAACTAGGCAAGGCAGCCAGGGCAGCTGAGGGTCATCAAAGATCAGCCTAGGAAGGAAATTCAGGATATAGAAGCCATCTGGCCAGAGGTAATTTAGCAAATCCTCACAAGGAAATCTAGCTTTTGTTAACTCTAGTTACAACGCAGAACAGAAATATTTTAAACTCTCTTAAAAAAATGAATGATTCAAGATTCCGAGGGAGAATACCCTATAATGCTGTCTTCAGACATGCTGTGAATTTCCCATTCTCAAATATCTCTGGCTAAAACTGAAAATGAGGTATAGTGTATTCGAACTTACCGCATAGGAGGTTAGCACATACATATCGAGCACACTTTGTTTAGATGAGGAAACTTAGAAAAATGAAATTAGAACCAAAGTGTTTACTGCACAGTGGACAGTTTTGTTACTGATGATACTCTGCTCTTACATATGTTCATTTATATTTCCTTTAATTTTGATCTTCATTCTTATTTTTCCTCCCAAGGCCCCTCTTTTCTTGTGCTTCTCCCAGGCTGGTCTAATTTAGGAACTGACTTTCTCATTACCATTTCCAAGAAAAAGAGGATAATTACCAAAGAAATGATAAAATTCAAACTTTTCATGCTATAAATTTTAGTTTAATCTTTTAATTATACCTGAATGTATAATGCAATGGAGTATACAATTTGAAGTGCTAAGGCTTCTTGGGTTTCCTAAAAAATTACATTCTTTTTTTCAACAAATATTCACCGAGTGCCTCATGTACCAGATACTATTGTAGATACTGGAGATAAATCAGTGGACAAAAAAATAAAAAAAAATCCTGCCCTTACAGAACTTGTATTTAATAAATGTGTTTATCTATATCTGTCTTTACATAAACATATTTTTATTAAAAATCAAGTTTTTAAAATGTAATACACAATAATGAACACACACACCCCTATATAACAGAAAAGGAGGACTGGTGGTCCTCGAATTGGGGAGTGAAAAAAGTGTCAGTTTTAAATGGGATGACCGGGGTAGCATCCCTGAGTTGTTGACATTGGGACAAAGACCTGAAGGGGTTGTCCAGTGTCACAGAATGCTGCTATGTGAACGTGCTGGAGGGATTTGAACAATAGTTGGCTTTAATGGATGAACTGATAGAATCCTAAAAGTGACACACAGCTAGTTAATGTGTCAAAATATAGTCCTTGAGAGAAGCAGAAGCCTTCCCAATAGGGGGAAGGTTAAAAATCAGTTGTTTGATCTAAACCACCTGTGCACTTGCTTGAATGTAGATACACACAATTGTGGTTAGTCATTGAGAATCCTAGATAAAAGAACAATGTTGTAATATAGATACTTATACATTTTACTTTGATCAAGATTTTAATATAATCAGAAACCAATGTCAGAAATTTTAGAAAATGAATCAGGCTAAACATTTTGGTTTATGTTATGGGAAGACGTGGCTGTCTGGCAGAAAGAAACAAAGAAAGGAGGTGGGTCAGGGTATAAGGTACAAGGAGAGATGTGACCTGAGAACATGGGAGATTTACTGAACATGGGAGAGGAAAATCTACCCCTTTGTTAGACATCACCAACTAAATATTGTGCTGTGTTAATGGAATGAGTATAATAAAGTTGATTACTTTGACACCGGATCTGAGATAATCTATTCAAACATACACATACACAGACATATGATTTTGAATTGGTGGCATATTCATTGTCCAAATAACACACAAATTTAAAAACATACCTGGAATGAATTTTTTATCTCAGTCTTGTGGCTTATATTATGTGGTCTTTTGCATCTTAACATTCTTTCCATATTAATCCATTCATAAAGTACTTACTTATTCTTTTTCATTTTTTAGCAATTGCAAAGTATTCCGTTGTATGGATATACCATAATTTCTTTAAGCTATTAATGGAAATTTAGGAGGTTTTCTTTCTTTTAATGCCACACTAACATCGTATACCTATATAATTTCACATGTGTGATAGTATATGACTAGGATAAAATCCTGGGAGTAGAATTATGGTGCCAAAGAGTATACACATTTTAGTTTTGATAAATGCTGCCAAATAAGCTTTGCAGGGGTTGTACAAATTTATCCTCTCACCAAAAATTCATGAGAGCTACTGTTTCTCTACAGCCTTGCCAACACAGTGTGTTTTGGATTTTAGTTTATCACGTATATGGTTTTCAGTAAGAATTCCAAGAAGTTATTGGTTGAAGGCTTAATAGAAGTATGACTTCAGTTAGATCGTAAAAAATGATTGAGACTTGAATAAACATAAAGGAGGAGACAGGGCATTGCTGGAGCAGAATAATACGCCAAGCAGATGGTCAGGTGAAAGGAAGAAAACCATTCAAGCTAAAATATGCCATAGTGACAAAGAAGACAAGATAATGAAAGGCTTATTCAGGGAGGTCAGCAGGACACTCGGGGAAGACTGTATCTGTCAGTGTTCTGGCCCTTAGGCTATTACAAACGGTATAACTGCGACATAAGGACCCATGTATTAAGGTGACTTAAGTTTCATCCTGAACAATCTTAAATTTTCCCTCACTTCTGCCTATTCTATTGATGACACCCTATACTTATGACATTCATCCTGCCTGTATCTTTGATGCCTTTAATTTTGATTCTACTTTGTCTCTGCTTTTTGCAGCTTGCTAATAAATGTCATGAGGAGGGGATCATTGGAGTCAGCATGGTGGCTGGCTATCACAACCCTCATGACTATTACATCTCCCAAAACACAGTAGTGTTTGTACAGCCCAATGCCAAGTAAGAAAAAATATAATTATGTTGGAATAAATTATATGTAAGAAAAATAATACTTAACACAAACATTGTCATTTCCTGTTATGCCATCTATGTCTCTCAGTGTAGCACAACACAACCCAGTCTAAATGACTATCATTCCACACAGAATAGTGTTTATGAAATGTTACCTGATAAAATATTTCTGGTTTGTCTTAATTGTTCTCATTAAATTTAGCTCACACTTCAACACATATCTTAAATCTCATGACCTCTGTGAAGTCTTCATAAATACTTCTAATTGAAATCCTTATGGAATTCCCCCATGTTACAATACTGCTTATTTATATTTCTTAGAGCACAAAGAATACAGTTACTTGTGTCATTATCTTTAAATTAATAGACTATTTCTTAAGGCAGTTTTAGGTTTACAGAAAAATTTAACAGAAAGTACAGAGGTTCCTAAATATTCCCCCCTCCCCACTCTTATTTTCATGTATTATTAACATCTTATATTGGTGTGGTACATTTATTACAATTGATAAATTAATATTGATACCAATTAAAGTTCGTAGCTTACCTTGGGGTTCACTTTTTGTGTTGTATAGTTCTATGGGTTTTGCCAACGCATAGTGTCATGTGTACACCGTTATGGCATCATACACAATAGTTTCACTGCCCCCAAATCTCCCCTTCACTCCATCTCTTCATCACTCCCTTTTCCCTAACCCCAGATCTTTTTACTATCCACGTAGTCTTGCCTTTTCCAAAATGTCATTGTCTTACTCTGTTTTCTACTGCTATAACAGAATGCCACAGGCTAGGTAATTTATAAATCAAAGAGATTTATTTGGCTCACAATTTTGGAGGCCAAGAAGCCCAAAGGAACAGTGCCAGCATCTGCTCGGCCATCTGGTGAGGGCCTTCTTGTTGCGTCATCCCTAGGGCAGAAAGGGAAAAGGCAAGCAAACACTCAAGACAGAGAAAACAGGGCTGAACCCATCCTTTTATCAGGAGCCAAGTCCCGAGATAACTAACCCACTCCCTCAATATTGGCATTCATCACCTCTTAAAGGTCCCACCTCTCAACACTATTATGATGGGATTAAGTTTCCAACATTTAAACCTTGGGGGGCACATTTAAGCCATAGCCGTCATATAGTCAGAATTATACAGTATGTAGCCTTTTCAGACAGACTTATTTCTCTTAGAAATGTGAATCTGAGTTTACTCCATGTCTTTGTGTGACTTTATAGCTCATTTCTTTTTATCACTGAATAATCTTCGATGTATGGGAGTACCACAATGTATTTATTCACACATTGAAAGGCATCTTGATTGCTTCCAAGTTTGGGCAATAATGAATGAAACTGCTATAAATATCTGTGTGTAGGAATTTTTTTGGACATTTGGGTAAAGACCTAAGAGTATGATTGCTGGATCCTATGGTAGGACGATATTTAGCTTTATAAGAAATTGCCAATGCATCTTCCAAAGTGGCTGTACCATTTTGCATTTTCACCAACAATGAATGAGAGTTCCTGTTGCTCCACATCCTCACTAGCATTTAGTACTGTCAGTGTCGTGGATTTTAGCCATTCTAATACATGTGTAGTGGTGTCTCATTGTTTTAATTTGTAATTCCTTAATGACATATGATATTGAACACCTTTTCATACAATTATTTGCTATCTGTATATCTTCTTTGGTGAGGTTGTTGTTCAGATCTTTTGCTCACTCTTTTTTCAGATGATATTTATTTTATTTTTTATTTCAATAGATACAGGGGGTACAGTGGTTTTCTTTTTACATGAATGAATTGTATAATGCTGAAGTCAATTGCTCACTTTTTAATTGAGGTGTTTATTTTCTTATTGTTGACTTTTAAGGGTTCTTTGTATATATGGATACAAGTCCTTTATCAGTTATGTGTTTCACAAATATTTTTTCCCAGTCTGTGGCTTGTCTTTTTATTTTCTTAACTTTGTATCATATTTAATCAAATGTTATAGTTGAGTATAATGTCCTATGGGGTGTGATTTTGTCTTAGGAATCTTTCTGGTTGAAGTTAATTAACTTGGCAAGCCCAGTAACATTTACATTAGACTTCAGCTTTTACTGCTAACACAATTTCCTCAGTGAAGTATAGAACAGTTGAGAGCCCAGTTTTCAATGTTTTCCAAGGGCTCAGCTATTCAAGAGTGTATTTTAATATAAAAGAAGATTATTTTTCTGAGTGTGTGTAAGCAATGAAATGAGAGATCATCATTTTAAGTTTGTAAGTGACCAATATTTAACCTGCATATAAAACTTTCTTACCATATAATATACAAGATTAACATGATTCCTTAAGAGAAACCAAAAGAATTCTTAACTTTCAGTTTATCTTTTTTTGTGGTTTTGATGGCTTCTGGAAAAATAACTGAAAATATCTTAACATTAATGTAACCCTTTCAAACAACCAAACTACTAAGTTTTTGTGGTACACAGAAAACGACAGTACTTGGGATGAAATTCCAAAGAGTAAAGGTGAAGAAAAACATGATAAAGTCCCAATAGAAAAAAACTGGAAAATGTTTTGCGAAATATCAGTCCTCTGGGCTTTCCTAACCGGGTGAGAGTCTATCCAGTCCAGGAACTTGGAGTCACCACCCCCAACAACTTGGATCAACCTTATGTTAAAAGTTATCAATTTACTTGTCAGTTTCTTACTCTCCTTTCCAACTTGTAAAACATAAGCCAAATAAGCCAAATGGCAAATTATGTTTTTAACTACCTTGACAATGTACAAAAATAATTTTTATTGTACATTAATAATTTGTATTGCATATAAAACCATGTACTTTTTGCTTTACTTTTAAAACTTTTTCATTTTTATTATTCCTATAGAGGAATAGATAAGGCTGTCATTATTTCTAGTCACTTATCTCACCTATTAGATACCTCCACCTAAAAGTTTTATGAATCTCAAATTCAATGTGATCACATTTTCCATGTCCCCATAATCTGTTATGTTTTTATACTCCCTGACTCAATTAATGACATTAAAATGCATCCTGTTTTCCAGGATAGAATCTTCAAAATTATACTCACTTTCAAACCATCTCCTGTTCTCTCTTTCCTATTCCCAGGCCATTCTCTATATTACCTTGTAGTATATCAAGCTGGTATCAATTCCTAGCTTCAAAATTTTGACTAATGCCCAATTATCTACATGAAGAAATGCAAATTCCTTTCAATGGAATATAAAGCCTTTCACAAGCAGGCTTTGATAAATCTTTCCAACCTCATCTTCCTCTATACCCCAAAATACACTCTACACTGACTACATTGAATTCTCACAATTCCCCAAAACAACTTGTTTCTTTCTGTCCTTTTCTTTCCACTTAAATTTTTTCTTTTTCTGCAAAAATTTTAAAGAAATTCTGTGACATAATTCATCTTTTCCTCCTCTGTGTTTGCACATCATCTTGTTCCATTGCGTTGTAATTACTTCAGTTGTTTTCCACCTAAACTATGAGTTCCTTGAGAATGGGAACCAAGTCATTGGATTTCACGTCTCCATCACTTTGCACAGTACCCAGCACGTGATTTGCAGCTAACAAAGGTCAAATAAATGAAAGGCCGATTGAACAAATGAATGATTGATTTGCCAACATTTTGTTTCCAATGTAAAAAACAAAATTTTTTTCCTGCCTACAGGGAAAAGACGTAGGATGAGTTATTTTTCATGAGTATTTTATATTTATTTGTTTAATTAAAAACACATATTATTGAGTATAAGTTACTTTGTTTATTCAAAAGTAGCAAAGATGTTTAAGACCTACACCCCACCTTCAGTGAGAAATACGGACTTTGGTAGGCAGGTCCACAAACAGCAGACTCGGGTAGACAGTAGTGGGTATTGTGGGAGAGGTTTAGGATTCTGGGAGCTGAAAAGACAAATTACTTTCAGCTTCATAGAAAACATGGCATTTCCTTCAATTATTAAACTATCAGTATAATGTAGACAAGCAGAGATGTGAAGAAAACACATTTTGTAAAGAATGCAGCACAAACAAAGGCTAGAGATAAGAATGTTAGGGAAGTTGTACATGACCAGGTTGCAAAAGACCTTAAATGTCAGGCTAAGGAGTCTGACATCTGTTCGTTCCATAAATCGTAGGGCGCTTTTAAGGTTTCTGGACAAAGATGTGACATAGCAAGACTGTTTGCTAGGACAATTAGTCTGGGATCAGTAGATGAAATGGGTAAGAGAAAGAATAGACTAGTAGTGGAGAGATCAATGTAGAAAAATGTGAAACACTTTTATTTGAAAGTTTTTTCTTGTTAGATATAAAGTACTATAGATATTTGTTAATTTTGCCAGTTATCGCCATTTTTGTATCAAGAAAACATTGATTTTATATCTTCTCTTTTAGCTCAAATGCTCGAAGTGTGGAGCATTTGAACTAGGTTTAGCCTAGACAATTAGGGCATTTTTCCTTTACCCCTGGCTGCAGTGATTGTTTCTAGAAGGAACAATGACCCAAGGCAGAGGAACCAGACAACTAGTCAATTCGGGACTTTTGTTTAAAATCAACCAGAAAGCAAACTATGCTCTGATGGACTAGGTATTGCCATGATGTGAGCCTGAAGTTTCTGGGATATTCCCACTACAGCCTGAAAAATTCAAAATCCATACAGCCTATGGATGGATCTTAGTGATAGTTTGTAAGCCCTGAATCAAGCGTTGTCTCTATACTTTTGGAGGCATGTTGATTGAAGTCCATTTGGGCTAGGTTTTCTGCAATTGAAAGAATTTTTGTACATCAATTTGTTTCACTGATCAGCCATATCATTGCACATTATCAGATTTTATGGATGAGGCATGTTGGAGGTTTCTTTCCACACTTCCATCTTAAGAAAGAACTCAAAGCAGCCATAGTTTGAGGCTTAGCCACAGGCAACAGTAGGATTTAATTGAGTCTACTTCATGAATAACAGTGACTAATGGATAATTAATGATTAATGAAAGTAAGGAGTTGTTTCGAGTTAAATAACTTATGGTATGTGAAAAACATTTGTAAGTTGTGAGGCATAATACAAAAGGTAACTGTTAATACTCAATACCGTTTTTGTATTGGTCTAATATTTATTGCCTCATCCATTGCCTCCTGGAATTCAAAAAGTCTGTACTCTTCCTGTGCACCTTTGGTTTTTTCCATGGTCACTACACTGACTTTCCTTGTTTGTCCCTCTGTTGCTTTAAAAAAAAAAAAAAAAGAATCAGGTAAGGCCCATTTCTTTAGAGAATAAGAGTGAATTCATCTTTTCTTAAACCCCGGAAGAAAACATCAACCTAACAATGGAGGCCTTTGTTGCTGGGTGTTTTACTGATGATTTATCCTTTTTAAATCTTGTTTTACTATTTGATTGGCAGTTTGAATGCCATCTCCACCTTTATCTAATATTGTCCTATATTTCAAAAGTGATTTCACTAACAAGGGAACCAACTGCTAATCCGACTAAGAAAATTAAATTTGGGTTTTAATTTATACTTCACAAAAACGCAATTGCTGAGTGATCCCAACAGTGAAAATAGAGGTGCATAACAGAAAAGAAATAGTCTCAAAACAAGAATACTGGCCGTTTATGAAACTTTAAATAAATATTCCTTTTGGATTAGTCAAAGCTCAGAGCTTTCATTCTTTGAAGTTTGAAATCAGCCAGATTTTTAAAATATATTTTTCAACTTGGGAAATGTATTTTTATTAGGCAGTTGAAATATTTTCTTTAAGCACGACTTGTCACATCTATTATTTAAGTGCTTTAAAATTAGCACTTCCTTTCTCTGATGGAATATTCCATTTCCTCATTTCTTGTCATCTCATTTATTAAAATAAAAAAAAATTCTTCCCCTGAGTCCCCTGAAACTCTTTATAATGCTTTTTTCCTACTTGGAATAATCTGCCTTTTATAATATTTACCTATGTCCCTGTTGTATCTCCTTCACTTGATTGCTAAGGACTTTAAGAGGAACCCTTAGTTTCTTCTTGTATATTACTGTACACTCTGTTCCCTTCACTGCTGGAAATACTTATTCTCAAAGCATATGATGTAGAATGGAAGTGAATTGTCACTTTACGATGGAATCTTCTAGAATCTTCTAGCATTTATTTATTTGTTTTGTTTATAGCCAGTTTTTGTCTCTCCCTAACGCGCTCACCCGCTGTTAGAGGACAAGCTCCTGGAGAGTGAGATCTTTGTCTATTTAGTTCACTGATGTACTCCGAGCATCTAGAATGGTTCCTGGAACATACTTTATTCAGTAAATATTTCTTGAAGAAATGAATGTATGTTTGAAAGATTAAACAATAGTATTTGTCATTTTAAAAGCTGAAAGTCACTATACATTTTTAATAAACAAAAACTATAGTATAATCCTGATTTCTTGCATTTATAACCCAAAGCTACTATCCCAGAATAAGAGTTCTTTAGCATGACTTGTAAGATGACATAGCAGTAGAAAAACAAAGGGAAAGCTTTAATTTTAAGAAATTTTATGCATGTGAGTTTGCTCACAAAATGCCTTCTTTGACACTCTCTCTCTGCTGTCCCCTGGCCTTGTTCCAACCTTCTTTCTTCATCCTAATCATCACATCCGTCCTCTGTGATTCTTCTTCCTGTTTTTTTTTTCAAGTCTACTAAATGATAGGGTGCATATTGGCCATCCCCTTCTCACAGGCTTTCCTACTCCTGGAGCAGTTCCTGAAGAAGGGGTGCTGTGAATTTTACAAGGGAAAGAGGGTAAAAAAAATAGCAAAAGCCAATGAATGGTGGGATGTGAACTGAGTTTTGTTGTAAGTTGGAGGAAAAACGTACAGTTTCATTATAGCATGCCAGGGAAAGGTCTCAGCAATGAGAGTAGAAATTTTTTCAATTTATGAGGGTGTTTTCTAAACCATGGTGTTTATTTCTAGAATATTTTTTCCTAAAATCAGCTGACTAGATCACTTTTGAAAAAACAAAATTAGTTCCCATGAAATATATTAAGATGTTGAAAATTTGAGGAAAAAATATATGCAAACAAGCAAACTTAGACTTGTAGTTATTTGAATAAAGAAAACAATAAGGAGAACTGTTCCTTTTTTGAAAGTGGACTTTGGCTAAATTAATTGCCTAAGTTAGGTGTTAGAAACCATTTCATATGAGTTATCTAAAATATTCCACAGGCCTTTCTATAACTTCTCAAAATTCAATGGGCATAAAAATTGCTTAAGGATCTTGTTAAAATGTAGATTCTGATTCAGTAGGTCTTGTTGGGGCCCGAGAGTCTACATTTCTAATAAACTCTTAATAAGCTTGCAGGTGATTACAATGATGCTGGTGGTTTGCAGACCATATTTTGAGTTATAAGGCTTTAGACATTTTAGTTTTTTTAAATATTTTTAAACAATGCTTTAATTTGCAATCCCTAATTATTTTCTTTTGGTCTTTCTACTATATTTTAACTTGTTTTTATATATATATATAAAGACAAAACAAAAATAAATAAGTAAATAAAATAAAATGTAGAATATCCAAACAATGGAAGACTACTCTGCAATAAAAGGAACAAACTGTTAACATATGCTATGACATGGGTGAACCTTAAAAACATTATGCTAAGTGAAAAGAGATCATATATTGTATGAGTCCATTTATAGGAAATATCTAAAAAAGGCAAATTTATAGGGAGAGACAAAAAGAAGATTAGCATTGTCCAAGGCGGCAGTAAGAGCAGAGATCTTTTTGGAAGATAAAAATGTTCTAAAATTGCTTTATGGTGATGGTTCCACCGCTTGATAAATTAAATCACTGAACTATACACTTGATATGGGTCAACTTTATATGTAAAATTTCAATAAAGCTGTTAAAAATAAATTTAAAAAAAATAAAAAAAAGAAAAGAAATTCTTTCATTTATTTATTATGGTCCCTAACTAAAACACATGATTCATCTGATTAAATTTTATTTATTCTTTTGGAAATTTTTTTTGTCTGCTAAACTGAAATGAAATACTAAATAAATGGTATAATCGTCTAGAATTAGATGAGAAGACAAGCATGTCTCACCTTCTTGTTGGCTCCCCACATAAAGACAAGAGAGTTTAAATAAAACAGTCAGTTATTGGCTAAGAGTAGACTTTTCCTCTCCTGTTTCCTAATTTAAGGCACTTTCAGCAACACATGTTGCGTATAAAAGACTCACTTATATATTTCCCTTAGTGTGGAGGGTTACAAATCTCCTCCCATTTTTCTCCAGTCAAATTTTCACCGTCATATTCTACTTTCGCTAAAGCAAAAAAAAAAAAAAAATTGGAACCAGGTTCAGTTTTTAGCTTCAAGTGACTAGCTAATGCGGTAAAAATGTCCATGTTCAGCAACATTAAGTAGAAACGTTTTTCTACTAGGCATTTTTAACTATAACCATACTGTTAATGAATTTTTAGAAACAGCATTGGAGAATTTTCTTCCTAAAGTGCCACCTTCATACTACTGAATACTTTCAGGTCAGTGGTGGGGGTAAAAGATGGAATTTAGAAAGATGAATTCTCTCTAGCATTCTAAAGAGTTTTAAAGCAATGATGCTAAAAAGATATCCCTTTGAACAAATATATTTGTTACTGAACACACAAGTATTTTTTGGGAGCTTTGGTTGCATGATAATTATAAGAATAGTATCTAACAATGAGCTGTAGTCCCCACTCTTTGAAGTTACATCTTCTCTAGCTTCAGTCTTCCACCGGCATAAAATTTAAGCCAGTTAACACAACATATTAGAGCTGCTGAAAAACACAAGTGCATTTTACTGAATTTAACACTGAAGACACAGGAAACTATTTTATCATTAAATTTGTGGTGATGTTTTTACATTGAGAGAAAAATATTATAATTTATTGACATCGTTATCAAGGGTTACCCAAGCAAATGCTAACAAAACAGTGTTTTATTTATTGTTTTTTAAACCTACCTAAACTTGATGAATAAAGACAAAACCATCCGTGCTCTGTTGCCAAAAGATACCTTCTACAGTCTGATCCTATGACTCTGCTGCCTAGAATTTTTCAGTGGCTCCCAGAGCTCTCAGTCCAAAGTTCTAACTCCCTAGCTTAGCACATTACAGCCTTTGCTGTCCTGACTCCTGCCCACCTCTCTAGGCTTATCTTCTGCTAGTCTCTGTAAGTCTATCTGTAATCATATAATTATTCAGTGTTTAGTGGGGACAGTCTAGGGGCCAATTTTTGCTTTCTCTAATCACACACACACACACGCACACACATATATTTGTATTTCATAATATTATAAGGGTACAAATGTTTTGGTTACATAAATTGCTTTTGTACCATTTGAGTCAAAGTTATAAGTGTGTCCATCACCTAGATAATGTGCATTGTACCAGTAGGTGTGAATCTACCCATCCCTCTCCCACCTGCTAGATTTCTGATGAATGTTATTTCCATATTCGCACACAAGTGTTGATCAATTAGTTCCAACATAGTGGTGAGTACATGTGGTGTTTGTTTTTCCATTCGTGTGATACTTCACTTAGAAGAATGGTCTCCAGTTCCATCCAGGTTAATACAAGAGGTATTTTTTATGGCTGAGTAGTACTCCATGGTATACATGTCCCACATTTTATTGATCCACTCATACATTGATGGGCCTTTGGATTGTTTCCACATCTTTGTGATTGTGAATGGTGCTGCTATAAATATTTGAGTGCAAGTGTATTTTTTATAAAATGTCTTTTTTTCCTTTGGGTAAATACCCAATAGTGGGATTGCTGGATCAAATGGTAGTTCTACTTTTAGTTCTTTGAGTTATCTCCATAATGCTTTCAATAGATGTACTAGTTTGCAGTCCCACAACAGTGTATGAGTGTTCCTACCTCTCCACATCCATGTCAGCATTTGTTGCTTTGGGACTTGTTGATAAAAGCCATTCTCACTGGAGTTAAGTGATATCTCATGTGGTTTTGATTTGCATTTCCTTGATGATTAGAGATGTTGAGCATTTTTTCTTATGTTTGTTGACCATTAGTCTGTCTTCTTTTGAAAAGTTTCTGTTCATGTCTTTTGCCCACTTTTTAATGGGATTGACACCATTATCAACCACAGTATATCAAACTTCCCAACCCACTGAAGAGTAGATCCCATTAGAAAATAAAAATTTACTTACTTCTTTAATACTTTTGATAATTTAAAGTATCTCTATTTTAGAATTCAGAGTTAATGTATTTTAAATCTCTTTTACTTTCCTCCCCTAAGGATCATTGGTTTTGTGGTTTGGGGATAGTGAGTCATGATTTTACTTCTCTTCTCACTCCCTCATCTTAGAGTGGAAAGTGGGAATGATTTGTCTGCCTGTAAGACACTTCCTTTCCCTCCTGTTTCCTGGAACTAGCTCTTTCCCAGTGTACTGTGGTAGGTAGGAGCGAGATTTTCATAGTTCACTGTTGGTGGTTGCTGCTTCCCTGGCTAACAGTGACAGGCCATTAGAGCCTCTCTGCTGTTGAAATCCCAATGCTTAAGCCCTTCAGCAGGCTCTCTTGGGGGCCCTTAAACTTGACAGTGTCCAGATGTGAGACAGCCAGCTCCATCTGGGCCTCTTCCACCTGGGTCCCCTCACCCATCCTCGTGTCCCGTTGGTGTGGCATTGGGCAGATGGCTCAAGCTATCTTCCACAGCTCTAATTTGTCCACAAACAGCTCCCACATTCTTATCATGCCAAATGTTTGGCTCAGAGCCTTTTCCATGCTGACCACCTCCCTTCCCCCATGCCCTGGCATCTTTTTCCAGCTCTCTTGTTCTCATGTTCAAAGAGGCACATGTTGGACAATCAACCAGTCTACAACCTCCACATATGTCCAAGAAGGTGGTGAGATGCCAGTTTCTCTTTCTTGTCAGGCAGCCCTGATCTCTACAAATAATCCTCTTGGAGCCCCTTTTCAATGGACTTCTACTGGAGGATGGAGACTATCCTGCCTTCCTTCTCTGCAGAGGAAAGGAAGGAAAATCTGTCCATACAAATGCTACTCTTCCACCTTCTCGTCTCTCACCTTTCTGTTTTTATTCTTTTTAACTCAACACTTCACTGTCCCCATAGGCCTTCTTGGCTGATTCCAGGGCCCAGGGAAAGCCCCATCCAGCATCATATCACATGATTCAGTGAGCCTGTGTGTCCTGGAATGGGTCATCCTGTTTTAGGCCTCCTTTCTAAACACTCTGCCTCCATCTTCCCTTTTATTGTTAAACCTTAAAAACTTTACCCCGACCTTCACCTTCCCAATGACTGTATCTCAGTTCTAGTACAATGTATTGCTTCTTTTCAATGAATTAATGACTTAGTGAATATCTCCAAGAGCGCTAATCTGACTACGGTAATCTTTGATTTACTTGCCTTCCTCCCAGAAGACTAGAAGCTCTTTAAGAGCAGGGACTATGTCTTAATGGACTTTATATCCCCAGCATTTAATACAAGAATTACCATACAGACTGTGAGAAATACATGTGTGTTAAATGAATCAATGGATGACATATAATTATATTTAATTATCCTGCTGATAACTTGTACTGTAGTTAGATAATTAGTTGCAGATAAAATAAAGTTCATGATTTTAAAAAATATTACAGAAAAATGGAATTAATGATGTGCCACCTGTACACTGCTGAGCAAGAAGTATACAAAAAACTAAGTACCAAGTACAAATTATTATGTCCTTGTGGCCTTCTTTTTTAAGCTATTTGTGGTTAATGAAAAAAATGTGTTCAGAAAATAAGAGAAGCAGTGAGTTAAATCGAACTAGCACAATGTTTCAAAACTGAAGCCCTAGAATCAAATAAGTTCTGCCACTTATTATCTGCAAAACCTATGGACTTAGAAAGTCCCATAACTTTCTGAGTAGAGGTTAATAATAATTTTACCTGAAATAGATCATTCCAAGGATTAAGTTAGATAATACATGTGAAGTCTTATAAAATTTATAAAGGATTATAGAAATACAAGCATTGTATATTATTTCTGATGTTTCATCATCTCTAAAAACCTGGGATATTTTCTAATATTGGATATTTTTATTGAGAATATTTCTGAATATACATAATAGTAAATAACCTACAGAAAACTTACTGTTTTTGATTAATGACAGTGGGAAGAAATAACTAACACTTCTTGCTGAAATTATGCTATTCTTTTCTGACCAAAATGATGAATGATTTTCCTTGTTTTCATCAGTCATTCTCACTAGGCCCATTTTACTTGGAGTTTTGGCCTAACAGTTTACTTAATTTGAAGATGAAATAATGAGTTATTTTTCCCCTTTTATTGTTGAAAGTAAAAGACACCATCTCTCTGAATAATTTATGAATACTCAGTATGACAGTAGCTGATTCCTAAAGTTGCTTGATTGATTACAAAACATACTAAATTAATCCTAAAAGTAACTTTTAACTCAGTGAGAAACTATATCTAGTGAGTGCTTCTACATGAAAATCCAGTAAAGGTCTGCTTTAAAGGTGTTCTCTATAAGTAAAAATGCAAAATAAGGTTTGAAATTACTAAATCAGAGAAATATTTCTCCTCTGATATTCCTTTCATCTAGAGAAGTAGCATGGGATATAAGTCCTTTGAAAGGTGTTTTCTTATAATGTTGAATCTTAAATTTGTCTTTCAACAGGGTTGGCAATCAAAGTTGTTTTAAGTGAAAATAAAATGAGTAGAATGAATAAGACTTAAAAGTTTTCCTTTCCTAGAAAGGGCCATTTGGCTTTCCTGACACTATATTCTATGTACTTGAAAATTCTCCTAAAGAGATTTCTAAACCAGAAAAGTGTCTTTGGGGCCAGTTTTATGAACAACATGGTCATATCCATGTATGTATATAAAAAAAATTTAAAAAACCTCAAATGATCGTTTTACATTTCCAGTGGGCAGTCTTTTTTAAAGATTACCTGTTCTAAAATTATTAAGATTACCCAATTAAATGTGAGAAACTGAGATGACAAAATACAGAGGAGAGAATTAAAGAAAGCTCTAGTAACTTTACAACGCTAGAAGAAATATCTTAAATAAGAAGGACTTAACAGACACTGCAGGATTGACAATTGACTTAGAATAAACCCAATTATAATGACAAGAATGAGTCACATTGCTTTAAATATAACTAATATTACTCTGGAAGGAAATTTGCTATCTAATATCCCATCTATAATTTACCTTTGCCTTTTATTAATTGAAATTGCAGCTGTAATGACAGGCCACATGGGTGTGTATACATCTATATGTGTGTGTGTATAGACATTGATATGTAGACAGAGAATTTACTATGAGCTGGAATTTACTAAAACACTGTAATTCAAAGTATATTTTTAAAAAAGATTTGTAGACTACTGATTACATAAAATATTCCAAGATGAAACAGACTATTCCAGACTATTAGGAAGTCAAACAGGTAGAAAGAGATATTTTAAATGAGATACTTAGATGTCTTTATCATTATTATTGACAATTTTGAAAATAAAATGTCACAGTTACTATCTCGGTCACATAACTGAGAAACTTCTTTTTAAATAGTGGTGGCTGGGAAGTGATAAGGCAGCAGAAGCTAGTTGAAGAGTCCAAGTTCATTCCCCTGGCCTAGGTCTCAATGTGTGTGCGGTAAAACAGTATAACAGATGATACTGTTCTTAGAACTGGGAAACAACAGTTAAATACAAGCTTTTTAAAATACCTAATCCACTCCATCTGATAATCTGCACATGGTATCATCTGTTCTCCCATCTTTTCTATGTTTTTCTTTTTGAGGTTGGAGAGAAAAAGAGCCAAGGAAGTTTAAGCAATCCAAGCTACTTCCTCCTGCTTTGATTAGCATGTTTCCTTCCACGCTCTTCATTTGTAGCATTGTTCAGGACCACTGTAACTCTACCATTGGCCTTAATTCCCTCTCTTTTCCCCAAACACCCATTCTCCTTCTATCTTGTAGCTTGCTCGGTGGCGATCCTTCCCTTTTAGAAACCTCACTGCGATCTTTGACACCATCTTGCTCTTCTTCCATATTTAACTCAGTGTCCACTTGTCCTCCCAAGCAGCTTCTGTTCTTCACTGACATCAGTCTTGGAATATGTCTCAGTGTTTCTGTTTGCTCTCCTTAGGAAGATCAAGGGACAAAGAAGCAACATAGAGAAGTGAGATACAGTACATAAAATTTTCTTGGGCAATGGAATAGAAGAGAGGGAATAGTCATACCCTATACAACAAAACTTATTTAAAAACTCTTGTATATATCTTTACCTTTCTCAAAATTGGGGATGATGTGTTTTCACTTTCCTCCTTTGTTCCCTTGCCATCCTCCATGAGAAGAAAACACCCTTGTAGATGTCACTACTTAGCCTGAGTCCAGCAATAGACGGAGTATAGAGGAGACCTGACCCAACTGGAGACTGAGGTAGCCAGGCCTAGCCAATCTGCACACCCCTGAGTGAAAAATCAACCCCTGGACCTATGAGCTAGAAATAAATGTTTGTAGTTATAGGACATTAAGATCCTGGGTTGTTTTTGGCAAAGTCTGACTAATACAATACTATGAACTTAAAAATTGGTCTGAATATGAATAAGCATTCTAAGTAAAATTACAAAGAAGGACAAGTAGAGAGAAAAAAGAATGGCAAGACTTCCCAATGTTCTCAGCATTTTATATACCTTATTTCCTTTTATTCTCATCAACACTATGATATACTTATTTTTATCTCCAACTTACATATGAAGAAACTAAAGGGGATACGCAATCTTAGCAGTAGCTACATCTTGGAAATGTGTCAAGTATGTGCGTATATGTGTGTAGGGGGGTGCTGCTGGACTTTTGCTTCTTGTTTATGTGCTTTAAAAAAAATGTTAGAATGGGCTGAGCATGATAGCTCATGCCTATAATCCTAGCACTATGGAGGCCAATCTGGGAGGATCACTTGAGGCCAGGAGTTCGAGACCAGCCTGAGCAAGAGTGAGACCACATCTCTACAAAAAATAGCAAAATTAGTCAGGCATGGTGGTGCTCCCTTGTAGTCCGAGCTACTCAGGAGGCTGAGGCAGGAAGATCACTTGAGGCCAGGAGTTGGAAGCTGCCGTGAGCTGTGATGAGGCCACTGCACTACAGCCTAGGCAACCGAGTGAAACCCCGTCTCAAAAAAAAAATAAAAATTAAAATATGGATTTTAAAATATGTATTTCTAAACTTTAAAAAATGGAAATGAGAAAACTAAGGCTATGTGGAGTTGAGTAAGAAGCAGAACTGGGACCTAATTCTACATACTAAATCCACGTTTACTTGTACACATGAAGTTCACATCCTCTCTTTATGTCATAGCTATACCCACTGGACAGAGATGGGTATGCAAATGCTTGTTGATGACTTTCCTATCCCTTGCATTGGTTGACCTATTTGCACCTATTCTTATCTCCATCCTTTTTTCTCCTCATAGGAAACTTTCTATTTTGCAATGAAAAGTGCTCTCCTCATCTCCATTTGTTGAGATATAGAACAGCAGCACGCATGCTTCACATATATCAGAGAGTTTGTTAGAACCCTGGGCAAATGTGCTTTGAGATGTTACATGCTCCAGCATCTGGGCTGAAGATAGTCCTGCAAGAAGGTGCTGTCTGTACACTGGAAGCTTCTGTAGTTGAAATAACATTGATTAGGGAGCTTTGTTGCAGTCATTCATTTGCTATTAAGAACTTTGACCGTTTTTGTTCTGCCATGGCTTTTATATTTCACATCTTTCTTGTTAACATCTAAGAATAGAATCCGGGTATCAGCAAAACTGAGAGTATTTTCTCATTCCATTTCCCAAGGATGTGAAGATGATGAACAGAATGTATTTTCCCATCATATTCTCTACTGGTAAACAAATCCAGAGATTAAAACTATTCTTTCAGGCTTTCATCTTTGAACTTCAGAAAGAATTTCTGACATCCCCACCATTAGCGCAGCAAATATAGGCATATCCTAATACATTAATTAGATCAGAAGCATCCACAGAAAGAAAAAGCATCTGCTAGAATATGTCACATTGTCCAACATGAAATATTTGATTCTTCCTTCCAACAACAGAACTAGATCCTAAAACATCACATTACATACCAGGTGATGAGCTCTGACAGGCTTTAAGTGACCAAAGGAGACACTGACAAAGACATAATTTATTTGCTCCTACTACAAGAACACAGAATGTGAGAAAACTAACTTACTAAAGTCTGCGATACTCAAAGTAGCATGATAAGTGGGAACTAGGACTTTTGGAATTTAAACAAGAAATATATTCCAGAGAAAGGCCTCTTGGCTATCCAAAAAGGTTTTAGCAACCTTACAGGCTTTGGTGATTAATTATTTTTATATGGTGGTGATTGCAATCTTGGCTTGAAAGGTGTGATAGAAGAACATTTCCAAATATTTATACACGTTGAGCCAAAGTTTTTAGTAAAAAAAATTCCTAACTTTCCACTAGGGAGTGTGACTGCATAGTCAAATTTATTTGCAACATCTTTTGGTGCATATAGTCATTTAACAACAATCTTAACAAATCACCAGATGACTAAAAAATAGAATTCATATTGTATTTTGGAATTTAAAACCAAAATGTATTGCCTCCTTGCTTTCACAACATATAATCAATCTTTGTAATGAAAAAAATATTTCAAGTAGTAAAACAGTACTGTTACCGTCTTCTCTTAAAAGTACTTTTTAAAATTTTCCAATAGAGTCATGTGTAGAGGGGTTTTCTCCCTAGTAGCTCTGATGTGTTGCTAGGCTCTACTAAGCTACAGAGGAATTGAGATGGAACAAGAATGTGTATAAATCCCATTTAGTGTTACTTGTATTAATATCCAAGCATGATATGTTGATGATAAAGTCAAATGACTTAATGCATGTTTACCTCCTATGCCAGAAGATTATTCACATAAGGTCACAGTAATATTGACAAGGTGTTAAACGTGAGTGTTACATAAACAAAAGCAAAGGCATGCAGTTTGATATTATACAAATCACAAACATTACTTTTAATGTAATTATTTTGAAGTACAATATAGTATTTGGATCATATTTTCTCAGCAATGTCACAAGCCAAGAAGCACAGATGTGTAGAGTTTTAAAGACTAAAAAGAAACCAAAATTTCCCAGTGATGGAAATTAAGATAGCTTCTTAGAATAGAGAATTCAAAAAGAACTTTTCTTTTGGTGTAAGAGATGTACATTAATTATTAGATCACAGAGAAGAAAAAGAGTTGCAAATACATATTTTTGCCATTAACTGGCTATTTAAGCCTCATATTTCAGAGGTATGCAATACAAGAATTTGTGTTATATTTTTATTCCTTTACTTACAAATGAATAACACCAAAACACTTGCATAAGTGTGTAGAGCTAATATAGATAGATAACTAATTTTATAATGTAATCTGTCATAATTTCAATACCTTAGAGAAGAACTTATTGATTCTCCTTTTACTGCTTTTACTAACAATTCAAATGATTGAAATTCATAGTGCTAAGGAAATATGCATATATTTAATTCATAAGATTTAATGAGATATTCTTCAAGCCAATATTTTTATAATTACCTATTAATTTTAATATTTTTTGAAAGAAGAGAAGTTTGGAGGAAAGAATAGGTACAAGGGTATATTCCAACTCTTCAATTAGTAGAGGACATTTCAGGTTGATTTGCGGTTAGCCTTGCCATGCACATACCCCGTGAAATACATCTAGGACCAATATAGGTAGGCACAGTAAGGAAACAAATAATGACACATTTTAAAGAAAGATCCTAAGGTCACATTTGGAAGATGAAACGATCTGCTTCTCAATGTGAAATTTTCCATGAATGGAACTATTACGGAAGCCAGGCAGTCACTCAGCACAGATGTTGCAGAAACACTTACAGTTTTCCCCTGGTGGATTTTGGGGGTGGAAGGCTTGTCAAGGTGTAGAAAACTGGAGGCCCCAGATAAATACAAAATTCAAGGAAAATGCATCTCTCTGAAGTTGAAGTCCAGCTTTAGAGAAATGCATTCTGTAGGCATCCCTGTATAGTTATGTCTTCTGAAGAAGTGATCCACAGTATTAAATGATGTAGAAATGTCTCATTGGCAGGGACATCTCCTAAAGGACTTAATTAAGAGAGTAAATCTTAAAACATCAGTGTAGACTAGAACTCATATAAAGTAAGTAATCACCTATCTGCAACATATTAAAATTTATATGCTCACAGAATGACTAAAACTTTTGATAATCGATAAGGAGTATTAGATAAAATGAAGCAGAATTAGGACAGATTTATCAGGGCTTATTTAACACTAAAGAAAAGAGAGAATATGCCAAGTGTTGCTATGTTTCAAGCTTATTTAAAGATATGACCATTTCTTATTTATGTCTAAACTCAACCCACAGGACTGCAGATGGTATGAACAGACCTCTAAGTAGGCAGATTTGTAAAAAGGCATCCCCTCTGGGCAATGAATTAGAAAAAGTTGCCCCACTCAGAGACTGCAGTTGTCCAGAGAGCAGCTTGGTGAGCAGAGCACAAGCAGGATTTCAGGCTCTACTTGTCTCTTAATCCAGCACCCTTTGGGCTTTACACAAATTACACATCAATAAATAAATGGTCTATTAAGTGAATTAATAAGTAAATGAATAAATAAGTAAAAACATAAGGCATTCTAATGATTTTATAGTTTCCAGGGAGAAGGAATACTAGGATATTTATCCTAGTAAAACTAGAATAAAAGTTTTACTCTGGATAAAAAGCCCCTCAGAAGACTAGAGAGGTCATTTTTCCTTCATTCAGTGAACATCAGAAAACTTTCTGATTACTTTTTTGGTTTCCAGCTAGCCTGACCTTGTGAGTTCTGGAAAAGAAGGTTAAGTATACTGATTGCTGTAGAGTTTTATTCTGTAATATATAAAAATAAATACCTTTTTCTTTTCTTTTCTTTAGGTTCAAAAGGGCACCCTTTTATCGTAATCATTGCATTCTGCAGGATTACCATATTGCGTATGCATTGCAGTATTCCATTAAATTTATTACATAAATATAGGAAATAATTAAATCTGTCATTTGAGGATTTGGCTAATGTCAATCAATCTCCCATAGACTAAATACTTGTAAGTGGTTGAAAATAGAGTCACAGAATGTATAAAAGTAGACTGATTCAGAAGTGCTTCAAACAAGTGATTGCTACACTGTAAAATGCCACCTGAAAATATCAGCTTATCAATTCTGCATAACTACCAGAAAAGTTTATTTCATTTGGAAGTCTTGCCTAAGAAAAAATGAGAGAGGAATTTTGGAAAAGGCAGGCAAAGTCACCTGAGTGGACAGCACAAATGACACAGAAACTGGGTGCTACAGTTGAGGCCCATTATTCAAAATTATGATGTGTTACATTCATAATCTCTCTCATAATCTCTCAGGGCCAAACAGTGGAAGAACATAGTACAAATAAGAAAGTGTAACTGCTGAAAGTGTAACAGTCCAAAAATGACGTAAGATATAGAACAATTATTTTTTCCAAGTCAGACATAATAACTCAAAAGGCATCGGGGCCATTTATTATATAAGCAACAAGCCTAGACTATCTCAATATTACCCTGAGGGCATTTCTTATGACTGGAGAATTCTTCTATCATTCTGATCTGATGACACATGAAAATCTTACATTCTGTTCACTGGGTTCCAAAAAACATAAAATTTGTAATATCTGCAAAATAGTTAAAATATAGAGAACTAAATGTGTCTTATTGTTAGAGCAATGTTTTCTTACTATAGTAAGCTATGTGTGTATATTAGTAGTCAGTTGCAGAAATTATTTGTTGTGACTTGGGCATCCCTGTGATATATCAGTGAAAATAGTAAATAAGAAAGCCACCACATGGTGTTTACTTGTCCAAACAAGAATGTCTCTGATAATAACCCTTTTGGAGGACAGGAATGACATTAAGCTAGTGTGAATGTCTATTTCAGTTCCAGCTAATGGGGTCGGGGCCCATTCTGGTAGGCTGATGTCTGTGTCATACCAGTTGCTAACCGTAATGAATACCATCCCTTTAGTAGAGCCGTTTCCTCCGACTCAATATCCCTCCTTCAGCAGGCCCCTATTTCTTTACTCACAACACCTCCATCCTAGACATAGCTCAAACTTCTCAACACCACTCCATACCTGGCCCAACTTTAACAAGGGCACAGAATTGTTACATAGTACTTTAATAGAGTAGCTTTCCATTCTGCCATCTTCCAGCTCTGGAACCTTGGGCAGCTAATTAGCTGCACTTTGCCTGAGTTTTTGAACTTTTTAAATACCTATGTTGAGACATAATTCACATACCATGTACATTAGTTTTCTCCAGGGAAAGTGAACAAACAGAATGTGTGCATACATACACACACACACACACACACACACACACACAGTTTAGAGTGAAAGAGAGAGAGAGAGAGATTTATTTTAATGCATTGGCTCATGTGACTGTGGGGGCTTGGAAAGTCCAAAATTTTCAGGGTAGGCTGGCAGGCTGGAGATCCAGGGAAGAGTTCCAGTTAGAGTACAAAGGCAATCTGCTGGCAGAATTCCTTCTTGCTTGGGGAGGTCAATCTTTTCTTATTAAGGCCTTCAACTGCTTGGATGAGCGCTCCTACATTGTAAAGCTTAATCTGCTTTACTCAAAGTCTACTGATTTAAATGTTAATTTCATCTAAAAATACCTTCATATCTAAAATAATTTTTGATCAAATACATGCGTACCATGGCCTAGCCAAGTTGACATGTAAAATCAACCATCATACCATATAATTCACCCATTTAAAATATACAATTCAATCGTTTTTAGTATATTCACAGATATGTGTAACTATCATCACAGTCAATTTTAGGACATGTTTGTCACCCTCAGAAAAAACCTCATACCCTTTATATATCATCCTCCTATCCCCCCATTTGCTCCAACCCCAAGCAATCACCAACCTACTTTTTGTCTCCATAGATCTGCCCATTCTGGACATTTCATATGAATGGAATCATGTAATATGTAGTCTTTTGTGACTGTCTTCTTTCACTTAGCATAATGTTTTCAAGGTTCATCTATGTTGGAGCATGTATCAGTACTTCATTCTTTTTTGTGGTTTAATGATATTCTATTAGAGGGTTATACCACATTATACCACATTTTGTTTATCTGTTCATCTGTTAGAGACATTTGGGTTATTTTCATTTTGGGGCTGTTATAAATAATGCTGCTATAAACATTCATGTACAAGTTTTTCATGTGGACATATGTTTTTATTTATCTTGGGCACATACCTAGGAGTAGAATTGCTGAGTCATATGATAACTCTATGTTTAATCATGCAAAAAACTTTTAGGCTGTTTTCCAAAACATTTGTACCATTTTACATTCCCACCAGCAGTGTATAGAGTTCCAATTTCTTCATGTCCTCACTAACACTTGTTAGTATCTGAATTTTTGATTCTAGCCATTTTAGTGGTCATGAAGTAGTATCTCTCAGCATGGTTTTGATTTGCATTTCCCTGATGACTAATGATGATAAAAACGAGCATCTTTTTAACATGCCTATTGATCATTTATGTATCTTCCTTAGAGAAATGTCTATTCAGAGCCTTTGTTCATTTTTTATTTGTTTTTTTGTCTTTTTATTATTGAGTTATAAGAGTCATTTATACATTCTGGATACAAGTCTCCTATCAAATATATGATATGCAAATATTTTCTGCCATTCTGTGCATTGTCTTTTCACTTTCTTGACAGTGTCCTTTGAAGTACAAAAGTTTAAATGTTGATGAAATACAAACTATCTATATTTTTCCTTTGTTGTTCATATTATATCTAAGAATCTTTTGCCAAATCTGAGGCCATGAAGATTTACCCCTGTTTTCTTCTAAGAGTTTCATAGTTGTAGGTGTCACATGTAAGTTTATAATACATTTTGAGGTAAGTTTTGTAGATGGGGTAAAGTAAGGACTCAACTTCATTCTTTGGCATGCGCCTATCTAGTTGTTCCCAGCCCCATTTGTTTAAAAAACTATTTTTTTTCCCATGAAATGTTGTTGGAACCCATGTCAAAAGACTGTCAACTAATGAATGACACATGGTTTTATTTATAGACTCTCAATTTAATTCCGTTGATCTATATATCTATTCTTGTGTCATTACCACGGCATCGTCTTGATTCCTGTTGCTTTGTAGTAAGTTTTGTAATATTGAAGTGTGAGTCTTCCTAATTTGTTTTTCTTTTTTAGCATTGTTTTGGCTATTCCATGCCCCTTTCAATTCCATATGAAATTTAGAATCAGCTTGTCAACTTCTCACAAAGAAATCAGGTGAGATTCTGATAGGAATCACATTGGCTCTGTAGATTAATTTGGGGAATAGTACCATCATAACAGTGGCAATATTAAGCCCTCTAATCTATAATTGCAGGATATTTTTTCCAGTTATTTAGAGTTTCTTTAATTTTTCAACATTGTTTTGTCATTTTAAGAGTATAAGATTTGCATTTCTTGTATTTAATTTAGCCTATCTATTCTTTATGACGTTACTGTAAGTGGAATTTTCTTAACTTAATTTTCTGGTGGTTGTTAAGTGAAGTCAGTTCCTTTGGGAAGAAGTTAATAGCTTTGTATGCCCCACTTCTCTCTCAGGCAAAATCTCTGATCCAGGGTTCTGAAGCTAGAGATGGGGACAATTCTCTCTGATACCATCTCTTTAGAAGTTGAGTACTAGGTAGAGAAAGGCAGTACCCTTTCTTCTCAGCTTGCCTCTCCTGTCATAGAACTACCACCTCATGCACTGGAGGAAGGATGATAGGGTCCCAATATCCTCAGTGACACTACACCCACGGTAAGGCCTCCCTTGCACTAGTGGGAGCTGGGCGTTGGAAGGAAGGGCCCACCTCATGACAACATAAACCAGAAACAGCCTTGGCAACAGCTAGCTGGGGGCAAGATGAGAAATGCTGACATCATGCTTCTCCCTGCAAGAAAGCTTTGAGCTCTTGGCTGCACCAGACTGGAGTGGAGTCTTTGGTTGCAAAGCTGGGAAGGAGGACAGAGGGAGTGGTCTTGGTTCAAATACTACTGACTCTTGCTTTTCTTACAGGATTTTATTGGATAGATGTTTATTCATTTGTTGTATTCTTTTAGGACAATTTCCAAAGGTTTCAAATGATTGTGTTTTTATAATTTTCACTAGTTGCATTGAGAACAGTTCTGCTAAGCTCTTCATGCTGTCATAACAGTGTATAGCACATATTTTAAAATTTCCTCATTTTAAAAATGGGGATAATAGGGTTGTTTCATTTGTTCTTGCTGATTTGCCTGAGTTCTTTATATGGAGAAAACCCTTTATCAGATGTATTGGATGCAAATATTTTCTCCCATTCTTAGGTTGTCTGTTTGCTCTGATGATAGTTTCCTTTGCTGTGTAAAAGCTTTTTAATTTGATCAGGTCTGACTTATTTATTTTTGTTGTTCCTGTGATTGCTTTTGGGGTCTTTTTCATAAATTCTTTTCCTTGGTCAATGTCAACAAGAGTTTTTCCAGGCCAGGTGCGGTGGCTCACGCCTGTAATCCTAGCACTTGGGAGGTCGAGGTGGGCGGATCGTTTGAGCTCAGGAGTTCGAGACCAGCCTGAGCAAGAGCGAGACCCTGTCTCTACTAAAAATAGAAAGAAATTATCTGGCCAACTAAAAAAATATATATATAAAAAAAAATTAGCCGGGCATGGTGGCGCATGCCTGTAGTCCCAGCTACTCGGGAGGCTGAGACAGTAGGATTGCTTAAGCCCAGGAGTTTGAGGTTGCTGTAAGCTAGGCTGACGCCACGGCACTCACTCTAGCCCGGGGAACAGAGTGAGACTCTGTCTCAAAAAAAAAAAAGGGTTTTTCCAATATTTTCTTCTAGAATTCTTATGGTTTCGTGTCTTAGGTTTTAGTCTATTATCCATTGTGAGTTGATTTTTGTGAGAGGTGAGAGGTGCTGATCTTGTTTCAATCTTCTACATGTGGTTATCCAATTTCCCAGCACCATTGATTGAATAGGGATTCTTTTCCCCAATGTATGTTTTTGTCTGATTTTAGAAAGATCAGATGGCTGTGTTGAGGATGGTTTTTTTGTCTGGGTTCTCGGTTCTGTTCCATTGGTGTTTCTTTTTGTTCTTGTGCCAGTACCATGTTGTTTGGGTGACAATAGCCTTGTAGTATAGCTTGAGGTAAATTGATGCCTCCTAATTTGTTCGTTTTGCTTAAGGTTGCTCTGGCTATACGGGGTCTTCTCTGGTTCCATACAAAGTGTAGAAGCATTTTTTCTAGATCTGTGAAAAATGATGTTGGTATTTTAATAGGGATTGCATTGACTCTTGTCATTAAAAAGTGGGCAAAGGACATGAACAGAAACTTTTCAAAAGAAGACAGACTAATAGCCAACAAACATGAGAAAAAATGTTCAACATCTCTAATCATCAGGGAAATGCAAATCAAAACCACATGAGATATCACTCAACTCCAGTGAGAATGGCTTTTACCAAAAAGTCCCAAAACAACAAATGCTGGTGTGGATATGGAGAGATAGGAACAACTCATGTACTGTTGATGGGACTGCAAATTAGTACAACCTCTGTGGAAAGTACTATGGAGATATCTCAAAGAACTAAAAGTAGAACTACCATTTGATCCAGTAATCCCACTACTGGGTATTCATCCAAAGTAAAAAGAGACATTTTATAAAAAGACACTTGCACTAAAATGTTTATAGCAGCACAATTTACCATCACAAAGATGTGGAAACAACCCAAAAGCCCATCAATGTATGAGTGGATCAATAAAATGTAGTATATGTATACCATAGAGTATTACACAGCCATAAAAAATGGTGAACTAATACCTCTTGTATTAACCTGGATGTAACTGGAGCCCATTCTTCTAAGTAAAGTATCACAAGAATGGAAAAACAAACACCACATGTGCTCACCATTAAATTGGTACTAACCGATCGACACTTATGTGCACATATGAAAGTAACATTCATTAGGGATTGGGCGGGTAGGAGGGGGAGAGAGGAAATGGGTAAATTCACACCTAATGGGTGTGGTGCATGCTGTCTGGGTGGTAGGCATACTTGTAGCTTGGACTCTGGCGGTGCAAAGGCAATTTATGTGACTAAAGTGTTTGTACCCCTGTAATATTCTAATATAATAAAAAATAAATAAAATTTAAATAAAATAAAGTGTATTCTCATAATGGATAGCTGGAATATGAATTATTTCAATCATTTTTTCAAGAAAACTGGCAAATGCTATTAAATAAATATGCACACTCTTAAAAATGGGGATAATAGTTCCTATTTCATGGGATTATTGTGAGGATTAGTTAATACATGCAATGTGCTTATAACAAATGCCTGCCACAGAGTAAGATATTGTTACTAGCAAATATTTTAGAGCATTTACTCTTTTCCAGGCACAATTTATTGTTTGTTAATTCATTTATTTCCTATAATGCCTTATGAAATACTCCTGCAAAGCCCACATTTTAACCCCAATGCTACCCTATGTATATAAGATACATGCCTACATGTGCCTCAACATACATGAATAGAGAGACTTTCCCCAACGTGTACATAGAAGTTTCCCCTGGGTGGTGGGATTTTCATAACTTTTACTTTCTCCTTCCTATATTTTGAATTGCCTTTTAAATTTTTACTTTTTTATAATGAGCGTGTATCATAACTAGAAAGGGTAAAATAGAAATCCTAGTGCAGGTCTGCAGGCAAGAGCAAAGCTAAGTTAAGCAACGCCTAATAACAAGGGTTATTAACTTGAAACTTTGTATTATATTATTTCGTACCTTGCTCTGACTTCCATAGCATGTTTTATTATGTAAAAATTAGAAATCAATCAAAATATGTTCTATTAATGTAATTAATTATACTTTGTGCCAAATGAATTAGGGAAAAATTCTATATTATGTACTTGTTTCTCTCGTTTTTTCAAGCCTGACCAAAGCCTATATCTTGAGTCCATAAGCATCTACCACAGCTCACCTTGGGATTGCTACTTAATGTGCAAATTTAAGTTCTGGAAGGAAGCATTCAACCTGCTCAGGGGTTTCCCTGTTCTCAGTGTGACATCAAACACCACAATCTTCCTAAATAGCTGGAGAAAGTGAGCTGTGCAGTACTTGCTTTTATCCCTCCAAGTAAGACCTAAAGGCTGAGTTTTATTAAACAAGAAAACATATAGAAATGTATCATTCAAGTCTTTTTGAATAGACATACAAAATATGCTGCTTTTTTTTTCTTTTTTCTAGTTACTATTTTTTTCTTTTTTCTGGTTACTATTTAATAGAAAAGTAACTAAAGCACAATTTTGCTATAGGAGAATGAGACAAAATGACATCTGATTCAAATAATTTCCAAATGGAAAATAAGATAAAATGAAAATCTCTTCAATTTCATAATACCTAAGCTGAAGCTACTTAAGAACGTGGTGATAATTTTTAATACAACCACATCAATTAGTGTTTCAAATACTTATAATTTTTCCTCATTTATCATTCTCTCTTTTATTAGCCAATCTCTTTTCCTGCTAATTTGAAAAAGAACTTGAACATCTTTAATTTGTATTAAAGTAAATGCCTGTGATCCCAGACCAAATTTAAAGGTTGAATGGTTGTATATTATTAGAATGCTGGATCCAAGGAAAACTTTTAGATTAAGCTTACACTGAAAAATTAAATTAATACTTTATCTATCAAATGCTTGTTTTAAATTTTTGAGTGATAAGGAGTCTGAAATACAAAGTAGGATGTAAATCCTGAAATAATGTACAAGCCATCAGACTTTGGCAAAGAATATCAACATGACCCAGATGCATGATATGGTGCTAAAGATTTTGATCGGTAAAAAAAGAAAATGCTTCTAAGGAAAAAAGCCTAAACTCTGTTATGAGATTTTGTCCATATATTTCAGAACTTAAAGTTCAACTTTTTAATGAACTTGTTTTTTCCCCAAACTTATCACTAATCATCTAAATCCACAAAGTCATAAAGTTGTAGAACTGAGATTTCAATTGAAGACTATTTATAAGAGTGAAAATGTTGAAAATAGCCTAAATGTTCGACTCTAAGGGTTTGGCTAAATGATAAAAGATAAAATCATGCAATGAAATATTATCCAGCTATTAAAGGCATTCTACTGACGTAGAAATCACAGGAAAGCAAGCTATAAATACCTGCTAAAGTTACTATTCTGTTTTAAAAACTGCCATATATATACACATAAGAATAAAGGACATACTTTAATCTTGTAACAGCAGCTTTCCTTGGAAATTACTTTTATTCTTTATTGTCTTTATTCCTTTTTTAAGTTTCTGATTTTTCTTCCCCACGGTTGTGTTACTTTGCTAAGACTGCCATAACAAAGCACCACAACTGAGTGGCTTAAACAACAGAAATTTATTTTCTCACAATCAAGTTGTCAGCAAGGTGGGTTTCTGAGGCCTCTCTCCTTGGCTTGTAGACGGCAGTCTTCTCCTCACTGTCTTCACATGGTCTTCCCTCTGTGTGTTTATATACAAATTTCCTCTTCTTATAAAGACACCAGTCATATTGGATTAGGGCCCACCCTCATGACCTAATTTTCCTTATTACCTCTTCAAGAGTCTAACTACAGTCAGTCACATTCTAAGATATTGAGGGTTAGGACTTTAACGTGAATATGGGGGGACACAATTTAGCCCCTAACAACGTTCATATATACCTTTTGCAAAGAGAAATATAGGAGCTTCATTTCAGCAATTCAGAGAGGGAAAAAATCTAGCCCTTTCTCTTAAAATGTCAACTCTAAATTAATTCTTTTTGTTTATAGATCATTCTCTTTGGGACTTGGCTATTAGGAGTCTGTCCTTCCAATCCCTCTGTCTAGCCTTTGAAGCTTTGGCCTAGACTCTGTGAGGTGATCACCCCATCCAGACACTGCCCAACTGCAGGCGTGCGCTGAGGCAGCTGGCCAGTCCATTTTTGGTTCGTTTTTGAGCTGCAACAGCTTCCTTAGCCAAGAGGCCCCTCATTTCAGTTTTCTTGATAGCAAAAATGTAATATAATGTTAGAGAAAGCAAAAATTGCAATCTGAAACTTACAAAGAAACTATAGTCATGTTCTCTGTGATTCTTCAGCCAGTAAAAGGAAAAATGAATTCAAGGAAAATTTTTCTGAAGCCAATGAAGACATGTTCCTTCTGTTTGCCTGCATTCTCTTAATATTGTGCCGTATGGATACCACTAACAGTGAAACCTTGAGAACTAGATGGGGAGGGTCTTGTAATCATAGATCTCTGGAAACTTCTTGACCATACATCTTCTTTCTGGAAGATTTGCTCAGTCAAAAAAGAGTGGTGGTGAGCAGGGAGGAGGGTGTCGGGAGGAGTGTAGAATTTTAAAAGAGCCTGAAGGAGCAGCAGTGATTACAGAGAAAACTAATGAAGTAGGAACCCCGAAAGAAGGACAGATCGGATTTACATACTGTAATTGAAAAGCCATGGACCACATTTATTTGCATGTTCTCTAAATGATGCTTGAAATAAAGGTCTAACATAAATCCTAAAGAATATGTGTTTCTCACAAATTCATAAAATTTATTTTTATTACACAGATTTCCAAAAGAGTGCAGTTAGTTTGAGCAAAATAAATGGGAAAATATTTTTATAACACTCAATGAAAATCTTTTGTGTCTCTTCTTTTAATGACACATGCTAAGTCATAAAATATTTCCAGGTCATTTTTTCAGTGGCATTAACTTGTCCAATTTGTAAGTAAAGAGATTTGGAAGGTTAGTAATACTTGAATAGACCAAACTAGACCATGGTTTCTCATTAACTTCATCTGTGCTTATAAAATAAATCTTTCTTATTTTCAGGAACAAAGCAGTTGGTTTATAAAAGTGTATACTCATTAGCAACTGGCTTCATATCCACCCAGATGTAAGTTTATAATTTCTAATATTGACTGAATTCAAATGAACTTGAGATATCTAAAATGTTCTTGACAACATAAAAACATTAAAGTATGAATTCAATACTTTAATAAAAGTCCTCAATCTAGAAAGTCAAGTATTCAGTCTTAAAATTATCTTGAATACAGATCTGCCCTAGGCAAATATCCACATTTGGCAAAATCATTGAATATGAATACAAAAAGAGAGCTGATATGTGTAAAAAAAAAATTCTAACATCAACTTCTCTTTTAATATCTCAAGTACTGCAGAACTTTTTTATTGTAAATAAACCTTCAAAAGCAAATCTCTTATAATTTGTTTTTCTTCCACTTATACACAATATAAGCATTTTGTTCATTGCTCTCTAGCCCAGCTCATTACTGTGTTCCTCTATCCCTCTTAATACAGTCAATTGTTTGAATGGCCAAAAAAGAGAAAATGAACAATGACTGTCTCCACGCTGGACTCCTCGGCGCCTAAGAAAGCATTTGTTATGTAAAACAGGGCATCGTCTTTGGTAGTATATTTTATTGGAAAAACCTTTAGGCTTCATCAAAGCCACACTTACCAAGTTCGTGGGTGGCAACATAGATTCTTTTCTAATTTAAAAAGGACCTGGATAACTTTGGTGCTTCTCATGTCCCAGAAATATTACTTGGCACAGATTACGGTAAGAAGCAAATGACCTAAGTATAATTGCAGCCTCATGATAGGATGTTCCCCGTTACTTGTGTAGACTACACCTTGTAGGATTTAGAATCCACCTTTTAGAAAAGAATTGGGGAATTTGCAAATGAATGAAAAAGTAGCCCCCTCACCCCCAGGATCAAAGCTGTTCTTCATCTGGTGTGAAATTCTTTCTATAGTTACAGCTAGTTATTAAACACAATAGAACCCTAATTTATGACACATTTCTGGACTATTAAAGATAATTCCGGGATGTGCTGTGGTAGCTGAAACTGAGAGCAGCTGAAGTAGGCAACAGGGTGGCCTTAAGAATTAGTAAAATAAGAAAAATTTTTGAATGGGTTGGGGAAAACATGGGTTGTGCAGAAGCTAAGTGTTGCATGTGAAAATAATGTTGGAGGAAGTCAGGAAACCTGACAAAGTGAGAGTCTGAATGAAAAAAATAGGCTCTGAATACTTCTGAAAAGAGAATTATTACAAAGCTCTATCTCTTATTCCTTGTAAGGGCAGGCAATACAAGCTCTCCTTTAGCCAAGGGTAAAAATAAGAAGGCTTTCAGTTTCCTTCAAATTTCTATTCTGATTTACTATGGCAACTGTATCTTTGATTATTCATGTATTCATGCCATATGTGTATGTGTACATTTAGGCAAGCTAATCAGAATCCATTTTGTGTATTGTGTTTACTGTATTCATTTCTTTCAAACCCATCTGAGCAGAAAGCAAGCTTCAGAAGACTTGGGAGTTTAGTTTGTTTTCTGCTGTTTACCCAGCACTTAGGACAGTGCCTGACATAGAGTAGCTGCTAACTACCTAGGCCTTGACTGAATGCATACAGTGAGAGCATAATTCCTATGTTTGGCAAAATTGAATATTTCTAAACTTAGTCAACCAATTATTATTATGCACTCACTCTACCAACTGCACATATAATTTTAACTAGTGTATATCTTAAGCGATTTAAAATCTGATAAAGGAGAGCAATTGCATACATACCATGATCCACTATCAACAAATATTTGCCACAATTTTGCAATATGCTGCAGTGGGAGGAATTGTCTGATCTATAGAATGAGAATCATGACTGCAGTAGTGTTCAGAAAGCCAAGGGAAATGAAAATCCCCCAAAATTTAGGGTTGTAAAGGAAGGTGAGGTGGAGAAAAGGCATTGGGTTTAGCTTTTAGGAGATTCAATGGAGACTCGGTGGGAGGCCTTATGTTACGTACAGTGACTAAGAGCCTTTTCTCTGGATTTAAACTGCTTAAGTTCAAATCTCAGCTCTGCGGCTCAGTAACTCTCTGCCCTCTCTATCAATTTCTTCCTCCGAAAGACAAAAAGGATAATAATAGTAACTAACTCATGGGGTACTTGTAAGGACTAAATGAGCTAAAATATTTGCAATATGTTTAAAACAGTGTCTATCATGTAGTATATACCATTGCATGTTAGAAATGTCAATTATTGTTATCAAAACTGTGGTAGCAGAAGCACTCACATTTTAAGAGCATTAAAAGGAGTAAATAACAAAGTTTCTCCATGTTGACATTCTACCAGTGAGAGAAACACTGGCATATAGCTCCTCAGGTTTAGCTATGCGAGTCTAAGGGAAGCGGCACATATTAAGACTTAATAACTATAACCTCGTCCTGTTGGGCAGCTTCCGGCTTGATGCCTGGTGATCCCTGCTTCCTGGCATTCACTGCTTTGTGGGATCCTCTCCCCAGAGTGTTGGCTAAACACAGTGACTTGCTTCTTTGATTTTTAAGATTTTATTTTTTAGAGCAGTTTTAGGTTCACAGCAAAATTGAGAGGAAGATACAGAGATTTCCGACAGGGAAATCTCTATATCTTTCCCCCATCCATGCATAGTTTCCCCCATTATCAACATCTCCCACCAGAGTGGTCCATTTGTTACAGCTGATAAACCTATATGGACACATTTTTACCACTCAAAGTTCACAGATTACATTAGAGTTCACTCTTGATGTTGAATGTTCTGTGGGTTTGGACAAATGTATAATAAATGACATGTATCTACAATTATAGTATCATGCAGAGTAGTTCCACTGTCCTAAAAGTCCTCTGTGTTCTGTCTATTCATCTCTCCCTCCCTACTAACCCCTGGCAACCACTAATCTTTTTACTGTTTCCATAGTTTTGCCTTTTCCAGAATGTCATATAGTTGGAATCATACAGTAGCCTTCTCAGATTGGCATCTTTCACTTAGTAATATGCATTTAAGATTCTTCCATGTCTTTTTTTGGCCTGATAGCTCTTTTCTTTTTAGAACTGAATAAAATTTCATTGCCTGGATGTACCACAGTTTATTTATTCATTCCCTTACTGAAGAACACCTTAGTTGCTTCCAAGTTTTAGCAATTATGAGTAAAGCTGCTGTAAACATTCATGTGCAGGTTTTTGTATAAACAGAATTTTTCAACTCCTTTGGGTAAATACCAAGGAGCACAACTGTTGGATTGTGTAATATGACTATGTTTAGTTTTGTAAGAAACTGCCAACTCTATTCTAAATTGCTGCACTGTTTTGCATTGCCACCAGCAATGAATGAGAGTTCCTCTTGCTCCACATTTTCACCAGCATTTGATGTTGTCAGTGTTGCAGATTTTAGCCATTCTAATTGGTTTGTAGTGATATCTCACTGTTTTTTTAATTTTTGTTTCTCTGCTGACATATGATGTGGCATATCTTTTCATATACTTATTTCTGTGTGTATATTTTCTTTGGTTAGGTGTCTGTTTAGATCTTTAGCTCATTTTTTTATCCTTTTTTTAATGTTGAGTTTTAATAGTTTTTTGTATATTTGGGGTAACAGTCCTTTATCAGCTATGTCTTTTGTAAATATTTTCTCCCAGTTTGTGTCTTGTCTTTTCATTTTCTTGACAGTATCTTTTATAGAGCACAAATTTTAATTTTAATGAAGTCTAGCTTATCAACTCCTACTTTATTTTTATTATTTTTTTTTTTTTTTGAGACAGTCTCACGTCGTTGCCCTGAGTAGAGTGCTGCCGCATTAGCCTAGTTCACAGCAACCTCAAAGTCCTGGACTCAAGCAATCCTCCTGCCTCAGCCTCCTGAGTAGCCTGTGCTACAGGCGCTCACCACCACGCCCAGCTAATTTTTATATTCTTAGTAGAGACAGAGTCTTGCTCTTGCTCAAGCTGGTCTCAAACTCCTGAGCTCAAGCAATCCTCCCGCCTCGGTCTCCCGAAGTGCTAGGATTACAGGTGTGAGCCACTGTGCCTGGCCAATTCCTACTTTCATGGATTATGCCTTTGGCATCATATTTAAAAAGTCATTGCGAAACCCAAGGCTATCTAGATTTCTGTTCTCTCCTATGAGTTTTATAGTTTTGTGTTTTATATTTAGGTCAATAATTCATTTTGAGTTAATTTTTGTAAGATTTGTGACTAGATTAATTTTTTGCATGTGAACATCCAGTTGTTTCAGTGCCATTTCTTGAAGACTATCTTTTCTCCATTTGTTACCTTTATTTCCTTGTTAAAAATCATCTATATATCCAGTTGAGAAGAATTTTCACCTTGACAATATTGATTCTTGCTATCTATGAACATGAAATATGTCTCTATTGATTTAGTTCTCCTTTGATTTCTTTCAACAGAGTCTTGTAATTTTTCTTATATAAGTCTTACACGTATTTTGTTAGATTTATACCTAAGTAAGTACTTCATTGTAGGGGTACTAATGTAAATGGAATTCTGTTTTTAATTTCAAATTTCTTTTGTTCATTGCTGGTATATAGGAAAATGAATAAATTTGTATATTAATCTATATCCTGTAGCTTCATTAAATTACTTATTATTTCCATGAGGGGTTTTTTTTTTTTTTTTGGTCAATTCTTTCAGATTTTCTACATAGACAATCATGTCATCTGCAAACAAAGACAATTTGATCTCTTCTTTCCCAATCTGTACATCTTTTATTTCCTTTTCTTGTCTTATTACATTTCTTGAAATTTCCAGAGCCATGTTAAAAGGCAGCGGTGAAAAGGGACATCCTTGCCTTGTTTCTGATCTTAGTAGAAAAACTTTTAATTTCTCACCATTAAGTATTATGTTAACTGTAAGTTTTTTGTAGATATTCTTTATCAAGTTGAGGAAGTTCCCCTCTATTCCTAATTTACTGCAAGTTTTGATCATGAATACATGTTTCATTTTTTCAAATTTTTTTTGTATCTATTGATATGACCATGTGATTTTTTTTTTCTTTAGCCTGTGGATGTGATGAGATACATTAATTGATTTTCTAATGTTGAATTAATCTTACACACCTGGGATAAATCCCATTTCATTATGGTATATAATTTTTGCTATACATTGTTGGATTTGATTTGCTAATGTTTTGCTTAGATTTTTACATCTACATTCTTGAGAGTTATTATTCTGTAGTTTTCTTTTCTTGTAATATCATTGTCCGGTATTGTCTGATTACGGTGTCAGTGTACTGCTGGCCTCATAGATGAGTTAGGAAATACTTCCCCAGCTACTATCTTCTGAAAGAGATTGTAGAAAATTGGTATAATTTCTTTCTTAAATATTTGGTAGAATTTACCAGTGAACCCATCTGGGCCTGATGCTTTCTATTTTGATACGTTATCAATTATTGATTCAACTTCTTCAATAGATATCGGCCTACCCATATTATTTATAGGCATACCTCTTTTTATTGTTTTATATGTTATTGCACTTGGTAGATATTGAATATTTTACAAATTGAAATTTTGTGGCAGACCTGCACTGAGCAAGTCTGTTGGTATAATTTTCCAACAGCATGTGCTCACTTTGTGTCTCCATGTCACATTTGGTAATTGGTAATTCTTGTAATACTTCAAATTTTATCATTATTATATCTGTTATGATGATATGTGATCAGTGATCTTTGATGTTACTATTGGAATTGTGCCACCTATAAGGGCACCACATATAAGACAGCAAACTTAACTGGTAAATGTTATATGTGTTCTGACTGTTTTAATGACTGGCCATTCCCCTATCTCTCTTCCTCTCCTTGGGGCTCCGTATTCCCTAAGACAAAATATTGAAATGAGGACAATTAATAACTCTATAATGGTCTCTAAGTGTTCAAGTAAAAGGAAGAGTTGCATGTTTCACACTTTAAATAAAAAGCTGGAAATGATTAAGCTTAGTGAGGAAGGCGTGTTGAAAGCCAAATAGTCCAATAGCTATGCATCCTGTGCCAAACAGTTAGCCTCGATGTTAATGCCAAGGAAAAGTTCTTGAAGGAAATTAAAAGTGCTATTCCAGTGAACATATGAATCTCAAGAAAGTGAAACAGACTTACTGCTGAGATCGAGAAAGTTTAGTTGTCTGGATAAAAGATCAAACCAGCCACAACATTTCCTGAAGCCAAACCTTAATACAGAGTAAGGCCCTAACACTTTAATTCTATGCAGGCTGGGAAAGGTGAGGAAGCTGCAGAAGAAAAGCTGAAAACTAGCAGAGGTTGATTCGTGAGGTTGAAGGAAAGAAGCCATCTCTGTAACATAAAAGTGTAGGTGGCACACGAAATGTTAATGTAGAAGCTGCAGCAAGTCAGCCAGAAGATCTAGCTAAGGTAATTAATGAAGGTGGCTACACTAAACAACAGATTTTCGATTTAAACAAAGCAGCCTTCTGTTGGAAGATGATGCCATCTAGGACTTTCGTAGCTAGAGAAGAGAAGCCAATGCCTGCTTCGAATCTTCAAAGGATAGCCTGACTCTCTTATTAGGGGCTAATGCAACTAGTGATTTTAAGTTGAAGCCAGTAGTCATTTACCATTCTGAAAATCCTAGGGCCCTTAAGAATTATGATAAATCTATTCTACCTGTGCTCTATAAATGGAACAACAAAACCTGGATGTCAGCACATCTGTCTACGACATTGTTTACTGAATATTTTAAGTTAATTGTTGAGACCTACTGCTCAGAAAAAAGATTCCTTTCAAAATATTAATGCTCATTGACAATGCACCTGGTTATCCAAGAGCTCTGATGGAGAGGTACAAGATGATTGTTGTTTTCATGCCTGCTAACACAGCATCCATTCTTTAGCCCGTAGATCAAGGAGTCATTTCAACTTTTAATTCTTATATATTTAAGAAATATATTTTGCAAGGCTATACCTGCCATACATAGAGATTCCTCTGATGGGTCTGGGCAAAGTAAATTGAAAACTTTCTGCAAAAGATTCACCATTCTAGATGCCATTAAGATCATTTGTGTTTCACGAGAGGAAGTCGAAATATCATTAACAAGAGTTTGGAAATAGTTGATTCCAGTTCTCATGAATGACTTTGAAGGATTCAATATTTTGGTGAAGGAAGGAACTACAGATGTGAGGGAAACAGAAACAGAACTAGACTTAGAAGTGGGGCCTGAAGATGTGAGTGAAATGCTGCAATCACATGATAAAACGGGAGTGGATGAGGAGTTGTTTCTTATGCATGTGATTTCTTGTGATGGAATCTACTCCTGGTGAAGATGCTGTGAATAGTGTTGAAATGACAACAAAGGATGTAGAATATTACATAAACTTAGTTGATAAAGCAGTGGCAGGGCTTGAGAGAACTGACTCTAATTTTGAAAGAAGTTCTACTGTAGATAAGATGTTGTTAAACAGCACTGAACACTACAGAGAAATCTTTTTCTGAAAGGAAGACTCATTTGATGCAGAAAACGTCATTGTCTTATTTTAAGAAATTGTCTCAGCCATCCCACCCTTGAGCAAGCACCAGCCTGATCAGTTAGCAGCCATCAACATTGAGGCATGATCCTCCACCAGCAAAAAGATTACAACTCCAGATGGTTCAGATAATCATTAGCATTTTTAGCAATAAAGTATTTTTTTTAATTTCAAAATATTAAGGGGGTGCAAAGGGTTTTGGTTACATGGATTGCTTTTGTAATGCTTGAGTCACAGCTATAGGTAAGCCCATCACTCAAATAGTGCTCCTTGTACCCATTAGGTAGGTTTTTGTCCTTCCCCTTCTCTCCCTCTTGAGTTCCTGCTTGACTTCCAATGAGTCAAGGAACTTACTTCCTTCTGTGCACATGTGTTCTCATAAGTTAGTTCCAGCTTAATAGGGAGTACATGTGGTGTTTGTTTTTCCATTCTTGAGATATTTCACTTAGGAGAATGGTCTCCAATTCTATCCAAATTGTTGTAAAAGGCATTAATTCATCTTCTTAATGACTGATTAGAACTCTATGGTATACATATACCATATTTTATTAATCCACTCATGGATTGATGGGCACTTGGGTTGATTCCAAATCTTTGCAATTGTGATTTGTGCTATAATAAACATTTGAGCATAGATGCCTTTTTTGATACAAAAACTTCTTTTCCTTTAGGTAGATACCCAGTAGTGGGATTTCTGGATTGAATGGTAGGTCTACTTTTAGTTCTTTTAGGAATCTCCATACTGCTTTCCACAGAGGTTGTACTAATTTGCAGTCCCATCAATAGTGTATAAGCATTCCTTTCTCTCAGCATCCATGCCAGCATCTGTTGTTTTTAGACTTTTTAATAAAAGCCATTCTAACAGCGGTAAGGTGATCAATCTCATTATAGTTTTAATTTGCATTTCCCTGATGATTAGTGATGTTGAGCATTTTTTCATATGTTTATTGGCCATTTGTCTATCTTCTTTTAAAAATCTTCTGTTCATGTCTTTTGCCCACTTTTTAATGGTTTTTTTTCTGATTTTCTTGAGATTTTGTGGATTCTCATTATTAGCCCTTTATTGAATGTACAGCTTGCAAATATTTTCTCCCATTCTGTATGTTGTCTATTTACTCTATTGATTGTTTCCTCAACTGTGCAGAAGCTTTTTAGTTTAATCAAATCCCATTTATTTATTTTTATTGTGAAGAATGAAACAGGACCCCTATCTCTCACCACTCACAAAAATTAATTCAAGATATATAAAAGACTTAAATGTAAGGTATGAAATCTAAGAATTCTAGAGGAAATGTAGGAAAAACACTTCCAGATATCAGCCTAGGCAAAGAATTTATGAATAAGACACAAATGGCAATCACAGAAGCAATGAAGTGTCTTTAATTAAGGTATGTACATTTTTTAGACATAATGTTATTGTACACTAAATTGACTATAGTATAAATGTAAATTTTTATATGCACTGGGAAACAAAAAATATTCATGTGACTCACTTTATTGAAATATTCACTTTATGACAGTGGTCTCAAACTGAACCCACAACATGTCTGAGTTATCTTTGTATTTCTTATTGTGTGTTTGTCAGATTACGTCTTTGAAGGAATTGGTCCATTTCATCTAGGTTATCAAATTTGTGAGTGTGGATTTGTTCATATTTTTTATTATCCATTTAATGTCCCTGGGATCTGTAGACATATCTATCCTCTCTTTTATTTCTGATATTAATGTTTGTTCTTGCTCTCTTTCTCTCTCTCTCTCTCTCAGCCTGGCTAAAGGCTTACCTATTTTATTAAGCTTTTCAAAGAACTAGCTTTTGGTTTCATTTATTTTTCTCTATTGATTTATTGTTTTCAATTTCATTGATTTCTACTCTAATTTTTCCAGCATTATTGAGGTATGATTGACAAAAATTGTATATACTTAAGGTATGAAATGTGTTGCTTTGATTATTCTAATTTTTTTCTTCTGCTTACTTTGGATTTAATTTGCTCTTATTTTTCTAGTTTGCTAAAGTGGAAGTCTAGATGATTGCTTTTGGATCTTTATTCTTTTCTAATGTATACATTTAATGCTACAAATTTCCCTCTAAGCACTGCTTTCACTAATTCCACAAATTTTAGTAAGTTACATTTTCATTTTCCTTTGGTTCAAAATATTTTTCAAATTTCTCTTGAGATGTATTTCTGTGACTCATGTGTTATTTAGAAGTGTGTTGTTGAATGGCCATGTATTTTGGGATTTTTCAGTTATCTTTCTGTAATTGATTTTTAGTTTAATTCTATTGTGACCTGAGAAGAGATATTGCATAATTTCCATCATTTTAAATTTGTTAAGGTATGTTTTATGGCCCAGAATGTGGTCTACCTTGGTGAATGTTTCACATGAGCTTGAGAAGAATGTGTATTCTGCTGTTGTCCACTATATCCAGTTGATTGATGGTGTTGTTGAGTTTAACTATGTCTTTACCAATTTTCTGCCTCCTAGATCTGTCTGTTTCTGATAGAGGGATGTTGAAGTCTCCAGGCATAATAATGGATTAATCTATTTCTCCTTGCAGTCCTATCAGTTTTTGCCTCATGTAGTTTGATGCTCTGTTGTTAGGTAGATACATTTTAAGGATTGTTGTGTCTTCTTGAAAGACTGACCCCTTTATCATTATGCAATGCCCTTCTTTATTTCTGATAGCTTTCCTTACTCCCTGCTGTGTCTAAAATTTATCCACTCTGGTATTCACATTATATATATGCTATAGCTCTTGGATATTTTGTCCTTTTTTTCAATCTTTATTCTGTTTGTTTTTCAGTTTTGGAGGTTTCTATTGATATATCCTCAAGGGCAGAAACTCTTTCCTCAGTTGTGTCTAGTCTACTAATAAATAATCAAAGGCATTGTTTATTTCTGTTAGTGTTTTTTATTTCTAGCATTTCTTTGGATTTTTTCTTAGGATTTTCATCTCTCTGCTTACATTGCCCATCTGTTCTTGCATGTTGTCTACTTTATCTATTAGAGCTTTTAGCATATTAATCATATTTGTTTTAAAGTCCCTGTCTGATAATTCCAACAGCCCTGCCATGTCTGGTTCTGATGCTTACTCTATCTCTTCAAATTGTTGTGTGTGTGTGTGTTTTGTCTTTTAGTATGCCTTGTAATTTCTTTTTGGAGCTGGATGTGATGTACTGGGTAAAAGGGACTATGGTAAATAGGCCTTCAGTAATGTGTTGGTAAGGTGTAGGGTGAGGGAAGTGTTCTACAATCCTGTGATTAGGTCTCAGTGTTTTAGTGAGTCTATGCTTCTGGACTGTGAATTTCACAAGTGTTTCTTAGGTTTTTTTCTCCCACTTGGGTGGGACAGGATGGCTAAAGAGGACTGCAGTTGGGTATTTCCCTTCTACCATGAGGAAGGCTAGAGCTTGCTGAAGTTGGATATTTCCCATCCCCCAGGTCAGTTAGGCTCTGGTAAAACTCCAGTAGGTTGGGCTATGGTTAATTGGTTTCTCCTAAGGCCAGACCTTGTTAAGAAGAACAGATTTCCTTGGTGTATTTCAAAATGTCTTTTTTCTTCTCCCCCTGCTGGAAGCAGAAGGAGCTCTTTCTCTAATATTTACTGTGAGAACTTGTTTGAGCTTTTGGAGGAAAAACTCACAAAAGCATGGGGGTCCTCCTATGAGTGGGTCTCCCAGAAATTTTGACCTCTCAGACTTGCCTGAAGCTAGCCTGCAGCAGTTCATCATTCAGAGTTCAGGTTTTCCTGCCCCTCCACTGGTCCCCAAAGTGGTTTTAGCTCAGGTATGTTGTGATTCTCTATATCTGCCTGTCTCTCCAATTTGGAAGGCAGCAGTTTGCCCTATGACCTCACTTCTGTTACAGATGTAAGAAGAGTTATTAATTATTTAGTTTGTTCAGCTTTTTACTTTTTGTTAGGATAGAGCATTGACTTTCAAGCTCCATATATGCAGAACCAGATACTGTGACTTGTTTCTGACAAACAGAATACAGCAAAAGTAATGGGCTGTCACTTTTGGGATTAGGTTACAAAAGACTATGACTTCCATCTTGTTAGACCTTCCCTCTTTTGCTGACACTCTCCTTTGCACTCTTGCCCTTTCACTTGCTCTATGAAGCAAGATGCCATGTTGTAAGATGCTGTATATAGAGAGGCCCCGTGTGGCAAGAAGCTGGAGACTTCTAGTCAACATGTGAGGAACTGAGACCTTGGTCCAACAGCCTGGAATAAACTGAATCCTTCCAATGACTAAATGAGTGAGCTAGAAAGCAAATATGTCCAGTTAAACCTTGAGGTAACCGCAGTCTTATGAGAGACCCAGAATCAGAGGACCTGGCTAAGCCTTGCCTGCCTGGATTTCTGGCCCATAGAAACTGTGAGATAATAAATGTTGCTCTTTTAGTCCACTAAGGTTTTGGGTTAATTGTCCAGCAGCAGTAGATAACCAGTGCAAAACTATAAGGAATACATTTTAACTAGTTCCTCCAGAGGGCAGATCTTGTTAAGAAGAGCACAGTGCTCAAGTGTATTTCAAAATGATTTTTGTGACCTGGCATGCACGTGCACACATGTAGACACCAATACATATGTGCATAGAGCTTCATAAAATAGTATTTACTCTTCCTATATAATGAACTCAGATATTTTCTGTTTCATTAATTTTTTTATATAATAGGGGCACTGATTTGATTTCATGACCCACAAATAATTTGAAACAATTTGAAAAATACCGATTAAGAATATAATCCCTAGAATAAAATTTCTTAGATTTGTAACTCAGATCTGTCACTTAGTAGTTGGGTATCTCTGACAATTACACAACCTATCTGTGTGTCAGTTTCCTAGTCTGTAAAGTAAGGAAATAGGAAAAGAAAGCATGGTCTTGAGGATTAGATAGATAATATGTTCAAGGCATTTAGCACAGAACTTTGCATATAGACAAGGCTAATTATTCATAGATATTAATAATAGTTTTATTTGAATGAAAAAATTTCTTTATGTCCACTTAATCCTGGGACAGAATCAGTAATTCTATGCACTCTTGTTGAGAACAGTTAGAACTTTTTACATTCCATTATAATCACTTATTTTTCTATCATTCTCTCTTTTACTCCTACCCCAATCCTAAATTATGAATGTCTTGAGAGAAGGTATTTTTTCTAATTATTCTTTGTCTCTTCAATACGTAATATAATTCTTGACACAGAATAGGCATTCAATAACTATTGAATGAGTGAATGAATTACAAATGAATGAATAAATGCTCACCCTCACAAGATAGCCCATTTAGTTTTCAACATCTGTAATTATTAGAAAGTTATACCTTTTAGCAAGTCAAAAATCTGCTTTCCACATTCTCCTTTCCCTGTAAAAATGAGCTCATTAGAAGTCTATTTTCTGTTCATAATAGTTCTTCTATTTTCCCCCCTCAATTTTCATGTAGAAAAATTGTCAGATGGGAGAATAGGATTTATAATTCCAAATAATCTGAATAAAAAAATCCCAAGATTTTCAGTGATTCCTGACTATCATCTCAGTCATTCTCCCTAGAAGTATCACACTTTGCTAGCATTCCTATTAAAATGTGATACTCAGTTTAGAACATATGAGGGCAGGCAAACATGCCATATAGCTGTCATTGTCCTAGTTTTACATTACAGTTCTGCTAGTGTATTCCAAAATTATTTTAACCTTTCTTTTGGTAACAATGTAATAATTGTTCTTACAAAAATATCCATTTCCTACATACTTAATTATTTTTTAAAATGTAGGTTCACATTTTTATTTATATTAAATTACATTAATTAAATATTTGGTCTTGCAGTTTACAGTCTTTAGAAGACTTTTGGAATCCTGATTTCCTTACACTAGATTAACCAGATTTCTCAGCGAATGTCATTGGGAAAATGCAATAAGCATGCCTTCTGTGTTATATGAACGTAACCGACAAACTTGTTGGACAGGATAGGGGAAAGTAATGTCACAGACACTACACCATAAGCTGGTGTCCAGCCCCATTAATCAACACTCTGGCTACAATTCAACTGGTGACAAATTATTCTATACTCAATTATATCATGCATGTCCAAAAAATTATTATGACAGTCTATGCCAATTGTTTTGATTTAATGGAGATATTTTAAGGCATTACCATAGAATTACCATTTTCTACCTGTGTTGTCAGGCTATCAAAAAAAGCAAGTAAGTTCTAATCAGCATGGCCTCTTCTTAGTAAACCTATACTGGACTCTAGTCATTACCTTTCATAAGAGCCAGAAAACAATTTATAATGCATACTCAAATTTTAAAGAGTATCAAAATTAAAGCTTAATGGCCTGTATTTGGGGGAACTTTTTATGTTCTTATCATTGGGAGAATATTTCTTATATTCTAGTAATTGTTAACTCTTTTTTAATAATTCTACAGAGATCTGATAATATTTGAAAATAATGTATAAATTCTTTTCTAATAGTTTCACACACCTATGTCACTTTAGCTAAATTATTTTTGTTTACTCACCTCATTTGTTGATATTAAATATCATTCAGATATAACAACTTCCATTTTCAGCTATGATGGAATTACTTTGTAGCAGAACAATGCTCCTGCCAAGAACAATTCAAAAAACAAATTACACACACAAACACACACACACACTTTGCAGATATAACCTGTAAGCATCAGAGAGCATCAGAGGAAACCAAGACTTGAGGAGCCACAGTCCTAGAAAAAAAGAAACCACAAAGCACAAAGAGGTGAGGAGATAAGTCTGCAAGCAGTGCACATCTTCTCCTTGGGCATTTGCCAATTACTGACAGGACAAAATGTCAGGAATTGTAAAGAAGGTCACCACTAAAATGGAAAGAAACCATCAGGTGTTTTGGCAATTTGCCAGGGTTAGAGAGGGGGAAATATGGAGTTCTAGGATGCCAAGAAAATCAGAATTTAAAGGGCAAAGATCATGGCAAGAAAGGACGTACAGAAAAGTTAACCTGGAGGTTGGTAGTTGTTTTCAAAGCAGAAGATAATTGTCAGTAGACTTCCAGTGGTAAATAGAAAAAGAAATTGTTTGGGACATGGCAAGGTGGAACTCTCAGTAGGAACCTGTGAGGCAGACACAGCTTTGTAAAACTGCAATGTAACTTTGAGTTAGGTCCATCCCAAATTGGGTGAAGGTACTCTGGTTCCGCTGTCTGTCTACCAGCTGATAATGTGAGTACTCTCTGGCAAAAGACAACATCATCACAGCCTCTCGAATTCTTATATGCAATGTCCAGCATTTAATAAAAAGTTGCCAAACATATGGAGAAACAAGACAAAAATAATGGAAACAGCTCATAGTTGATCCAGTCATTGAAGTTATCAGAAATAAACTGTAAAGTAATTTTTAATATCATGTTCGATAAAATAATTGAAAAGATAGAGAATTTTACTAAGTAAGTTGGAATTGAGTTTTTAAAAGAATCAAGTGAAGTTTCTGGAACTTAAAAATGGAAAAATTGAAATTAAGAAATCAATAGATGAATTAAATATCGGGTGTAACACAACAGAATACATGTTTAGTGTCCTGAAAGATAAGTCAGTAAAATATACGCAGCTAAAAAACAGAGAACAAAAGGGATGAAAATAGGACAAAAAGCATAAAATACATATGGAATATGATGAAAAGATCTAACCTGTATAATTGGAGACCAAGTGTAGTCAAAATGATCTTGAAGGCAAAGATTGAAGCTGGAGTACTTATACAAACAGACACTAAGATATTCAAAAATTATGTCAATTAAGACATTGTGGTATTCACATAAAGAAAGACAACTACACAAATAGAACGGAAGAGAAAGTCATCTAGAACAGACCTATCATGTACATTCTCATGTCATAAAGATGACAGTGCAGCAGGTAAGGGGAATTTTTAGTGAATGATGTGGGATCAGATAGACATTAGTAAAACAAATAATGAAATGAGGTGAGTTATAAATTTAAAAGTAGAAAATAAAATAAAATATTTTAGGAGGAAAATAGAGAAAATCTTCCTGGATTTGAAATAGTCAACATTTCTTAAATAGGACAGAGAATCATGAATATAAAACAAATTGCTAAATTAGACCATAATGTAGTAATCATGTTCATTAAAAGAGGAGTGACACCAGTCAGATGGCCAACTGGAGGTTCTTATAATAAATAAACAACTGCATTTTGAAAATAACTAAAGGAGAGCACCAGGGTTCAGCAAAGGAGCAGCAGAAATTCTGTAGAAAACAGAAACTCAAAATGGCTGCATACAGAAAAGAAGAAAACACCTTGCCTCTGCCACCCCACCCACCCCAGTCAGGATCAGTCTGGAACCAGGAGGGACCTCTCCCTTTGGAGAAAAGGTGAACAAGAGGACCCCAGCAGCCCCCACACCACCATGAACACCTGCAGTCTTTGCCACTGGAGACTTCTGCAATGCTCACAGGCTATGAGCCCAGCTGATGGAGCTGCCCAGAGTCCACACAGCTGCAATGTCCCCAGAAAAGGAGTCAATGCTGTGTCCCTCCCTATGACCTGAGCTACTACTATGCTGTAACATCTTAGAACTGGAGCCACTACTAGAGTGCATCCTGCACTGGGTATAAGTAGCCATTGCACTCTTCCATCCCCAAGGCTTTGCTGCTACTGCATCATACCAAGCCAGGAGCACATCACTCCCAAGCCAAACTGCTGTGATGCCCTAACCCCTGAGGTCAAGCTGCTGCAGAACCACTCCATCCCTCGATCGCAGTTGGCCCTGCCCCTCAAAGCCCAAACTGACTCAGTACCCTTCCCCCCCAGGGAACGAAAGCCTTGGCTAACCCATGTAGCTTCACCTTCTGGAGCAGAGATTACATGGTGCCCCATGTGCCAGGGAATGAGAGCCTTGGCTGAGCTGTCCCCCCCACACCCTGCAGAACAAACAGCCACAGAGCCCCACCTCCATGAAACCGGACTAGCCATCTGGAGTCTGAGCTACTGCAGTGCCCTGCTTCCCAGAGGAGTTGAGCCATTGCTGTGCTGCTCTCCACCCGATCCACAACTGTGTTCCATCGTTCCTGGGGCCTTATTGCCATGACACCCAGTTACAAAAACTGGGCTACTGCCATGTCCCACCACCCTAGGATCAACTGCATGGTACCTCATTTCTTGGAGCCTGAGGTGCCACTGTGCACTGTTGACTCCAGAACCTGAATTGCAGCTATGACCTGTTCTCTGGGATCCAAGCCTCCAAAGTACCCCTTCTTCCCTGAAGCCATTCTTGTGCTACGCTCTGCCCCCCAGGGTCAGAGGCACAGCTACATCCCTGTCCCTTGTGCCTCAGATGTTGGGGTATGCCTCAGAGTCACAGCCCCCAGATTTGTAAGCAATCTATATCCACCTATACCTCGAAAAGTGAATCTGTGCCTCAAATCCCAGGTGCCACAATTGTTTTACAAGACCCTGAACCCAGGATCCCAGGTCCACAGCCACTCTGAACACCTGTGCCCTGAATCCTAGTACCACTGCAGCTGCCTATGGGCAGTGGCAGACCCAATGGTAAGAGAGAACCCTCAGCTAAAACTCCCCACTATGGGAAAGAAAAGAATAGGAGGTCCTCTATAGCCCTTGCCACTGAGGATCCTAAATAACCTATGCTGCCACCACCATTGCCACAAACTCCTGTAGCCTGGACCCCTGAGATATCTGCAGTCATCACTGATATTGAGCACAACTGAAGAAAGCTGCATGGAGACTACACCACTGATCCCACCCAGAGCCAGAGCCAGATCCATCTGCAGGCAAAAGTATTTCCCTATAAAACTACTCTGTGAAGTTTGGAAGATTTCACTGCTCTGCCAGATGCACAGACATCAATGCAGGGATGCAAGAAACATGAAAAATGCAAGAAAACATGACACCACCAAAGGATGGTGTCAAATAATTCTTCAGTAACTGATTCTAAGAAATGAAAATTTATAAACTGTCTGAAAAGACATTCAAAGTAATGACCTTAAGGGAATTGAATGAGATTCAAGAGAATCCAGGTAGACAATTCAACAAAATCAGAAAGATGATTCATGATCAGAATGAGAAATCCAACAAAGAGATATATCATAAAAAGAACCAAAAAGAAATTTTGGAGCTGAATAATTCAAAGAATAAAATTAAAAAATAAAGTAGAGAGCTGCAACAGCAGACTAAATGAAGCAAAAGAAAGAATCTGTGAACTCAAAGATGGGTCTTTTGAAATTAGTTAGACAGAGGATTAAAAAAAGAGAAAAGAATGGAAAAGAGTGAAGAAAGCCTATGGGACAACATTAAGCAAACAAATGTTCTTATTCTGGAATTTTTAGAAGGAGAAGAGAGAAATTGTCAAAAACCTATTTAATGAGATAATTGCTGAAAACTTTCCAAGTCTTGGGAGATAGGGACAACAAGATCTATGAAGCTCAAAGTTTCCCAAATAGATTCAACCCAAAGAGGTCCTCATTAAAGCATGTTATAATCAAATTGTCAAAGGACAAAGAGAATTTTTAAAACAGTAAGAGAAAAGTGACCTGTTGCATACAAGGAAATCTTTATTAGACTATTAGTGGATTTCTCAACAGAAAACTTGCAGGCCAAGAGGGAATGAGATGATGTATTTAAAGAGTTGAAAGGAAAAAAAAAAAAACCTTCAGAAATGAAAGAGAAATAGTAAAGTCTTTCCCAGACAGGCAAAAGTTGAGGGAATTCATCACCACTAGACCTGCCTTACAAGAAATTGTTAAGGGAGTTCTTCAAATGAAAACTAAAGGAAACATATGAAAGTATAAAACTCACCGATGGAAGTAAAATTCAGAATACAACAATATTGTAATGGTGGTGTGTAACCCATTCAAATCTCTAGTATAAAGGTTGAAACAGCCAAAAATAACTATAGCTACAAAAAGTTGTTAAGATATAAACAATATAAAAAGATACAAATTGTGGCATCAAAACTATAAATTGGGCGAGGAAGGATAAAAGTCTAGAGTTTTTACATGCGACTGAAATTAAGTTGTTATCAGCTTAAAATAGTCTATTATAATTAAGAGATGTTTTATGTAAGCCTCATGATAACTACAAAACAAAAACCTACAGCAGATACAGAAATGATAAAGAGAAAGAAAATCAAAGCTTAGCACTACAGAATATTAATGAATCACAAAGTTAAACAAGAAAAGAGGAACAAAGAATCTACAAAGCAACCAGAACACAAATGGCAATAATTAGTCCTTACCTACTAATAATAACCTTGGATGTAAATGAATTAAATTCTCCAATCAAAGATATAGCGTGGGTGAATGGATTTAAAAAAATCAAGATCTGACTATATGCTGTCTATAAGAGACCCACTTTAACTTTAAGGAAATAAATAGGCTGAAAGTAAAGGGAAGGAAGAAGACATTCCTTATAGATTGTAATGAAAAGAAAGCAGTGGTGGCTATACTTATGTCAGATAAAAAAAAAACTTCAGGTAAAAACTTTCACAAGAGACAAAGAAGGTCATTTTCTAATGACAAAGGGGTCAATTCATCAAGAGAACATAACAGTTATAAGTATATATGTAGTCAACATCAAAGCACCAAAATACAAAAGGAAATATTAATGACACAAAGTGAGAAATAGATAACACAGTAATAATAAAGGAGCATTCTCTATTATTCCCTATTATACAATACCAAACTTTCAACAATATATACATCAATGAGACAGAAAATGAATAAGGAAATACGGCTCTTGAATGGCACTTTAGACCAAATGGACCCAACAGACATATACAGAACTTTTCATCCAATGGCAGCAAAAGACACATTTTTCTCACATGCATATGGAACATTCTCCAAGATAAACTATATGTTAAGCCACACTAAGTCACAAGTCTTAATGAATTTAAAAAGATTGAAATCATATCTAGTATTATTTCTGACCACAATGGTATGGAACTAGAAATAAATAATAGGAGGAATCTCGGAAACTTTGCAAATACGTGAAAATGAAACAACAAGCTTCTAAATAACAAATGAATTGAAGAAATCAGAAGGAAAATTTTAAAATATCTCAAAATGAACAGAAATGGAAATACACATACCAACCTGCATCTATGGGATGCAACAAAAGCAGTTCTAAGAGGAAAGTTTGTAGCAATAAATTCCTACTTAAAAAAAGAAAAAAGACCCCAAATAAGTATCCTAACATTATGCTTCTAGGAACTCAAATAAAAGAAAAAACTAAATCTAAAATTTAAATAATTTAAATAATTATTTAGAAATAATTCTAAAATAGAAATAATAAAGATCAAAATTGAAATAAATCATATAAATAGTAGAAAAACCACAGGAAAAAAATAAAACTCTGTAGGTTGGTTTTTGAAAAACTAAATAAAATGAATAAACTTTTAGCTAAACTAAGGGAAAAAAGGAGAGATAAATCAATAAAATCAGAAATAATAGCAGAGTCATTACAACAGATGTTTCAGAAATGCAAAGGATCATAAAGAACTATTATGAACAATTATATGCCAACTAATTATATAGTACCTAGAGGAAATGGATAAATTCCTAGGAAAATTCAACCTATTAAAATTGAATCAGAAAGAAATAGAAAGCCTGAACAGGCAAATAACAAATAAAGAGATTGAAGAAGTAATTAAAAACATCCCAACAAAGAAAAACTCAGGACCGGATGGCTTTATGGCTGAATTCTATCAAACATTCAAAGAATTAATACAAGTCTTTCTTAAACTACTCTAAAAAACAGAGCTAGAGAGAACACTTCCAAACAAATTTTACAAGGTCAGCACTATCTTGATTCCTAAGGCAGACAAAAATACCACAAGAAAAGAAAACTACAGGCCAATATCCCTGATGAACATTGATACAAAAATGCTCAATAAAATATTAGCAAACCAAATTCAACTACACATCAAAAAGATTATGCATCATGACCAAGTGGATTCATCCCTGACATGCAAGTCTGGTGTAATATGTGTGAATCAATGTGATACATCACTAAACAGAAGGAAAGATGGAAACCATGTGATCATATTAATTGCTGTAGAAAAATCATTTGACCAACTTCAACATTTTTTCTTGATAAAAACTCTCAATGGTTTAGAGAGAGAAGGAAGTTTCCTCAACATAATAAAGGCCATTTATGAAAAACCCACAGCTAAATGCTGAAATACTAGGGAAATACTAAAAGCTTTTTCATTAAGATCTGGTATTAATACAAGGCAAGAATAGCCACTCTCATCACTTCTATTTAATGTGTTACTAGAATTACTATCATGGGCAAACAGACAAAAAGTAAATATAGAAAAGACATCCAAATTGGAAAGAAAGAAGTAAAAGTATCTCTATTTGCAGATGACAAGCCCCTGTATGTAAAAACTGGAAAGATTCCACAAAAAAATGGTTAGAATTTATAAATGAATTCAGTATAATTTTAGGACACCAAATCAAATTTATAAATTGATAGAATTTCTATACCTAAATAACAACCTTGCTGAAAAAAGAAATCAAGAAAATGATCCCAATGTAGTATCATCAGAAAGAAATAATTAGGAATAAATTTAACAAAGGAGGTGAAAGATCTGTACACTGAAAACTATAAAACATTGATTAAGGAAATTGAAGAAGACATGAAAAAATGGAAAGATATCCCATGTTCATGGATTGGAACAATTAATATTGTTATAATGTCCATACAAACCAAAGCAATGTATAGATTCAATGCAATATCTACCAAAATCCCAGAGGAGTTCTTCACAGAAAGAGAAAAAACAATTCTAAAATTTGTATGGAACCACAAAAGACCCTGAATAGCCAAAGCAATGCTGAGAAAGAAAGACAAAGTTGGAAGTATCACATTTTCTGATTTAAAATTATATTACAAAGCTATGGTAAGCAAAACAGTATGGTACTGGCATAAAAACAGACACATAGATCAATGAAACAGAATAGAGAGCCCAGAAAGAAATCAAAACAAATACAGCCAACTAATATTTGACAAGGGCACCAAGAGGACACAATGGGGATGAGATCATCTCTTCAATTAACGGTGTTGAGAAAACTGGATTTCAACATGCAAAAGAATGAAATTGGACCCTTATCTTATACCATACACAAAAATATACTTAACATGGATAAGATACCTAAACACAAGACCTGAAACCAGAAAACTCACTGAAAAGAACATAGGGGAAAATCTCCTTGACATTGATCTTGACAATTATTTTTTGGCTGTCACACCAAAATCTCAGGACATAAAAGCAAACATAAATAAATGGGACTACAGAAAACTAAAAGAAGTCTGTACAGCAAATGAAACAATCAATAAAATAAAATGGAAACCTAAGAACTGGGAAAAAATATTTGCAAACCATATATTAGATAAGGGGTTAATATGCAAAATTAATAAAGAACTCATACAACTCAGTAGCAAAAATAAAAATACTAATTTTTTTAAATAGGCAAAGGATCTGAATATACATTTCTCCAAAGAAGACATAAATGGCCAACAGGTATTTGAAAAGATGCTCAACATCATTAATCATCAGGGAAATGCAAATTAAAATCACTATAAACTATCACCTCACACCTGTTATAATGGCTAATATAAAAAAGATAAAAGATAACAAGTGTTGGCAAGGGTGTGGAGAAAAGGGAACCCTTGTAAACTGTTGATTGGATGTAGATTGGTACAGTCCTTACAAAAAGCAGTACCAAGATTTCTAAAGAAATTGAAAATAGAATTATAATCCAGCAATCTCATTTCTGGACATATATATCCAATGGAAATGAAATCAGTATCTCAAAGAGATATCTGCACTCCCATGTTCATTGCAGCATTATTCACAATAGCCAAGATATAGAAACAACCTTAGTGTTCATTGACAGAGAAATGGATAAAGAAACTGTGCCATCTATATATATACAACGGAATATTATTCACTCTTTAAAAAGAATGGGATCCTCTCATTTGTCACAAAATGGCTGAACCTGGAGGACATTATGCTAAGTGAAATAAGCCAGACACAGAAAGAAAAATTATTGCCTGATCTCACTTATATGTGGAATCTTAAAAGAAAAATAAAGTATACAGAAACAGAGAATAAACAGTGGTTGCCAGGGGTGGTTGAGAGCAGGGAGGAAATAGGAAGATGTCGGTCAGATGATACAAAGCCACAGTTATATGTAGGACGAACAAGTCTAGACGTCTAATGTACAACATGAGGACTACAGTTAAGAAAATTGTACTCTATTGGAATTTCTGTCAAATGAGTAGATTTTAGCTGCTCTTGTCACACACAAAGAAAATGAGTAACTATGCGAGATGATGGATATATTAGTTTGCTTCACTGTAGTCACCATTTACTATTTTAGGAAGAGTATCCTATAATATCATGTTATATACCTTAAATAAACACAGGGAAATTTATGTTGTTTATTTCTTTTAAAAAAGAATAGTAATTAAAACGTTTTGGAAAAAGGGAAAAAAAAAAGACATCATGAAGAGAGTGGAAAGGCAAGCCACATAGAGAGCGACAGCATTTGTAGTATGTATGTCCAACAAAGAATTTCTATCCAGGATCTCCAAGACATGTAATGAACTCTTACAAATCCATAAGAAAAAGGCAAACAACCCAATAGAAAAAAGGAACAAGGAACATATAAAAGAGGCCTATAAATATATTTAAAAGCTGTCAATCTATGTTTCAGAGTATTAAGAATTAATAGGGAAATAAGGTACACTGTGTATCTACAAGGTAGCTAAATTTTTTTTTAAAGTAAATATTAATACTAAGTATTGGTTTGAATATGAAGCAATTGGAAGCCTCATTCATCACTGTTGAGACTGTAAATTGGTATAACCAATGTAAATTGGTAAAACTTTGGGAAACTGGTAATGTCTATAAACTAGATATTTGAAAATAGAAATGTCTCATGACCCAGAATTCTACTCATTAAGTATAGGACTATTAAAAATATGTAGGTAAGCTTACCAAAGAACATGTGAAGAATGTTCATAAAAGAATTATTTTGAGTATTATACATATGTGCTTCTTAATAATATAATGGGTAAAAAAATAAATTAAAATACATTTCTAAATGGTATGGTATGCAACAACAAAAATGCATAAACTATATACAAATGACATAAACTCCATATAAATGACATGTAAACACTGTTCATTGAAATAAGCCAGACACAAAATAGTGCACACTGTCTGTTGCTTGTTATATAAATCTGGAAAACAGGAAAAACTAACCTATGGTAGTAGAAGTCCAGGTAGGTTACCTTTAGGGAACGAGTAAATGGATGGGGGCCGACGGAGTACTTTAGGGTGGTAATGCTCTATTTCTTGATCTAGAGGGTGGTTACATAAATGTGTTCCCTTTGCACAAATTTATTAAGTTGTTCCTTCAAGATCTGTATACTTTTCTGCATGTATTTCATATTTTTTGAAAGATTTAAAAATTCATTCAGCTGTCACTCACTCTTTTGCTTTAAACATATATTACATTTCACATGGGAGATTTGTAGAACAACATTGAATCTGTTGCCAGAACTATTTAACAGCCTTCAGAAAGATCCAACCGCCTGTCTGATGGGTGAAATATAAGCCCCGAAAAATGAATGAATTATTTAATTAATTAAGTCCAGATGTTTTCATTATGTGTCTGCTATGTTCCTGGTATTGTGCTAAGAACTGAGGATATAATAACGAATAAGGCAGACATTGAAAAATGAAGGGCATTTTGAAACTGAGAGCTAGTATGTTTTATTTTTCTCTTGCTGCTGTAACAACTTGTCACAAACTTAGTACCTTCAAACAATATGCATTTATTATCTTATTGTTTTAGAGATCAGAAGTCTGAAATGGGTCTTACTGGGATAAAACAGTGTTGGCAAGGCAACATTCCTTCTGGAGGCTCTAGGATTCTCCAATCTTTTTCCTTGACTTTTCCCACTTCTAGAGGCTGCCTGCATTTCTTAGTTCATAGCTTCCTTCCCTCTCAAAGCCAGCAATTGTATAGCTCTTTCCTGTTTTCATTGTTACACCTCCTTCTCTAACTCTGAATCTCCTGCCTCTTTCTTTCACTTACAAGGACGGTTGGTATTACACGGGGCCCACCCACATAATCCAAGATGAACTCCTCATTTTAAGATACCTAACTTTAGTTGTATGCACAAAGTTCATTTTGTTACATAAGGTAACACAGTCACAAATTCCAAAGATTAGGACATGGACATCTTTGGGGAGACATTATTCTACCTACCACATGATACCAAGGAGTAATTCTTAAAACTAAGTAGTATTCCCTAATTAAATTTGCATCTCTAACAGGAAAGCACTAAGAAAAATGGAAATAAAAGCTATATAGTTCCTTTCAAAATCATGATGTTGGCTTGTCATGTTTTATGTGGTAGTTGGAGGTGGGAAGAGAATTCTGGGAAATCATTTTCTTTGAGTTCTTCCCATCACCTGATGTATTCTGGCTGGGACTGAGAAATTGAAATCGTTTGAAGTAGCAAATGTGTCTGAGCACTTCCACGACTGCCATACAGTCATGCACCTCATAACAACGTTTCAGTCAGCTACAGACCATGTATGTGATGGTGGTCCCATTGGATTGGAATACTTTATTTTTACTGCAGCTTTTCTATGTTTAGATACACAAATACTCACCATTGAGTTACAACTGCCTACAGTATTCAGGACAGTAACATGCTATACAGGTTTGTAGCCTAGGAGCAATAGACTACACTATATAGCCTAGGCATGTAGTAGGTTAGACCATCCGGGTTTGTGTAAGTACAATCTGTGATGTTCACATAACAAGAAAATCGGATGCAATTCTCAGAATGTATCTTTATCATTAAGCGATGCATGACTGTACCTACTCTCAGCTTAAAGGTTTGATGAAGACCACAGTCTCTTTGCTGTTGTTGTTTTAAAGTCAATGCCCTTCACAAAGAACAGGTAAGCCAAATAAGGGTTGAATAATTCTGCTTTATTATTTATAAACCACCTCTTCCAAGAAGTGTATCAACTCTCTGCCTACCCAGTCCTTCTGCCTTTTGCAGATGCCACGCTAATGTGCTTGCATCTCTCTGGAAGAGCCATGTCCTTGCACAGTTCCATGGCTTTGCAATGCTTTCTTCCTATCTAGAAACTTCTTTCCCCCATTTATTCATTTGACTAACAGCTGCCTATACGCTAATCCAATTTGGGAGTTATTCCATATAAAAATATTTCCTGACCCTTCTCCACTCCCAGCTAATCTGGGTAGATATCCGTTTGTGTGTTCTGATAGAATTCTAAAGTTCCTTCTATCAAAGCATGTCTCGATCTTTATTACATGTCTAATTTATTGACTTCACTAATTGTGAATCCCTAAAACATGTTTTATTTGCCTTTGAATTTCTGACATTTAGACAAAGAAGGAAGGAAGGAAGAAAGGAAGGAAGGAAGGAAGGAAGGAAGGAAGGAAGGAAGGAAGGAAGGGAGGAGGGAAAGGAAGAAAAGAAGAGTCGTAAGTCAATTAGACTTAAATTCCGTTTAAAACCTGGTTGTAGCTATACCTATGGGAGATTGGACTAAATTAATTAGCCACTCTGAGTCTTGGTTTCCTTTTCTCATGAGGAAAATAGCTGCTATTTATTTTTTATTTGTTATTATGAAGATTAAACAAAATAATGTAGGTAAAGTCCATGTCAACAGTGAGGTTTTACAGAAACCTATTGACAACCCACTGTTCCAGTCACTGAGCTCAGCTTAGAGAACACAAAGAAGAATAAAATGTATCCCTGCCATTGAGGATCTGTGATCTGCTCTGAATGTCAAAGAAACAGGGGAAGGAATTGTTTTCTTGTGCTGAGAGGGGGAAGAAAGTCAAAGAGATAAATACAGACAGTGGTATTTGAGCAGGTCCATAAAAACAAATAAAGCATTTGTTTGGCTTGAAATATGACACAATGAAATTAATAAAAATTGGGAGAAACAAAAAGTGCTATGGGAGTGCAGAGAGAGAATGGATTAATTGCACCCAGAGGAGTCAGATAAAGAAAGCTGCACAAAAGAGATGACATTTAGGGTAGACCCAGAAGGATAGATAGTATCTTCTCTTCCTTCAAAACCCCAGTGGACAGAAGGAAATTCATCAGACTATATGACTAGGCTAGTTTGGCTACAACATACGGTGTAGTGTGATGATTGCCTGCCAACTCCCAAGAAGGGTTTTTCCAAACACCACCTGAAGATATGAGTCTGGGTCAATAGTAGCTGAAGCCAAGAAGGGAGTAGAGGATGACTGAATGACAGATGGGACAAAGTCACATAAGGACTGATGTCACAAATGGCCAAAGCTAGAGGAACGAGACAATTGCCAAAAGGAAATTTGAGAGCAAAACGAAGACCAATAGGCAGATATGGATGGATACCGTGGTGTCAGCACACAGGCAGGGCAAATTTCCAAAGGCAAAAGTCCAGTAGCCCAGCTGGGTTTGAGAGCTCTTGGTGAGTACCATCAGGAACACGATTTAAAACAATGGCCGATCAGGCAGAACAGAGAATCCATGAGGGTCAGATTGTTTTGACAGTGTAAATCAGGTGACATCATTAACTAAGAACCCCCAAAAATTTTGTGGGATAAAAACCTACAGTTTCAACTCCTGTATATGAAATTGCTCTTTACTCTGGGGCAGAAGACAACACCCCCTCCACTTGCCTACCTTTGTGGCAATTACATGCAATTATGCTAGTGGCAAGAGTGGGAAGGCATAGGAAGATTTTGGGTAGGAGGGCCATACTGAAGCTGAACTTTAAGAAAATCAGCAGAAAATGTAATAGTGTAGTTGGTGATGTTTTTGATAAGTGGAATTTTAGTTTATTTATGAAGAATAGGTAGTCAATGTGGCAAGGATTCATCTACTAAACCTCTGTTATATGACTTGCAATAGGTTAGATGATACCATATGTGTGGAGCATCCAACCATCCTCATGCTCCACCATCTTGTTGCAGTATGTGTGTGGATGATGGTGGTGAGTTTCTGTCTGAAAAGGAATCAGACTTGGCATTCTTGTAAGATTCTGCAAGTGCATTCTGAATGTAATGCAGTCCATAGGCAAAATGTGGTCAGGCATGCTGCTTATACCTGTTATGATATCTTAGAATTGGAAATTAGCCCATTGGAAATTCTTTAATACTTGGATATGCTAGTTTCTGAACTCCCTCTAGGCCCCAGAGATGAGAATATTCCTAGATTATATCCAGTTCTGTCCTCAGTCTGTTGTTCTCTGGTGGCCTTTTTTCCTTTCCTCAGTATGTTTAGTCTTTCTCTCATTATCCTACTTGGCCCCATCTGAAGTGACCACTGCAAGTATGCCATTCTTGGGGACTAGAATCATTCTCAGCCTATTTCCTATCTGTAGAAAGATAAAGCCCCAAGAATCATTTTCTGTTCAGGAAAATACTTTTTCTTAGGCCAGACCTATATTATCTACAGCTATAAGTGCTCTTAAAATAATTGACTTCTTATCTATTAAATGTCAGTTAGTTTCAAGTACTAGGAGCCACAGTTCTTTTCCAGATATACTATATATATATTAATGTATTTCTAGACATATATATTTGATAAATAAATACTTAAGTCTATGTAAATTTAAGTCTATATTTTCTTTTCCCTTATGCTTCTCTCTCTTGACTTATTTCGAGTTCCTTAGAATTGAGAATTTGTTGCAAGAGCTATAGCTTTAGTCTCCATTCACCGAATCATTTTGTTCAATTTTAAGAATTTCGTAGGTACCACCTTAATCTATGCAGAGGTTTTAACGATGGGCGAGCCCAATAGGTCCTTGTTTTAATTCTTACAACGAAGCCAAGATTTTACCAGCCATTAGCCTCGGAGCATTTCTTAGTTTTATTTTCTACTATGTAGGCTTAAGAAGTGGTTGTCTCTTCCATCTATATGAGACTCTAAAATCGTGGCCTCCATTCAATCCTTTCTGCAGATCAGTCTTCTCTTTTCTAAGATCATATCTTTTTTATATCTTGACATATGTAGACAATAGCAATCACCAATGGCACTAACATTCTTTTCTCTAAGTTCTGGAACTATAAGCTCATTAGATACTTTGTCTACCTGCTATGCTGCTATAGACTGAATGTGCTGCCCCCCCCCCCCCGCCAAATTCATATATTGAAACCTAATCCCCAATGTGATGGTATTTGGAGGTGGGAAGTAATTAGGCCTTTGGGAAGTATTAATAATTAGGTTTAGATGAGGTCAAAAGAATGGAGCTCCCACGAGGGGCTTAGGACCCTTATAAGGGGAGGAAGAGCCTATAGCTCTTTCCACCTTGTGAAACTACAGCATGAAGACAGCCATCTGCAAACTAGATCTCATCAAGAATCCAACCATACTGACACTCTGGCCTTGGACTTCCAGCCTCTAGAATCGCGAAAAATAAATATTTGTTATTTAAGTCACCCAGTCTATGGGAGTTTATTATAGTGGTCTAAACAGACCAAGACATAAACTCTTCCAATTGTGCATAGCATGATTACTATCCTCCCACCCTGAAATATTGTTTTCCTCCCTGTCATCCCCCTAGTCTGATGCCACCTATGATAGGTTATTTAGTATCTATCATCCCAATTCTAGGTACCAATTTCTGTTCTTGAACTCCTGACTTCAAGTGATCCTCCTGCCTTGGCCTCCCAGAGTGCTAGGATTACAGGCGCGAGCCACCATGCCCGGCCAAAGTACCAATTTCTGTATCAGTCAGGATAAAAATAGATTATGCTTTAGTATACTAACCCCACAATCTTAGTGACTTATAATAATAAATGATTATTTCAAAAAAGGAGTCAGAGCACTCATAATTACTAAGTATTAAATACATAATATGTTCTAGGTGTACTGCCATGATTTATATGTATTAACTCATTTTGATCTTCACAAGGTGTCCATGAATGTCTCTATTTTCTAGATCAGGAAAATGAAGTTTAAAGGAATTAAGTCACTGTTTAAGAAAGAATACACAGATAGCATACAGTGTCACTGGTATTTCAATCCAGGTCTGTCAGACTTTAAAATTTTTGCTCTTTTTGACCACTTGAGGAAAACTAAAAACTAAAATAAAAGTACCTTCTGCTGATATAAAAGTAGGCTAGTCACATGTCATTGGCTACAACTACTGCATGTAAGAGATCCTCTGCAAATCTGAGATGCTCATATACCCTAATTAAATTTCTGTCTTCTTTATTCTTTTGCCTTTTAGTAACTAAGGGCATTACTCAACATCCTTTTTGGATATTTCAAATTGAGTATTAAAATATTCTATAAAATTCTTCTTTTGAAAAATTAGGCAATTTGTGAAAGTTACTATCTTTTCTTTTATTTAGCATTCCTTTTTCCTTTCTTTTTTTCTTGCCATGAAAGAGTATGTCTACAAAATGTAAGGAAAAGTATACACTTTTGATAACATTTGAGAAAAAAATAATCTGAAAAGTAGTGGAATAATAAAATAGCATTACTTTTTGGGAAGGGATAACAATTGCAAAGAAAAATTTTGTTTACTAGAAAATAAAAACATATAAATGATGAAGTCTAAAGAGATTGAAATTGAATTGCACAGAGAAATGGAAAATCCTTTTTAGATCTGTCAGTTTAATCATTTCAGCTCTGATTTAGATGTTTCACTCAAGAACTTACAAAACAGAAGAGAACGTAGGTAGAACTTTGTCTGTAAGGGAACTGAGCTGCTTGGATGTCACAGGAAACTAAGTGACCCATTCAGGTGTGTTCCAGGTACTGAAGGTCGTGAGTCAAAGTAGTGCTATTTAATGGCTGTTCTTCAGCTCAGATCCAACCCATTGCTGATCACATTCTATTCATCTCTCTACTCCCATGTGCCTGCAAAACACTTTCCACTGAAATTAGCTAAGATATCTCTGGAAAGGAAAATAAATTTTAAATGATGCTGAATTTCAAACTATGTTTTCAAATCTACACGTGGTTTCAGTTAGCGCAAAAGCAGGAAAGAATAGAAAAAGCCATGTTATTAATTTGGTGAGAAAGGGACTTTGTACATAAGCATAATCAAAGGAGTGCCTTTCCATAATTTGCCTAACAATTTCAGGTTTAAATGAACCTTAAATATACTTCATTGAAAACATGTTTTGCCAGTACAAGTTGTTTGCTTCCTCCTCTGAACTGTTATATCATTTATTATGTAAACTGTGCTTGTGGTACTGGCATAAGTTATATTTAAATAAAACTTAGCATTTGTGCAAATCTGACAATTTAAAAAATACTTTCACATCCAAAAGCGCATTTTTGAATCCATAAAAATCTCATGAATAATCAATACCCCCATTTTACAGTCAAGGAAATAAAGATCAAGTAACACTGAGCAATCTACCCAAACTCTTAAAACTATCAGACCTGGGACCCTTCTGATGAAAGTCTGGTATTTTCACTGAAATTACTGTCTCCGTTGTATTGTTAGTTAATTTTAACCACATGTACACTATCAACAGGGTTAGAAAGTTCTTGAGCAAACCATGTCCTGTAAAATTTTTTAAAGCAACGTTATGCAGGACCTTTTGGTAGTCATTTAAAAAAGTCTCTTGTGGATAATGATCATGACTAGCTCCACGAGTCTTGTTCCAAAGTACGCTTACAAAATATTAGTCAGCTTGGAAATGTATTTCAATTGTATTTAAAAATACAGTGAGCTGAAGCTGCTACAGAATTTTCTTTTCTTTCTTTTTTTTTTTTTTTTTTTTTTGGGACAGAGTCTCTCGCTTTGTTGCCCAGGCTAGAGTGAGTGCCGTGGCATCAGCCTAGCTCACAGCAACCTCAAACTCCTGGGCTTAAGTGATCCTACTGCCTCAGCCTCCCGGGCAGCTGGGACTACAGGCATGCGCCACCATGCCCGGCTAATTTTTTCTATATATATTTTAGTTGGCCAGATAATTTCCTTCTATTTTTAGTAGAGACAGGGGTCTCATTCTTGCTCAGGCTGGTCTCGAACTCCTGAGCTCAAACGATCCGCCCGCCTCGGCCTCCCAGAGTGCTAGGATTACACGCGTGAGCCACCGCGCGGCCAGAATTTTCTGATACTATCACCCCAAAATGTTTGCATGGTTAGTCAATCTTTAAGCTTCTGTTTGTTAAAATAAACCAACAAAACACCTACTCACATCAATAACTTTTAAGTAAAAAGAAAAAGCTTAATTTTTAAAATATATCCTTTATTTTTTTTAACTTTCTAAGAAAAGTAATCACTTACTGTGTAGAAACAGGGAGAAGCTACAAAGCATAAACTTAAACACTCCAATGGAGAATTTAATTCATAAAAGTACTTCTTGTTTTCTTATACCAAAGAACTATGATGAACTCAGTAGTTAACATCTTTGATGATGCATTTTTATCAGAGGTAATGTATTTACAGTTGAAGGGGAAACATCTTTGCAATAAAAGAAATATAAGTCTAAATCTTTTAGCGTAATTTAAAAACTGATTTCTGTGCTCAGAAGGTCTCAAAACTACTTAGCTCTTAAAAAAATCTACATGGCCTTTGTAAAAATAAGACAAGATGCATTTTCTCTGGGAGATAATTTATGTTCAAGGAATTACCACAGAATGGAACTCAAAGATTCAGTCCCTATTGTCGTCATCCACAAATCTAGCATCTCTAGAAATAAAAGTCACTAAAAGGCAATAATTCAACAATGTGCTATGGGAAGTTTTCTTCTGGAAACTCCTAAAGGCAAATCAAAAACTATGTTGTTCCTCAGAAAATGTCATTTTAAAGGAATGTACTTTCTTTCTTCACCCTTTATTTCTACTGGAGGCTCATGTAGGGGTTACCATGACCATTAAAATGACTCCTGTGAAGAACCTCTGTGCCTGGAACCAATTATATGAAATAGGAGAAGAGCAGCTTCCCGAGGGACTCCCGTGATGGTCGTGGTGGTAGCAGTGGGAACTGTAGGCCTTTTGGCTACATGGGTGAATATAATTTCTACATGGCATCAATTTCTTTACTCACAAGAACCCTGAGAGGGAACCTGTGGCAAGTATTCTGCCCATTATATAGATGACAAAACTAAGGCCCAGAGAAGTTCATTACGTTACCTAAGTAAGCAGCAGAATCTAGGCTTCCCTCCTAATCCAGTAAGAATTTTGCTGTATAAAATTATTTCTTATTCCAGGGTGAAGCTTGAACAGATTGAGGAGGAATTTATGCTTGTGGGAACAGAAGAGAGCCACAGTAGTCTACAACCCACATTCCTGTTACTGCACAGATCCCCTCATTATTTATGCATTAAACACATTTTTAATGAGCATCCACCATGCATGGGACATCACTGCACTGTACATTCATTAGCAGTTCCTGGGCCAAATGCTTTGTTGATGTTGCAAGTTGTCTCCACTGCTTTACGACCCATTTTGAACTCAAATAAGAAAATCGCACGAATTAGCTTTTTGTCTAACATCATTTCCATAGTCTAAAATAAATACAAAATAAAGAGCAAGTAATAAAGAGCAAGCAAAAAAAATAAACCAAGAAATGTGCATTAAAATGATGTATAACACAACCACATTTACTTAAGAATGTATTCCAATATTAAGTGGCAAATGTCAACAATGCTGAAACTGCAATTACTTTTGCACCAAACTAATAAACTAGGCTATGGACTTAATCATATGATGTTTAAATGGCTAAATAATGGCTAAATGTTTAAATGGCTAAACAAGATGTATTCAATTTTTTTAAATGCAAAGTACAAGAGAAGAGCAGATCCAGCACAAAGCACAACTAAACACTACCCACAAATACAGATACATACGTGTATTTGCATGCTAAGAAGACCTCGAAGGAAAATATCCCCAGAAAGTGATAAACTGATCAGGCATTTTCAGCTGTTAATAGAAGATTCTGGGAAATGATTACTGTAGCTACTTTTACAACACTTTATTTTTATAGTTGTTTATATATAATATTAAAAATTAAAATTTCACCATGGCCCTGTAACGCTCAACCTAAAATTACAAAGAGTAGTAAAGTTCAGGCCAGGAATATTTTTATTTTAGTCTTTTTTTTTTTTTCTATTTTTTCTTTTTTCAGAATATTATGGGAGTAGAAACGTTTTGGTTACACAAATTGCTTTTGTGCCATTTGAGTCCAAGTTATAAGTGTGCCCATCCCCCGGATAGTGTGCATTGTACCATTAGGTGTGAATTTACCTCCTCCCCCCACCACCTGCTTAATTTCCTACGTTATTTCCATATGTGCACATACGCGTTGATCGATTAGTTCCAATTTAATGCTGAGTACATGTGATGTTTGTTTTTCCATTCTGGTCAACTAGGCTTCACTCATTTGCAGTAATTATTCCTTTCTTCTGACCCATTTCAAAAAGCTGTTCCTTTTATCTTGAATTGATTCCAGCTAATTGTATCAGCACCTGCCCCAAGAGAAAGAACAGTCCTTTGGAACCACTGCTGTAAGGCGGTAATCAGGAATTGTCTGAGACAGGCAGTGTCCAGTAGCTACCAGAGTGACTCTGTCTCCTCCTGACGTCAGTTTTCCTGTGATCAATACTAAGAAAGAGGGAAAAAAAAAAAAAGATTTCCATTCACTTGCTGACTGATACTGCTTTCAAGTAACACTGAAATGTTCCATTCTTTGTCTAACCTAAAAGAATTACTCTTGGGCTTTCCTTTCACTGTTTTAAATAACAATCCATTTCCAGCCACAGTGGATTTGCCTGTTTTCAAAATATAACTGCAAGGAGCTGTGGCGGCTTCAGTGACAATCTATTCAGGGTGTCACAGAAAGTCCACTAGGGTAGAAATCTTACAAGTTCCATTACATTTTTCAACGATGTTTTACAGTCTTTCACTTTGGTAGTTGTTTATTTATATTTATTTATTATTTTCTAATTTCCCTTTTTATACCGGGGCCTATTTGAAATTGATACCATCCATTTCTACAATTTCTTCTGGGTCTTTGGAATCTAATTTGTGAATCTTTTCAAAATATGTAGTTATTTCTTGTGTGGTATCTTGCTACAGTTAATAAACATCAGCATATTTTGAGTAAAAAAAAATATATATGTTAGGTTAATTAGAACCCTGAGTGATGCAGAAGGTGATATTGAAGGGTAGGTTTCAAATAGCAGTGCTTCAGGAAATGCAAGAGACTTGCATGGTTAAGACTAACATGGGATGAAAGGCAGTGAGCATCCCAAAAATGTTAGACCTTCAGCCTTTGGCATGAGTGGTGAAAGACGAGTAAATTATTCCTAGTGATTGCGTCAAATCAAGTGCCAACAGTGGAAGACTAGAAAACACAGAGTGGCTCCCACTCCTAAACTGTGCTCAACACAAGGATGGCAGGGAGGCTGACTGCTTTTGACAACATCATGTAGATAAAATCAAGTTCAAATTGCTTTATTCTGGACTCTAGATACAAAAATTATGACATATACCTAAAAAGAGAACATACAACATATGTGTACAATTTAGGAAGGAACAATAAGACGAATAGGCACCACCTGGCTTACAAACTGGGAAAGAAGCCGTGACTTAAGTAAACTTCCATTCCTGTCCACTGTTTTTGGACATCAATATTCTAAAACTTGCATTAATCATGCCCTTGATATTTTTTATGGCTTTGCTATGAATTTATGTCCTAAAAAATATATTTTTTAGTTTTGTCTGCTTTTTACTTTTATGTGCTGATAATAAATCATACTTCTATACGTACTTCAGTGACATTTTCCCCCCACATATTATGTTTTGAGTTTCATCCCTGTTGATATCCCAGTTCAATCATTTTCAAAACTGTATGACAAACAACTATATGAATTTAAGGTGATTTATTTATTTAGTCTCCCATCCATTGATTATGTACAGTTTTTATCTATTTCAAACCATGCCTTTATTGACATTTTTGTGTGTATCTCCATATACATATGTAGAAATAGTTCTCTGTGGTATGTTCCTTGGAAAGGAATTACTGGGTTGTGGTGTAGGCATAACTTCAACTTTACTAATTAATGCTTAATTGTTTTCCAGACAGGTGGTAACAATTTACATTCTCACCAGTACTTTGTACATTTCTGTTCTACCACATTTTCTAATATTTGGAATTATCAATTTTTTAAGTTTTTATCAATATCGTGGATATAAAAATGATTATTTTGTTTTTATTTTCTATATTATTAAATAGTAAAAAAGTTAAGCATCTTTTCATATGGATATTGGTTACTCCTGTTTCTTCTTTTGTGAATGCCTCTTCTTATATTTTGCTACTTTTATAATGTATTGTTTGCTCTTACATAGCGCTTTGTGGGAATCTTTTACATATTCTGGATATAAGGTTTTTCTCAGTCATTTAAAATATTTAAAAATATCTTTTCCTGAACTAGTTGTTGTTTATCTTTGATTCTTTTTATAGTATCATTCAATGATTAGAAGTTTTTTATTTTAATGTATTTGAATATATTAATCCTTTTCTTTACGGCTTGCACTTTATATGTTCCTTGGAAAGGAATTACTGGGTTGTGGTGTAGGCATAACTTCAACTTTACTAATTAATGCTTAATTGTTTTCCAGACAGGTGGTAACAATTTACATTCTCACCAGTACTTTGGTGAGAATTAAGAAATCCTTCCCACTCTGATGTGTTTTCCTATGCTTTCATTAAACTTTTTAAGTCTGTCTCTCACAAGTTTTATCTATGTAGAAATGAATTGTGTGTTTGTGAAAAGCAGAGTTCAAATTTTATTTCTTATGCATAGAAAACTGTCCCAGCATTGAACAGTTCATTCTTGCCTAACTGACTAGGAATTCTATCTCTGTTCTGTATCAGATAGCCATGGATATATAGGTCTATTTCTGGGCCTGTCCTCTACTTGGTTCCATTGGCTTATTTTTCTATAGCAGTACTACATTTTCTCAATTCAATTTTCTTCATAATGAGTTGTATTTTTCGTAAGACATTTTTCTTCTTTCTCCTCCTTCATCTTCTTCATGAATATTTTAGCTATTCTAGATCCTTTGTTCTTGTATACAAGTTTTAGAAACAGCTTGTCAAATTCCAAGAAAAACCCTTTTGGGAGTTTGATTGAAATTTCTTGAATCTATTAATACATTTAGAGAGAATGAGATATTTATTGAGTTTTTCTATTCATAAACATGGTATATATTTCCATTTATGCAGGTCTTAGTTTTTCAACTTACTGTTTTTTACTTTCTATTTATTCCTGACTACCATATACTTTTGGTTCCTATTATAAATTAAATATTTGTTTAAATTAAATTTCTTAATTATTATTTGTAGGTATATAGAAATTTAATTGCCTTTAGCATCTTGCCCTCATATCTGGCAATCTTATACTCTTATTAATTCTAATAATCTGTCTGCAAAAAATTGAGGTTGTTTATAGAGATAATTATATAATCTGCAAATAAGAAAAGTTGTCTTTCTTCTTTCCCAATTTTTATGCTTTATTTTTCTTTTTTATTATATTAGATAAGATCTCAAGTGTAATAGGATAGAAATGGTTATAAGGTGCATCAATGACTTGTTCCTGATTTTAAAGGGAAAGCTTAACAATTGCTAGAGTTGGTTTGCTAATATATTTGGAATTTTTGCATCTATGTTCAGGAGTGAGGGTACTCTTTATTATTCTCTATTTTGTTATTCTTTATTTTATTTTCATGCCAACATTATACTACCCTCATCAATTAAATAGGGAAGTGGTCTCTTTTTTTCTCTTCTCTGGAAGACTGTTTTAAAATGTATTATTTTGGACTATTGACAGAATTCACCTATAAAATCATCTGAGCCTGATATTTTATTCATGGGATAAACTTTTGTTATTGTAACATTAATGTGTTCTTTTTCAGTTAGTTTTGATAGGTCATGTTTTTCTAAGGTTATTTTATCTTAGACAAATTTCAAATTTATTGGCATGAACTTGTTTATATTTTTTTCTAAACTTTTTAATATCTGATTCATTTGTAGTTAAATCCTCTTTTCGTTACTAATATTATTATACTTTGTTTTTAATTGATCGATCTTTCTAAACTTTGTCAATGCAATAATCTCTTCAAATAACTATTTTTTGGCTTTTGATCCTGTCTTGGTGTTTTTTGTCTCGTTAACTTCTGCTCTTATCTTTAATCCTACATTTCTGATTTTTATGCAAGTATGGTTCATTTTTTAAACCTCTTTAATTAGATAATTAATGAATTATTAAGTTTCTTCTCTTCTAATGTAAATATTTAAGGATATACATTTCCCTATAATACTACTTTAACTTTAATCCTCAAGCTTTGATAGGAAGGGTTTTTATTATTCTTTGGTACTCAATATTTTCTAGTTTTCCTTTTAATTTTTTTTGACCTAGGAGTTATGAGAGTGTATTTTAAATTTTTCATCAGATTGACTTTTTAAAGCTATCTTTTTTGTTATTGAATTAAGTGCATTTTTTAAAACAGAATATGCTCCTAAAATATTGATTCTTTGAAATTTGTTTTGCTTGCTTTATTACATAGCACTTAGTAATTTTTGCAAATGTTCCATGTATCCTTGAAAAAAACACATTTTGCAGTTTTATGGTTTAATTATGTATATCTACTTGAGCAAACTTTATGTTTTTCATATTATGTCAATCCTTCTTTTCTGATTTATCAATTATTAAAGGTTTATTAATTTTCTAATATGATGGCAGATTTTTCTTCTTCTTGTATATATTTTAAAAATGTGTTATTGAGTATGTATGGATTTAAAATTATATCCTATTAAGACATTGAATCTTTTATCAATAGGAAGTGACTTAAGAAAGATATTTATAAGAAAGCTGTTATGTGTTGTTTCTCAGATACATGCAGAGAGATTATATATCACACAGCAATAAATGCAACTGAAGGTGGAAACAATCTCAAATCCTTCTGAATAAATGAAAAAAAAATCCAAGTAAAGAGGCTGGTGTGCCTAATTAATGGGTAACAGAGAACTTTCATCACATAGGATTAACATTAAAGCATGGTTTCATAGTTTAATAGGCAGTGTTTTCTTTTTATTTTTTAATAGGCTGTGAAATAATAGTGCCTCTTTCATTCAGTGGCATATTGGATTAAGTGACATAAAAAAGTGGGCATTTTAGTCCAGTCTGTCCATCTTTGCATTTTTTCCTAGAAATTGTAGTCTATTTCCATTTGTTCAAAATAAGTTTATTTATAGTTCCTACTTGGCCCATACATCCATATTTTCACCTATCCAGGATTTTATTTCTATTTTATTTGTTTAACTCACAAATTAGGTATTATTAGGTATTAGGTATTTGGTCAAGTTTATGCAAAAGTTTCCATTTTCTTCGTTCACCAGTCCTTACATCTCATATCTTCCTTTGTGAATCATTTCCATCATTCTAATGTACATCCTTTAGAAGTTCCCTTAGCAATGTACAGTAGCATTAAAATTCACAGTTTTTGTTTGCATAAAATTGTCTTTATATCACTCTCAAACTTGGAAACATGTTTCAATGGGAATACAATTCTAGAATGATAGTTATTTTCTCTTGGTATTTAAAGACATTCTTTTGTCTTTTGGCTTATTTGTTGCTGTGTAGTACTAGTAGTTAGTTGTAATTCTTATGGCTTTATAGGTAATATAATTTCTTTCTGGATGCTTTTAAGATCTTCTTTTTTGGTATTTTTGTCTTTGTAAATTGTATTCTGCAATTTTATATTACAAAAACAAAATTTGTCTATTTCTCCTTGGGATTCTTAAGACTGGTCTGTTATCTTTCAATATTGAAAATTCTCAACCATAGTATCTTTGAATATTGCCTCCTTACCATTGTCTCCAACCTCTTATTCTAAAATTTCAATGAGATATATACCAAACAATTTACTATAGCCCCACAAAAAGTTAACTTCTCTTTCATATTTTTCATCCCTTTGATTCTTTCTAGTACATTCTGTGGAAGCTTCAGTTTTCCCTTCCTGTTTATAAATTCCATTTTAACTTGTATCTAACCTGTTATTTGACATATTTATTGAATTCTTAACAAATTCCTAATATATGTTCAAAGCTCTTCTGCTGTTCTGTACTGTGTTACTCCAGGTGACCAAACCCACTATAGTGCCAGAAATAGAAGATAGATGTCTAGGAGAATTTCTATGATCATAGTGAAAGAATTTCGTAACTCTTATAATGAAAGGGCTAAAAAAAAAGCTCAAAATCAATCTTTACCTTGAGAGATTTCTTATATAACAGGAGATTGATCTGGAACAGATGGGGCCCTGAGAATCGAAATGAGGATGTATAAGAAAATCAGAAGAGTAACTACAGAACTGTGAAATTTACTATCTTCTGAGTTTTCCGTACCTAAAAAAGCAGCTATTCCTCTACCTCTTCTGCTATTGTCTTTCGTTTTCCTGACTAGCTAGTTCCTCTTCTAGCATCAGGACACCATCATTCCCTTACCTGAGATAACTATCTTCCAAAAGGAAGCTGGTTCTCATTTTTTTCAGAATTTAATAAAGTTATATCCCAACATGCCCTTGGGAGTCAAATCCAAATTTACACCTGGGAGGAGAATACTCGCACAAAAATTTCAGAACTCTTTTAATATATATCAGAACGTATCTCAGGAATATATATGGAAATGAAATTTTAGGGTCCTCAACTAAGCAGGGAAGAATACAACTTTAGATTAATTGCAATTCACCAATAATGATACAACAACTCGAAAAACCAAGATTCCAATAGTACACTGGGTGGACTAACACACATTTCATTCACTATTGGCCCACAAATAAAAATGAGAGTCAAGAAATGAATAGAAAATACTAAGTACAATAGTAAGAATAATGGAAATATGCAAATGTATATCAGTATATACATTTGTCTTTTAAGAGACAGCAATTATTAGAATGTTCCGCTTACATGCTATTTATAGGAGACAGCTAAAACACAAGGACACAGAAAAGCTGGAAAAGGAACACTCTATTGGTGAGACCCTTTAGAGTTTGGAGGCAATTTCTACCACATTTGGTGTCCTGCTTTGACCCTTTTACCAGGTGGCCTGAAAAGCTGCCAGCCTTCAGTGGTGCTCAGAGCAAGAGAGGACTCGTCATTAGCCAGCCTGCCACACAAACAGGCTCACAACGAGGTCCAGGTCCGTATGACCCAGCAGGTACAATCATGTTGGAAGTCTCAGGATGCTGCTGTACAGACTACAGCAAGCCCTAAAGGAGAATCAGTATCCCTTGGAGTTCTTCAGCAAAGCCAACCTCTTTATGACAAGTAACTGGACTTCTTTTGAGAAACAGTTTCTGGCTTGCTACTGGGCTCAGGTGTTAACTGAATGCTTGTGCGCAGTATATCAGGGGATTCAAACTTAACACCATGAATTAGGTACTACCAGATCTTGTGTTTATTTGTCACTCATTCAGACATGCTCAACATCATTTCATCATGAAGAACAGTGTTTTTCAAATTGGTTTGTCTAATATTATCATCTCTCTCTACCCTGCCCCCACATGAACAGTCAAACATATTTGGAAAAAAAATGTTTTGCAAAACTAAACATACCTTTACTGTGTGCAGTGCACTGTAAAATTTTTTATTCTATTTTATTCTATTCAATTTTCAAATTCTGGTTGTAAACCAATAAATTTATTTCAAAGCCCACTAAATGGAGGTGACAGGGAGTTTGAAATGGCATCTCAAAAGTCTGATCCTGAAGGTACAAGCAGGTTATAGGAATCTCAATGGGCCTACTTGTACCTCTCTGCCAGGTTCTCATTCTGTCTGTACCTGTGGCTCCCAGGAAGCTTCCCTATGACCAATTGAAGAAAAAAAATTGAGATGGGAGCAATAATTATGCATGCTATGTCAATAAGCAAGCATATTAATGAATTTCTAAAGTGGATAAGAATTTTATAGTTCTTTTTACCATAATCTCAATCCCATTCACTATTTTAAATGGTGAGAGATCTATACCTTGACAAATACTATCATCGTATGCAGTCATCTTAAGGTAACTGTTTTGTAAGAACTGTAAGCAGGAATATTAACTTTTTTCAAGCTAATTATCTAGTTTTAAGGACATCAGCTTGTGTTCTTTTACAATTAGCATTACATATTTGCAATCCTCTTAGTATCAAAAATTTTTATCACTGGAGGGGTCATTAGAAATCACTTTCTTAAAGTCCTTATTTCATTGATGAGAAAATTAAGGTTTGCAGAGAAAAAGTGATTTACTAAGGTCACATAGTACTGGGTAATAGAACCAAGTTTACAACTCAGGTCTTCTGATACCTTAACTAGTATTCTTATATGCTGTTTGTTTTAATATTTCTTATAAGGAAGATTCTCATTTGCAATCCAAGTTTAGCAAAGGGCAAAAACAAGCACTTCACTGATATTTCTCTAAGGGGCAAGTAAATTAGTCACAAGCTGATTCTAATGAGCTTTATGCCCTATTCAAGCACTACTCAGGCCCAGAAAGGAGAAAATATCCCTGTATAGGGATATGCTTTTATACAACCCAGATCATTTAATGGCTAAAACACTAAACACAAGTATTTTGCTGAAAAAACTTGAAATATATCTTTTCTAAGCACAGCAATGTAGGAAAATAAACAAAATACTAAGTTGACTTTTATTACTATTACTTCTATTTTGCAAAATGTCCTTTGGAAGCCAAATGTAGCATTTCTACCCACAGACTTATATGCATAATGAGATTTAAAATACTTTAAAAGGTGCTTTAATAATACCACTATTTAACATATGCCATAAGTCTTATAAATTGCTAGTCTCAATAGAAGTAATAACAAAGTAAAACTGAAAATCATGCCCCCTATTTCAGAGTGGAACTCATATTTATGCACTGTGGACTCAGCTACTTCAGATCTTTCCATCTTACTGAGTGTGGCTCTTAGCATCTATGAGGTTTACTGGCAGGCTTGCTTTCTCAAGCACCTTTCTGCCACCAGTAGTAAAATGGACAGAAATAAATTTGCCTTTCCATAAGTTTGGTTTCTGAGCTGCAAAATGTCAGTCATCAACGTTATTGCTTTATGCTAACCTCTGTTTGCTATTTCTGCTATTACCTATTTTTTTTCTGATTCTTTACAAATTGTTCTCTCTTATGGAATTCTAGAGTTTCCCACCATTATTGGAATTATTCATATAAGCATTAAATCTGCATCTGACAAACCAAGAAATCCAGACATTCTTTTATAAAAATAAAAAATTCAGTAACACTTGGTTATTGCTATTATATAGTCATAAAAAATGCACTATTGCTAACATGTCTAAAGCCAAAAAGAAATGAGATTGGACAACATGACTTTTATCAGAATCATCAATTTCATAGTTACTAAGACAGGTGCCAAGCATTCAGCTAAGAGCTTTGAGGGCATCAGCTCAATTAATCCTTCCCAACATCACCTTGGGAGAGAGATGCCATTAGTACTCCATCCTCATTTTTGTGGATAAGGAAGCTGAGGCATGATAAATGTAGTTTGACACCCAAAGCACAGTTGCTAGTAAAAGGACAAACAAGGCTATGAATCCAGGTGTATCTGCAACTAGAGAATGACATATATGTCTTTACATAAATGAAAATTAGCCAGAATGTCTTAGTCCATTTAAGCTGCTGTAAAAAAAAAAAAAAATGCCATGAGCTGGGGCACTTACAAATTTACTTACTATAATTCTGGACACTGGAAAGTCCAAGATCAAGGTGCCAACAGATTCAGTGTTTGATGAGGGCTTGTTCCTCGTAGATGGTGCCTTCTAGCTGTGTCCTCATGTGGTGGAAGGGGAAAACAGGCTCCCTTGTGCCTCTTTTTTAAGAGCACTAATCTCATTCCTGAGGGCTTTGCCCTCATTATCTAATCCCCTCGCAAAGCCCCCACCTCTTCATATCATTGTCTTGGGAGTTAATGTTTCAACATATAAATTTTGGAGAGACACAAACATTCAGACTATAGCACAGGATATATAAAAGAATTTAGTAAAGCATTTTTAATCTTTCTAGTAACTTTCTTTTATTTGTTAATAAAAACCATTCCAAACAAAGGCTACTTTTATGCCCTATGCTCAAATATGACCAAATATTTGGTAGTTCCCCTTAATCGTGAAAGATGGGCTTTTTTAAAATGAAAAATACTGCCTATGAATTGGAAAAATGATTGGCAGGTAAGACTGGAAGCTGGAATCACAACTAAACAGTGGCCAGCTATATAACGTAAGTGAGTGATTCAGAAAGGTTAAGGACAGTGGTGACTGGAGAACATGAACTAATCCGGTGGTTCTCAAAGTGTGGTCCCTGGAGCATCAGCATTACCTGGGAACTTCTTAGAAGTTCCACCCAGACCTTCTGAGAACTCTGGGGGTGGCGCCAAGCAACCCACTTTTAACCGGCTCTCCAGGTGTTGGTCCCAAACCTATGGGTTTGGCTCTATGAGTTCCAGTCACGTACTGCCAGAAGGAGCCACTCTATAAAGCTTTCTGAATTTTCTGAATTTTCAAGATGTGTCAGAAATATGGTATTATGTAAATTTTGAAGATGCCATTTCATTGCCTTCTAGCAGAAAGGGTTGTTGATGTGAAGTCTGACGCTACTTTCTCACTCTTTATTGCTACCCTTTGTCTTTTTCTCTGAAATATTTTTGGATTTTCTCCATCCCCCATGCCCTGTCCATCCCCACAGAGTTGTGGACAGAAGACAGACTGAGAACTTTGTGTACATGGATGATGTCTGTCAAAAATCAAGACACCCGTAAGAATATACAGGAAGGCTGGCCTATGACACTTTCAATGGCCTATCTAAGGAAGGCGTCATGTTGGGAATGGAAGGTTTGAAGTATTTTATAACTAGGTTCTTTGATGTACTTTCCCACCCCCACCTCCTTGTGTCTCTTGAGGTGCTTTAAGTTCTCCTTTGCATCTCTCTCAGACCCCAAGTCGAGGAGTTGCAATCTCACTTTATTTAGAGAGAAGTTCTTGAAGTTTACCCTAAGCCAAAAGCAATCAGTGGCAGCTATGCTGAATACACAGGCAGTCAAGGAGGGGAAGGATGCAATTCCCTCAAGTGATCCACAAGCGGTTAAATTAATTTTCATGGTCTAATTCTCTTTGCATTTGTTGATTCTGAGATAGGAGTTCCTTCAGGGCTCCCATGTGAACATTTGCTCTTGCTCCAAATGTTTGAACTGTTGTTTTTTTTTTTTTTTCTTTTCTGATTTCTTTGTCCAGGAGATCTCATCTGCTTTATCTTTTCAGGGTTTTTTTTTTTAATCAATCAGCAGCTATTTGTTGTCTGCCTTCAGGAATTCCTTGTCATTTATGGTTTGCTGATGGGATCCTTTCTTGTAGATTATACTAACTTGCAAAATCTGGGGTCAGGTATGTTAGTCAAGGTTCTTCAGAGAAATGTGAATAGGATGTACATAGATACACAGAAAGAGATTTACTATGAGGGATTGGCTCACAGGATTATGGGGGCTGAGAAGTCCTATAATCATCTGTCATCTGCAAGCTGGAAGCCCAAGAAATTTGATGTTGACGTAGTTCCAGCCCAAACCCAAAGGGCTCAGAACCAGCGAAGCCAAGGGTCTAAGTCCCAGTTTGAGTCTAAAGCCCCTAGAACCAGGGGCAGCTTAAGCAGAAAGCAAATTCACCTTTCTCTGCCTTTTGTTCTATTTGGGCCCTCCATGAATTAGATAATGTCCACCCACGTTGATAAGGGCAATCTTCTTTACTTAGTCTACCTATTCAAACGCTAATTTCTTTTGGAAACACCCTCACAGACATGCCCAGAAATTTGTTTTACCACCCAAGGGGCATTCTTTAGCCCCGTCAAATTGACACATGAAATCAACCATCACGCAAAGTTAATCCAATGCTGTCTGCTGTTGGAACAAAATGTACAACTTAGTTCCATGGCATGTCCTTATTCTAGATGGGCTCCCATTTTATAACAAACCCTACAGTTCTTCCAATGGCCTGCAAGTTCCTCTCCAGTCTGACTCCTCCACACCTCCGTGACTGTCTCCTGTCACTCTCCTGCTACCATACTCCTTTCTGTCACATTGGCCCTCTTGCTGCTTCTCAGACTTGGTGAGTGTGTTCCCATCTCCTAGGCCCTGGCAGCCACCCTTCCATCTCTCAGGAATACGCTTTCCCCATATGTTCTTACAGATCAGTCCCTTAGTGCATCCAAGTCTCTGTTGCATGTCACCTCCTCAAAGTAGCCTGATGGGACCACCTTATCAGAAGTGGTTTCTCTCTGTCCCCTCAATCGTGCTTTCTCTTTCCTGACAGCTCTTCCTTCCTGACAGTGTGCTCTGTATTTATTTGTCTAACATGTTCACCACTTTATATCAAACACATGGAACAGTACTTGGCATCAATGAACAAATGAAACAATAATGTCCACGATAACATCTGACTTGTGGATATTCAATGTTTATATTAAGTCTAATTATGTCATTTATTTCAGACTAAATGATAGAAAAAGTAAAAAATAAAATTATTAGTGCAGGTATAGTTGATTTCTTTTTTCAAATAAATAGTACAGCAGTAGCTAATGCAATAAATTCAATAATCTTAGAACCTGAAAATATATGGCTAAAAGATGGTGAAATAGATTCGGTGGACATTTCTGAAAAGCCTCTGTGAATATGTACGGCTTAATCATTAAACACAAGGAGGTGAAGAAACCATTAGCCTCTTCCCTTCTGCATAGTTTATCTTCTGTTCCATTTATTATTTGTAGAGTGCTTATCACCATAGCATCTATGCTTCATTAGCAAAAGGCAAGCAGGGAAGGCAGGAGTTGAAAAATTAAGCCCTCTGAACTGCTCATCTGAAAGCATTCCACCCAAGAGAAAGAACCTCTATCCAGAATGATAACTAACATTCGCAGTGACCCCAGACTGAGACCACAGACCACTGTACCTGCCTGGGCCTCAGTTTCTCATTTGTAAGACGACCAGTTTGAATATGGGTGACATTTAAGTTCTCTTTTAGCTCTAACCATCAACAATTCAATAACTCTAAAAATGACTAATGTTAAACATTTCTGCAATTTTTTAATATTCATTTTCTATTATATCATAGCAATTCCTTATGAAAAGACATTTTAAAATCAATGATAAACATAAATACAGCATAAATATAAAGCAAACATAAGGAAACATTACACTTTCTATGCAAGGTTCTCAGCCTTAGCTATCTAACATGGAAGATAAACACGTAGAAAGGCCTGTAACATAACAGTTAGCGTCATGGAAACTAGAGCCACACTGGCTAGGCTAAAACTGGGTTCGACCACTCTGTAGATAAATAACTTCAGGCAAGTCATTTAACTTCTCTGTACCTTCATTTTCTTATCTGCAAAATGAGAATACTTCATGAGATAAATGAGAATTAAATTATCTGAGTGAAGCCCTGAGAACATTTCCGGGCATCCAGAAAGCACTATTTAAGTATTTTTCTATTATTAGTATCTAATTCAAAGGGTTAATATAAAAATTGAGAAAGTACATTTGAAATAATACAATATCTAGCAGAAAGAAATTCACCAATCCAACAATATTTACTGAGGGAGGGCTTCTTCTGTGCCAGACACTGGGCTAGATATTAGGGATGAAACAGTGAATTAAACAAAGTCCCTGCTCCCCCGGGGCTTGAGCTCTGTTGCAGACAGAAAATGTACAAATAAACAGGTTTATTTCAGGTAGTGACAATCAGGAATGAAAATAACAATTTTGGAAGAGAGGATGTCGTCCTATTTTATTTAAGATAGTCAACAAAGTCTTGCCTGACAAGGTTCATTTTTTTCCCAAGTTATATGAAAAAGTAAACGAAATTTTATAAACGTACAGCGTCAATGCCAGTATCATCACATATAATTAAAACTGACTATGTTTTTAAGTAAGATTTGCATTTGGTACATATTACTATTATTCTGATAAAAATTAGAGTAATGATAATTATCTCCTTTTGATAGTGCACTGATGCATTTAGAAAACATGCTGTCACTTCAGTGATTTTCTTATGTTCATTAAAAAAATTAATATAGAGTTTATCCTATGAAGAGTATTTTTAACATGATACAAGTCATGTGAAACTTCAGTGTTCATAATAATAATTTTAAAATGCATATTATCTATTTAATGTATACAAATACATAGATACCACTGATTAGGAAATTGAGGATTTCAAAGATGTCCAAAATTATAGCACTCAAATCTAGGTTCTTGATTCTAAATTCAGGATTCTTTTCATTCTTCTAAACAACCCAAATTATAATACATTTAATTGGCTATACTCTGCAGTTTTTAATTCCTAATACCTATTACTAGTATTTTCACACATTTGCATTCCTGAGGACAAGATTGCACAAGATAATTTTGTTTGCCACATTAGTGGACTTTCATGACCTTTGCCTTCAGATGAGAAAAATGAAGAATTAATTATTTTCATACTTGGTATCTCACTTGTAATGCGACAGCTTTTTCTATCATAAAATTTCTCATTCCATGGTCAACAGTTCACTCAATATACCAGTTTAGCTCAAAGGAAGAGAAAATATTTTAAAGTTTAGTGAGTTTATCAGTTTAACATGGAACACAGTAGTGCTAGAACCATGTGTTCCATTGAAACACTGAAACCTACTCATCTTAGGGTATAGATTGCAAAACATAAAGACCTGCAAATGTGAACAGGCGAAATGAATCCTGTTGCTACATGAAGACACTGATTTTTATAGTGAGCCAACATCTGAAGTAGCTAATGGTGGTCAGGCAGCTCTTAAGAAGCTGGGTATCAGTGAAAAGAGACTCACGCTTAGGAGAACTGAGCAAAGGTCAGAAGTAAGTATTTAAAACTCTTATTCAAATATTTTAGGTATTGAACCAATGAAATATTTTAAAATAATAACACAACGTATTTGCAATTCATGAGACTAGCTGTATAGAAAGTTATTACTTTAGAAGCATTTTAAAATATAATCCCATTAAGTCATTAAAAGAAAGAATTACATGTGAATTTGTTGATTTAGTATCTTTTAAGTTTTTTGTAATGGATTTTCTCAGTTTAGAAAAAAGAAAGAACAAACCTGATGCCTTACTCTCTTAAATATAGAAATGAGCACATAAATACTAAGTCCTACAATGTTGCATATTATGCTTTGCCCAAAAGTGTTTATATACATACATTACCTCATTTGAGTTCACAATTACATCTAAAACATGGAGAACAGTGCCTGGCACAAGGCAGGTAGTTAATAATATTATTTGTTATTATTTTCCAGCAGTGCCTCAAGCTCAATGTATCCGATCTATACTGCTTACCCACTCACCACACCTCCGAGCTCTTTCTGCTCTTTCCAACCTGATTTGGCATCACCCTCCGGTCTGAAACCTGGGAGACATCAGTGACTCCACCTGCTCCTCATCCTCTCTCTTACCTTTCTACTTAACCTCCATCATCTCCTCTGCATTCTCAGTAGAGGGGCATTGACTCAGGTGCTCAATTTTTTGCCAAAACTATTGCAATTATCTCTCTTAATCTAGAAGAATCCCCATTCCTGACCCTCTTACAATTCAATTGCTGTACAGCTGGGGGAAGTAATCCAGTCTTGTTGGTTACCTAATTGACCTTAAATATTCTCCACTGATTTGGGGATAAGACCCAAACTCTCTCAACCTCAGCCTCATCCTTGCCACTCCTCACCAACCCAATCACATCTTCCCATTATATACTCCATTTATTCCAAATTTCATGGAGTTCTCAGAATACACTATGTCGGCTTAACCCTTTCTGCCGTTGCACAGCCCAGTTCCTCTGGGAAGAACACTCCTCCTTCTTTCTTAGCCTGGGTAACTTCTGGTATCTTTCAAGAATTGGCCCAGGCTTCAGTTCCTCTGTGATGATTACTCTACTGAGCTCATCTCCATCGCTGACCATCCCAAGTTCTGTGACCATATTGCCCTGACTCATTTCCATCATGGCCTTCCTCCACTTGCACCGTGATTCATTTATTAAATATTTATTGAATGTTGAACTCCAAAGATACAAGACTTATCCATGCTTTTAATGTGCTTATGCTTCAATGAGGGGAAAACTAAAAAGATGTGTATCATAAATGTTCCACCAAAAGCAGGCATTTTTAATGGTGATACAAAGACCTCACGTCCTCTTGCCATTCCTGGCTTCCTCACAGTGATTTTACTGCCTCCAAGGGCTCCATTTCAAAAATTCACTTTTCTTTTTTCCTTCTAGGCCAGCAAAATGTTTTACGAAGTCACCCCCCAACTCTGGACAGGATGAGCCCGGCTTGGTATAAAGGGAGTTAAACAATGGGTTTTTGACTTCTCTTCCTTGCCTGCTGTGTATCTGGCTTATGGCTCTGAACTTGGAAGGCATCCTGACTGCTCTGGTCTCAGTTTTAGTTTTCATGTGTGTCACTATTTCTTATTCAGTCCCAAACTAAGGAACTGGATCTTCTTTTTTCCCTTTCCTCCTTCTTGGCTGCCTTCTTTCTTTCCTTCCTTCCATCTGTCAACAAATATTAATTGAGCACCTACCAATAGGAAAAGAGGAGATGGGGCTTCTGGTCTATTCTCTGGGAGCACTGCTGTCAGGTGCGTCATGGTCACAGAAATTTTCTGCTCTGTGCTTCCCCAAACACACTTTACCTCAATGTGTCTGAGTAGTGTTGGAAATAAAGCAGTCTGATTAGACTATTCAGGTATTGAAGTCCTAGCAATTTATCCCTAACACACACACACATACATACACATAAACAAATTCAAAAGTAGTTTCAAGAAACTTCACTTTTCATATATTAATGTTTTTTTTTCTTTATTGAAGTATAATTGACAAAAATTGTATATAGTTTGTCCCTCAATATACACAGGGGATTGGCTCCAGGATCCCTGAGGATACCAAAATTGGTGCATATTCGAGTCCTGAAGTCTGCCCCATGGAACCTGCATGAAGGAAATTTCAGCCCTCCGTATCTGTGGGTTTCTAATCCCTCGAATACTGTATTTTCCATCAGTGTTTTGTTGTGGATGTGGATACCGGGGACCAATTGTATTTATTGAAAAAAGATCCATGTCTAAGTGGACTCTTGAAGTTCAAACCCATGTTGTTCAAGGGTCAACTGTATTTATGGTGTATGATATGATGTTTTGAGATATATGTATACATTGTGAAATGATTGCCTCAATCAACCTAATTAAAATATCTATTACCTCACATAGTTATTATTGTAGGTGTGTGTGTTGAGAACATTTAAGATCTACTCCCTTAGCAATTTTTAAGTGTATAAGACATTATTATTAATCATAGTCACCCATGCTGTACAATAGATCTCAGAACTTATTCATCCTAACTGAAACTGTACATTTTGACCATGGTCTCCCTATTTCTCCCTACCCTAGTTCCTAGCAACCAGCATTCTACTCTCTGGTTCTATGAGTTTGACTTTTTTAGATTCTACATATAATTGAGATCATGTGATATTTGTCTTTCTCTGCCTGGCTTATTTTACTTAGCATAATGTCCTCCAGGTTGTCATAAATGATAGGATTTCCTACTTTTTTAAGGCTTAATAATATTCTATTGTATGCACATACCACATTTTCTTTATCCATTCATTTGCTGTTGCACACTTAGGTTGATTACATATCTATTGTGAATAATGCTGCAATGAACATATTTAAATTGCAGAGAGTTGATTTAATAACATTAATTCCTGATGTGCATTCTTGGTTATAGACTGTCAGCTTCTAAGGACAGGCCTCACCTTAACTCCAGTGCCTAGTTTGGCCATATTTTGCTTGATAACTAAATATAACTAAGTGTATTGTAAGTGTACTTTAATATGCATATGAGAATCATGTAAATTATTTGCTAATTTCTTGAGAAGGCAGATAGAAAAGGGTTAGGAGAATAAATTCTGGGGTCATTTTGGCCATCACTTGCTACATTTGGAATCTTGAATAAGTGATTTAACACTGTAGTTCAGTCTCTTCATGAATGCAAGGAGGTAAAATTAATAGTATAGGTCTGTTGTAAGGATTAAATGTGTAGATTTACACAAAGCAGTAGGCATTGTACCTGCCAGATAGAATGTGTTCAATAAATGCTAAGTAAACATTCTTAGAGACTGATTTTTCCTCCAAAGGTAAGAATTAAATAATTTAGATTGTGCATTGAGAAGAAGAGACAGTGTAATAAATTTGACATTAATATCCTAGAGCATGGTAGACAGAATAATGGTCCTCCAAAGGTGTCCAGATCCTAATTCCCAGAACTGCAAAATATATTACCTTATGTGGTAAAGGGAACTTTGCAAATGTGATTAAGAATCTTGAAATTAGAAGAATATCCTGGATTATCCAGCTGGGCCCAATGTACTAGGGTCACAAGGATCTTTATAAAAAGAAGGCAGATAGTTCGGAGAGAAGAGGAGGAGACATGACCACAGAAGCAGAGGTCCCAGTGTTGCTATTGCTGAAGGGAGCCATGAACCAAGGAATGCAGGGACCTTTAGAACTTGGAAAAAAGCAAGGAAATGGATTCTCTCCTATCCACTTGCCTTTAGCCCAATGCACATGATTTTGGATATCTAACTACCACAAATGTAAGATAATAAATTTGTGGGGTTTTATGTCACTAAGTTTGTGATAATTTGTTTTGGTAATACAAAATCAATATACACAGATTGGTCTGAATTTATTTTATTCTTTTTCAGGCAAGCAAATTTCCAAAATTTAAAAGGAAAAATATAATTCAATATGTAAATATACGTTCCATGTACTTTTCCAAAAAAATGTTGAATAAATTTTGATCTCCAGCACATGAGCAATTTAGAAATTTTTCTGCTTTAACTGATTGGTTAGACCTACCTAGATGGACATATCATGCCTTCTTCCTCGCTAATCTTCCAACTCAGCATCAGTACAATTGACAAGAACTGGGTATTCTTCCTAAGGATTCCAAATTTTAAATTGGACATTCTGGAGTAGAAGAATAAAATAATGAAAAAATATATATAGCCTTGAAAAACAAGTAAAAATAATTCACTATGCTAATATTATTGAGTGTCATATTTTCTAAACACTATTTTAAAAAAAAACCCTAAAATTTCTTTCCACTTTCAAAGTCCTGTTTCTTGAGCTTGATTTTGCCTCTCGCTTATTATGTGTCAGGCACAATACTTTCAAAGGAGATAATATCTGGGAATGATTATTTGTGCTATAAAATGGATCAACACAAGGTTTCTTGAAATAGAAAGCTCTCCTAGTACATTTTTAAATGCTTCAATTTTATAAATGTGTATAAATGATTTGCATACACTGCTGCTCTTGAATACAGTTGTTGTACAAAGTGAGGAGCACTGATGCATACATAGTGTTTGTAACTGGGTATGTTTCCATGCATTGACTATAGCACATGCATTTAGAAACATGCCATTAAAAAGTAGGTTTGTGTTGGAAAGCTGAAACTACTGCGTTAAGATATCAAATGCTTACTCGTAATAACTTCTATTTCATGCATGTTATTTTATACTAATGGAAGATATTGAAAGTGATGTTTCTAGACCTAAAAAAAGGGAGGGTAGAGGAGGGAGAGAGAGGGGGGAGAAGCTTTAATCAGTTAATAAAATATGTTTCGCCTCCATTTAATTCTGTTTATCTAAAAGAAAAAACAAACAGGTAATCTTTTAAAAATGCTGCATAATGCCCCAATATATGGCAATATAATAAAAATTTAAAGGTGAAATTAAAATATCCACCTGATTTTTCTTAAAAAAAAAAAAAAAAACACATGTATTACACCACAGCTTTGGGAGACACATTCATTTTTAAGAATAGGTATATGCGTATTTGGAAAATTTTAATCTTTTCTCTAGCTCTTCGATATTCCCTATGCATAAGGCATACTTCCTCGGCCTATGGTCATACCCGCAGACAAACCGCACAACGGCTGCTGGTTTCCAAAGGCAGGGACTTGTCAGCGCTTGTGAGGAGGATGCTCTGTGACCAGCTTGTGCTCTGGCCCAGGCTTCTAGAAGCGGAAGAAAAGGCGAGTGGCAGCGGCAGGTGAGACTTACTCTTTATTGTCCGGGGGATACAGCAGTGGCGAAAAACATGGCCGAGAACATGGCGAGCGCTTATATATGGCTCTGAACAATAGTGGCAACACCTTGGTTACATAAGTGTGCTGACTCACGCCTCCTCCCCCCCCACAAGGCCAGCTAATCAGGGGGGCTGGGCCGGAAAAAAACACTGAGGCAGTAATCTTAGTTCAGCCTAAGAAACTTGTTGCCTATACAAATGCAGTTTCCCTGACAGTGCTGGATAAGGATTACGTGGCTCAAACATGGACATTTCCTCTTTCTGTTTTCCAACTCCCAAAAGCCAGCCATTCGAGGGTGAAAACCCTCAAACCTGGCACATTGGATCTGGAATCTCAATACAAATGATTATGCTTTTATTCCAATGCCTCTGCAGGTGATAGAAAGCAAGCTGCCCTCTCTCTAAGAGGGAACTGCAGTCAATATGTTCACGAGTGCCTTTCTTTTATAAAGAAAAGTATTTATCAATGTAGGGCACTGTTTGGAAAAACTGATAACTAGTCTTAAAATCAGTACTTATTAAGTTTTAAACCATGGTCAGAAAGTTAAGAAGAATGTGGATGCTGGCTATGGGTCCCTTTGTGGATTCACATACAGTAGATATGATTAGAGTTTTTTCCACTTTCAACTTATCTCTCAAATATGACCTTCTGTGTAAGTCTTTAAACTTTCTACTATAAAAATTAAATGCCAACTTCAAGGGAAAAATCTCCAAGGTATGAATGATTATTTTCTTTTCATATGCTTAACTAATATTTATTAATATTGCGATGAGTATTGTGAAACGGGAAAAGAAAAATAAGGTGTGTATTAATTTTCTATTGCTGCATGACAAATTACCACAGACTTACCACTTTAAAATAACATTCTTACATTAGCTCATAGTTCTATACATCTGAAGTCCAGCATAGTGTCACTGGGTTCTTGGCTCAGGGTACCAAAAAGGCCAAAATCAGTTGTCAATTGGCCTGAGGATTCATCTAAAAACTCTTAAGATTCTCTCCAAGCTTACTTGGGTTGTCGGTAGAATCTAGTTCCTTGCAGTTGCATGATTGAAGTCCTGGTTTTCTTTTTGGCTACCTGCTAGAAATCATTTTCAGCAACTAAAGGACCTGCTCAGATCCTTTCCCCATGGCCCTTGTCCATTTTCAAGCCAGGAACAACACGTCAAAATCTTCTTATACTTCAAATCTCTGACTTCTCCTTTTACTACCAGATGGAGAAAAACCTCTGCTCTTAAAAGGCTCATAGGCTCCTGTGATTAGGTTAGGTTCATCTGGATAATCATCCTAGCTTAAGGTCAACTACTTAGTAACCTTAATTACATTTGCAATATCCCTGTGGTGATGTAACATAACATAATCATGGAATAACAATGGGGGAGGAAATCATAAGGACAATTTTAGAATTCTGCCCACCACACTGAGTGTCCTATTTAGCATACCCTTCCTGGTTTTCACCACCTTTTATTATTTTTGAGCTATTTTACAACTCTAAGTTCTAGAAAACTGATAACAATGCAGGTGAATCTTATCCATAGAAATGCAAGTGAAATGTGTCTGGTACAATGCAAATGCTTGTTTTCCTGTGGATAGACTACTTTTGCATTTATTTGCAAACTCATTTCAGCATTCCCTATTACCTGTATAAGCATGGTTCTTTCAATCCTCCTTGGAATTAATTGTAACATCTTACTGGTTCCCTCACTAAATAAGGAATGAAATAAAATGTGTCCATTTTATGTTAGTATGAGTTATGATTTTCTTTTTAAAAATATTGATCCTTTAACAATATTTATTTTATGTTTACTCTAGTGATTCATCAGCACACAAAGATAAGGTCTTAGCAATCTTATATAAGGTCATAGGAAGCTGGCTCTTTTGAAATTGAAAAGTAAAGTCTTCTAGAAATGAAGGCTATAAATGAGTGAAAAGATGTTACTGTTTCAAGTGAAGTTCTATGCTAATGCCTTATAGAAGTTATGAAAAGACTGGGAGTCTCCATTTCAACAACTGAATAAGCATTTTTTGTAAGGAAAGAATATTGAGTACATATATCTAGAAATATTAACACAAGAAAATGACCTTCTTGACATTTCCTAAATGAAGGAAAGTCAAGCCGTGAGTAGGTGGGCTCGCTTAGAATCCAGAAAGGTAGAAAAAAATGCTCACATTGGTGAGCACATGAATGAGACTGTTTATGAAACTGTCTTGTTATACTCAATACTATAATTTATACCTATATGGTCCAGCAACCAATATTCAATCATTATCATAAAATTGATAATTGTGTTTCACTTGGTAATTATTTCACAAACACTGCTATTTGGTATCATTAAGTAGTATCTTTAGAGTACTTGGTATAAATCAGTTAACTAGTATGCACAGATTATAAAGCACATACAGGTATTCATCTTCAAAAAAAATTGTTTTTAAAAAATGGATCTATCAATTAACATATTTTTGGGAAAACAATGTGACTTGTATATTTTTAGGTGTTTTTGAAGATATCCACATCTATGAGGCAACTGACTATACTTGCCAATTCTGATAGGTTCAACATTTTGACCTCAAGTTTTAGATCAGTTGTTTTGCTCCATTCATTTCAGGATATCACAGATTATGATGAATTGTAATGACAAAACTTAGAAAAGCTTTTTGTGTTTGAATATTCATCAATGCCCACAGCCAGTATTTGTTTTCTAAAAATAATCTCTAATTAGGTAGATGAGATTATTAGAAATTCTCTTTGTACATAAGCACATAACTTTATGGAAGATGAGGTTATTAGAAATTCTTTTTGTACATAAAAGGTGTAACTATGGAAGGAAGAGAAAGAAAAGATGATTAATGTTTCTTAACCTTGTTTTTAACTTTATATTCTGTTATTAGATGCAGGCAGCAATACACTACCAGATGTTTTCTGGAAAGTACGTTTTTTAAAAGAACAAGTGTTTTAAATTAGAGTCAACGCAAAGTAGCTCATTCAGTAAGAGTATCTTAGTTAAAAACTTTGTGATCCTTAGAATGAAAGCATAGGCTATACTTGGCCTTCATTCTTACTGAGAAAAATAATTCTCATAGGAAGCTTTGTATCATGACTCATTTACAGTCTTATATCCGTGAGAAAGGAAGAAGGAACTGACGCAGAAATCAGGGCTAAATGGGTAAAATAAGTTTATATTACAGGCTTGTGTGATATTTCCTTCAGCATGATGAATAATTTGTCATTTCTAGATTCAGTGAGTAGCAAGTTCACCCTTAACCCCTCTCACCAGGCTGTTTTGTGAAAGGAATTTGGCCAAGGAAGATCAGGCTGTTGTGTCAAAATCACGAAGTACAAAGTACTTCTTTTAGACTTTACAAGTAGAATACTTCTATTTAAGTAAATTGTAGACATTGTGTTTGTTTTATTTGTATTACTATAAAACAAACTCTTGAGATAGTCTCACTTTTAAAAGTAAACTAGTAGGATGCAGAAAATATTTAGAAATAAATCTAAGGAACAAATAAAGTCAACGAACACATTCCAAAAAATCAATGGCCACTGGCTGGAAATTCTTTTTTCCGAATATGATCTAAAGCTGTGGTAAGATAGACTCGATGTATAAATATTACACCTTTCCAGGAGCATTTTCCAATGCCTTTGAACAGTGGAGCTCTCTCACGGCCACATTCAGCCGTACTTTGAATTTCTTGCTTTGATGCATTCCTGATTTTATTGCTGCTTAAAGGCAAAGTTTGGGTTTTATTTATTTTAAAAGCATTAGAGAAATATTTGCAGAATGACTGGATTTATAATAAAGGCTTCTAACAAACAGATCAGTTAATAAACCAAGAGCACGGCACCCTTATGGGTTTTGTTAGAAAACTGATAGAATTGCTTACTTGACTCTTGAACATGAAATATTTTTTGAAGCTTTTAGAGTGCTTTAGTGGTTTTGCACACAAGGACAATCGGGTTTAAAATACATGCCACTGTTCTGTTGGAGTTCAGTAGATGCAACATTAGACACTTGTTTAAATATACATTACCAAATGAAAGCCAAAAAGATACAGGCTAGAGCTTTACGGGGCCAAAATAAGCAATTAAAATGGGAAGAATTCACTGTATACACATGTGGCCTACATTATGACAAGCAATTGTTGGACCAGGTTTTTAAGCTACAATGATATCAGGACTCAACTCACTCGGAGAAGCTTTCCTTTGGCCAGCCCAGACTTCACATAGCTTTTTAAGTCTTCCCTGGCCTCCAAAATAGCATTCAAGTTAGGTTTTCTCAATGAAGTCTTTCTTGACTAATTAAACTTACCTTGATTTCTTCTCACCAATCAACTCTCCGTATCATCCATTTTTTCACTTCTCTTTACACCGTGTGGTATTACTTTCAAGGTGTGTGCCTGCGTGTTCCTGTGTACATACAAGTATTGTGTCCCATGCAAGAGTCTGCATTTTTCAATGCAGAGAGTGTGGCCTTGTGCTTTTGTATTTCCCGTGGTGCCTAGTGTAGAACATGTTATTAAGCATGAAATGGTTCCACTGTAAAACTCCAGGCTGCTGAGGCCAAAGGTGTTTTTAATGGGGAGCACAGGAAGTATCCTAGAGTCCATGTTTTTGCCTACTGGGGGATACGTTTTCAACTTGGACCTGAGCTGGAATTTATTTTCCCAGCCAAAAATCAGTAGAATATACACCCCCTCCTTGCAACTGCTATGGCTCTGGCAGAACACAGAAACAGCAGACAAAGAGCACTCAGAGAAGACAGAAAGTTGCCGGGCTGCTCAAATAGAGACAGAAGCCAGTCCCTGTGTAATAAATATGAGCCTTAGCCATTTAGCCAACAGCAAGGAGCGAAACAGCCTTCATATTTAACTGTATACAGTTAATGAAGGACTCTGTATTAAAATATGAAAAGCAACTGTGGATATAAACTAAGATTTTTCTACTATTAGTAATATGGAATTTGGTGCAAAGAAGTAATTATCCCAGTATAGAAGAGCTAGGGGTATAAAGAAGAGGGTGTGTGTGCCAAATTGATAACAGATGAAGAAAATTAATCTGTGCCATGCCTGATCAGAGACACTTCGCTAGTCTCACTGAGCCAATAATATAGAATTGAAAAAGAATTTCCAGACTCTACTCAATGTCATTTCTAATTCATTACATATACTTATCCCTAAAGATTATTTAATACTTTTCCTCATAGAGCCTTGAGTTAAAGAAGCCCTTTAGATATCAATAATGATAAAAATCTGCACCTAGCAATTTGCCAGCATGATCCTGGCCTCTATTTTGAACATGCCAAGGCAGCCTTCTTTATAGAGGATTGCTATAAGAAAGCTTATTCTTACAGGATACAATACACCAACATTTGGCTGGCAAACACGGTTGTTCAACAAATACCTGTTGATTTGTTTAACAACCCCAAATACCATGAATATAGGGATTTCTTCTTTTGAGCTCATCTCTAAAACAAAACAGGGTAAAGCTACCCAATAATCTGTATATATTTAAAAGAAAAAGGCAGGGTGAGGTTGGTTGCCTGATAACCTTAGAAGTGAAAGAGAAAAACAACTGGCTGTTAATAAGCCTTGCAGGGTGACATTTACCTTGGTCAGTTTACCTAGGCTCAGAGCTTGACATCCCAGCCAAAATAATCTTGTCAGTCACCCAGAGTTTGTGAATGTCAGGGAGGCTAACTTGCATATTCTAAATGCAAATAAGGCTGCAAAATGCCAATGATGTTAATTTACTATGTTATAACTTAGAACTCTTAGTGGCGAGTGAGAAAAATCCCAGTGTCAAGCTGGCTTAAGCAGAAAGGGAATTTAGGGATTCAAATAACCAAAAAAGTTTGGAATTTTGCCTGGCTTGATGTGAAGTTTCAAATAACATCACAATTACCTGGTTCTCCATCTTGGATTGATTGCCCCCCACCCCCGCCCAACACACACACACATATGTTGGATTGATTTGCGGACATGATCTCCTTTCTTAATTAAAAACTTACCACTACAGCTCCAGTCTTCATATCCGGTGTAGAAGGAATAGCCTCTCTTTTGCAACCATCCTGCATCTTGCTGTCATGGCCCTCATGGGATCACATATCCATCTATGAACCACCAGGCCAGGGAGATAGGATGTGCTGATTCGTGTTAGCCAGTTCTGAAACTGAAGGTGAGGTCAACACCACCCTGATTGTGTGGGCTGAGTGGAGAGATTGATTATTGCTCAAAGGAGAAGCCACGTGTTATTAGAAAGTAAGAAAGATGCTGGGGGTGGTGAAGGGAAGAGCAATGCATTAGGCAATGGGAGAGACAACTGAATAAGATACTCACTTCAGCCTCATTAGGATATTATTTCCCCCCCAGGCAAGCTAAAAATAAGGAAACGAATTATCAGAAATTTTTTTTTGGCGAACAGAAATTAGATTAAGAGAAATTAATTATATGATTCAGATACTTTGTAGCAGCAACCTATATTGTCTTTACCTTCATACTAATCGTAAATGTTAAGTGATCTTGGCATTAGCTTGCCAAAGGCCTCACTTAGCCCTGTGTGTATCTTTCACACCAGTTTTATGATGAACATTCTAGCTGGTTAAGCAAACTCAGTTTTAAATTTGAGACAGCCAGTTTCCAACAGATGAATCTTAGAATTGTAATACACCACTCTCATGTTTTTATGTTAGACATCAGTGGATACTATAGACGGTACATCTCCTAACATAGCACTCAATTATTGGTCTTTCTCTTCCATGTTCTTGAAAATGATAATAATCCATTTATGAAGTGTGTAACCTTAGGCAAATCATTTAACCTCTCTGGATCTCAGATTTATCAGTTGCAAATGAGATTATATAAATTCCATGCATTCTTTTCATATTCTCTGTAATACTTTCTCAATAAAGGGGTCACTAAAGTTTCTCTCATTTTACGTATTATATATAGTTATATTGTACTTTTGCTGGGTTATCAGGTAGAATCAAATAAATCCCAAATCTCAGTGGCTTAGAAAAACAGGTTTATTTCTCACTCACAATGCAGGTCAGCTGGGACTGTGCTCGTTATCATCTTTCAAGCACAAGGCTGGAGGAACAGCCTCTACTCAGGGAAAGTCAGCTTGATGGCAGAGGGAAGGATAATGGTGGAATCCATGGTCCTATAAATCACTTCTGCTCACATACCATTGACCACAGCAAGTCACATGGTCAAGGCAAGTGTCACTGATCAAGGGCAAGAATGTGGCAAAGGACTGGGATATGTAATCCTCTCACAGGGACAGGTAGGGAGGACTTAGGGAAAACAATACAATCGATCATGGTACTCACTGTCCAAGTACATTAAAATTATGTTTCCACATATTATTTTATATCACCTTGTTTATGTGAAAGAACATGACATTAAAAAAGTACATAATACTATTTTCAAGTACTACATTTATAATAGATGTAATCGGGAGTAGCTAAGGACATGGATCCACTCTCAGAAAAAAATAATGTCAAAATGTCTCCATTTTGTTCAATGCAAACTAATCATCAGCTGTGGTTCTTTGCAATTCAGTAGATGTGGGGATTGTGATGAAACCCTTGGCGAGGGGAAAAAAACAGAAGCCCTGGGTTTAAGACTTTCCCATCATTCTGACTTCTCCCGATTATCTTTCCAAATTCAGAACTTGGGTGGTACCAACGATTAACCCTCAACAAACTGAATATCAAACATTCATCGTGTAAATAACTGCTGCAAGATTTTAGTAGATTTAGCACAAGTAAACATTATATGAAAATGTAATATTAATGTGGCCTCGAGGCTGTCTTTCCTCTGAAGTGTTGCTGTGATGTCCAAGTTAGTCTAATGCTAATGCAATAGTTCTTAAAATGTGGTTCTGGAGCCAGGAGAATTAACAGTACCAGAGAATTTGTGATAAATACACATTTCCAGGCCCACCTTTGACCTAGTGAATCAGAACCTCTGAAGCTGAGGCCCAACTATGGTGTATGAAATGCACCACAGTTTGGAAACCACTGGGCTGAGGCGTATTCTTAAGTCTCTGAGACTTGAAGCCTGTCTGGGTGGGGTCTCTGTTTCTGAGTGGCTCATGTACCTTAGCACCTATTCCTTTCATCTCACAGAATCTAGAGCTCTTTATAATCTCAACCTGAAATAGTGCATCCTATATAGCCCAGTGTTCTAAAACCTCAGCCAGGTCGTTGACATGGATTAGTGTGAGAAATATTTCTATATCACCACATATTTGCTTTAAAAATATGTTTTAGCTATTTGCCTCAGTATGCCACTTTGACCAATGTTATATGATCTTGAAATAAAAAACCTTGTCTTATTTTAGGGTTCTGCTTTGCCAAAAATATTTATGGCTTTTCCAGCTTTGCCAGGATAGGGAAAGCTGTGGGGGTTTGGTTTATAGCAAGCCAGCTTGTGTAGGTCAAGAAGGCCTGTGGAAAAATCTGAACTGTGCCTCTGTCCCAAACCAGCTTCGGGCCACGGTCCAAGGAGAGAGAAATAAACACTCAGGTGAAGAATTGTTCATTTCTTCTGGAATATTTAAACGATCTTTCCCAGGAAGTCTTGATTTGAGATCAGATAAATATGATTAAAAAGAAAGTTTCAGTGGGAATTGGTGAGTTCAAATTTGGGTTGGATAATACTTTACTTATAGCCTGTTTGGAATCTTCAAATCATCTGGGGGTAATACCTCTTTAGGAATCTATAGTTTTGTACTTACTTTGCTACATGTATATACCAAACCTACCAAACTACCATTGTTATTCAGATAGATGTGTCTTAATATACTTTGGGCATTTTTATAGATTTATTCTAAAAAAAGTCTTTTAGCTATTTTAGGTCATGTTATTTTTAAAACTAAAGGATGACTTCTATATCAGAATATTTTATGTAAAGTTTTATTCTGCTTTGAAGTGTTTACAATTTATGCCGTTAGATGTATGCCTGAAGTTTTTGCCTAGTTACTGTAATATTTTGCACAATATCTTCCTTCAGAAGGGAATAACCTGGGGTAGGACATAAAAATGTGGTGACATATTGATAGTTAACATGGAAGTGGAAAAGGGACAAAGGATGCCTTTTAAAGTTCATATTTATAATCTGATTTTCCCAGGACACATCAATCGGGGGCATAGGTAGGGTGCTACAGTTGAAGGATACAGGTCAAAATAATGATACCAATAAAGAATGTATTTTCTAGCAAATATGTCCTAGATGTAGCAGTGTCTCATGGCATCTCTTTCTGTCTTCCCTAGTTACCCGCCCTTCTGTGCTCATCACGTGACTCTATTCACCTCTCTGTGTGTTGGCATCACTCACACCACCATATGGCATCCACATTTCAGTTTCAATGGTATTATGGTGAGATAAAGAGAAATACCTTCTTTCTATTAGATTAAACTGTACAGACTTGTTCCTTCATTTTCCATAATGGCACTTTTTTTTCTTCCATTGGCTTACTGATTTAGTCCCTGACAGCCTCATTTTCCCAAAAAATATGGCACACATTTCCTGAGGGCTGTTCCAGAAGACAATTTGTGGGGCATATTTTATTTCTTTCTTCCCATCTAATTTCCAATATGTCCAAGCCCAAAATCAAAAACAATCTTATCAAGTATGAGTCCCTTTTCCATCTTACATAATGCCTAAGAGGTAAAGAGGTCACTCTTTTTGCCTAAATGCTTAAAAAAAATTGGCAACTCAGTGTATTCTGCCACTGCCGGTCTCATAAGGATAATTATGCCTTTGAAAACTATAATCCTAGCCAACTCTCCTAAATGTAGCCAGAGATAACTAAATTTGTAGCGAATGTAGGCCCTTCCACTGTGACTCTGAGAGCATAGAGAAATACAGTCTTTTGTTTAGAAAATACCATTTATATAATTTCAATAGTCATTATCTAGGTCAGCCTTTCTGGGGCCCAGAGGAAGGCAAGACTAAGGTAGCTTTGGGAGTGAAGGGGTCTCAAGGCATGCCATGGTAGCCTCTTACTTGATTATTGGTACCCAAAAATGCTGTGCCGGAGAAAAGCAACATCACTGAAGTGCAGACACCTAAATAATAAGATCAAGACTTAAGACAATAGGTAAAATATTTTATTGCATGAGGCAGTGCAGTGGGGAAGAAGCCCAGAACCATTGGTTGGATAATGGGATCCACAGACATTAAATAGACCGATGAGTCAAGGAGAGGCCCGGAAGCACATAGAGGTACACGATCTCACAGTCAGCCACAGTGTTCTTCTTATGTACAAGATGAGCTTGGTCTTTAAAGCAAAAGCTATTGCAGACCTGCATAAGCAGTATTTTGCTTTTCTTTGCATTATTTGGAGATTGAGAGCTTCCTTGGACTTTACTTTGGGTCTTAGGGTGCTCTGTCCATTGAATGTAACTTGGATCAGTACTGAAATAATCCTTTATTCCTTTATTTTAACTTTCTTTTTTTGTCTTCTGGATGCTTCTCTCTGTGTTTCATTTGACTGCAACCTTCACCCCCACTCTCCACCTTCTCGACTCTTGCTGATTGACTCTCTGGTAGATGTTACTGAATGGAATTGTCTTCCCTTTGCTAAAATACCCTTGGCGAAGGAGCATCACTAACTCCCAAAGTTGTTCATCTTTTCATTTTCAAGTGGTTTTAATTGTTAGCAAGTTCTTTCCTCTGTAGCTGGGTCACAAAATTGTTTACTCTACAATATGGTTGTGCATTCATGTACCTGCAGCTAAAGAAAGACTCTGGGCAGGAAGGCACAAGTGTTTGCAGAAAGCAGCTGTAGGCATTTACAGGGAAAGTGCATACTGATGAATGGGGCACTGTCACCATCTGCTACAGTCCACCCCTTGGACCATCCAGATACACTCATGCCCTGCTTTAAGTTGAGCTGCTCTGTTATTAATTCTACACAGGGGTAGCCAGTCCCCATGCCCCTTCTCTCTCTTCCTCTCTCTCTCTCTCACACACACACACACACACACAGACAGAGATACACACACACACACACACTTTCTAAAACAAAGACAACAGGAGGATTAGTGGGATAAACCACAAGTTCAGCTACTGCAGATGGCCCAAGGTTATCATAGATGTTCACAGCCCCCTCTTCTAAGGCCCATTCTAGGGTCTCCTCATCCTCACTCTCAGCTAGCACTTCTGCTGGCCTGAGTCACTGGCCTGCTTGGGTAACACGGACCTAGATCCATGAGTGCTCTAGGCCCTAAGTTGCCCTGATCTTTTCAGTTATTCCCTGGGATGAAAGCACCAAGAGGCACCTCAATGAATTCTCTGAGTTCAGTCATGTCTTTTCCTGCTCCCATCGTGTAGCAGCAACTCCATCTGCTCATGATAATCAGAATGGTAACTCCTTTCTTTGCTTGGTAGTCTACTGGCATGAGATGCCCACTATGTCTATGCACAAAGTTTTGTGTGTAGTGAAACACTGTGTCCCCTGGTGGAAGATCTACCCCAACCACCTTCCCCTCCCCAATTGTCTGCACCCATATGAGGTCATCTAGTCTCCTGTCAGGCTAACATCTTCTGGCCTGCCATGACGTGTGTGAGCCTAGCACTCTTTGCAACCAGAAAAAGTCCCCAAAGATGAGCAGTAGGTTGTCACTGGTGTACAGCCAAAGGGATGTGGGAGGGGAACCCCACAGCATCTGCTACAGTGATACCATCAAATATTTGTTATAAAAGGAGGCATTAGGTATGAGGCTGAGAACTACTATGCTATACCATGAACTATACATTTATGTCACATAATTTCATCTGATCGCTGGACTTTATTGATTTTATCACTCAAAGTATCCTTCCTTTATGTTATCATTTGGACAACAAAAGTTTTTACGTAAGAAAGGACTGAGGACAGAGAAGAGGAAATAAAACAAATATAACCTGGTGTCCTCCCAATTTTCAGGACCTCTTAAATGAGGACAGAGAAAGGCAGTTGTTAAATATGAGCAGGACTTGAAATACTCAGTTACTGAGCACAACATGTGAGTTTTCCGCAATCAAGTGGTAACAGAGAGTAGTCTGTTCAGGTCCCACTTAGTTCTACTGCTTGGGTGCAAGAGGGAACTTATTTTAGCCGTCAGCCCAAATATATTGGTTAAATTATTACCATTTTCATTTAGAGGCAGCTGAGAAAATATATGCCAATTACTGCCAGTGACCACTGGACTCAAGATGTCTTTTCATTCATTAATTATTAAGGATTGGGCTTTTGTAAGAGGAGGTGATGGTGACCTCTCTCTCCCTCTCTCTCATTTAACACCTCCTTCATAGGGGTGTTGTGAGGATTTCTGCCTGTGTGGTAATGAAGTTCAGTAGCCCACTTGGAATTTCCCAGTGGAAAAGGTGTTATAAAATTTCAAAATAAAAAATATACTACTACTAATAAGGATGTTGATCTTGAAATGCAATATGAAAGCCAGAGACTGGAAATTTAAAATTTGTAATGAAATGCTCTAAAGCTGTGATCTCTTCAGACCTTGGGAGTTCAGCAGGGGTGGGCCCAGGGAAGACTTGGATGGAAGATGCTGCAGGATGTGGTGGCGGTGATTCAGTAGGTGGCCCTCTTCCATCCCAACGTGGTCCTGAGCCAACTCCCAGCCCTGGGTTATGGAGCGCTGTGCTACAGGAGAACCATCTATTGGATGGGATGTAAGACTGAGGTTCTGACCACTTCTGCTCATTAAAAATTCCAGGGCATTTTTATAAGGTTGAGGATGTATCCTTATATTCTACAATCCGGTTCCAGTTGGGTAGCAATATTGGCTTTTTAGTAAGGTCTAGAAGAAAGAAGGTGCATGGCAATTTCAGGAGGATGGTTAACATTTCTATGGGAGAAAATTCAGACAGATCGACTCAAAATTTTATCCTGAATTCTTATTTTACCAAATAGCAAAACAAAACACCTGTTTGAGTAACTCTCTTATTGGGGTATAAATGTATTTGTAGATGAGAAATCCCCTTTCTCAAATAAACCTATATAATAAGTGTAAATTTGAAAAACTCTCCAGTATTATTATAGTATAAGGTGATGAAATGACATGTACTTTGAGGGTTTCTTCTGGGATTTTCTTCAATTTCTTGAATAATTTGATATTTGATATATAAAAATGGAATAAGATATATGGTAAATGATAATAATTGTTTTAATTTAGAATAACCTTAGATCTTTCTCTGATACCTTTCAGGTATGCATCATCCATAACTTCCAGAACTCTTAGTTATGTGTCACCTATAACTTTGCATGCAATATATTAATCATAATAACAAGAATCAAAACAATGTCAAATTAATTCTCAATAGTAAATGGACTGGAAGTTCATTGTTGAGTCTTTAGAAAAATAAAAAAAAAAAGGAAAAGAAAAAAGAAAACATCAATATAAAGATTAGGTCAGGAAAAAGAGACTGAGAACAAACATTCTTACATATGTCTGGAGGTCCCCCCTTTTCCAGAATGGGAGAACTACATTGCTTTCTCCCATGCATCACTTACTTTTCTTACTGAGCTGAAAATGCCCCATTTCTAGATTTTGGCTAAAGGAAATCATTGAACCTAAGCTCTGTATGTAATTTGCCATTTCTGTGGAAAGTTACCATAGTTCTGTGGTTCCAGTAGAATGAAAAAAATGCCTCAGTTTCAGGCAGAGGACAACTCAGATTAACTAATGTGAGCACTTCCCTCTCAGTCCCTGAATGCTAGATATTGATTACACTGAGAATCCTAGACAATGCCTTCTTTTCAGAGCTCCATATTAGTGGGGGAAATAATAGACATTAAGCATTTTGCATTTTGTATTTGAGTCTAAGTCTGTAAGTGTAAATAATAGGTGTTTATAGTCACCAATTACCTCTTTTCTAGTTTCTACAGGTAATCATTTTTTAAATGCTACCTTTTGTTACTTTCACTCTACTTTTACAACATAGTTATTGTGTTGAAGCCAACTAGACATTGTATAGCCCTCTTTGGGGCTAATGCTTTGGGGGAGGTAAGAATTTGAGAGACTATAAGAAATAGCCCTAGATTCTGTAAGGTCCAATGCAACCACAAATAAAAAGAGAATTGTAAATGTAAGTAATGTGGGATAATTAATCATGTGACAGTATTCTTTAGTTATAATTACTTAAATATAAATATATGTATTCAATTGCTGGACCATAGCACCAATAGACCTGGCATCCAGACTGAATTGTGAAGTATCCTAAGTGAGACAACTGAAATACCTGTGCTTCTATTTCTATATTTATTTATTTATTTATTTATTTTTTGAGACAGAGTCTCACTCTGTTGCCCGGGCTAGAGTGAGTGCCGTGGCGTCAGCCTAGCTCACAGCAACCTCAAACTCCTGGGCTTAAGCGATCCTACTGCCTCAGCCTCCCGAGTAGCTGGGACTACAGGCATGCGCCACCATGCCCAGCTATTTTTTT
>CM052440.1:69638663-69681835 GCA_028533085.1 Varecia variegata | reverse complement strand
TCTATATATATTTTTAGTTGGCCAGATAATTTCTTTCTATTTTTAGTAGAGACGGGGTCTCGCTCAGGCTGGTCTTGAACTCCTGACCTCGAGTGATCCGCCCGCCTCGGCCTCCCAAGTGCTAGGATTACAGGCGTGAGCCACCGTGCCCGGCCCTATTTCTATATTTATCCAGTTAGGATGTGTTATCTACTCTACCGATTTCATATATTTCATAGTGAACAATGTTAATAAACCATCTTTGAAAGCAAAGAATAAAATAATACCTAGATATTACCTTATAAGCATTTATTTTTAGGAAAACTGCTTTATAATAGCCAAAAGACTAAAATAGCATATTTTGCATTTTTTAGTTATAAATTTATTTTCCATTTTAATTTATAAGCTATATAGCAATTATTACAAACTAAATTAACCAAACATCAAAAGAATTTCAATGTGGGAACAGTAATGAGGAAATCAGTAGATTTTTTTTTTTAAATGACATACCTAACTAAGCACAGAAAGAAATAATAGTGATTCCCCTTAGTATCAGAGATAATGCAAAATATACTTTTTTCCTTTTTATATTGTGTATTGACATGGAGTTGTAAGAAATAATTCAGAGAGATCCATGTAGGCTTTACCTGATTTCTCCCAGTGGTAACATCTTGAAAAACTATAGTACAACATCACAACCAGGATATTGGCATTGATACAGTCAAGATACAGAACAGTTTCAGTCCCACAAGGATCCTTCCAGCTACCCTTTTATAGCCACACACACACTCTTCCCTTTTACTCAATCCTCTCCTTGACCTCTGGTAACCACTAACCTGTTCTCCATTTCTATAAATTTTTTCATTGCAAAATGATATATAAGTAGGATCGTACAAGATGGGACTTTGTGGGATTTTTTTTTTCACTCAGCATAATTCTTTAGAGATTTACCTAAGTTATTGTGTGTATCAATAGTTTGTTCTTTTTCATTGGGGATTCTTGTTTTTAACTAAAGTGCATCACAAAATAATCAGAACACATAATGAGAGAGCTGTTTCTTGCTGAAATCTATTTTTTAAACTTTTGTTAGTTTTAATGAACCATGAGAAACAACAACAGATATAGCTAGAAAAAAGAGTGCACATAGTTTCAGTTTCCATTAATATAAATGTGCATCCGTGATCATGAGAAGTAAAACAGTAGTTTTGTTCTCTTCTGCATTAATAAGATGTAGGATATTCCAGAATGATGTTGACACGTAGCCATGAAGGTTGCAAAGACATTGAAGGACCAATAACAAGTTGTCCAATAAATTGTACAAACTGGGAATTCCTCTATTGGAGAAAATAAGACTTCAAAAAGATAGCAAATGTTCGAAATGCTGTTTTGTATAGAAATTAATAACATTTTATTTTGTATTTCTCTAAAAGTAGAAGGGGAAAATATATTTGAGGAGAAGCAGTTTGCCTCAATGTAAGAGAAGTGCTTTCTAACATTAAGAATTCTTTAATTCTTACCTGTCTCTTAAAGGTAGTGGGGGTCAAGATAATTCAATGAGAAAAAAATAGTCTTCTCAGCAAATTGTGCCAGAATAGCTAGATACCCACATGCAAAAGAATGAAATTGGACTTCTACTTCACATCATATGCAAAAAAGTAACTCAAAATGGATCAAAGGCCTAAATGTAAAAACTAAAAGTATAAAACTCACAGGAGAAAACATAGGAGTAAATCTTTATGACCTTGGATTTGGCAATGGTTTCTCAGATATTATATCAACAAAATATGCAACAAAAGAAAACAAACAATAAATTGAGCTACATCAAAATTTAAAGCTTTTGTCCTTCAAAGAATAGTATCAGGAAAGTAAAATTACAATTCAAATAAGGGGAGAAAATATTTGCAAATTATATCTGATAAAGGATTTTTACCCAGAATATATAAAGAGATTTAATAACAGTGTATTTATTCAGTGGAATATTATTCAGCCACCCAAAGGTATGAGCACTAATACACGCTACAACGTGGATGAACGAAATCTCAATCTCTCTGAGTTTTGGTTTCCTTTGATATAAAATAGGAATAGTAGTATAAGCTTTACTGACATCATATACATTATGAAAATTAGTTAGAGTAATAAATATTACTTTTAAAGCTGCAAAGCACAACACAGATATTATATTAGGAAAGTTTCAGGACTATATAATATATTCTTTTTATGAGTGATTTTTGAATCCATTTTAAAATTTCATTCTAATTTTAAAAATGTTCTCTCCTTTAAAAATGTTGTAAAGGAAAAAAGTAGTGGGTGATCGATTATTCAGCGTAGATTTTCAATTAGTAAATTATCTGTATTCTTTCTATCTCCCCTTCCATCAATTGCCTAATTCTAGACATTTGGCTGCTTATTAGAATTTCCTCCAAAATGATAAGGTAGCTCAAAAAGCTCCATTAACCTTTAGAAACATTGGTAGGTTGCACATAAAAGAGCATTAAATTTACAGACCAAAGATGTTTCTGTACTGTTTATGTGTTTTGTCCTGGCATCCTACTATTATATACATAAAAAGTAACAGTTCAGGTGCTATTGTGACTCTTGAGAGTAAGTAAAAACAAACTTTGGAATTCAGTGGTGTTGAAATATAAAACAGAAGTAGGCTATATATTTATTTAAGTATATTTTCCATTCTATCAATAAACTTTGAATTTTTCTCAGTAAATATGCTCTGGTTGAAAAATGCAAATGATCCTTAAGTTTGAACATTTTAGAATGGTCTGCTCACCAACAGCCGCTGTAGACCTGAAGTATTTACTCACAAAGTCAGTAACAGCTCAGTCTTGGCGTGTTTATTGGCAATTTGTTTGGCAGGCACTGCATTTTCTTTCTTCTACTTCTCCCGCCAAAGTAGGTATTTTTCACATTATTACATATTTTTATTAAATTTTAGTAAAATGCACTCCTCTCTATAAAATATTAATAGTACCTGATGTGTTCCTTTAATAGAGACGCATATTTTTGTAGACTATAATAAATGTGAGTTGTAATTCATTTATGAAGTTAATGTTACTGCCCATTCTTTTCCCCAATAACAAAGTATTCAATTTCTTTGATTTTCTTATACTATTACTGTATGGCTCTATCCAGAGTTTAGTGGAAGAGAATTTTGTTTTGTTTTTAAAGTTAATGGCCTTAAAGAATATGACACATCTTTATTACTCTCAGGCTTTTGCCAATGCATTGCTTATATTTTAAGATTAGGATTATTTTAAAAGTAATTATTACTGAACAGAAATCAGGTCAGATTCAGTCCAATCCCCATCCTTACCCCACCATTTACTTCTACACACACATTGAAAATTACTATTCATAATGGTGAGTCTGAAATGCTGTAAGATTTTGAGTCAGCACGGAAAGATTTAATTCAACTTGTCATCCTGGTCTTACGAAAGCTGAGAAATGGAACAATTTATTTTAATAAAATTCTTTATGAGAATTAGAAGTATGTCAGGACAAAATTTCAAAGCTCTTATCATTACTCATACTAGTTGTAATACAAGTTGAGCATCCCTAATCTGAAAATCCAAAATCCGAAATGCTCCAAAATCTGAAGCTTTTTGAGCATTGACGTGATGCTCAAGGGAAATGCTCATTGAAGCATTTCAGAGTTTTGCATTAGGGGTGTTCTTCCAGGAAGTATATAATGCAAATATTCCAAAATCCAGAAAAATCTGAAACCTGAAACTTTTCTGATCCCAAGAATTTTAGATAAGGGATAAGCAACCTGTATTTTGCTATTTGTCTAAAACCAGATTTACACGTAAAAGCATTGCTCGTAACTCTTTTGCTTGACTTGGGCTCTGTACGAGTGTTTCCTTCCTCCTTAATAGCCTTGTCCACTGGCATTGAGACATGGAGAATCTAGAATTGAAGACTAAGTCTTCATTTTCATGTGGAACAGCACCTTTTGATATATAGGTACATGGGACTAAAGCATGCTGATTTCAAAAACAAGTTATTCTGGGGACTTTAACAAAATATATTTGTATTATTACACAATAATTCAGGTTTTCAAGAGTTACCATACTTGCACGTTCGGAGGAAAGAGTTACGGATGTGATGAACAGCATGTCTGTGTATGGTAGGAAAGATTTGGATTCTAGGCTCAGCTATAATAGTGTCTATTTTACCAATCAAGCTTAGTGTGTCTGATTTCCAAATTTTAAAGCTAGATAAAAATTGTGCACTCGTATTGTAGACCAACTGAGGGAATGTATGTGAAAGTGATCTGATCAGAAAGAAGGGTAAAGAACTGTGAGCATGGTAATCAGCAAGCTATTAAGATCTTGAAATTTGTCCTATGTTTAACAAACTTCTGAAGAAGGCCCTATATTTTATTAGTGAGTCAAATATTAGGTGTCTCTGAAATTGCCAGCTAGTGTACCACAGGTTACGGTTGTACCTGAGATTATGATCTCCTCAGGCCTTGGGCCTGAAGCCTTCATTTGCAAAAAGGCTTTGTCCCTTTATCTCGATGTGACAACAAAACATTATCATCTTCTGTGTGTGCCATAAAGTAAACAAGGTTGGGAAGCCCAGTACCTAAAGTACTGTGATTTCCTTAACAATTTGTTCAGAAAGGGCAGAGCCAGCCATTGACTACATCCATGACATGATGTAGGGAATGCCAACTCTGTGCAGACAACGTCAGCATAGAGCACGTGAAAAGTGAAGTGAATTGTCCTGGTTGTTTGTGCTGCAAACAGTCTCATTCTTTAATAATACTTTCCTTGGTAGCAACCAGTCCTTACACCTTGCTTTTTCTCTGCATTTTTTTTATTGCAAAGTCACAATTGTTATCCAAAGATATTGCTTAAATTCTTTGAAAATTACAAAGAAGGGCGGCATTCCGAAGAAAGAGAAGGGGGATGACACTTTTAAAAATACAAGCTTTCTGCATTTTTCCCCTGACTGTATGTGAAATAATAATAAGTATTAATAAGGTCTACCTCGACAAAATGCTTACTTTTTTTAAAACTTAAGTTAATCCCTTAAAGTAGTATTATTAATTGGCATAGTTGAAGGCTAGGTTATACATCATGATGTGAGATAATGACATTTTAGTCACCCCTATTCAGACATCTAATTCTGAATTTTTCGGCTTACTTGCTATCCAAATGCATATGTTTAAGTTGCTTTTTCCCTGTACCTACCAGAAAACTGGTATGGATTATGGACATTTCATCAGGTAATTCACACAAAGTTTTCAAACTTTGACTATTACCTATTTCATTAATAGTTAAATAATTTAAATAGAGATATAGTCATGTGCCCCATAACAATTTTTGTTCATTGACAAACTATATCTGTGACGGTAGTCTCATATTATTATAGTATTGTGTTTTTGCTGGGCCTTTTTTATGTTTAAATACACAAATACCATCATGTTACAATTGCATATAGTATTCAGTACGGTATGCTGTACAGGTTTTTAGCCTAGGAGCAATAGGCTATGCTACATAGCCAAGGTGTAGAGCGGGCTATACCATCTAGGTTTAAGTACACGCTGTGGATATTCATACAATGATGAAATTGCCTTATGATGCATTTCTCAGAACATATCCCTGTCATTAAGCAAACCATGACTCTATCTATCTATCTATTTTTAAAGCAACATTCTGCAAAAGTGCTGCTTGCATGATTTTGCCCATTGGTCCACTCTGGGCAACAGAATCTTCTTCAGTACAAGACTTAGAGGGATTATATGTAGAAATATTTGGAAAAACTATATGCAGATTATCTTTAATTTAGGACTTTATAAAGATAGAAATACTTGTCATTTATTCCATCATTTATTCATCTATTTCATTCATTCATTCATTCATCAAGTATTTATTCAATAAGTATGTATTGAGTTTGGCTATGGTTTGGTTATGAGTTTTTTTGTTCCCACCAAAGCTCACATTGAAATTTGATGTTTGTGTGGTGGTGTTGGGAGGTAGGGCCTAGCAGGAGGTGTTTTGGTTATGGGGGCAGATCCCTTATGAATGGCTTGGTGCTGTTCTTGCAGTAGTAAGTTCTCACTCTTGGAGACTGGATTTGTTCTTGTGGGAATGGATTAGTTCTCTCAAGAGTGGGTTGTTAAAAAGCCAGGATGCTCCTTAGATTTCTCCCTCTTTGTACTTGTCCACTTCCCCTTTGACTTTCTCTGCCCTGTTGTGACACCGCATGAAAGGCCCTCACACCAATGTGCGAACAAACAAACTATACCCAGCCTCAGGTATTCGTTTATAGCAACGCAAAACTAAGACAGTGCCCCAAAAGTTTTTAATAAGATTGTTGGAAAAAATCCTTTCTAAAAAAATAGTAACACTTGAGGTTAGACACAGTGGAGCAGAAGGAGCTAGCCATGTGAAAATCTGCAGATCCCAAGGTCTGGACAGGGTTTTCGATTTGACATGTGTGAAGAACACAAACATGGCTTGAAGTACGAGAGAGAGATTCTCCATTACTGTAGAACTAGCGAAGCGAGACCATTAAAATTTAACTTAATTAAAATAAAATAGAAAAACTCAGTTCCTCAGTGGCACTAACCATGGTTCAAGTGTTCAACAGCCATACGTGCTTAGTGGCTACATCCTGGACAGCACAGAGTCCATTTCCATCACTGAAGAAAGTTCTAGTAAGTAGTGCTGCACTAGTGAAGGAAGAGCATTGGAACAGGAAGAGAGCTCAGAGAGAGTGGCTTGGAAAGATCATGAAGGTTCCTGCAGGGGTCATGAGGACTTTGGATTCCACAAGTGTAATGGGAAGCCTTTGGATGGTTTTAAGCAGGGGAGAGACATCATTCAATTTACATTTTTAAACCATTACTCTGCTGTGTAGATGAATTATAAGGAGGGCAAGACCAGTTAGTTATTGCATTTGTCCTGGCTGGGGATGATGATGTGTCTTTGGTAGATGATTATGAGAGGGATGGTGGAAAGTAAATGGATTTAGGATATATTTTAGAGATAGAATCAAGTGGATTTGCTAATAGATTGATAAAGCAAGATAAACAGAGGAAAGAATCAAGAGCAATGCTGGCTTTTGGGACTTGAGCAACTAGGTACAAGATCATGTTTTTTACGGGATGAGAGAAGACCAAGGAGGAAGAGTTTGGGTGGGTAGTGAGCAGGGGTTGGAGGGAGAGAGGTGGAAAAATTCTGGTTTGGATACAATATATTTTAGGTACCTATTGTATATATAAATGCATAGAGGTCAGGTAGGTAACAGAGAATGAATGAACCCATACTATGGAGTGTCAGCTTTTTGAATTTTACAATAGAGTCCCTTTAAACCTAATTGTATTTGGTAAAGTACAAATACAATGGGGTTAATTTCTAGACCCTCTTTCCAAAGAGCTAATAAAAACATATTAGCTAGATTTGGCTGAGTGGAGAGTTTTATCAAGGGAAATTTGAATTTTGCTTTCTCTTGTCCAAACTCCATTATCTTTCTGTGTGTCCAACAATTTCCTTATTGTTTGGCCATGTTGTCACTTTCTTGAATTAGGACTCATCACTATCTGCCAAAAATGAGCAGCATTTACATGTGACTGCTCCATGTCCACTGTATGTATCTCAGTGTTTATGCACATTGTTAGTTTCTGCTTTTACCATAGCCCTGCAGCTTTCTGTGTCTCTCTAACATGAGCTTTTTGTTCACCTGCCTCTGCATTCTGGATGGTAATGGGGAGAAAAATTTACCTTCTTTCCTTTTGGTGGACAAATAACTTTTTGATTATGATTTTTGTTGGAAATGGGAAGAAACTTGGATGCCAGGACATTGGCTTTGTCATACTAGTGAACAGCTCCAGGATGTCGTTAACATGTGAACCTAGTATTCTTGTTCACAAGTAATAGCAAATGCCTTTCTTTCTGTTGCAACTTAAAAAAAAGTGTACTTTTCATCCCTTAAGAGTCCAGTTTTGATGGTAATATTATGTTATCTTTTCTAAAGAACTGAGCTAATTGTAGGGGTAGAAGACAGAGAAAATTAAAATATTGTAAAATTTCCCTTACTTTGCTTTTCTTTCTAACTTTAGTATATGCCCCAATTTTTACAATTTTTCCTTTTAATATGTTATTTTTGATGCCAACCGATATTAACATGATTTTCCAATCAAGGTTTTTCACACCAACGTGTTCCAGGTGGGATCTGGCATATGAATCATATGTCTAAAAAGGAAACTCATGAAAGTATGTGTGCATGCTAGGGGGCTCATTTGTCTTTGGCAAAGACATTGCTGCTCCTGTTCCCTTAATTATTAAACAGATGGTGCCCACTGCCATTGACTAGCTGCCCAACTTGTACTCCTGTGTGTTAGCACAGTTCTGGACATCTGACAGAGAGAAGCTGTACCATCACAGCACCTCATCTCCACTTATGTCATAATATTAATACCTGATTCTAACTAGAGCAGGCTGTTTCCCATGAAGCTATGTCGAAAACTTGAGTCATCTTCTCCCCTAACTCCCATGAATTAATTATTTTATCTTAAGTATCTCCTTCTGGCTTTTTTTTTTTTTTATTGCTTCACTTCTACACACAAAATACAGTGGCATATTGAACCAATTATCCAAATACTCCAGGCTATAAACACACTTTAACCTGGAATGTCAAGATAATTAAGACAAAATTGGATTATTATTAATATTATTGGTGAGGGCAAATGACATCTAAGATAGCCATATTAAAAGTGAACAAGAGTGGACTATCATATCCTTGTTTCAGCTTAAAAAAGACACTAGCTCCCAAGGAACATAGAGTTTTTTAAATTAATTTGAACACATACTGAATTATTTTTCATAATCTGCCAAAACAAGTTCACTTGAAAATTTTCCTTTAGTTTCTTAAACACCACATTACTATAGCACATGTACCTGCAATTATTAATAACTAGGATCCTGATTATTTTTTCTCATATGCTTTTTTTCTTTGTAGATGTAATATTTCACAGCCATAATCAGTCTTCTCAGACCTTTCCTAGTGTTAACTCACCTATCCTCACCTCTCCCTGGAAATATTTCTTTGTATTATGTTCTGATAAACTGTCTGGGCTTCTTACCTTTGTAAACCTTTTTGAGGATTTGGTCACTTAATCTCAATGTAATTTTACCATCCTCAGTCAACAATTGATGATTAATACTTGTACACTGGATTTAAATGAATGCTGCCCCTCTCCCCCTTCTCTTTAATAATTCTAGTGTTCTAGATAACTCTTTGAGATTCTACCATCATTTGAACCAACAGGACAAGGCTTGGGTTCTCTGATGAAAACAGTCTTTCAATCAGGAGCAGCTAAAGCGTTACAACGCCACCTGAAATTGGTTTTGTGTTGTACCTGACTTGAGAACCTATGAATATCTTTGAATCACTCAGACAGTAGATGTGGCTGTCATTTTCAATGACAGTAGGAAGTACGTTGGCTCCCGTGGCCTGCCAAGTAGCCAAGTACAACCTTTTTTTTGCAAAGTCCTAGGAAGCTCAGATTCAGGGCGAGCCGCAGACCCCCACACCCCTGGGCTGCTGCGAGCTGAGAGCTGCGAGCTGGACCCGCCCAGCAGCCCCTTCCTCTGCTCGTTGGGTGTGGGGGTCGCTCTCCCAGCAAAGGAGCTTTGGAGCTAAGAGCAGCGCCTCCTCCGGGGCAGGAGGCGGGAGCTCGGCTGAGAAAGCTTTCCTAGGGAGTTGCCTTAAAGCAAGCAAGCAAGCGGAATTGTGGATCGCTCCAGCTGCCTGTTTTATACAGTTTTAAGCAGCCATCTCCACTCGCTTCCCTTCTGCAAAACTGTAAATCACCACCAACCTTGCACCAACAAGAAGGAGGAGGAGGAAAAAAAAAAAAAAACCAAAAAAACAAAAAAACAGATCTCTTTCTCCCTTCTCACCCTCCCTTTCCTCTCACCCTCCCTTCCTCTGCTGCTCGTTCCCTCTCCCTCCCTCCCTTCTCCTACGGCTGCCGCTCGTCTCTCGGTCTGTATCTCTCCGACGGGACTTAGCAACTTTGATTATTTCTCAGCCCCTCTTCCATTTTTTTCCACCCTTTGCCATGAACTGGACCGACAGACGCGGGGGAGGCTTTGCTCTCTGCCCCAGGGAATGGCGATTTACGTCCTGGGGCCGTACCGGGGAGGATCGGCCGAGGAGAAAGAAGGAGTGATAGAGAAAGAGCTGCAGGAAGGAAGAGAAGGGAGCACTCCATCTGCCGCGGGCCCGGCGCGCAGCAGGGCAGCGCGGAGCTGCGTCCGGAATGGCCCCGAGCTCGCCCTGCGCCCCCGGCTCCTCCAGCGTCAGCAGCCCCTGTGCGCGGAACGCATTGGGCAATTTTTAAAATCCTGAAGTAGGAAGAGACCCCGGAGGATATAAGTCGGGGGTGGGGCTGGAGCAGAGAATTTGAAAAAGCCTGATCGTTTCTGCCTGTGCTAGCTTTCAACTTGAGCATGCTAGCTCTTAACTTGAAGAAGTCTCTTTGGAGCATCTAGCATTCTCCCGGAGTTACTCGAAAGCTGAAACTTTCAGTGGATTGTGGGCCTGGGGACAAGCAGGAGGGATTCCGAGGGTGGGACCGGGAGAGCTTGTGTGTGCGCGCGTGTGTGTCGGGGAGCCACCGAGGATTCGGTGGAGAGGGAACACCATGGCAGTGCCCGGCGAGGCTGCACGAACCAGGGACAAGCCCCGCCACGGTGGGCTGAGTCAAGCCCCCGCAGCGGGCCGAGACTGCCACCGTCGTGCCGGCCCCGCATCGCCGCGGGGCTCCGACTGCCGCGGCTGCTGGGGAGACCTGGTGCTGCAGCCGCTCCGGCGCTCCCGGAAACTTTCCTCGGCGCTGTGCGCGGGCTCCCTGTCCTTTCTACTGGCGCTGCTGGTGAGGCTGGTCCGCGGGGAGATCGGCTGTGACCCGGAGCAGAGTAAGGAGGCGGCGGCGGAGGAGGAGGAGGAAGCAGCCGGGAGAGCAGAAGGGGGCGTCTTCCCGGGGCCTCGGGGAGGTGCTCCCGGGGGCGGCGCGCCGCTCAGCCCCTGGCTGCAGCCCTCGGCGCTGCTCTTCAGTCTCCTGTGTGCCTTCTTCTGGATGGGCTTGTACCTCCTGCGCGCCGGGGTGCGCCTGCCTCTGGCCGTCGCGCTGCTGGCTGCCTGCTGCGGGGGGGAAGCGCTCGTCCAGATTGGGCTGGGCGTCGGGGAGGATCACTTACTCTCGCTCCCCGCCGCGGGGGTGGTGCTCAGCTGCTTGGCCGCCGCGACATGGCTGGTGCTGAGGCTGAGGCTGGGCGTCCTCATGATCGCCTTGACTAGCGCGGTCAGGACCGTGTCCCTCATTTCCTTAGAGAGGTTCAAGGTCGCCTGGAGACCTTACCTGGCGTACTTGGCCGGCGTGCTGGGGATCCTCCTGGCCAGGTACGTGGAGCAAATCTTGCCGCAGTCCGCGGAGGCGGCTCCGAGGGAGCGTTCTGGGTCCCAGCTGATTGCTGGGACCAAGGAAGATATCCCGGTGTTTAAGAGGCGGAGGCGGTCCAGCTCCGTGGTGTCCACCGAGATGTCCGGCTGCAGCAGCAAGTCCCATCGGAGGACCTCCCTACCGTGTATACCGAGGGAACAGGTAAGCACTGGGCAACTGCTCTCTCGGCTCTCGGGGAAACTTGAAACACTCGGGAACCGCCGCAAAGTGGAGGGAATGCGAGCGCTTGGGAACTAAAGGGAAGATAGGCTAGAAAAGTGGTATAAGTGAGACTTAATAAGAAATAGTGGGTTTTTCTCTCCCTTTCACACAGTGTTTTATAACTTGGACAACTGAAATACGAATAAGTAACAAAACTAGGTGGTATTTCCAGGGTCTTCCACAGCTGAGCTAAGTTTTTAGATCTGCTGCACCTGGTGTATGGCTTCCCTACACTTTCAAGTACGCTCACACTTTCCTCCCGTACCAGAAATTTTAGAAATAAGTTTAGTTTTCTAGCAGTGGGTGATTTTTCAATACGTGGATTTTACTAGATTTCTAATTCTTTTTTTGTAAAATTTCCTTGTTATAACGTGATAGGTAAACATTTATGAAAAACAGTAAAAAGATTCTAGAGCAAAGCAAGGCATGCTTAAAGGTGAGGTGTTGATACACACTTTCTGGGTTTGCAATAAGTTTTATTTGGAGAGACTGCATCTAGTGGTGCCCAGTTTGTTTTCAAACATTATTTAGTGGCATACAGTGTTACATGCTGGTGTGTTTGTATCATAATCATAAACTTCAATTTGGGGAATAGTATGTCTGAACATCAGAATTGTTCAAAATGGTAAACTGTGCTTTAGTGTCAACTAAAAACATTTCTCTGGAGTATGTGCATACTTAAGTGGATATTTAGAAAGTCAAGTGGATTTATACAGGTTTTACAGGAAATATTAATTTGGGAGAGTATTTCTAAGATTGCTGGTGATCTGTATCTTTCAGAAAGGAGGAAGAGGAGGAGGAACCTGGAATTATGAGTGAAGTTGTAAATACAAGTTTATTCAATTTGGGAGATAAATCTCGTTATTGTTATTAAACATTTTAAGACGATGGGATAGTTACTATAAAGGACATAAAAGAACAAATCCCAATTTTAAACTTTTAAATTGTATCTGAAAAAGCATTCTTAAGTGTTCACCTCCCTACTTGAAGCAGATTTGACACTTGATGGTGGTAGGAGGGAGCTGGTTATGTACAGCAAGTGGAAATTTACACTTTTCCCATGTAAATTTACGTCTAACTATGGTACCACAAGGACAATTCTAGGGAGTTAGGGAATATCCTAAGATATAGTAAGCTTTTTCTTTTGAGGTTATTCTGTGGATAATCATTTAGGTATTTCTAAGAAATAGCAGTCACCATATGGTGTGGGTGCTAGTTTGTTTCTGAAATGAAGTTGATTACACAGATCTGTGGTTGTTTGACATTATTTAGCAGAATAGATGACAGCGCCATAGTCTCTGTGTTTATTTTAAAACAAATGTACTTATTTAGCGTTTTGTTTAGATAAAATAAATGTTTCTTGGGTTTAAGCTTACTCTAAGAGTGAAGGAAAAAACAGGCCACTCACTGATACTTAGTTTTGGGAGACATTTGGAAATCATCAAAACAAAGTAAAATTACCTATTTAAGGGTAAACTAAAGATTTTAATTTTTTTCCCACAGTTACAGGAGAGAATGTCTTTTAAATGAAAACACCACTGCTTTAAAATGTTTAGAACAAACTATTCTTTAACTTACAGGAAAATGTGATATGACCATTGCAAAAATGAACCGTAATTCTTAAGGAAAATCTGGGATTTAATGGTAAATAACTTGACTCCAAATTCATATTATTTAGCCTCTATAATTAAATTTCTGAAATTTTATATTAATATTTAGAAGTTAGGAGTTAAGTGTGGATTTGTGATAAGAAGGTTTTTAGGTGAATTAACCAGCAGTGTTAATTAACCTGCAAATATTTATTGGTTTTCTCTGGTTTAAATTGATAAATACAGAATTTGAATTATTTGGAAACTTATAAGAAAATAACTGAGCATTGCATTTTTAAGTGTGTTGCTGATTAATGCTGTTGAAAAATGCATATTTAGAATACATTTTGGTAATTTTTTTGGTTACTTTTTTTTTAAAGGCTGTGTAAATGAAAAATGTTCTAAAGAGAGGCTTTATCTCTAATGTTTGATGGAAAAACAATAACATATTTAGCAGAAATTGAAATCCTTGAAGTTTTAATAAGGGCATGGGTGAGTGTATTCGTGTCACTGAAGACTGGTTTTTATATATGACCCAATAAAGTTGTTGCTGAGCATAATTGTGGGAAGTGGGTGGGAACTGACATGGACCAGTGTAAGATAGGGCAATATCCCATGCCTAACTGTGTGAAAAGTTCAGGAGCTATACAGTAAATGCTTATCTGTTTTATCATAAGGAAACAAACTTCTGATTAAGGGTGCAAAGTGTACGCTGTCATTTGCATGCTTTATGAAGTCAAGAATCAAAATAATTATGAAGCAAGTGTAACACTCCTCTGAATGCTGCCCGATTAGTTGATTTGTTTTGTTTTCTGAAAGAATGTCTGCCCTCAACTCAAGACAATACTCACAGGCAACAAGTGAGTTTTAAATAGTAGAGCTCAGAAAGTCTGTCAGGGGCCTCTTGAAAATTTATGTGGACTTTGCTCATTGTGAGATTTAAAGGTGAGAGAATTTAACTTCATCTTCTCTGTATGAATGGCAGTGGCCACTTGCTTATGAACTACCCCTCTTAAATGGCTCTTAATTCTAAAAGTGCAAAGAGACTATATGACAAAATTCTCATAACACAAACCAATGGACGTACATTTCCCCCTCCTCCCCTCCCCTCCCTTCCCCTCCCCTTTCCTTCCTTCCTTCCTTCCTTCCTTCCTTCCTTCCTTCCTTCCTTTTCTAGAACTGTAAGTCTATGTAGCACTGGGGTGTCTGTGAATGCAAGTGAGGATATCTTTACTCTCAGTATATGACAAAGTTTATAGAACCTGCATGGCTTTTATTAATAGTTTAGTCCTGCCAGCCCAGTATCCTCAATACTGAGGCTGATTTTGTAGATGAATGTGTTAAACTGTACTTTTTTTGGCTGGCAGTATTAAGAAGGTAAGTGTCCATTAAGGTGTATATATCTTTAAGTAGACTTTCATATCTGAGAGCAGATCTCTCTCTCAAGTTACCACTGTATCTCCCCTCCCCCACCAGACATGAATATACAGAAGTACCTAGAATTTCTTGAATTATTAGATATTGTGCATGATTAATATGTTATTTTTCAACATAATATTATGCAATTTTAAAACACGTGGAAATTGTATTTGAAGGAGTATCTATTCTCTTTATACATCAAAGAGTACAATTGGTGACCCATTCCTCTCTAATGACTGTGGCCACCTTACACATTCACTTTTGAAAGATTCCAAACCAATGCAATTTTATTTTAGTTACTTGTTAAGAAGAATTTAATACTTTTACCTATGATTTCAGATAAAAATAAACATAAAGCATATGATTCTCTCCATTAATGCATTTGTATCACTTAATGACAAAATTCTTTGGGATGGTACAACATCAATCAGAAGTATATGTTACATATGTTGCATTATGTAAGTAAAAACCAAAACTGTTTTCTATAAATATTTCCCTAAGCTCTTAAACATCTTTAGCAAAAATGAATGGCTTATTGTAGGAATATAAGTTGGTTATCAAAAGAAGAATCAAGTTTTTCATCACGGATGTGAGAAAAACATTTTGAAGCAAAACAACAACAACAAAACAAAAATAGGAGAAATGGGTATGGTTTTTGATGATAGGCACTGAATGGGTAGGCATTGTTATGTCTTTGTAAAAAGTATGACTTGCTTTTATGGTACACATATAAAATATAGAAGTATTTCTTCTGAATGTATAGAATATATTATTCTTTAAATTCCTAAATACATTTCAGTGTAACATATTTCTCAAATTGAATACATTTCAGAAGTAGTCATGGGCTTTTAATTGTAGCTTCCATCACATTTTAGAAGTCTTACTCAGCTCATGGTGCTACAAAGAACAATATTGATTATTTATGACATGGTGACAGAATTAAAATTAATTAATGTCAACTTCTGAAAATACTGAAAAGGAAAAACAAGATTTTCTTGTCCCCTGGGAAAGGTAGGGAAAAGAATGTTTTGTTTTTCTGTGGGGAAAAATTGTGATTTTACTTTGTGAATACAGATATTTAAAGCATACTGAAAAACTGTTTTAATTGACAGAAATAGTCAGTGAATCTATATAAATTTACAGAGGTTGGAAGGACTGAAAACAGTAATTTTACTCTTTCTGTATTGAGTCGAAAGTGTAAAAAGTTAAAACTGTAGAACTGAAAGAAATGCTGTGTATGCTGGGCTGTCATGTTAATTAAATAAACAACCAGAACAGTGACTCTGTGTATGAAATACATTTTGAAAAGCCTGGGGGGGGGGAGGTGCAGGCAGGCAAGGGTGAGTGACACTGGCCTGAAAAAACATTCATTATATCTGTAGTGACATTTGTGTGAATTTGCTGTATTCTATTAGAAAATTCAGCTCTAAGAATAATTTCTCCAGGGCTCTCGTTGAATAAAGGCTTTGCCAAATTTAATTTTACTTGTATTTTAGACAAGTTCTCATTTATTACATGGAGGTAGGATATTTATAAATCTCAAAATTAGGAGTATGCCTATATATTATATTTTAAGATTTTCCATTAATATGGTTTGTGTCAGTAACAGCCCAATAGAGTCTATGTCGACTTCTTGAAAACTTGTGTTGTTTAATCTATCAAAAGAATGAGTTTAGTTGGGAATTAAGGTGGGAGTTGCATTTTTCAGAAAAAGTTATTGTTGTGAGTTGTACCCTCCTGGATGGGTGAAGATAATCAATGCAACTACTGTATCATGTAGTATTCTAAGAGATTTTGCCATGCTGAGACAGCACCTTTGCATTGGGCCATGGGGAACATTTCTTACGCTTTGTGAAATGATGCATAACTCTACATGTTTATGGTGAATTGTTTACTTAATTATCATGTGTCTCCTGTTCAGTGGAGGCTTCCTCCTCCTTCTCTGTGCTGTTTATAATTGTATCTTCTAAAAAACCCTCAAATATATTGAAAACTCAATTTATGTTTATTTTCTACAGTCATGTGTTTAATGAAGCTCTATCAGATAATTCTGAAGAACCTCAGGAAGTCCAGTCTCCATATTCTTGTACCTAAAGATGTACTCCTATTAATTTTCAAATGAACATCATTCCTTTACATAGAAATCTAAATCCTTTTAGTAATTGCCTATATATACTTTTACTACTGGTAGTATTTTTTTGTGTGAGGGAGTTTTTATGGTTAGACTACCCTTGGGAATTGTTTTAACTTCGAACTGAGAATTTATGTTTGTGCTGTTATCAACATAACACCGGGAAAAAAGTCTGAAAGATATACCTGAGTTGTAGTGCAGCATGAGATGTGTTGGGTAACAATTGTCCAAAATATTAGTTGGCCATACCTGTTCATGGTGAATGTATACTACTGTTTTAAAAGAAGATGCTACCCTTAGCTCATGTTATCCATGAAGGCCCTTTTTTTCTGTGCATTAGGCCTTGTGCTGAAAATTATACAGATTATACACAGATATGGCACAGCCTCTTCCTCTCTAGAGCTTAGAGCCTAGTTAGGAAAATGAGACATGAACATAGAAAAGGGGAAGTCACACGAAAATAGCTAAATGATCTCTTGGATTATAGTTGGAGAAATGCTCATAGTAGCTTAGAGTGGGTTTTTAACCTGAATCCAGGACTCATTCATCTCTTCTTTGAAATTATATGCAAACTTTCATTTGTTCATTTTTATGAGTAAAAAATTTATAATGTCATAGATTTTCAGAAGGTCCTCAACATATAATGGTTAAATATAAATGGTTTAGATTTTAAGCAACTTGACATTTTGAAGACATGGAGAATTTTTTTTGAAATGGAAATTGTAGTAATTAATTATAGTAATTAATTTATAGTATGGTTTGAAATAAAGCTAGAATATTCTTGGATTTAGGACATATTACACTTCAATGTAGCACACTGATTTTTTTGATGTCTTGAGGTAGTTTCTGAGTAGCTGGTTGCAATGATATCTTCAAATGCTTACTTCTGTGGCAGGCTCTAGTTAGTAGACTGGAATTAGTCTGATTTTAGAGAAAAGGAAACTGGGGGGAGTCAGCTAAATGTATGTAGTCAGCCTGAGGCAAGATGGCTTTTGTCCAGTTCTTCTTTACCTTGAATATGTTGCTGGGGGACAGTAAGTAGGAAGAGAGGCTGGTTGTTTTAAGTCCAGGTATCATTTGTGATTTTACATATGGACCCAACTCTAAATTCTCATGCAGAATTAGAAGATTGAGCAATCAGACTGAGTAGCAGACATACAGATGACATAAATTTTTTTTCAGCCCTTGACAGTGAGTTTTCTGGTCATCAAATAGTACCAGGCAGCCTCTGGAATGTGTTATTCTTGACTTTGTCCCATACATGAAAATCAGTTGCATTGAAAATGTGGAGTCTTATCAAATAAAAGTATTCAATGTTGGCTTAAATATTGATTATTTTTACTTTAGTTTTTCAGTAAATTGATTTTAATGTGTTCAGGATTTCTAAATTCCAGTGAAATATAGTCTGAAAATCAGTGAAGCATTTCTTCACTAGCAAAAACAGCTGTTTTTTTTTTTTTTCATCTAAATTATTTTTACTGTTAACTCAGGAAGCCATTAAAATCTAAGTAAATAGGATGTAATATTAGAGGAGGTCATGAAAAACATTACCTTTTAGAAGATGGAAAGCTCTTTGGGAAAAGTCACAAACTAAACAACTTCTGCATGTTTGATTTGATTAGAGCTGTCATTTATTATTAAGGAATCTGAATTATTATTAAAGTTTTCAAGTGTAGCCAGTCCTACTAACATAGTAAAAAAATTGCTTTAAGGATACTCATGTTGTTTCATCCTAAGAAGATGAGTAGTTTATAAGGGACACCTTTTGTCTGTCGAAGGGGGGTGTGTGTGTGTGTGTTGGACACGTGCATATGTGTATGTTTGTGTGTGCATGTGTGATTTTCCCTTGCCAGGAAATTGCTTTGGTTCTATCAATTTAATGGAGAAACAGTGTCACCCAGTGGCTTCTATGAAAACAGTCCTGTAAACATTATAGATAAGCACTGTCCAATAGAAATAGAACACGAGACATATATTTTATTTTTTTGTACTACATCTAAATATCTGTTGCGTGTTTTATACTTAAAGCACATCTCAATTTGGTCTAGCCACATTTCAATTATTCAATAGACACATGTGCTAATGGCTACCATATTGGATAACGTAGCTATATATTTTTAAAGATATAAAATACTTGAATACTAATACCCCCTCTTTGAGTTATAATGGAAAATCTAGATTTAATGATAGCATTTAATATGCAATCTTTAAAATTTTATCTGTAATCTTGATAGCTCATTTTTGTACCACTCTAATAGTTGCCAAGTTTTTTTCTTTTCTTCATCACATATTACTGCACATATTTCAAAATATGGTTATTGTAATTTGAGGGGGAATTTAGCAGAGTTCTTAGTAAATTATGGCCCATTATGTTAACATGGTTTGTAACACAGTATCAATATTTCCAGTTAATGATAAATTTGCCTTTCAGAGTGTGATATATAACAGGGATTGCTTATGTATACAGTGTGAACATATCACATGTTCATGGTGATTAGTTTGTAATTGGGTTATCCAATGTAGCTTTAGAAATGAAAGTGTTTATGTTTGCATAGTAGGTTGTTATCTTTGTAATTTAGGAAAGTAAAGTGACAAACCTGCTAGTAGCTTTAATGGATGAAAATTATAACAGTGTATATAAAGATAACGTCTCACTATTGTTTATGTTAATATCACTTTCATGGAGAAAAATGAAAATGGCTCCATTTCGTGTATAGGAAGGATTGGAGATTTTGGTAGTGTGGAATTTCTAAACTAGGAATTGAGATTAGATGACTTTTCAAGCCATTTTCTGAGTTCACTCTGCAGTTTATGATTTCAAACTGATTTGAGATGAAAAAGTCTAGAAATTTTTAATGTCACATTCCTTCTACCACCTTTCCTCAAACTCTGTGAATTCATTAACTCTAGGCATAGTTCCAATGTTACATCAAGAATTAATGAGGAAATTACTTTTTATATACAGCATGTTCCTTTATACACACACACAGATATATAGAGCTTGATTTTTAAAATGCATTTATTTTGTGATGCTTATAGTGTATTTTGGGACAAGGTATATTTATCTTTGCGTTGCAGGATGAGAATAGATAGAATTTCTAAGATACGTAGATTTTCACATATCATTTAGGATATAATCTAAAAACATCAAAAGCAAATAGAATCATGGCATACAAAGAAGCACATTTGGATAAAATGAAATAACGGACTCAGATTTACTCCTGGTAAAACTGACTTAATTCAGACGTCTTAAAGAAGCTAGCTGAAGAATAAAATGCCATTGTAACACATCTGCTGCTTGCAAGCGTTTGTATTTGAATGTAACTAGTCATTTGTCATGGATATTTTGAAGTTGCTTTGAATTAACATAAATGTTGGTCTTGTAAATTTATTTTTGGGACAGTCTTCTTTTTCTGTTCTCTCACTTTCTCTCTTGCCCCCATACATGTGCATTTTATTTCATGTTCTTCTTACCTAATAGAGTCTTATCCCTCAGAGTGTGTTTAAAATGTGAAGGAATACCTTTCTATCCCCCATAGTACCTTGTTAGAATATTGAAATGAAATAATTTTGTGCAAGAATCTTGTGGTTTTCGTTTAATAGGATTTTAATAAAAATTTTCCATCTTCCGAAGTAAGTTTAAATCACTGAATATTTATGCTGTGTCTGTGGCAAATGTTTCCTCCTCTCCAGGTTTGAGCCACTTAAATAGACCTACTGGAAGTTTGAAGTCATTGAGATATTATTTTGGGGATAATGTTTTATTTTGTGGCATTTGTACTGCTATGTGGAGTCAGCATCCTTAGCACATTTTTAAGCTAGCGTGAACACCAATTAAAGGAAATAGTTCTTATTTTTATCCTTAGTATTTTAGAGGTCCACTTAAGAAATACTCCTTAGGAAGCAGTGTTTGTCCTGTGGTCTGAAACATCCCCTTGTTTGAGAGTTAGTATTCTGGGGCCATGCCTCAGCAGTCCCTCCGAAAGTTTGGAAAGGAGCGAGCCTGTTGATCTGCGTATGCTACCCTGAGAATTTGCTTTCTAGGCTCAGGAACTAAGGAAGTCAGACTCAGATCATGACAGTTTCCGTTATGAAAGGAATCAAACTTTTTATTCTCCTTGTCCCAGCCATAAACATTTCCTGGCCCAGTGTCTTGTTCTTTGTAGGGGCTGGCTGGCTGGCTGGCTGGCTGGCAGAATAAATGGATGGAAAAGAAATAAAAGACCTTTAATGTGAAATATTTATCTCCCCATTCTCCTGACATTAAGTTAATGACTACATTGATTTAAGGAAAATGCAGAGAAGAAAAGAAATAGAATATCAACAAGTCTTTGAGTTGCATTTTTAATATGATGTTTGCATTTTTGTTACTTTAAAAAATATATATATATTTTTGCATGTGTCACTTAAGGGGCTGCATTTGCCTGTGCCCTTACTGGTAGAAAATCCCATGTTCAGCATGAGTCCTAGTTATTTATTTTTAGCTCACTCTCAGTTGAATATAACCAAAGTTACCTCCAAGATCATTGTAGTGTAAACTTTAGAGAGATCTCTGAAATTAGAGTACATTTTTTTAGAAAAATAAAAATTGAAGTGCTTTTCACATTCAATTAATAAATTGAGAAAGAATGAACTCTGACTTTATTTTCTTCCGTTACTTCCCACAAAGATCTGACAGGTGTTCTTCAGCTATCTCCTTTTCACTCTGTTAGTCTTTATTCTTGTTAGAGGTTCTTACTGAACAGCTGTATTTTTTGAAAAGTCTAATGTAAATACTGTGTCTATTTTATCTCTTAATTGCATTAAATTACAAAATACATTCTGAGACAGTTGCTTCCATAGAGACATTGTGAAATTGACTTATTTAAAATGTCATCCAGATGCAGTACTGGTTGAATCACATGAAATGATCTAGAAATTTGGTAGCATAATTTGAGTCAAGGTGAACTGAAAAATCAGAAGTTTATAAAGTTTTATTGAATAACACATTTTAGCTTATCTAGTCATTTTTTTCTTTGGTCCACCTACTTTTGAATAGAACTTCTGAAAACAGAAAAAATTTAAGTTAAACAAGAACATTTTGTCACTGAGATTTTAATAACTTTAGTGAAGATACAGTATCATCATATCCTTTTACTGCAATCAGAGGCATCTCTTTTGAGTATATTAGACAGAGTATCATGAGATTAAATAAACCAGAAGTACAATGTTTAGAAAAAAAGTTATTTCCAACTTTATGGTGACAAGTTTCTTTTTGTCTGTAGATATCAAATGATCTCATAGGTAGATTTTCCAGAAAGGTTACCATTACTGACAACTTCCTGAGTTTGGGAGTTATTTGAATATATTATTTTTAAAAATCTGAATATGGTTTCGGTTTGAGAAAATAAATTGTAAACTAGAAGTTAGTTATAAATTAATTTGAAATAATCAAAATATAATCAAGCCATTTGTGAATTTGACATTTTTATAAAGAATTTATAAGCAAAATCTTTTAACTATATTTTCATTTTGGAACAAGGAGCTAAGTGTGTGTCTGCATCATCATGAACAGTGTTTGTTTTTACTCTTAATGATTTGTTTTTGCTATAATTGGAATTGTTTTTGCTAGATAAATAGGACCTAAATTACAGCACAGTTATTAAGGTGGTAGACTCATTTTGTCCACTTCTTTTCATACCTTTTACTGGAGTAACAATTAGATTGACTTTTCTTAACCCCCTTAGAGAACTACAACTAGAACTTTTAAATGTTTTTGGTGGAACTTCTTTAAGAAATTAACTAGGGTTAATGAAAAAATGTGAGAATTAGGTTGGGAATGTTGGATACAGATATAGTGAACACTGATTACATTATCTAAAAAATAAAGTGGCATTCAGAAATGAAAACTACCATAGAAAGTGAGTGCAAAAAACTAATGCTTGTATTTTGCTTGTGCAGAAAGATTAGATCAAAACCAAATATGTAATTCCTCGGTTTTCAAAAAATATTTGTTTTATGGTCTTTTGGGGACATAATGTTAGTTCACTTAAAATCTAGAACTCCTTTTGATTTAGAAAGAGGGGAAGAGCCTGAGAGAGTCATTCTTGTATCCTGGGCAGAAAGTCAAGCCATGCATTGGCCCAGGATCTGTCCTTAAACCAAAAGCACTAAGTGATGGTCTATGTAAGAAGCCCTAATGCTATTCACGAACTTTTCTGATATTCATTCATTACTTTCCAAGACGTTGATTCTTATTCTTCGAATCTTTGCAAATTTATCATTTTGACTTTTAAATGTACCATAATGTCAATCTTATGTGAACTTTTACCTCTATGTGACCAGGATTGATTGAAAATGTCAGCAAGTAAGTGTATCTTATTTAAAATCCCAGAACTCTATTTTATTTTATATTGAATATTTGCTACATTCTAAGCATTTCAGTATGCCTAGATTCTTATCTTCTTTTTTCTGACTTTTCCCCTGTTGATAATTATTCTTATGTATCTATAATGCTATGTTAATTAACTTTTGTTTATGAATTATAATAGTAAACATCTCCTATTAATAGATTAATCAGCTTCTTTTAGATACTTCCAAAGTCTGTGAGGAGATTGCCTGATTTCACCTACTTATAATTACACATCATTTGGCACTTTCTAAATTGAGCTTTATGATGTAGTTCTGAAAATTTAGTGTGAATCAAAATCATTTGGGAAACCTATTAAAATGCAGATTTCTAAATTTTACCCTCATATATTCTGATTCGTTAAGTGTAGCATGGGGTCCAGAAATCTGCAGTTTTAAGAAGCACCCCAGGTGCCTCAGTTGAGAAACACAGGGCTGTAAACTTCTGTCTACTAAAACTGTGCAGGAAGTTCTGACTTTCGCAATCTGGCTTAACAAACAGTTAAAAGTGCTTGGCTCAGACAAGAAGGCTCAGTATTATGAAGAAAAACTAATTTATACACAAACACACTATATTTATGAACATATGACATTTTGTTTCATTTTGATTTCCCCTTTGAGGATACCTCAGAGAAGTTTTTTGACTACTCTTTATAACAATTTCCTTATCTGTAAAATAGGAATAGGAACAACAGTGTCACTATCTCATATAGCTGTTATAAAGCTTAAATAAAATAAATTGATGTACAAATGTTAAGTAGAAAATGTGCCCTATTCACTAGACTGAGACAGATTAAAGTTTTGTAATTCGTACAGGTTTCCTAAATTTTCAGAACTTTAGTGGTTGTATCTATACCATAGGGGTGATATAATCTACTTCCTAAGGTTGTGAAGGTTAAATTAATAAAAATAATGGGCAGAGGTTCTTGTCAAATATCTCTCCCAGCTAAACCTGAATCGTACGTATTCTTGCCCATCACGGCCCTGTCACTAAAGGCTGTAGGGTAAATATCATAAAGCACAATATAAAACAATGGAAACACATTTGCATTTGATGACAGAAACAGACTGCAAGTGTTACAAAATACGCAGATTACAGATTTTATGGAAGTTAATTAAAATGATATTAGAGAGTTGCTTAAATTGTAACCAAAGCTACCGACACACAAAGATTCCTGAGAGCCAGGTAAGGTAACAGCAGGAGAGAAATCTGACAGGGACTTCAGATGTTCCGGGACTTCAGAAGAAAATGATCTGAGTGAAAAAAGATTAAGAGAGAGATTTAGGAAAATTGATGGACCTTGTTTGTCCATGTTTGTGAAAATGGCTGATGATGTTACTGGGAGTTAATCGTACAGTGTGTCATGTAACTCCATTTACAGAAACTTGATTCGTGCTTTAAATTTGATTTAAACCATTATCACTCTTATTTTGACTTAGAAAAACAAAATTCTTTTCAAAATTTTTAATTTCATTTTTCATGATAAAATTGGAGTCATACCCTTCCTTTTTTCATTATTTACCAATGATGCTGTTATTCTTGAGTAACAGGGACTTCTTGCTTGTTATCTGTATGAAGCAGCTAGGAGCTGGCGCACTCAGCTGTGGCCCTCAGTGGAAGATAGTGAGTGTTTATTTTATCACATGCGGCTATTTCTCAAGATGTGCTCTCTTTTTACCAGCTTTCACAGGGCTTTACTCTAGGCCTCAATCCTCAGACCACCTTTTTTCCAGATTTTTCCACTCATTGAATGCTCTTTCAGTCTGGTCTGAGGTGGTTTTGGTTTGGCCACAGAGGAGTCCTGTATAGTCTCAGTTGCCCACCATTGGTTTCAATTTAGAAATTCCGCCTGGGGTAGTCATCTCTTTCCTAACTTGGTCCTAGAGAGTTCTCTGATTTCTATTTCTATAATAGAGGAGGAGCTGTAGAAAGGTGTGTGTTGAGGGGGAGAACAGCAGATCACATTGGCCCTGGGGTGGGGGTTCACTGCAAGACTCTTCCTCCAAGGAGGATGGGACACCCCTGAGAAGTTTTGAGCAAAGAAAGGATGTAATCAGGCTTATGTTGAATAGAATAGCTCAGATTCTCTGTGTTGAGTAAGAATAGGTGTTAGGATGAACGAAGGAACACCAATTAAAAGACCGTCCCGAAAATCCAGAGATGATTGGGAATTGGACCAAAATGATAATGTCAGTGGGAAGATTCTAAATATATATTGAAAGCAGCACCACCAAGGTTGGTATTGATTGGCTGGTCTTCTCTTTGAGGGCAGATTGTAAGTTCCTTTAATATTTTTTCTTAGGGACATACTATTGAGGGAATATTTACCTTTATTTCTTGTTTTTAAAAAATCTGGGGTGACTTTTGTTTTCCAATTTTATTTTTTGCCTGCACCTTCCAGAAGATGTACAGATTGTGGGCCTGACTTTCAGGGAAGTTGTCAAACCCCGTTATGTGGAAATAAATTCTAATCAAACATCTCAAACTCTTCAAAAGTTTTTAGTTTGTTAGGATATTATAACATTTTGTATAATAAAAGTTGGTTTTGAATTTTATATTGATATAAATGGGTTTATATTTTAAAATAAATTTTAACAAGATAATTTTTTATACATTTGTGTCATTCCCATACTCTCCCTCTTAAATGGATGTATTTGTAGGTGATGCTCTGATATCTTAAGCTCTAATATAGCAAAAACATTAGATTGTTCAAAGAAAACGCAAAGCTTTCTCTCTTTATTGGTGTTTGAACAGTCTGACAAATCCCATTTCCATCAAAAACATGTTGCCAATACATCCCAGGCCTTCCTATAGAGGAAATACTTCTATTTTGTTTTCATACTAACTCAGACCATTTGTCAACCTACAGAGCACTTCAGCAATAGGTGCTATATAGATATTTAAATTACGATAGCTTGATCGTGCTGTAATTTTTCAGAGTTTGCTAACTCTGTGCTGTGGTTAATTTCTGGTTAAGAAATGTTTTACATACTGCTTGGAAGCAATGAAAGATAAGGGATTTAAAAATGTATGAAATTAAGAGTTTTTAGTCTTCAAAATACTTTTGATGAGTGGAAAGAAATCAGGAAACAAAATTGAGGATAAGGCATGCCGTCATCTATGACACCTAAATGCATAGCAGAAAGAAAACTTGTCTTAATGTTAATTGTTGTTTGTATGGAGAATCATGGGGTGATTTTTACTTATTTTTCTATCCTTTTCTGCATTTTCTAAATCTTCAATGCTGCACATATTTTATAATCAGAAAAACCATTAAAGCCTTACTGAGAAATGTAGTCATTTGACATTGTCTGTTTGGATATAGTCACAGAATGTTTATTAGGGCCATTTGCCTAGTAGCTTGGCTAGCAGACATGGGAGTTGCACCTCCGGGTGCTTTTCTGAATGGTGATGTGATATTCAATACTGGGTAAAACATACTTAGAAGTAACATCCTTCGGTGTTCCTGATTCTTGGCCCAGATGGCTGGATAGGCTTAAACTTTCTTTAACTTGGAGGTCTAACTGGCCAATGATCCTCCACAGTAGGTCTCTGAAATTTTAGATAGGCATACAGACAATTTTTGTAACTTTACCTGAAGTTATGGTTTTAGGAAAATATATAGATATGCTTGTGCTGCAATATGTGCACATATACAGAAATATGTTTCGTTTTTTACAAAGGCTTTTTGGCCTATTTTTGTCTACAAGGTGGCAACAAAACTCTATCACCACAACTGTGATATACTGAGATGAACATGAAAACAAATATTGTTCTACTAAGGAGAGAAAATTTTTTATAAAATTTTCCATGTATATGGAAAACATTAAACGTACCTCACTGATTACCAGGCCAGTAAGATTGCAAATATCAGCTTCATAGTGATTATTTTTCAAAGTAATGAACATATTTAAAAAAAAAAAAGTCTTTGCCTGAAAGAATTCTATGTACCAAAGTACTTACTAAACATATTATAATTTTCCTAAGAGTTTATGCATTGTCTATACATGTGTTTTTATTTTACAGTTTCAAATTTCATTCCACAAGTCATAAGCAGAAATTTTGAGTTATTTCTATATTTTGCTTGTTTTGTGTCTGAGTTATACTGTATATAATATTGATTAATTTCAGTTTTGCTTGTCAGTATTTTGTTGATTATCCCCTGCATTTCCTGCAAAAGACTAAAAAAGTTTGTACGTTTCCATTTGCTATTGCTCGTTTAAATAGTGAAAGAAAGCAGTGTGTATATGATATTTTAAAAACTACTTCCACATCTGAGATTATTAATATGCTTTTTCATTTGAAGAGCTGTCAATTTCTACAGAAATTAATTTGAGAATATTAAACCAGTTTCTATAACTATGTACTTAACAACAAAAAATTCTTTCCAGGAAAAAAAAATAGAATCAGAGATGGTAGTTAAACAGAAGGAAAAAAACCATATCTTAGCTCAAGCATTCTACTCACTTTTTACTGTTTTATCCAAGGAGAGTTAGCAGGTTAGCACAACTGATTATGTTTGAGGAGGTTGAGTTAAGGTGACAGGGACTGGTAGGCATTTTCTTTCTGAGTGTATGTATGTGGGTCGGGGGAGAAAGGAGGGGTTGTACTGAAGTTAGCATTTGGCTAGAATCCAGATCTCAGCCTTGCAGGTCAGAGATGCAATTTTTCCATAAAACCAGAGGTTATCCATTGCTGAGGCATACTAATAATAAAACTATAACCATCAATCAGATGTCAGGGTATTCGTGGGCACTGGGGAATTTAACTGTAAGGAAGAGTGCCAGTGCTTACTATTACTAGTAAATGTTTCTTGTTCCTAGTGGGAAAGTCACCTTTAGCATGGTTGGCTCCTAGACTGCTAACTGGGAATCTCTGGCTTGTGGGAATTCTCCTTGGAAAACTTGCACTGTTTGCGTTTTTTTATTCCAGAATGTTTGAAGAGTACCCACAACATGCCAGGAAGTGTGGGGATTGTTCGGGGAAGATTCAGAAAGGGACCACCCCTGCCCCAGTCCCTGAGCTTCCAGAAAAGATACTGCAGGAACAGATGATGACAGTGCCAAGGAATAAATGCTTGGAAATACAGAAAGTCATGAGAACTTTGCCCTCTAGAAAGGTCATAGCTAAATTTAATGCTCAAATACCATCACCCTCTTAACATGGATTTCTGGTAAAATTCTGTCTCCTTGTCTTTTCTGACATCTCCTTTTGATTTATGCTTAAGGTTTTCATGTGTTTATGTTAGTAGTGAGCTGCCTGTAATCAACTCTGGTGCAATAGAAAGAATGTATCTAACAGGAAATTATAGATCGAACTCCTTGTTCTATTCTCTCCTCCCTTCTCACTTCTGCACTTGACTAGTCGTAAAAAAAAAAAAAAAAAAGAATATATCTGTAAAGGAATGTTTCTTTGTATTTCTCCTGTGGGCTTGAGGCCCTGAGGATATGAGGGAGGAAGGGTAAAAGGCTAGACTCCAGGTGTGGAACACATATTGTGTTCTGGAAAAGACATGCGGTGCAGGTGCCTAGCTTTTGTGGTGAGGAGAAAGGCGGTGGTATGGGAAATTTTAAGAAATCCTATAGGAGAGGTGTGGGGCTGGGGCGGGACAGGGTGAAAAAACGCAGTGTTTTAAGATTAGGTTGAGGAATTCAAACATTATTTTGTGTGCACTGAATGTTACGTTTTTTTTTTTTAAACTAGAGAGTGATAGTGAACAGATTACACATAATTTTGATAGCAGTGGATCAAATGAGAGCCCAGCTGGACACAAGGAGACATTTAAGAGGCTCCTGTAAAAGTCCTGGTTACAGACATTGAAGATTTATTAAGACAGTGGTGGTGGAAAGCAAGGATGATTTAAGGAAAAAAAAAAAAAAAGAGCTGCAGTCGGCAGGATAAGTCAGTGATTGATGGTGGAGGATGTTAACAAAGGGCATGAGCACTACTTAAAGATGTGAACTTGAGAAACCAGATAGTGATGCAGCTCTTTGAAGGAAAAAGCATCAGAATGTCAGTTTTTGTTTGTTTCAGTTTTGGGGTGAAGGAGGGAAGATGATTGTTTGCTTTGGACGTATTCAGTGTGTCTTACTTTTTGCAACTTCATGTGACTTTGTCTGCTTGAAGGCGCCCAATTTCATTGTTTTGCAAAAAATACTTTAATACCAGAGTCACGTCGGCTCACCATGTTCCCCTCCTTAGTATGTACATGCTTTTTAGAACTGGAAGCCTCTCGTGCTCACATTATAACTGAAAACACAGAAAGCTTGTAGGCTTTGGGCCATGATAATAAGTCCAAAGACTATCACCCTATTTAAGATTAGATGGTAAGTAGGGTCCTAAATCTTACAGGGCAGATGACTTTGTACTCTTGGTGCTGAATCTTCCTACTGGAAGAGATTGCTGAGTAAGTACAGATTGCAGCGTCTGTGTAACCCTCTGACAATCCCACGGCAATATACTGTCGTAACCTCTGATCACACTTTAAAAGTACATGGGCAAGGTTCTTATCCTTGAACAGATGAATGCTGGGTCATATGGCTAATTAAAAGCTTACTTTATCAATAGAGACCATCTAGGAAGTCTAGAGAAGTTAACCTTATAAAATTATCAGGTTTAGTTCCACTTTGATTTTTTTTTCTCAGATTATCCTAGATGCTTACTATGGTTTGTCTTTTTTTTTTAAAATATATATACACACATATATATATATATATGTATAAATTAGGCTGTATTCAGTGATGCCAGTTAGCACTCTGGGTCAAGTTTCTCTAAGTGCAATGTGATAGCTATTTTTTTCCTACTCGGTGAAGTTTCCCACATGGTAAAATCTCCATTGCTCTCAGTATTCTTCTAGACTTGTCTTTGTATATCATAGTAAATTTTTGGAAGGCCTTTTTTTTTTTTCTTTCCTTGATTATGTGTATGTTACTTTTCCTGGAAAATATCGCTGTTGTTATAGGGTTGAGGGTCAAATTTTATGAAATTCTCTAACAAGTGATCCTCATTAAGCTTTTGCCCAATCACTACTATGACAGGGAACTAAGTTTCCTTCTGTACCATTTTCATGCTGCCTCTTTTCCTTTCCTCTTTTTTTGGATATCATGGTCCTTTGAAATTGAGAAGTCCAGAGCCTGGTGAAGTAGTTTAGTTGTGGTTGGACTGGAACAAAATAGAGTGTGATTGTCACCTTTTTTGTACAAACATAATTTATGGACATTTTTTCAACATATACTTGCCTAAGCATTGACCCTAAACCTACATTATACCAAAATGCGGGTGAGTAGGCAAGAGGATGTGTAATTTTGTCATACACCTACTTACCAGCTACTGTCTAGTTAGTGAGACCCTTAATATACATTAAGACTGCAATTCCTTTTTTTTTTTTTTTTTTTTTTGGTCAGCATAATAATCTACAGATTTGTATTTTGTTCGTTTCGGCTAAAACTTTGAAGACCTTCACATCAATTAATACTATGCTCTGTCTGTATCGTACCTTTGGGACTTTGTACCTTTTGTTCTTGTTTGGTTCAGATGAAAACAGGAAGATAGCTAAGGTTTCTGCTGTTTTAAACACCTTCTGGTAATTTACTTATGTCTAGCATAAGTAAACTGGGAGGAAGAAACATTATGTGAAACTTGGGCAAATTTTCAGGAATTAAAAAATAGTTTCATTTATACACCCTTCATTCAAAGTACACCTTTAACACAATAGAACTCTGCAATGAGTTTAATAATGCTTTGGGTTCTTCCAGGTACAGAATCGTAGATAGCAAAAGAACCAATACAGCAATATGACATTTTGTTCATGATTTTGTATGTAATACTTCACAGAAATATTAAAACAATTTGACAAATTTATAACTCTAACTGGAGGTCTATAATGTATAGGTCTAAAATGTAGCTGGGCCAGGCATGGTGGTACATGCCTGTAGTCCTAACTACTTGAAAGGCTGAGGCCAGAGAATTGCTTGAACTCAGGAGTTTGAGACCAGCCTGAGCAACACAGTAAGACCTTATCTCTTATAAAAATAAAATGTAGCTGGACATTATGGAAAAAAGTATGGAGGTTCTGCAAAAAAACTGGAAATAGAACTACGATGTGATCCGGCAGTCCCACTGCTGAGTATTAATATATATCCAAAAGGAAGGATATCAGTTCATCAAAGGTGTCTGCACTTCCATGTTTATTGCAGCACTATTTGCAGTCACAAAGATATGGAATCAACCTAAGTGTCCCTCAACTGATGAATGGATAAAGAAAATGTGGTCCATACAATGGAATATCATTCGGGCATAAAAAAGAATGTAATCCTGTCGTTTGCAGCAACATGGATGGAACTGGAGGTCATTATGTTAAGTGAAATAAGCCAGGCACAGAAAGACAAATACTGCCTATTCTCACTCATTTGTGGGAGCTACAAAAGTTGATCTCATGGAGGTAGAGAGTAGAATGATGGTTACTGGAGGCCAGGAAGGGAAAAGGGGATTGGGGGAAGCCGAAGAGAGGTTTGTTAATGGGTTCAAACATACAGTTAGGTAGAAAGTGTAAATTCTAGTATTTGATAGTATGGTAGGGAAATTAGAGTTAACAATAATTTATTGTATATTTCAAAATAGCTAGGAGAATTATAATGTTCTCGATACAAAGGAAAGATAGATGTTTGAAGTGATGGATATTCCAATTACCCTGATCTGATCATTACACATCGTACACATGTATCAAAACATCACATGTACCCCCAAAATATGTACAACTATGATAGATCAATAAAGTACAAAAAATGAATACCACAAAATGAATGATAAAATGTAGCTGGAAAAGGAAAGCTTGAGATTTGATGCACTAAATTATGGGTGCTTTTGGAAATATTTTTAGCATAAAGTGGCACCGTCAATGATGAACTTTTCATCCTAGGTGCGCTCTTTGAGATGGCTCTTTGTTTTCTACAAGGGTGATTATCACACGATAGGCTTTTTCAAACACTAACCTGCCCTCGATTCTGATATGTTCTCTCTAGGGGGACCTCCCAACCTCCTGAATCAGTGCTGTAGTGGGCCACAGTTACTGATATGTGTGTCACATCCATCAGGTATGTTGGCATGAGAAAAAACAAAGTTTGCAAATCACAGCTCTATAAACTTGATACAAGAAGGGCATGAACCTCATTTGTGGACTAACAAGCATTTACTTTGCTGTACAAAGTTCCTGTAAGGAGAGATTTAAATAAATACAGCTTAGAGGAAGGGCCTTTTCAATAGTTGCATTTGATATCAGTGAAATATTCTTTCAAGGGACAATGTTTGACTCAGCATTTTCACTGGTCGTTTGGATTTTCCTTTGGACTTTGATTACTGGTGTTCTAGCCTTGAATGGCAGACTGTTTCATAATTTTGCCCCATAAAGTTATGCTTCATTATTTATTTTCTATAGTTTATGGAGTCATGCTTGTAACTTATAGGGAAATCATAAAAAGTAGGGCAGAGAGTAGAGAATGGAATGTTCTAAAAGGATATCTCTGCATTAAAGGTGGTATGGATTACTTTTTCATGAGTTGGGATAGATAAGAAACTTCTTTGTGGCACTTTGGACAAAAAAAAGTTTTATTTGACATTACACTAAATGGACTACTAATCTAAAAAGTTGCATCTGAAATATTTTTATCTAATTTAGTTAACTATTGATTTGTACAATAAATGAGCTTTCAGAAAAGCATTGTAATTATGTTAAGCTCCATGTATTCTTCCAGAAGTAGTCAATTCTATAATTATAAACTCCACAGAAGAAAATATGATTTTAAAATGTAAATAAAATATGCAAGAACTTGAATCTGTTATTCTGCTTACTCTGTTTTCAAGTTTTTAAGTAGAGTACTGCCTTGATTATCAAGTGAAGCTAATTTTGCCCGTCTGATGATATATTTTAGTTGTTAGGACTTGGGGGGTACTTCCAGTTTGAAATCTAGTAGGTAAAGTCCAGAGATGTTGTTAAACATCTTATAGTGCATAGGACATCTTCCACAAGAAAGAGTTCTCTGACCCAAAATGTCAGTAGTGCCAAGGTTGGGAACAATCTTACTTAGAGTATTGCGATTTTATTTTTATTAATACTCCATGTGGATGGGAGGATGAAATAAATGGAAATGGAATTTTTTCTTTTTCTAAGTATGGAAATAGTGATAACAGGATCTTTTGATGGAGGGATTCAGGTACTGTGCAGTGATTAAGATGTAGGATTTGTTATCAGATCTGGGTTCTGAGCTTCACTGCAGTCAGTAGCCATCTGGCCTTGAGTAAAATGATTAATCCCTCTGAGACTGAATGTGTTCATTTATAAAATGTGGATAATAAATTCTACCTTACAGGCTTGCTCTGATAAATAAAATTATGTTTGCAACCTGGAAGGTATTACATGTTCAATAAATGGTAGCCACTGTTACTTGTTTAGAATGTTGTTTGGGATTGGTAGCATAGTATTTATATAGTTATATAGAGAGTGAGATGGTAGAAATATTAACAGTAGAAATGAATTTCTTAAATGAATCTTGATTTCTCTGCAATCTAATGAAGAGATGTAGTATTTAAATATTAATATATGGATGTATGTATACATATTTACTGTATATAACTAGAAAAGAATAGTTATGTGTGTACAACTAGAAAAGAATATTTGACAACCTGGTGAGCTCTATAGAGATGCAAACTTCAAGACACTGTAAACTAGCATTAAAAAATGCCAAATTATTAATGGAGATTACCAATGAGGTTTGTTAGAAAGAAAAAACCTTTTTCTTTTTTTATTTTACATTCTTCTATATTGTTATGTTGCTTAATTTTTTTCAAAAAACATATTTTTGTAATTAAGAAAACAACATTACAAGTAAAAAAAAAAAAACAAAACTCTCATTAAGTTTCCCAGTACAAATGTTGAAAAGTATGATACTTGTTAAAACATTCCTCTTCCAATTTATAGGGTTACCCTTGTTTGCTAGTTTATCTCTATTTGTTGGTTTCCCTCTTTAGTCACCTTTCTAAAAGTGGTTAAGCTGTGGGACCCATTAACATTTTACTGGCATGATAAAGCTGGTCATGTTGATGCCTTTATCTCCTAGGTTGGCATGAGGTGCTGTCACTGAAGCCAGTAAAATTTGGTCTGGGCAGTGAGTAAAGGGAGAGAGCACAGGAGAATTTAGAACTTGAATCTCCAAAGCCAGAACTCTGTCCTTGACCAGGTCCTCTTCAATAATTTATTAAGAACTTGAATAAAAACATCGAAAGAATAGATATTAAATTTCCAGTTGACAAAAACTGGGAAGCATAGTTAATAGTTTAGATGATTGAATGTCAGTTTCAGAATGTACATAGATTGGAACAATGAGCAAACACTAAAAATATTAAATTTAACAGGAGAAAAGGTAAATTCCTATAAATTTAGTTTTATAAATAATTTTATAATTTCATGATGAGAGAGATTGGACCATTATCTAACTCCCATTTAAATTAAAAAAAAAAATACCTAAGGGTTAGATTGCTGCAGATTCAAAGAATTAACATCCTAGGTTTTGACAGCAAAATTTCTAGAATCCTACTCGTATGTTTATAGCATTGTGAGCAGTTCTGCTTGCCATATTTTAAGAGGAATATTAACCACTATAAAGTGGTCAGAAAGCCTGGAGTTAGTCAAATCTCTGCTCTGCCACGTATTAACTGTGTGGCTTTGGGTAAATTATGCTTAATCTCTCAAAGCTTAGTTTTTCTTATATAAAATTTTTTTTAACTACCTCATAGAGCTGTTTTAGAGATTAACTGAGATGATGATGATGCTAACAATAATTTATTAAACCTTGTATGTTGCTTACTCTAAGCCAGGCTTAATTTTAAAAACTTCCCATTTATAAATGCTTTTAATCCTTATTAGTACTTTCTGAGGTTGGTACCACTGTTTCCATTTTACAGCTGAGGAAACCAGGCACAGTGAGAATAATGTCTCTATATATTCTATTAGTAAATCATAGCTTAAAATTTTTGCACATATATACTGCCAAACACTGTGTCATATGTTTTGTATACCTTTGTGGCTTTATGCCAGAATTAGGAAGTTTGGCTTATTTCAAGAAAGGTTCTGCAGTCTGTTGGTACCTGTAAAGACTAGAAGAATTATATTTACAATATACATTGAAGTGAAGTTTGTTTCCTATAACCATACTAAATACAATTTATCAAGTTAATAGAATAGTATACTATGTAAGTATGTATAATATAGTTAAAAGTATCTGACAATATATTATCGTTACTATAGCATAATTAGTAAAATCATAATTGGTTTCAAATAGTATTACTAAACGAAACTTTAAAATGTTTCCCAAACACTGCACTGTTCTATATGCTTTGAACAAAATGAAAATTTTCTTTTAAATTTGAAGTGTAAATAATTGCTTGCTGGGCATGTATTTTAAAGATGGCCTATGAACTATACTCGTTAATGCAAATTTATTAAAATAGGAAACTCAGTCAAAAAGAGAATCAGCTCATTTTCATAAATGCCAACAAAGCTAATTATAAGAATTCTGACAAAGAGGAGATTACAAATGAAAGAAAAATTTTAAAAAAGGATTGTTTACAACAGTGTTAATTAAATATGGGCAGGCTTACAATGAGTAGAGGATGTGTTGGATACTTATTGAACTTTGATTCTTTAAATCATTTTATAGAAACTTACTGACATCCATCTCTCTATGAGAATGTCAGTTTTTAAAGCAGTGCTGGAAATCTCTATCTACTTTAGTCTAATATCTTTTTGTGGCCAAGGCAGGAACTCTGACCTTTATTTCCAAATGAGTAATTAATAAGGCTAAACCAATCTAGGGGAAAGTGGGAAAATACCTGGTGGCCGACTGGGGAGAAATAAAAGGGTGCATGAGAGGAGGAATCATTAAGTTAGCATTATTCTGGAGGAGAAAGAGCATGGTCCACTTGCAAAACGATTATTATTTCACTTTTTTCTTTGCCCTTACTGATAATGTGGGTAATAACAATAAATTATTTGCATTTTCTCAATTTAGGCGTCTCAGGTGTCTCACTCTGTGTCGTCAATTGATTCCTTCACATCCACTTCCAAAACTTTTATGCTGATAACATTGCCAATACAGTTTTGACAATCTGTAGTGAGTCTCTGAGTTATAAAAAGCCTAATATTTTAAGAAAAATGAAAAAAGGATTATCTAAAGAACTGTACTTGTTTTTTAGCCTTGGTGTCTCTGCATTCCTTAAAATGATACAGCCTAATAAGAGGCTATAAAATCAATATAGCTATATTCTGAATTTGCAAGGCTGTTGTAAGGAGGGTATAACCATATTTGGTAAACCTTGTTTTGAATGTTGCTTTAAGCACTCAGTCGTGTATTTGTATTAACTTTCAGTCTGATCATTCCAAATGAGACAAAGTTTTGTGTAGCAGTGATTGAATTAGACAGGAAAAAGAGCAAGTTAATTTTTCTTGTCTAAAAGCTTTGTAGGAATCTTCTGCTTGCACTGTTTGCACAGTTGTCCATTAGTCCTGTCGTGTTTTCTTCTACTTTGAGACATCCATTAGTAGATACTTTTACACTGATCTTTTCTCTGTCCCAAACACGTACGAGTCCAGGAGCCAGGGATGCAGGTGTCATTTTACCTGCTAGTGGTCTATTTCTGTGTTCTGGCACATGTCCTACTGAGCTCTATTTTTAAAAGGAAGGAGCTGCTACCTGAAGCCAGAGAGATACTGAAGAATGAAAAGCCTTGAGACTTCTGCTGTCTAAAGGAGTAGTACAACCAGGCTCATGAGGGTGGAGGCAGTAGCTGAGTCTTTTATTATAAAAGCTAATGTTGACTTCTTACCATTGTTAATATTTTAATCTGCATTTTTGTTTCTCTTGTTTTCTCTTGCTAATTTTCCCCCAATATGCTAAGCACTTTACAGACAGCACAATGAATTCTCGCAATAAGATTAGAGGTGTGTGTTATTATTCTTGTCTGAAGCTCAAAGAGATTAAGTAGCTTACCCAAGATCTCATTGTTTATCAGATGCAGAGCCTGGGTTTTGGTCCAGGTCTGTCTGGTGCTGATGGCTTCCTGTTTCTGTTACACTAGACAGCAAAAACATCACTGGAATTTACAGGATATAACTTTCTTCAAAGTGATAATCCTTACTTACGTCCAGGCCTTCCCTCCCTTCTCTATTCTCACTGTCCCAGTTTGCGGCCACATCACATCGTCCTTAGACGTGCTATTGCGGGCGTCCAGCCCCCACGCTTTCTGAATATTAATTCGTTCCCTGTGCTGCTACACTGCATTTTCATGATGTACAGCTCCAATCGTGATAGCATAGAATGTTACTATGAAATCATGTCCATCCTTTGATTAAAAAGTAGTTCATAGTTCTTTGTTGCCTTTGAAATGAAATGAACACCTCTTCATCTGGGATTCATGACCCTCTCTCATCTGCCCTTTCTATATCAGCCTTGTGAACTGCTGCTGCCTTCATCACATCAAGTTTCTAGTGACTTTGAATTGCTTACGGTGCATTCTTCTCTCGCCAGACAGAGATAGGTAGATGGATCTCTTGAGTTCCTTTTTTCTTTATTGTTGCATTAGTGCCCCCTGCTTCTAATGCTCATCTCTGTGTCCTGATCTCCAACCACCTTACCATGAAATTTTACCATCTTTTACCTGTTTCATGATGGAGTTTCTGATCACTCCCACTGGAAGTTCTTTCTCCTTCCTCTGAGGCTCCATAGTATTGTATTGATTACTCTCTTATGGCACTTATATTTTCCACCTTGGATTGTGAACATTTTTATAAATGGGAGTGAGTTCCTTCAGGGTGATCTACGCGTAATTGAGCCTGCCTCTCCTGTGGCCCACGTTGTTTATCACAATGCCCTGTAGATGGTTAATGAGTGTTTTTGAGTAAATGAGGTACCATCGTAACTTGCTTGTAAGATGGTGCTTGGAAATTTAGATAATATCTTAAATATACATTATCACATTACATCTGACAACAATAGTGTGGAATTTGGTGGTTATCCTCAGTGAATGGATGATGCTTGGAACTTCACAGAGATAGGTTCAGGAAACATATATGGAGCTTTGTGAATAACTCTGCACCTGGGGAAGTTGTAAGGTAGGACTTCAAGTTAAGTATTAATAGTATGGAGTTAACGTGACCTCCCAGGCAATTGAATCCTGGGTTTCTGAACCCTGATTGTACCTTAGACTCATCTTCAGGAAATCAGGAATTATTTACCAAGCTGCACCCCCAAAGATTCTGATCTGATGGTGTGAGGTGGGGCCCATATGTTGGTATTTTTATTTTTAAGTGTAATGATTTTGAAAAATATTTTAGTGTATTTAATTTATGGAAGAAATTTATGATTTCTATTATAAACACACTAAAAATTTTGAACAAAGCATCCACAATTTTTTCTTTTCGTAAAGTAGAAATTCCATTTCCCTTTATTTCTATAGTATTGTCAAAAATTAATTTTTTTCTGATGCTGGGTTGAAAAATAGGTCTATATCCCAGTTGTATGAGACTAACCCTTCAGAGGCACAGGATTATGTTGGTATAATCCTAATGCTGAACTATTAGATTTAAATACTTTATGATAGGTACTCTGGGTCAGCTCACGTTTCTGGGAAATGCAAGCTTGGCTACCAGTAAAGATTATATTTAAAACCTAAAACAGAAAAAAAGGAAAGTCTTGTATATGAAAAGTATTTGATGAAAGGAAGTTATATGGGAATAGAGAAATGATATATTAACTCCTACTCATTATAGTGTAACGTCTTCTTTTTCTCTCTCATTAAGGAATACTGTCACATGAATTTTTACTGTGGCCTGTTGAATTGGTAACCACATTTATTTCATTTTCTTAGTGTGTGGGTGAGTGCATACACTGAGTTTAATTAAATTTTTTCTTGCTTGCTCAAGGTCTTCATTACCAACTTGAATTACTTTAAAATGTAGCAGACGTTGCAATAACATCTTCAGAGACAATTAAAATGTTTAGAGATATTTTCCTGATGCTGAACTGCTCAACTTTCCATGCTTCTATATTATTATGTGTGCCTTTTAAAATTGTTATTCTCTCTCTTACAGTTAGCTGACCAATGTGTTTAGCAGATATCTTTGAGTCTGTTTGGAAGAATTGCAAGTTTGCAGGGAGAGCACTTAACCGTGCTTGTTAATAGTTGTATTTTTTCTCAGTTGAAGTCAGTGGCACAGGCATGAGATGGGGGCCTGAGGGTGACAATATTTCTATCCTATGTGAGGATATGTGAGCACAATTGTATCAGGAGTTTTTCTCCATGACAACTAGATTTACAACCATGTTAAGAGTGGAAGAGCTTGTTGGAATTGCTTCCTAAAGGAAATGAACACATTTAACATCATAATGCTCAACGTGATAATTCTATGATAAAGAAGGAGATTTAGAAGTATGACATACTAAATTTTGTCTTTTTTTATAAGACAAAAAATAGTATGACTTGTCATTTTCATTTCAGGGCTATTTCACATCTGAGCTTCAAATAAAAAAAAAACCACGAGGACTATCAGTTATACATTTTTGTTTAGTTTTTTTGGAGAAATTGGAAATTTAATCAAGGTTGTATGTTATATATGTAGATATACATATAGCTACATCTGTCTTGAGCAACTATACACATGGTAGACACTCAGTTTTTTAAAAAATTTCTAACTCCAAAACTTAATAATTTAGTTAAAATTCAATCTTTAGATTTCTACTTGAACTTCCTAATGAATTATTTCCTTTCAAAGGCTCTTCTTGGTTTCTCTCTTTTTGGCAGGTAAGTTTACATATCTAAAGTGACATCATTTAACTAGATTTCTGAAAGGGAATACTTTAAAACAAAAATGTAGGGTGGTTCTTGAGTGTTCTAGTGTTAGGACTTTGAGAGACTAAAATAGAGAAATCATATGCTATATTTATAGGAATATGTGCTGTTTTCTTAAACACTATATTTTATTAAAGTTTTTTTTGTTTCTTTTGATAAATTTGTTAGGTTTATAACTATTTCAGAGGGTAAATATTATTTTTCTCTTCATTTTCTGAGTTAAATTTTAGCAAAAATGACAAATATAATTTTGGTTTAAACATGCTGCTTAAAACGAATTGGGTCCTGGACTTAATAAAATCACACTTATATAGAAAGTCATATACTTGTAGGTTTAAAAAAAAAAGGAAAGGGACAACTTTAGTAATGTCAAAGTTAAAAGTATAACACTGTAAGTTTCATGAGGTCAGGAACCACAACTCTTAATTTTTTCTTTATCCTGAATTAAACCTAACAAAGTATACTCATTAAATATTTTTGACGTACTGTTTACAAAATAAATATATTGAATAGTACTAGCAATTCTAGCTTGCCCCCTACTGATCTGGCTTTATCTAGTATTTCTCTTATGGAAATAGCAATTCCCAGAGGTTTAACTCTTTGACACATCTACCTCAGATCACCTTCTTCATGTATATCCAAACTGTTTTCCTTGCCAGGCATGATTCATATTCCTTGAGCTGTTGGCCCCTTGCCATGCACCACTGCCATTCCACATCTGTGTGGCTTACCATGGTTGTTTTAAAACAGGCACTAGGGCATAAATCCTTTCTTCAAGATAATACCTGACACAGGAGTGATAGTGGTTTCCTATTGCTTGCTGACTCAATTACAAAGTTTTCTGCTGGCTTTCTATGTTTCTTTCCTGAACACTTATTTCGATAAACCGTTTTATTTGGAGAAAGAATGACTATAAGATCAGCTTTTCTGTGTAAAGTTTTGAATTTGGTGTGAAGGAGGGAGAAGTGTCAGGGGAAATGGAAACAGAGAAATAGGAAAGAAGTAGTATGATCCAAATGTAAGCGACTGCTTCTTACTAATCCTCCTCTGTCCCCACAGCAATTCTCTCTCCATCTTTGTTATATTTATTTTGTCCATTCTATTATGTGAGAGTCTACCCAGCCCTTTCATACCTACCCAGTCCCCGCATGGTTTCTCTGTGCACACCTGCTGACTCCGATCGGTACCTCATCCTGTTTCCTGTGAGCCTGCTGGGTCCCTGCCCACCTTCAGGCTCTTCTGTTCCTTGGGATGACCTAACTTCTCTTCCGTACTTACTAAAATCCTGTTCATCCTTCATGCCCTCTTTCCAAACCCACATCTTTCACAAAACTTTCTGGACCTACAGAGCTCATTGTCATTTCCCTGAGCTCCTCACACATATTGTCTCGCAGTTTAGCATTTCCTTACTTGTTGTGTAGTCTTCTTTCCCTGACCACATCATCTTTTCTTTTCAGCTTTACTGTGATATAACTGACAAAGTTTTTATCTGTTCAGTGTGCAATGTGATGATTTGATATGTGTATGCCTTGTGAAATAATTACCACAATCAAATTAACACATCCCACAGTTACCTTTTTGTGTGTATGTGTGTGGGTGGGTGTGGTGAGGATACTTAAAATTTGCTCTCAGAAAATTTCAAGTAAATGATGCAGTATTATTAACTGTAGTCACAATGTTGTACTTCAGATGGCCAGATCTTCTAATGATTCGTAGTTAAAGTTTGTACCCTTTACCAACATCTCCCCATTTCTCCCACCTCCCAGCCCTTGGAAACCACCATTCTACACATAAATAAGTTCAACTTTTTTAGATTACACATTTAAGTGAGATCTCGTGGTATTAATATTTGTCTTTCCATGTCTGGCTTATTTCACTTAGCATAATGTCCTACAGGTTCATCCACATTGTCACTACTGTTAGTGACAATGGCTGACTAATGGCTGACTAATATTTTATTGTGTATGTATGTGTGTGTGAGTGTGTGTATGCACACATATACACACACCACGTTTTCTTTATCTTTCCATCTGTTAATAGACACTCAGGTTGATTTCATACCTTGGCTTTGTGAATGTTACAATGAACATATGGGTGAAGATATCTCTTTGATGTATTGATTTCTTTTCTTTTGGATATATACCCAGAAGTGGGATTGCTGGATCATATGGTAGTTTTAATTTTTTAAGGAATCTCTCTACTGTTTTCCATAGTGACTGTACTAGTTTACATTCCTACCAATAGTGTACATGGGTTCTCTTTTCTCTACATCCCTGCCAACACTAGTTATCTTTCATCTTTTTGATGATAGTCATTCTAACAAGATCTGAGGTGATATCTTATTGTGGTTTTGATTTACATTTCCCTGGTAATTAGTGATGTTGAGCACCTTTTCATATACTTGTTGGCCACTTGTATGTCGTCTTTGGAAAAATGTCTATTCAGACCTTTGGTTACTTTTCAATCAAATTTTTTTTTCTATTGTGTGAGTTCCTTATATATTTTGGATATTAACCCCTTATTGGATATGTGACTTGCAAATATTTTCTCCCATTCTGTAGGTTGCCTTTTCATTTTGTTGATCATTTCCTTTACTGTGCTTGTGGAAGCTTTTTAGTTTGATGTAGTTCTACTTGTTTACTTTTGCTTTTGTTGCCTTTACTTTTGGTGTCATTTCCGAAAAGTTATTGCCAATACCAGTGTCTTTTGTCTGTTTTCTTCTAGGAGTTTTATGGTTTCAGGTTTAACATTTAAGTCTTCAATCCATTTTTGTATATGGTGCAAGATAAGGATCCAATTTTATTCTGCGCCTATGGATATCCAGTTTTCCCAACACCATTTATTGAAGAAACTATCCGTTCCCCACTGTGTATTTGGGTGCCCTTGCCAAGGGTTAGTATACATGTGGGTTTATTTCTGGGCTCTATTCCATTCCATTGGTCTATGTGGTGGACATTCTGTCTTAATCTGCTTCTCTGCCTTATTGGAGGCAGGAGTCACAGTGGTATAACATGCAGTTTGGGGTCAAGGCAGATGTTGATCTAGAGAAGGTTACTTAGCATCTCTGCATCTTTTCCA
>CM052440.1:69609747-69638563 GCA_028533085.1 Varecia variegata | reverse complement strand
ACTCTAAATCCAGCCAAATGAGCTCTGTTGTCATGTACTGTAGTTAATTACCAAGGTTCCCAGAAAGGGATTGGTGCTGTTATTTGTTCTAGTTTATTAGATTTCACTGGATTGGATACATGCAGGAAGATATACCAGCATTCCCCAATTCCTTCTACTACTAAGATTCTGTGGCTAGAATTAAATTTTAATTGATTATGGAGTATTTAATTTTAGGGTTTCTAAGTGAATTTTTATAAATTTGTGATAATTTAAAAAAATTACTTCCAGTTGGCTTTCATGTGTTTTCCATAGTATTTTCTATACTGACTACATGAAGAAAAGCAACTAGTATATAAAAAGTTTTCTTAAAATTTTTTTGTGAAATATCATTATGTTTAGGACTTCTTTTGTACTGAAGTCTAGTAAAATGTATTTTCTTTCAAGTAAAACTTTATTAGAAAAGTCACATAACTTAATATAAAAATCTATAAGAGCATGGATGAAATTTAAAAATTTAGACATACGTTATCAGTCTCCCTTCCTAAGATATTAGTGTAGGACCTATATACCTCAGATGAAAACTTATAGTTTCAAAAGTTGATATTCTTAATGATGTTCTGTACTCTGGTATTTACACTGCTGTTTGGCTCTGTAGATGTTAGCAAATGCTTCATTATTAAGGGCAACACTTTTCTTTGTGGTAAATTGGCTGAAGCTGACTTTAATTTGCAGATGGTGTTCATTAAAGTGTTTTTTTTCATAAGGTCATTCTTCGTTTTTATTTCAAAGATTAAGTGGATTTATGCATAATTTTTTTAACATAACATCTGTTCTTACTTTTTCCCTATTCAGAATTTCCTTCTCAAGTATTCCATGCTTGTATTTTGTAAACCGTACAAACGAGTTTTAAAGGAAGATATGTAATCCTAAATGATTATATAATTTATTGCCATTCTTTCTCTTATCATAATTTTCATCTAAAACATTTCTCAAGTCTTTCTATAGACATTCCTAAACACCATAAAAAATTTAAACTCTATGACAACATTAATTGTGTGTACATGTATTATTTCTGCTGTGTAGTTTCTCAGAGTGCAATGAAGAATCCATTGAGTGAGGATTCTGGAAGGCTCTGAAAGAATGGCTTATATATCTTTGTTCTTTCCATCCTTCCTTTCTTCCTTCCATTCCTCCCTCCCTCCCTCTATCCTGCCAAAGGAATATTTGTTTCAAATGAAAACTCAGTGAATTGGAAAGGCAAAAAAAACAAATCTGATCAAAGCTATTGAAGGCACTGAGGGCAGGCTTCATTATCACCTCTAACTGAATTCTTCCTCATGTAGGTTCATGAACGGATGTATCTGAAATCTGGAGCTTGAAAGTAATGTTTAATAGATCATTTGAGTCCTTAATCATTGTTATGTTTGTAAGTCAATGACACAGCTGGAAGCCACAAGCAATATTAAACCTTGAATAGGTTTTATAGTTTTAAATTCTATTTTAGCTATTTTTTTTAATCAAAAAAATGTGGTCACTTCTACAACTCTTTCTAGAAAACATGTTTCTCAGATTTGAATATATTTACTATTACTAGCATTCTTATTTAAAGATGAATTAGATCTCTTTTCCTTAAAAACAAAATACAACAGAAAAAGAAAATTCTTACTAACAATTTTGATGCTATAGATAGGGAATATTTTCTCTTTGGAAATTATCAGATTGCAGAATCTTTGATAGATAGGAAAAGTATTTGTCTTTGCTTGTAATTAATACTTTCAAAATGAAGTCACTGAATATAAAATAGTAAATGCATGAAATATTACAGTTGGAAATCATCAGAGAGGTGAGATAATGTCTCCCACCCCAAATAGTAATTGTTCCTATAGTGTTTCTGTAATGAATGTTTATTTAGCCACTATTTGAATACCTTGTATGAAAGAGAGCATTCTACAGTCAAACCAATACAAAGTGATGGGTGTAAGGAAAGAAAAGGGCATTGGATCCAAGTGCACATTGGTGCAAATTGTGATTCTGCTGCGTTTGAGTTATCTGATATTGGACAGTCTAAATTTCTTGGCATTGGGTTTTCTGTCTACTAAATGAAAACTCAAATTCCAGCTCTGCTGGTTTGTTCAGTGATAATATAAATGGATTATCTTGTATACAAAAACTATTTATTAAAATATTGCTCTAGGATTGTTGTTATGTTGAGCCAAAAACTGCATTGTTGTAACTTTGACTCCTTTTCCCTAATATTTATTTTGTATTCTGCAGGCCTCTTAGGATTCTCAAGTCTTCTCCCCAGGCTAAAGATGCCTAGTTAATTCAACTGTCTTTTTCCATAGCTTTTGACATCATTCCTCTTCCCTGGGATGCACTAGTCTGATCTTACTGGGCTACTGGGCTATCCTCATTGTAGCCATCCTTGGGAAGCCACACTTGTTTCACAGGGGTCTGTTGTCATAGCTGTGCTCAGCTGGACCTAAGCTGAGCAGTGAGATTCTGATCCAGGAATTCAGTATTGAGACCAAGGATGAGTTAAGTCAGTCTTTTCCAAAGTGTAAAACCTGTAGGGCTACGGAGCAGAGAAAGTCAATTTACAGAAAGAATGAAACAGATATGAGGGTGGGGTGGGGAGAGGGAGAGAGATCTTGGTGACCTCAGGGCTCTCATATTCAGGTTCTGCTTCGTCCCTGAGGCTGCACTGTGTCCCTGACCTTCCTTCTGTGAATAACCCTGCCCTAAGCTATCTAGAATTAGTTTCTGGTTTCTGTTTTTACAACTACTGTTTTTCATCAAAAGATGATGTTTGTGGGTTTTTGTTGTTGAGAACAATCAAGATGTACCTTCTAATAGAGACAATTTTTATTTGTTAATTATATCTCAAGCTATTAAAGAAAGATGGTATTCATTATAAGACCATTCCTTCAAAGATATCAAAATGTGAAAAATATTTTCACATAGCAATCTATTTTAAAAGCATCTCTATTAAAATTTAGGGCCGAGAATTGAACATGGTGACTGCCTCACCCCCCCCCCCTCAAAATGGTGCCACTAAAATAAAAGCCAGCATATTTCCTGTTCTGTCCACAGAGCCCTTATCCATTGTCTCCAGATGCCTGTGAAACACTTACATTTAGATATTCCCATCAAGCATATTTCACAATTCATACTCTTCTCTCAGGCTGGATTCCCTTACTTTACTTCCATAACAACCCCATTTACCCCAATCTTCTAAGCTAGTGATGTAAGAGTAATTTGGAATTCTTTTCTCCTTCTTCCAGTTTTGGCATTTATTTTTCAGTTAATATTTTAAATTGTGATATAATACATATAAGATTTACCCTCTTAGCCATTTTTTAGTGTCCATTTCAGTATTAAGTTCATTCACGATTTTGTGCAAGCATCACCACTATCCATCTCCAGATCTATTTTCATTTTGCCAAACTGAAACTCCATACCCGTTAAATAATAACTGCTCATTTCCCCCTCTACAAGCCCCTGGTAACTACCATTCTACTTTGTGTCCCTATGAATTGGACTACTTTGCGTACATCATATAAGTGGCAGCAGACAGTATGTGTCTTTCTGGGCCTAGCTTATTTCATTTAGCATAATGTATTCAAGGTTCATTCATAGTGTAGTATGTGTGATAATTTTGGCATTTCTTATGTCGACATTATTCTGCTATTTTTTTTTTCCACCCTTATCCCTTCGTTGACAACCATAGAATCTAACCCTTCATCACATTGCACCTGAGTTACTGAAATAATGTGTTAACAGGTCTTTGAGGATTCTCTCCCTGCTTACAGCCATAATCTATCGTGGACGAATAATCTTTATAAACATGGCTTTCATCTGGTAGATGACCACAAGACTACCATGAATGGAGCTCCATGGGTGGCTGGTGCAACATTGAGGCCCTAAATAGCCCCCTTCTTGCTAAAAAACATGACATGTTTTCACCTGATATTCCCCAACTAGTCTAGCTCCTTCTAGTTAATATCTGAGACCTTTATAATCTAGTCAGACTTTTTACTTTTAATTATCTCATTACTATGTGGTTACATTTACATGCCCCCATTGTTAGCCAAGGGGCTTGATTTCAAGATTTCAATCAGATAGTCATTTAACTTACTCTGTGTTTACACTTGTCTCCTCTTCTTTTTGCCTTTAATTTCTCACAGATAAAAAATTTCAACTTCTCCTGAGCTATCCAAAGACCATGTGTTCTGCATAGCTCACCTTCTTCATTAAAACTTCACAATTGCTATATCCCTATATATAATTCACTTAGTTTACACTCTTACTCTTAAACATTATTGTTATTAATTGTGTTGTACTGGTTAGTAGTTTCCTAACCAGATTTCAGTTTCTTGAAAATTTATACTTATTTTTTATAGCTCCACATTAGCAAGCATAGTGCAAATATACATCAAGTGGGCAATAAATATTTGTTGTCTTAGTGGTATTTTTATGTTAGTATAAATTAAATACGTGCTATAAAAGCTTTCACAACACAACTGTCATTTTCCACCTTACTGTTGTTTCCAAACCTCCTACGTTTAATTTACCTGAAAATGTTTTTGAGTGTGAAAACATTTGAGAAAGTCATTAGTGTTCTTTTTTCCTCCTGAGAAGCACACAGGCAATTTTTTTTTATTTAGTCTAGCATAGAAGTATTTGATACATCTGTAAGCAATTATCATTACACATATATCCAAGAAAGGGGAAAAAACAAGCCAACAAACAAAAACCCACCTGAGTGAATAATATTGGCAACAGAACATAGACTGCTGTTACAACATGTGAAATGATCTATTACGTAGATGGGATATGGGTAATGTGTCAAGAATATTTTTAGCTCTTTTGTTTTATGTTTCTTTGAAAGCACTCTATTTTTCTTAACTCTCCTCATCTTTTTCTGAATGTCCTGAAACTCAAGGTCATTGTTGAGTAGGAAGGATAATTCTTAGCCATCCTAGGTAGATAGGACTTACCAGCTTGACCTTCATTTCCCTTCTTTCTGTTAACATTAAAGAACATTATACTAACTGTAAAAATCAAATAGTGTAATAAGAGTGAGACAGTGTATGTTTACAGTCTGTAGATACATTAGCTCATACCACATATGTGGCAAAAAGAAGACATACAATTCAGTAATGATGTATTGAAACACGAGTTGCATCCTGTGCTAGACATAACATGATGAACAAAGGAACATCATTCTGCCCTTGTGGATTTCACAGTTGGAATTTCATAGTCTAGTTGGAATATATTAGGCAATTACAAGTACAAGAGTATGATTAAAGTGAGTAAAATACCAAGTAAAAAGGGAATTTTACTTTGTTTATGGGGCCAGTGAAAGCCTTTGAGAAACTGTTCTTGAAGCTAAGACCTGAAAGTTCAGCAGGAGGTAGTCAGGCAAGAAGGGATTCAAAGAGTTTTCCGAGTTGAGGAAAGGACATGTGTGAACACTCTTGGGCAAGAGAGAGGCGTCCTGTGGAGTCCTGTGGAACCCTGGGGGAACAGAGAGCATGGAGGCATCATGACTGCAGGGAAAGTTGTAGGGAGCTGAGCAGCAGACCTGAGAGAAACAGGTAGGGGCCAAATGATGCAGGGACTACCTCTACTTGATAAGAATTTTGAATTGAACCCTAAAGGAGGCTATTTATAGGTTTAGCCAGGGGACTATCTGGTTTAATTTGTATTTTAAAGTGACCATTCACCTGTATGACAGAGAATGAAGTTAAAGGAGGCCAAGAGTGGATATGGGAAGACCAGCAGCTGGGGCCACAGAGGATGGTGCCTTGGCCAGGGTGATAGCTGGGGAGAGGGAAAGTAGGGGTATTTCAGAGATGTTTCTATTAAACAGAAATCATGTTCTGTAAGTTCTGTTAGACTTTTAGGGGTGACAGAAGTACAGGAGGCAAAAATAGCTTTCAAGTTTTTCTACTTTGCATAGTTAGGTCAAAGATGGTGGAAAATGAAATACGATCCCCGAGATAAGGAAAACCAGCAAAAGAACAGATTCTGAGAAGATGGGCAATGAGGAATTCTGTGGTGTTTATTATATACCAAAATATATTAATATATTATGTATATTAAAATAGTGTAATATTTACATATACATATGTTCTTATATGCCTATAGGGTACAGATTTTGGAATCATCCCTCCACAAATGGCCAGTAAGGCCATGCCTGTAGACACAATTTTTTGAGAGTTTGTAGAAAAAGAAGTGCTCTTGGGAACATAAACATTTAGCAAGAGAGGAGTGATACATTTAGGACTGATAACTGTAGATTTAAAATCATATAGCAGGATTAAATCTTCTACATCATCCAATCTGATATCAGAATGAATGAGTAAAATGAGGTTCTGTCAGACTGACTTTCTCTAAATCATGGCGTAGAAAGTCTCCTAAATCTACCTTTCTAGTGTAAGTTTTTTACAATCAAGTTCAGCTTCTTATTGATATTTTGTCTGCTTTGGTTTATAAATTGTGAGGATGTAAGAATTTTTTCCCTATGTTTATATTTAACACCCTTTGGTGACAGCAAGTTTTAAGATATCTCTTGAATAATCAAATTTGTTAAAATATGAAACACAGAGCCTGGCAAAAAATAGATAATATTAGCTGAATGAATGCAACATACAGATTTCTGAGACAATCAATTTTTTAGAGACAGAGACTCAATTGTTTATATTTTTCTTCTGGGCCAAGTACAAATATTGCATAACAGTTACTACTTCTTTCTAGTAACTATCTTTTCTCAAGGTTTAAACGGAGGACAGGAATTGATATTTTTAAGAGCAAAAGCTTGATGTTTTTAGTCTAATAAACAAATATAAACCATTATTAGACATAAAAGTATGTCAAACATAGTAAGACTCTTACTATAAATACTCATTACTTTTTGATCCTAAAGATCAAACCTTACAGGATTACTGATAAAGTTAATGGCACATTTTTTTAACTCTCCAAAATATTTTTCATTTAAAGACCTTTTTTAACCACAGAATTTGTTGAGTACTTACGTTCTATTTATTGCTGATTACTCTCTTTCTATTTTTTTCTTTCTTTTTGTATCATGCCCATAGCAGCTGTTTCCCTAACCCTTACCCCAAACCACAGGCTTTCCCACGCTCCTTTTTTGGCTCCCATTTGGCACTGATCCTGACTTTGACAGATAAAACACGTGTCTGAATTGTAGTTACAGCCAAGCTGCAATCCATCAGGTTTTTCATAGGGGTGATTATGCTCATTTTACCCCCAAACAAGTTGATCGTTTTGTGATAAAGTATTTAGTTCACTTTGATAAGCCTTCGACCTCCTTTGAATGCCTCATTCCTTGGTAAACACGCTGGCGGATTACTTATAGGTTCTGTGGAGTCAGTGTGAGGGAAGCTCATTGGATATTAGAGTTGGGGACAGAGACAAAGAGGCTTCAGTGTTAGACAGAAATGGAGTTCAGTCCAAACTCAGACGCATACTAGCTTGTGATTTTGCATGGGATATTCTGTTTCTATAGCTTTCAATGTCCTTATGTATAAAAGGGGTAAAGACTACGTGCCTTTTGAAACTTTGATCCAAAAGGATTCATTTTGGTAGATCTGAAACTAATATGTGATGGACTTCATCACTGTTTCATTTAGAAATGTATAACCAAGGTTATTAGTTCTAAAGTATTAATACAATGCATCTATGGCTTAACAATATCCACAGCACAGTATCAACTTTAGTTGTAAGAACACTTCCCAGGTTGATGTATAGATGTGTGTGAAATCAGGGTGGACATGGAAGGAATAAGTGACTTAAATTCTCCCTTGTGGGCATCACCACCCTTGGATTTAAGGATCTGATAGTGAGTGGTCTAAATTGCACTGTAAAAAAAAAAAAACAAAAAAAAATGTTAGGTTTGTTTTCCTATGCAGTGTAATTGACAACTAAATTAAGTTGCTTTCTTGTGAGTTATGTTTATCATCCTGTTGTTCCCAACAGCTATTGAATACATTGTACGTGTTCAAGGAAGAAAAAATTAATGGTTTAATAAGTAAACTAATGAATGGTTTTAAGACACAAATTTAAATTCATAAATTTAAGACCTAATGGGATACAACCCACCTTTGTGTGTGAGTCCATGAGTGTGTGTATGTTTGTGTCATTAAATAGTTAAAATTTAAGGCCAGAATTAAACATTCAAAAATAATTTATTAGGCAGCCACCATATGCCAGGAATAGTAGAATAAATAACGTTTTCTGAAGTTACAGGTACTTTAAAGTACTCCAAATTTAGGAGTACTTCGCACATGCTATATAAAACAACTTAATTTTTTATTGGTGTGTATTTCAGTTACATCTTTTTTAAGCTTTCTCTGAATGACTTCATCACTTCTTAAAGCCCTTGAGAAATTGTGAAAAATTAGAATGCAGCTTATCTGATTTCTTAAATTTCCTAGAAAATGTCTTTAGATTATGTGAAAACTCCTTTTAGCCCAAGTATCTACATAAATGGACACTGTGGGCTATACTACTTGGTCACTTTTAATTAAGAAAGAACTCTCCTTTAGGAATTGATACTTTGTATAGATATAAAATTATTTCAATTCATATGAAATTCCTCAACTTCATATTCAAAGTACCTAAGTTGATAAATTGTGATTTTTTCTTATAAATTTATTGTATTAAGGCAATAAAATTGGTTCTTTTTATTTAAAACAAATTTTACCAATGATGATTGGAAACCCTTAAAGTGTATGTAATGTATATAAGTGATGAGAAACTTTGTTTCTGCAACTAAAATTAATGCTGTAATTGGACATTGATACTGTGACTAAATATATTTAATTTAACCCTTACCCCTATACATGATGTGTCATTACTTAGCAGAGTTATTTATGTGACATCATGTGGCAGTCTTTAATTTTTAGAACCAGTTTACTTTTCCAAAAAATAAATTGGCAGTACACAAAAGTACTGTTATAGAAAAAGATCATTTTAAGTCTGACATTAGAATGATATAATTTCCTTTTCTGTTTTACTTTGATTTTTAAAATTGGTTTATTTGGAAAAAGATTAGTAAAGCATAAATTAATATCTTCAGAAACCGATATATTTAAGAATATTTTACAAAATTACAATAGCAACCATAATCTTGAGAGGTAAGACTTAACCCTATTTTGAATTTCCTATGGAAGCAACTCCTAAATGAAAATTGTGGTGAATATGCCAAAAGCATGGACTTTTGTCTGGCAAAGGTTTTTTAAAACTTGAAGGGACATGAAGAAGCATATGAGTTCACCCAGCCAGTTCCAGCTAGAACTGCTTCTGAATTGTCCTATGGCTCATTTAGGCCATTAAAACATTGTGATTACCCTCTTAAAAGTCTGAAGGTAGTCAAGTGCTATACAGAGCAATAATAGTTAATGAAAAATGTAGGATAATAAACGGTGATATTCGTAGTGTGTCTGTGTTCGAGGCAATTTACTTACATCATCTCTGAATTTTGCTATAAAGATTAAACAAAGTTCATATAAATCACATATGTGCCTTGCACATAAATTTTATCTATCTACAAAAACAATAATGTCAATTATTATTGATTTAATTAAAAATTAGTACCATTAAAATAATAGAAAGCTAGTAGGTGGGAGAGCCTGGATTTGAATTTCAGACTGCCTGACTCCTAAGTTCATTCTCCATTTCACGGAATAATTCTAGTTTTCCCATGTAAGAATCTAGGATGGTCAAAAATGGTCCCCAGACCCTCCCTGTAAGTGGTCTTCCACGTCAGACTTTTGGAATGGAAAAAAGTTAGCTTATGACCTTTTTGTAACTGCCTCTCACTAGTTATTGGGTTTAGATCAAGTTATTTAGGTCAGTTTCTCCTTCGGTAAAGTGAGAACACTAAAAATACCAACCCTAGATGTGTTGCGAGGATTGAATGAGATAATTCATATGCATTGCTGAACACAAAGCCTGGCACGTAACAGGCACTCAGTAAAGCTTAGCTGTTGTTGCTTGAGGTCTGTGCGTCATGACTGATTGCCTTGGCTATTAGTGCTCAGCTTATGCATAGCTCAGTCATGTGCACCCATCTCAATGGTAGGTTTTTGTGAACTAACCTCACCTCTGGCTGCATCGTAATGTTTTTCTAATATTCTGGTGATATACTCATCCATTGCATTTAAATTTTATTTAATATAGTTACCTATTAAAAAGATGATTGGCTTAAATTCCTTGTGAACTAAGAAAGCAAACAAAAGATAACTGAAAATAATGTTTTGTCAATTTTTATGTAGTACTTTTTTCAAATCTTTTATATTGTACTTGGGATGGTGTATTTTGATTGATATTGTATATTTTTAAATTAACAGTATTTTATAACTATTTTCTATGACATTAAAAGTCTACAGATATCACCTCTGTGCTTCTTAATATTCTACATATGATTGTGTCATATTTAAGCATTTTTTTCTCTTGTTGGGCTTGTCTATTATCTCTAGGTTTTGTCAGTATAAATAATGCCTAAGTGATTATTTTAATAAATCCTTATTTGCATTTCAGATGTTTTTTCCCTATACATTTCTACATGTGGGGTTATAGATTAAAGAAACTAAGGCCTCTGTTCTTTAAAATAATGGCTTACAACCTAATAATCTGAAAAGAAAATTTCTTTTAAAAATCCTAGAACAGTGATTTTTTAAAGCGCTCTGTGACATCTTCTTTGGGGTTGCTATTGAAAGGAGAGAGCTATACCCTGAAGGTAACCTCTTTTCATGTTCTTTCTTGTTATACCAAGTGAAACTGTGTTCTTTAATAACAAGGATGCATTTCAAAATATCAGATTTGATAAAAAAAATCAAGGTGGGTGGGTTGCTTCATATAGCTAATGTTTTATTTCATTTTATAATAAAATATAAATATTAAATTTGTTGTCCTATTTTAAATACTCATTTGATACTGAACACCACAAATATTTATTTAATAAATAATTTAAAACTAGACATCAGCTATCCGATTAAGTTTAATATTATTGCAAGAGACAGTGGCATGGGGTAGTTTTAGGAACTTTTTTTTTTTAGTCAGGTGAAGAATATTTTACTGACTTAACTGTCACCGAAATTCCTCTTAGAAAAAGTATGGAAAGTATTTAGATATTGGTGAAAGCATGGAGGAAACAGCCTTCTACCAAAGGGCTTGGGTATCACATGAAGCCAGGGCTTCAGAGAAGAGAGAAAATGTCTACATTAGAGAGAGACAGAGAGAGAGACTATTTTGGAATATTCTTGGCAATTTGCAGAAGAGTTAGGGGAGGAGAACTACAGAGGACCAGGGCTGGCAGAAACCTGCTGTGTGTCTCTTACCTCCAAATCGCCCCATCCTCTCCACCCTCCAAACTCAGTCAAGTCTCATTCATGGATGCTTGCTTCCAAGTTTTATGTTATTTTTAACATGGGAGAATGATCTGAGCTTCATACTGGGGTTGATGTGATGTGGGGTAGAGGCAACCCTGGAATAAGCTAGCATCCTTGGTCAAGGGTCAAGTTGGGTCAGGAACTTTCAGCTGAATGTGGAATGTGAGGGGCATTCAAGGAAATTCTTCATGGATCGCAAGGGAGAGGGAGGCCCAGGTGAAGACTTGGTTATGTGACTTTTCAAGAGCACTGTATAGGCAGCACAAGCCTTACTTGTCATTGTCGTATGGAATAGAGTCCCCGAAGGATTGGCTGCAACCAGTTCTATGTGAGGTCCCTCTGAATGCGTGCCAGGTTTATCTCTAGAAATACAAGCATTTAGACATTTCTGGGTTAAGGTGTGATCATTCCACTTTGCCCTCAGATTCTAGATAAGTTATTGGGCAACAAAAGGATGAATGTCTTGCCCTTTATTCATATGTTCTAAATCCAACAGGCATTTGAACTGTATATTTTAAAAGAAATATGGGAAGTGTAAGTATATGAGAGTTAGTCTTATTCAATATTATCCCAAGGAGTAGAACTAGGACCAAAAAATAGATGCTTTTTCTTTTCTTTTTTCTGGTCACTGGAGGTGTTCAAGAGCTGAAACACAGTTTGCTGGGGATAAAATAGAGGACATTGAAATGGTAAATCCACAATAGTGTTGATAAATAGAATAGCTATATTGGATAAATGTATACATTCTGTGAGTCTTAAAATGGTTTAAAGTATCAAATTAGCCACTTTAAAATACTATGGCATTGATTTTTAGGCACATATGTTTGTATACTTTCCAGTGTTTTTTTTAAAGTTGATTTTTCTGCTATTTACTTTTGCCTTTGTGTAAATATAATTTTAGTGTTTTGATGTTCAGGAGCCATTTTATACTAATAGTAGCTCTAACTTTGATGATCAAAGAAGTTAATGTTTTTTACATGTCTTTATCAGACTTAAATCTGTGTTCATACCAGAGAACAACTCCAGACTGTGAGACTATTCTGTTGGCTATGAGGTTTGTTGCTTTAATTGCAGCCAAGTTAATCTGTAGAATTTAACAATTATGCTGCTGTCTGTCTTAAGAGTTTATAACTCTGGTATAGAATAAGCAAATAGCATAAAACACTTGGACCCGTGTGTGCTGCTCAGAATTTTATTGGTAATAATAAAAAAAAAAAAAGACATGCTCACTTTTGTGCTTGGGAACAGAATCTGTTTCTAACCTTTGCTATTAACAGGAAGTGGGAGAGGTGAAATGAGGCTTGGTTTTGTGGCTGGGCCAGGTCACTCTGTGTTCCTGAGAGTGGTATTCAGGTTTCATTTCTGTCTAGCTTCTTGTTCCTTTGAATAGCTGGCCTTTGAAGTCCTAAAAACATAGATTGGTAATGAGCAACGTAAAGTAAAGAGTAGGCAAATATTTGGAAAATTCAAGCTCTGAGAATAGCCTGCCTAGGATAATTTGGCTCACACTGGGTTATAGCTATATTTTCCTTTCCCAGCTAAATTATGAACTTTTACTAATATAATAGTATAAATTTTCTGTATAATATTCATTGAAAGTTTCAACTTTTCCTGTGTTTTTTGAGTAAGATGCTATATTTATTTTTAAATTTTAGGGTAGCACTAACTATCTAGTCTATTAAAAAGATGATCTAGCCCATGAAGTGATTTTTTTTTTTTTTTGGAAGTACAAACGGATATCAGAGAAAGAAATCTAATATAATTTTTAAATTATATACTGGATCTAATAACCTTTGTATAAAAATAACCTAAACATTTTATTCTATTTGTCATTAATGAGTACACTCATTATAATATATACAGTGTCCTATTTTGGAAAATATTAATTTCTGTCAGAAAAAAGCCATAATTCAATAAAGACTTATTTTCACCAAGGCCACATTCTAAAATAGAAGGACATGACTGTAGACTTAGGTGAATTCTAGAGAATCTTTCACCACCAAGGTTATATTGTCTTCTCCTTCCAAGAAACTAAAAACAAGCAAATTTTGTTAAATAGTCCCAAAGGAAAGATATAATATGAATATTTTTATATATTTAGGAATATATGAATTTTAAAAGGCAATCTCAGTTATTAGCATATTTATATCCTGCTTTGGAGATAATTCATAAAACTAAAGTTTATTCTTTAGTTGTGACTGTCAGACTATAACACATAGATGTTTTTTTGGAGAATACAATTTTTTAATACTGATAACTTTAATTTGTTATAGCAATTATGTTAGAGTAATAGTTTAACATTTCAGTGGCATGATATTAAACTCGAAATACTAGAAATCACTGGAATGTATAGGCAACAAAGCCTGCATTGGTTTTAGTTATTTTTGGTTTTATATAGTGCTAAATTATGCCATACTCTGTATTCATTTATCCAAATGTATTTATATATAAGATTTTAGCAAAGTATATGTATTTATAAACTATACAGAGGAAATGTATGCAGATTTAAAATAGAGCGCTTATAAATCCTTGTATCTTCTTAAATATGAAAGTTATAAAAATAATGAGAATTAGATATATCTGTCAGGAACTTAGTTTTTCCCCCCAATTTCTCTCTTTCTGTCTCAGCCTCTCTCTGTCTGTTTCTCTCCAATGGATACAATGTACATACTCATGCATATGCACACATCTGTCTTGGTTTACTTCTTGAGACTTTAATCCTGAAATGTTTCACACTACACATACAGCTAAGATCAAAGTGTTCTTTTTAAGAGCACACTTCTCATAATGCCTTGAACTTGTTTTTCTGTGGCAGAGGAAAACAACCTCATGCACCTGGACAAACAAAGGTGTTCCTTCAAAAACAGACTTTCAGAATCATTAATTCTGGTTTAGAAATAATTACGAAGGTTAAGTGGACTCTCATGCGTGAGGTTTTCGAGCTGGCGAGGGGTGGATCTGTGATTTGCTTCTCTCTTGTTTTTGCCTTTCCTATGATATTACTGTGCCTCCTCTTAAAAGTTTGATCCCCTTTGTAGCAAGTGAGCCAGAGACAGCCCTCCAGCTTGCTGTAGCCTCCCAGTAGTATGCAGGGCCAGCTGGCTGCTGCCCTGACACATCCCAAGGTAAGGCCACCGATGGTAAAGGTTGGAATGGAAGGTGGATTTTTTATGCATTTGCATGCTAGAGATGTAGAAAGAGCATTTAGTACATTTATTAATAACCGAGTGAGAAAAGACTAGGATGTGAGTAGAGCAATTGTGTTTAGCGTAAGGATGAAGAAATAGCAGTGTCTTTCGGTGAAGTGGAAGTTGGTGAGAGATAATGCAAACTAGAAGTAGAAAGTATTGGATTTTTGTATTTTTTACCATAGCCATAAATACAGTATTAAGAAAAAAGTAGGTATTATCAAAGACAAACTTTTAAAGGATAATTTTTAGCTTGAAATTTTTAATACGTTGTGTTAATCATATTAGTTCTTACTGTATTATAGAATGGCTATAAAATAAGGTGGTCAGTTTTTAGTTGTTAAGAAAGGAAAGAGTAGGAAGGGGAAGAGGGAGTATTAATGGAGACATGAGCTGGAACAAAGTGTTTTGTGCCTTTGATTGTGGGGGGTGGATAATTTATACCAGTAGACCTCTCACTTTCCTTCCTGTTTTTCTCCCTCCTTCTCTCTTTTAATTACTTCCCTTAGATCACAAGTTTTTATTTTAGTAGGGAAATTATTCCATAAATACAAATAGTTGGAGAGGAACATATGTGAATTGCTGACTACTCTGTACAAACTAAGAATCCAACATGTGTTCATGATTTTGTTTTATAAAACAAATTCCATCATTGCAAGTTATTTACATAAAGTCACAGGTGAATCAACAATGATGTGGTCCTATCCTTGAAAAACAAAAAATTGTTTGCGAGGTGGCGTGGAATAATGTGTACACCTGCCTTATGGGTGTAAATCATTGGAACTTCTAGGTATACATGTCAGAATATGTACTTATTGGAAAATCATAGAAAAATATAATTCCATTGTATTTTTCCATTACTCACACTGTAGAGTAAACCAAACAGCCAATAACAAACTTCTATAAATATTAACAATGGTTTATAGTAAGCCCCAGAATATCAACAATTATTCTATTGCCATTTTTTTTTTTTTTTTTTGAGACAGAGTCTCGCTTTGTTGCCCTGGCTAGAGTGCCGTGGCGTCAGCCTTGCTCACAGCAACCTCAAACTCCTGGGCTTAAGCGATCCTACTGCCTCAGCCTCCCGAGTAGCTGGGACTACAGGCATGCGCCACTAGTATGTCCGGCTAATTTTTTTTCTCTATATATTTTAGTTGGCCAGATGATTTCTTTCAATTTTTTAGTAGAGACGGGGTCTCGCTCTTGCTCAGGCTGGTCTCGAACTCCTGACCTTGAGCGATCCACCCGCCTCGGCCTCCCAGAGTGCCAGGATTATCTATTGCCATTTTAAGGCAGTAGATCATGATGCAATGGCAATAGGATTCCATCCTGAACCCTGTTCATCATGGTACCCATGTTGTGCTTTGTCTGTGCACAGCACAGCGATCATACTTCAAAGCCAAATGAGGACTTAGCATGCTCAGGAAATTCTAGTGATAAGATGCTTTTAGTTTTCCTGGTACAATATGGAGCACTTAGTCTTAGGCAAAAATGACAGACTATGGAATCCTGTGTCATTCATTTGAAAGAACTAACAAAACAACATGTTTTTAGATAACCTTGGATTAATAGGAACACATATGGATTGCCAAAAATATCAATTTAGAACATTTAAAGAGGCACACTCCTGGATTGCTGTAAGTGACCAATAATGTCTCGTGGTAATGCATGTTTTTCGGAGTAGTTCTGTCATTAATCACCAAAGTGGTGACATACATAAAGCTGGTGGGGTTCCTTCCACCAGGAGGTGAGTACTAAAGAAGTTGAGTGATGTTTTTTTTTTTTCATCATACAGTGTTTCTGGTGGTCCTGCCTCCTTCTAATCTTACCATGTTTCGCTTCTTAGAGAATATTTCACTTTTTAAAATGAAGTCTCATTATGATTTAATTAATGGTTTGTTTTATTGCTCTAAGGAACTTTGTGACTTGTAAGTACGATTTACATGTATGTATATTTGTTATGAATAAATTCATTTATAAAATTAACATTTAAAAAGAGCTAGCACTTAGCATAGGCCAAACATTATTCTAAGAGCTTTACAGATACTAATTTTCTAATCCTTTCAACCACCCAAAAAAATGACCTTTGTGTTTAGGATTGAATGTAGAGTCATGCTCAGAATGTCTATGACCTATTTCTGTGTTGCCTATCATGGTTCTATTTAAGGGAACTAAGAAAAACACGTAGAAATATAGAAATATGATCTATTACTTTGTTTCCCCAGTGTCTGGCACAGTGCTTATTTCACCATGTTTTTATTAAAGGTAGAGAGGCAGCATATACAATGATTATAAGCCTCAATTCTGGAACTAGACTACCTGGTTTTAAAACCTGGCTCTGCCTCTTACAGGCTGTGTGATTTGCAATAAGTTACTCAGATTGTCTATGCTTCAGTGTCTTCATTCGTTAAAGGTGTATAATAATAACATCCACTTTATAAAGTTGTTAACCAGATTAAATAATTTTTAAAAATAATTTTAATGCCCTTAGAATAGTGACTAGCAAAATATAGCAATAAGTAATAAAATATGTAAGTATGTATTTGAATATTTGAGACTTCTTCAAAGGAAAATACTAAATTCTGTTGATGACATTTTTAAGTAATTAGAATGGCAACTAGAAGAGATTTTGTAACAAAATATAGTGGATTTTCCCACATATTTATCCTTCTCTCGAGCAGCTACAAATCTGAGCTTTCTACCTGTTACTGGAGCTAGTGGTTGCTGGCTCCGAGTGAGAAGTGAATATGAAAATTTTCAGTTTGTGAAAAACATCTGGAGGTTTTACTTGACTACAAACTTAATTTGAGCCAACTGTATGATGCAGCTGCTTCAAAGAAAAAAAAAAAAAGAAAACAAAACCCCTTAAGACTTCCTTATGCAGTATAAATAGAAATAAGAGTGTCCACGTCATGGGAAGTAATATCTTTGACGTACTTCACACTGGCCGGACCACAATTGGAATACTGTGTTCTGTCCAAGACATCATAATTTTAGGAAGGACATTGACAAATGAGAGTGCCAGAAGTCTGGAAATCATGTAAAAAACGGAGGAAGTGGGACTGTGTAGCCTAGAGAAGAGAAGACTAACAGGAACTCAAACACCTGTCTCCAATTATTTATAAGGTTGTCATTAAAAAAAAAAGGACACACTTATGTATTCTAGAAAACAAACATAGAATCAATATAATGAAAGCAGCATGTATATTTAGACTCAATATTAAAGGGGAAACACGAATAGCTAGCTCACTGTTCTCCTTAATAATGGGTACCAATACTGGGTCTTGCTGGAATATTATAAGAATTCCTGTATATAGTTGAAGCTTAGATTCAATTATGTTCACTAAAGTAAAACTTATGCATTCATATCCTCATTGGGCTTGAGCAGTAAAGAAGTTAGATTCCTGGAAGATTCATTAAGATTTAAAGGCTGTTATGTGATTGCATGGATGGTTAAACTTAGACTTGATGGCGCACGATTGGCCACTCCATGAAAGGAGTAAAAAGTCTATACGATTGCTTTACTTTTATTTGGTCTAGTTTTGAAATCTTATTTAAGGGTGGATCAAGGAACACTGGATGGTCAGGGGACACAGGGAGATATGAAATTTTCCCAAATTTCAGAAAATCTTCTAATTTAGGTTCAGGAGGTTATTAAGAATTCTTTCTATGTATGTCAGCAAAAATAGTTTGATAAAGGACCAATTGAGAATTGTATGGTTTTGGGATCTGATCAGAGAAAACACATAGTGCTTGTCTCTAATCTCTAGTTGCTTTTAATCTAAGAAGGCTAGAAATGTTGTGTGCCTTTGAATTTTATATATGGACAATATTTGAGGTTCGTGCCAGTACACTAAGGGTTCTCTTTAAGGATTGAGTAAAATGAATGCATTACTGGGAAATGTCATAGAAGGTAGCTATGGTATTGTTACTGAGCAGTGGGCTCACTGCCCAATGTACATAGAAGCCAATACTATGGCATCAGCTTTTGAGAGAATTAAAAGCTTTATTGCAAGTTGACTGGCAAGGGGACAGGAGACAAAACTCAAATCTGTCTCTTCTATCTGGGATTTGGGGAACGTTTTATGTGTTAGGGAGAGGACAGGTTGACATGTGGAAGCACTGGCAGGGCAGGTTTGATTGGAAGGACTTCAAACAAGACTATGTATGGTAAGACATGGATATGGGTCTTATCACCAGACAATCCTAGACAGTGGACCCCTTGCTTTTGAAAGTATTCTAATGTTCAGGTTCTGGTCATGTCTTGACCAGGGAGGAGGTGAGACTTTAGTTCTGGTGTTATTTGAGGTTGAAGTCTTTGCGCATGCTCCGGCTGCATGACTTGCAACTTCTTGGCTCTGTGCCTGTAAAATAGCTTGACATCTCATTATTAGCAGAGTAGGGCCAGTTAGAACTAGTCTGGAGGATACAGTATGGCCTTGGAAACTGACTTTGTGTTTTATAGATATGTATCTGTTTTGGTATTTCATTCTTGTATCTTCAGATACACTCTTCTTATGGTTAGATATGTGCTCACTAGATCTTAGAACTCATTTAAATTCATCTTGTCAAAATATCAGTCTTTATTGAATTAATGTTACCAAGTTTCAGATATTAGCTTATGTTCAATTTCTGCAGTTTATTATAGTTTTTTGACAAAACAATAAAATAGACTTCATAATTTTATATTTTTTCATAGGAGAAGGTAATTTAATTTCATTCTGCAAATTTAACCATATAATGCATGTATTTCCACATAGGATAGTCTGTGTGAAACAAAATATTATCTAAACCCAGAATTCAAAAGGCACATTCATTTTTTTTGGTAATGTTTGATAATGAGTTTGTTATGACCTGGAACATATTGTAGTCATTCCAAATCATTCTAGTCAATAAAGAATTCCTTACTCATCTTTGAAACAGAAGTAGATACATCTTAGGAATTGTTCCTATGCATCCACTTATGTGGTTGTGTCTAAATTGGAAGGAGATCATAATCCCAAAAGACACAATCCCAAATGCTATCATCCCAAATGTTGAAATCCTGAAAATATAATTCTGGAATATAATAATTAAAAAGTCTTTAAAAGATAATTTATTTACATTTTGAAAAGGGAATTTATTTGAGAAACATATATAATCAAAACATGACAGAACACTTCATAGGTCACATATACAATAAAGTAGGCAATAATACCATACATATATTTGCAAACATAAACACTCAGATATACTAACGACAGCTGTGCCGATATAACAGTTATGGGCAGATGAACCATATTCATAAAGAAATAGGTCAAAAAGGGAAAGGCGTAAATGCATATCACTGTGGTTGGTAATTGTGTGCATTCAGCTTTATAACTGCGGTCATCTGAAATGCTGTGACAGATAACCTAAGTCTTTTGATGAGATCGGTCAAAAACTGCAGTGGGTCACCACTACATCTGCAGTTGCCCAAAGAGTCAAGATCTTGAGAAATTTTATTTTTCACAAATGTAGATATACAAAAGGACATCTCTTCATTTATTAAGAAAGTCTCAATGTTTTTACAGGCACACGCAATGCTTACAAAGTCAATATTGTGATAATGCACTTTCATGTAGTCAAATTTGCAAAAACTACATAAAATGAATTAGAACCCTATAAAAGTCTCTACACAATTTATATCTACAGTATTAGAAATGGTATGAAGATGAAATATATAGCATAGCAAATTGCTTTACCAGGTTTCTAGGTATTCCTTAATCCAGTCAAGTTGACAACTAAAATTAAGTCCATAAATATACCCCTTGGCACCCATACGTATCTCCTTAAAGCATTCTTAATTTTTAAATAAAGGCAATAACAAAGTAATAGTTCTACCTAACATGATGCAACTGTCCTGTGATTGTGATTTCAGGATTTCAGACATTAGGGCTTTTGATCTTTGGGGATATCAACATTCAGGATTGTGTCTTTTGGAATTGTGATCCAAACCTGTCAAATGAGCACTACAAAAAGGAGTCTTAATTACTAAAATATTTTCTTAAAAAAACACCAAACTTGTTTTAAAATAATCTCACTTGTAAAATGAAAAGATTATTAGGCAAATATTGTAACTGGGACATGTGGAAAATGTTGACTGTAAATAACATTGATGTCATTAACTTTTCCCTTTCCTGTCCTCTTAAAATTCTGCCACATGAATGCTTCATTAGGATCTCTGAGGAAAATGATATTAGTTGATAGTATAAATAAGCATTTAATTAAGTAATGATTTTGAGTATAATTGAGTTCTATTGCTTAATGTTGGCATTGGTAAGTGTAGATCAGAAAAATAGCATACATAGGTTTGGTTTTTGATTTCTTTCTCTTTTCTTCAGTTACTTTTTTGGCTATATTGTCTTATTCTTAACCCTTCTCTCAAATTGTTTCCTGGTAGAGTGCTGCAACTTACAGTCCTTTTTCAAATGGTTAAAAATTAGAGAGAATAGGGGTATGGGCCTTCTGATATGAAAACCATCTTGGAATGCAAGGCTGTTTAAATGTGCATGTTGTGTTGGTCACATCTGTGTTTGGGAGGCTCTATGAAATGCTCTCCTAAGCCAAGATCAGTTTTCACCCTGTAAGGAGGGAAAATGATCCTAAGTATTATATGGGCTCATTTTAAACGAAAAGGTAAGTTTCATTGAATGATCACTTTATTGAGCACCTACTACATCCAAAACATGTTGAGAGGGAGGGATTATAAAAGAGAAAGTTGATATACATAGAGAGAGATATAGATATATAGATATATAGATAGATTTGGCCAGTAGAAAGAGCATGTTTACTTTTTTGTGGTTATTCTTGTTGATGTTTTGGTTTTTATTGCCATCATTTCACTTTCTTGTTTTCTTTCAAATACTGAAACATCAAATCCATGTTCCATATATCTTGGAGGCTGATTCTTATTTTGACATCCACCCAGCACCCAAATGCCAACATCTGCTACATTTTGCCGTATGGCTTTAAGCTTGAACTCCGAGATGCCCCAAATATTTTTAAAATTTATTTGTGTACATTTTCAAAATAACCTTCCTTTGAGTCCTCAGTTTTATGTGAACTGTAGTTAAACTCTTTTTTCCATGACTTGTAGCATATGGTATTTAACTGTTTGCTAGTGTCGCTTTTTTAAGTAAACATATTTGTACAAAGGCATTTTAAGAGAACAGTGCACTTAATCAGAGAAACTCCTCCAAGGTGACTCTACTGCTTAAACATGGTATAAAGACAAAAATATATTTGACTTAGCACATTGTTTCACTGTCTTTCAAAGTTCATCAAAATATGTGACCTTTGGGAAGGAATAAGCATTTAAAAGTTTTGAAGGCAAAATAACCTTTTTGACTTTTTGTCTCCAAGTATCTGCCCCTAACAAAAGAGAATCAAATCAGCTGGCTTTACCCTCAACCAGGATGCACTTTTAAAAACCATCTATTGCATGTGATTTGAAAATGTAATCAAATGTAATTCTAGGATTAGAATTTTCTGACCAATAGAATATGAATTACTTTCCATAAATTGTGCCTATGTGTCATTTTTCATATTTTAAAGAATCTACTGAATTCCTCACATCTTTTACCTCATCCAGATTATCACAAAGAAAGGGCATCTAGCATTTTTTAATTCTGTTAGCCCTGGGACAACAAATTCATACTAATATTGCAATGCATATTCACTATTCTAATCATGGCTTCTGAGAGTGCAATTGTGTGAAGTGTTAGGCATGTTAGCTGAATCATAAACACAGCTGCACACATTTAGAGGGTGATTAGAGATGCCATTTGTAAATCAGATATGTTTGTCAGAGAATAGTTTGGAGACTTGCTCCAAAACATACAGCTAGTCAGTGGCCATGTCATGATCATTGCCCAGGTTTTCTAGTACTGTGGTCTAGGGCTCGTCCTGGGAAATCAGGTGATTGGACCCAGTGTGCAATAATGAAACAAGTGTGCGAACTCTGATCTTTTCAGCCATAAAATGTCTATAAAATAAGCATTTCAAAACTTGGAGGAGGAATTTAGTGGCTGAAATGCTCAAAGGTAATGATCGTGTTTGTCCTTATGTGACCTGCAACAAAATGGTAGTATGGCTAGAGAGTGGAGTCTTGGGTGGTCCTTGGGTCTAGACAGAACTGGACTCAATCTTGGTCCTGCTATTTACTAGAATTGTGACCTTGGGCAAGTCATTTAAATGCTCCAAACTCTAATTTCTTCGTCTATAAAATGTAAAATGGTTAAGATGTCCTTATTGCAATGTTTTGGTGAGAATTAGAGACGCTGTATAGATAGCACCTACCACAGTGCATCGTGCATGATTTTTAAATTTTGAAAAGTGATACCATCAACAACTTCTCCTGAAAGTGTAAAAAAAAAGTGATTATTAAGCCATTTCAATATTTTAAGTCATTTGTTAAAATTCTGCTAAAATGGCACAATAATGTTATCATAGGCATATATGATAATCAGAACATATCAGACAATTTATTGGTCCACTAGCTATTTATATTTACGTGGGGGCAACTTTTACCTTTAAGAAAATCAAAGAAACATAAAACTAACGATTACTAAATGTTTGGAGAAGGGACCGTGTGATTCATTTTGAAATTTTTGATACAATTCCTTGGTATTATTGAGAATCTGTTTTTTACCCAAATGGAAAATGTTTATGTTATGTTTAGGAAGCTGCTCTTTTGCTTAAACACCAGTCAAATGCCTTCAGTAAAAGGCAGATACTGATTGCTTTGGAAGATGATGTGAGCATTTAGTCTTTAGCACTAGGTCAGATTTCAAGGCTTGGAAAGCAGAACATACTTAAATCATTTCAAATATGGAAGCTTAAAAAAACTACTAGTTTAAGAAGTGTTTTCTAGATGTTTAAACATTTTACACAGTATGAACTACTTAGTAATGTAGGAGAAAATTAATAATTATTTCTATATGTCTAGATTTAAACCACTACTAACCCCTCATATCCCGGCATCATTCTGGGATTTTCCTGTGCATGCTTAAATGTCATCTCATGCAGTTGGCTGCATCATCTTGCATAGTTTGAAAAGCACTGAAAGCTGCCAGGAAACTGTCAGTTTGCATCCAGGTGTTCTGAATGCTGGTGAGCGATTTACACTGTGCTGCTTTCGTAAGAACAGGTGGCCCAGTGGTCTCCCCATGTCTAAGCTCTAACAAAGGTTAGTGTGCACAAATGGCTCTTGGCCATGAAGGGATGTGGTGATCCACAGGTGCTTTACAGACTCAAGATCTCAGTGGCTTGAAGCATTCCATGCCCTATATTAATATTCTTGGGTCATTTGCATTTTCTGCCAGTGGTTCCTCCGAATACCATATGCCATGAAACTAATGTTCCCTGTAGCTCCCTCTAATGGGCCTGGCAGACATTACAGTCTTGGAAATTTCCATGTGTGTCCCAGAGATAAACAGTAACAGGGCCTGTAATTGAAAGTGTAGTTAACTGCCAAGCACTCTTCATCTCTGCTTTTATTCCTCCTTTATGAAAAGAACAAATTATCTGAAAAGGAGCAGAAAACCCACATGTATTTTAGTTTAAAGGATTGTAATAATACAGTAAGGATTTTTGACCCCTCATTGTCCTGATGTTGGGGAAAGTGGCAGAGGGTAAACCCCATACTGATATAATTTGGTTTATATATTACCTTGGGCACAAGTTCTGAAAAACTGCTTTAAAATATATAAAGTAGAAAAGGACAATCTTGTTGAAATTTAGAAGATGGTATTCATACCAATGATTAGTGAAGACAGAGAATAAAATTGGAAATCTTTATTACTAATATTTAAATGCTACACTGAGAAGATTCTTTTGTGTTTGTGTTTATTTCTGCCTCTCCTACTACATCAGGGTTTACACACAGAGAGAATCCTACAACAATGTCTATATTCAATGAAACTCTAATGCAACACATGAGTACTTCACTTTGTTGTTCTTTGTGCCATGGAGATACCTATCCCAGGGCGGAAGGAAACACTCATGGTTCTTGGTGGAGCAAATTCACAAACTATGATCTTTAGAAAGCTATTTGTTTTAATCAAATAAGTTTTTGTTGATATTAATAACTTGACGTAATCTCCTAGTTCTCTCTAAACACCATGCCTTAAGTGAAGCCTGTATATTCTAACCAGTTTTGTCTGAAGGAAAATTGTCTGTTTTGTTTTGGAGATGAATGACCCAACTTTTCAATTCTTTGTTTTGGGGGTAGGGTGCACTGTATTTACTAGTGGGGCGCAAAAGTAATGCACCACACTGGAAGGAAGGTCTGTGAAACCATGAAAGTGAGCAAGGTTGAAATGGGCTGCTGTACAGAAATTTAGCATTTTATTCAAAAATACTGCATTTTGCCAGGAATCATTCCCTGGTGTTTATATAAGCATTAGCTAGTGCCTGAGTCCCTGTGCACTTCCATTCCCTACTTTTAGTATATATGAACACAATTGCACTCAACTTGAAAGAAGTGTGTTGTAGCAAAGGTAATATTTTTGGCCTCTTTCTATTGTTGGTTTGCTGCTATGTGGAGAGTGATAAGGTTGGTGTAAAATCTACCTTAAATTCATGTTCTGAACAGGGCTGCAGATGTCTTATTCCTTAGCTCCAGGCAAATCACTGTTTCTGGGCTGCAGTTACTTAAATATTCTGGTTTGTTGGAAGATTTTTTTAAACAAAAATCTCTATTCTATCCTTCTAGTTCTAAGAGAGTAATACCCCCCTCAGATTGTCTCATTTGTGGGAGGAAGCATTATCTGCCTATCCTCATTACTACCTGTATGTAAAGTTTGCATATTAATTTATTTGCCATTCTATAATTCTGTCTAAAACAGGTCAATTATATGTTTTGAACATAAAAGATACAGAATGAGATGAGGCTATGTAGGGAGAATGAATGAACCAAAAACAACAAAATAAGTTTCGTATATTTTAATTTCTAAAAAGTTTCTCCAGGAAGGTTTATAAGATGATTTTTTGTTATTGTTCACTGAAATATTGTTCTGCCCTGTAGGTTAATGTGAGGAAAAAAACATTCTCATCGTTTGAGAGGATGAAGATGCTGCACATAATATATATAATGTTGGAGATAAAAGATTTCACTAGCTCCCTGAACTTAGAGTATTAATAATTTACATAGCTGCCTTTCTGAGATGGGTTTCTTATGTTTAAGATGGGGACATTTGAGTGACTTTGAGGATTAAATTAAATCAAAAGGGTTAATTTAGTGTTAGGGCACCGTGCCTGTCAAATAGTGACTGGTCAGCAAAAAACAAAAAACTGCATACACACATCACTGCTATTTAGACACACATGTAGCTATACTATGTCTAAATTTTCCATGGTATTAGATTATGTTTCAATTCTTTGGAATTCAATTAAAAAAAACAAACTAAACTAACAAGTCATGAAATCCAAGATAATCTGTGTGCTTTATAGTCTCAGTTATAGATAAACCTTTGCAAAGAAAATGTGTTCTTTTAATACGTTAGTTTAATAATACATTTTGCAATTGCTATAGGGTTCAAAAGTTTCTACTTACTGAGAATTAGAGCAAAGTTTTAAAACAAATGAGATTGAGTGACCTAGTGACCAGACTTCAAGTATTAATCTGTACGCACTTTTAAAATGCTTAGTCAGTTAGCAGCATGATTTCTTTCTTCTTCACAAATCATTTGCAAAAAGCAGTGATAATATACTAATGATAATAAGATATTTTAACTAGAAAAGATGTGTTTATTTACAGATGAAAAAGCAAAGGCCTAAGGTGGTTGACTGATTTGCTTAAAGTCACACAGAAGTAGCTCTGATTTCCCAGTTCACCAGATACGTAGGTACTCTTTTCTATGACAAAAAAGCAAAAGATTTACTCTCTAAAAATTATTGAATTCTCTATTATGTGTCTAGGATTACATGAGATGCTGGAAAATTTCTTAAAGAAAAAAAGGAAGAGTGGGAAGTGGGGAGGTATTAGTGAAAAGGTACAATGTTTTAGTTATCTAAGATGAGTAAGTCCTAAATATCTACTGTAAACCATATTGTCTACAGTGAACAGTACATGCTGTATTGTATACTTAAAAATTTGCTGAGAAGGTAGATTTTATGTTAAGTGTTCTTGTTGCAAAAAAATTATAAATAAGGTAGGAAGAAACTTTTGGAGGTGATGGATAGGTTTATGGCAGGGGTGGGGAATCTGTGGCCTTAAAGCCAAATGTGGCTTTCTAGGTCCTTAAATGTGGCCTTTTGACTGAATCCAAATTTTACGAACCAAACCTTTTATTAATACATTTTTATTCATTGTTTATATTTTGATTTTATTTTTAAAATGAACGTATTTAAAGTACCAAAGAATACATTAAGTTTCAACGAAATAACCCTCCCAGATTGACTGGCACAGTTAGAACATTAGTAACCCATAAGGGCTAAATTGATGGCTGCTACAGTCATGATTTAGTTCTAAGTTCCCCCGCCTGACTGGCACCACTACCACAAGGTTGGTTAGTGAGAGTTTATGGGGGTTGAGTATGCCAGTGTGTTATCAGCTTTTGACAAGGGTGCAGTGTGTTTCTGTTTGAAGTGGAATTTGTGAATAGTTGCACAGCTCGACAGTATTTTTTAATTCTGTCTGCTTAACAGCCCATCATGTCAAAAAGACCAAGAGAACACTAAAGGAAGAAAACAGATTCTTCAGTGAGGTTTTGGAATTGCAATATTATCTTGTTTCTGCTAATGATAAGATGATTTGCTTGCTTTGTGATACTGCAATATCAACATTAAAGAAATTCAGTGCTCATCAGCATCGTAACACTTATAAGGAACGCACATATTTTAAATTAGAGGGAGAGGTGCAAAAGGTTGTATTGCAGAAATTAAAAGATGAAAATCAAAGGCAAAGACAATTCTTTCAAGTAGCAATAAGACCTGGAAATAATGCCACTGAAGCAACTTATAAGGTAGTTCATATACTTGGGGGAAAAAAGAGAGCCATTCAATGATGTAGAAGTTGTAAAAGAATGCATTGTTGAAATTGTAAGATGCTTAGACCCTGATAACATTTCAAAATACAAACAACTGCCTCTTTCAAGGAGAACCGTAACTGACTGACCACATGAATTTGCCTTCAACTTAACAGAACAACTTCATGCAATACTTCAAAAGGAAAATATATGTTATTCATTTGCTTTGTATGAATCAACTGAAACTACTGACTTGGCACAGGTTTTATACTTCATTCAGGTCATAACAGAAGATTTTCTTTGCTACAAAGAGTTACTTGCTTTGGGCACTCTTGCGAACAGAACACGGGGAGTAGATATCTTCAACAACTTTCAAGATAATTGTCGTGAAGTTGGACTGAATTTGGTAAATTTAGTGAGTGTAGTACAGATGGTGCACCTTCTATGACAGGAAAACAAGAAGGGTTTATTGCACAGATTAAAAAAAAAGTATGAACAGATCCAGATGCTCTCATTTCTTTTCATTGTATCTTGCATCAGCAAAATCTCTGTGCTAAAGCTACTATTTTAAGTGACACTTTGCAACAGGTTATAAGTATTGTTAACTCTTAATATGTTCATGCATATGCAACATGGCATCATCAGTTTCATAACATGGTAAAGCATTCTAATATGTGTTGGCTATTGTAGGGACAGGTGTTAGCCAACATGTTATCTCTGTGAGAACAGATAGTTAAATTTTATGAAGAACAGAATCAGCAATGTGAATTATTGAAAGAAGATTTCTATAGGAATGCAGCATTTTGTGTGATACCATGTCAAATCAAAACGACTTGAATATTTCTTTGCAAGGTAAAACTAAGTCTATATATGATATGTAGCAAAAAATCCAAGCATTTTGAATAAAGCTATCTTTTTTCAAAACTCTTCTTCAAAAGGAAATTTCAGATGAACATTTTCCCCAGTTAGCAAAGGTTATTGATGAGCAGGATGATATATGTGAATCATCTGAAGAATACACAGCTGTTATAGACCTAGCAATTGGAGAATACAATGAAAGGTTCACTGACTTTGAGAATCATGACATCACACTCAAATTAGCATTTCAACCTCACCCAGTTGGTATCACTAAGGCACCTAAAGAACTATAGATGGAATTGATTGACCTCTCAGTAGAAGACATTTTAAAGTCATTGTTTGATGCTAAGAAAGATCCAGTTGAAATATGGAAAAATGC
>CM052440.1:69563888-69609247 GCA_028533085.1 Varecia variegata | reverse complement strand
CAATTGGAGAATACAATGAAAGGTTCACTGACTTTGAGAATCATGACATCACACTCAAATTAGCATTTCAACCTCACCCAGTTGGTATCACTAAGGCACCTAAAGAACTATAGATGGAATTGATTGACCTCTCAGTAGAAGACATTTTAAAGTCATTGTTTGATGCTAAGAAAGATCCAGTTGAAATATGGAAAAATGCAGTAGAATACCCATGCCTTTGGCAACATGCCCAAGAATTGCTTTCTTGCTTTTCAACCACTTGTTTTTGCGAATCTCTATTCTCTTTAACCAATATCAAGACACCCTTTAGGTCACAGATGACAGATACCCATCTAGAAGATCAACTAAAACTGTGGACCTCCATGCTGCAACCAGATATTCAAATGCTTTCCCACAAAAAGCAGCCACAACAAAGTCATTAAAAGGTTAGTTAACCTTAAAATTAACAAATAGTTTTCTTTCTTTGAAATTAAGTATTTAGGTCATTAAATATGAAATCTCTGATTTTGAATCAAGAGTGTAGTTTATTGTATCTCAAACAGGAAGCAGTACAATTAATCAAAGTATGTGCCTAAACTCTCAACAAGTTTTGCCATCTTAACGGTAGCTTGTTTATGCCAGCAGCAAAGCAGACTGGAGAGCAAGTGGTGATGAAATCATGAAAGGCCTTTTCCATGGTTTTCCATGGCTTGTTGAGAATGGAATAAGTAGTAATCAGTTGGTACAAGGTCTGGTGAATATGGCGGATGACAGTTTCCAAGTCCAGCCTCTGTAGTTTTAGCAGTGTTGTTTGTGCAACATGTGGTTGAGCGTTGTCTTGCAAGAGGTTTGGCCTGTCTCTGTTGACCAGTCTTGGCTGCTTAATCTTAAGCATCCTCATCATGTTGTCCAACTGGTTGCAGTAGACATCCGCTGTAATCAGTTGAGCAGGTTTCCTGAAGCTGTAGTGGATAATGCCAGCTCTGGACCACCAAACAGACACCAGTAGCTTTTTTTGATGAATATTCAGTTTTGGACTATGTTTTGGCACTTCATCTTTATCCAACCATTGTACTGAATGCTTGCGATTGTAAAAAAAAATCCATTTTCATCACATGTAACAATACATTGCAGAAATGGTTCACCCTTGTGACTGCAAAGAAAGGCAATCTTCTAGACAATTTCTCTTCTGATGCTTGTTTAATTTATGTGGAACCCATCTATCCAGCTTCTTTACCTTGCCAATTTGTTTCAAATGGTCCAATATTGTTGGAATAGTAATGTCAAACTTGCTGCTAATTCATGCGTAGGTTGAGATGGATTCGCTTCCACTACAGCTTTAAGCTCCTCGTTATCCACCTTGGTCTCAGGTTGCCCACATGACTCATTTTCAAGATTAAAATAACCAGAATGGAACTTCTCAAACCATTGAGGTACTGTGTGCTCATTGAGCACATCCTTCCCAAACACTTTGTTGATATTTTGAGCTGTCTGCAGTACATTGGTTCCACAATGGAACTCATATTCGAAAGTAACACAAATTTTTTGACTTATCCATGGTTGCACAAAAATTGCTCTAAAAAAAACAAATTGAAGGATAATCCCAAACCAAACCATGCATTTGAAAGACTGAGGATGTACCTTCACAATAAAAATAAAACAAGAAGTGTTAAAGTGAAATGTCAGAGATCTCAATTGTCAAACGTAGTACTTAAGGAAATTGGACATTTCATACTTAAATAACCTATACTACATAGTAGTTAGATTTTTATAAAATAACGTACATTTGTAAGTATATCTAATTGAAGTTTCTTGAATGTGGCCTTATTTTATTACAGCTAAATTAATGCAGGTTTCTCACATGAAAATGTTCCCTACCCAGGTGCATGGCATAGAATATGGTGATGGTCTCATGAGTGTGTACTTATCTCCAAACTCATGAAGTTGCGTACATTAAATATATACAGCTTTTTATATGTCAATCATACCTCAATAAAGTGGACCAATAAAAAGGAAGAGCTTCAATTATTTTTCACTTCTTCCCTTTTTCCATATTTTCATAAAAATTCAGAGTGCTAATTCATTTATTTAACTTCCTGAGCCATACTTTTTAAAATTTGCATTATATTTCAAAAGAAAAATTCAATTCTGTGTCATGCCATTTACTATATAAAATTGTTCTTGAAACTTAGATGGGTTTTAAATAATTTTAAATTATTTAATGTATTTTAAATACATTTAAATAATAAAAATGTATCTTTTAGTTGGCTTTTGTGTACCTGCAGTAGAAAACCCAACTGAAAATGATATACATGATAATAACAAAAGTATGTTGTCTCACAAATGGAAGTCTAAGAGGTCTCGGGATGGCTTCATCAAGGAGTTGTGGCTCCATTTTCCCTGGAATTCTCTTGATTTTGCCCTCCTCCATTGGGAAGTGATAAAACTGATATGCTTCTGGACCTTCATGTCCAAGCATAATAATGAGTAGATGAAGAGTGAGGCAGAACTTTCCTAGCAGTCTCCAGAAATCCTCCTGCTATTAGCCTCAATGACTTTTTCCAAATTATTCCCTGCAAAGGGCAGTGGGATCACTCCATGACCAAACTGACCTTTCGTGGGACACAGCAGACCTGTGACACTGGGTCACATGAGTGAGGGGTACCTGCCTCTACAAATGGGGATTTTCTTAAGAAGGAGGAAGAGTAGGAGGATGCTGGACAGAACACCCTACCCCTTAGACAAACTGGACATTTTGTGTTCCTGATATTAAAGGAGACAAGTGTTAATTGTAACTCTTGAGGGTATATTATGAAGTAGAAAGAAAAGCTGAAATATATAGCATGCATAAGTGGCACACAGCCTGGGAGATCACATCAATTGGGGGTGATATGTGTTATGATCTTTGCAGGTTTTGCTTGGTTTCTCTATGTGCAGGATGACTTTTAAGAAAATACAAAAATTTTAGCAAACATTAACACTATTCTCTCAGGGCAGCTGTTTATTTCCAATTTGGACTGCCATTTAGTTTTTAATACATCCAAAACCCAATTAAGTAGACCTTTTATAAATATTGTACCATATTTCACTATCAGAATTTTAAGAACAGCATAAAAATTTAAGAGAACCCCAAAATGTAATTTTAGTAAAGTTGAGAAAAATATGTGTGACTGGAAGTATATTTCTGTAGCTGCATAGGTAAAATATGTGTTTTCTCTGTCACAGTTTTACCTTCGGTTTCCCTGTTTATATTAATAGAATGTTTCCTGTTTATAGGTATCACAGATAATGAAATTGCTCATGATAGATTATGGAGAAAGAGCATGTATAGATGAAATTCCTAGATGGTACCAGCGTTTTAAGTGTGGTTGTCTTCCTCCACTCTGACCAATATTGAATAAGAATTGCTAGTGGAAAATTTGGGTAATCAATTATTTTTTCCCACTCTGAGATCAGTTCTCATTTAACTTTGATTTGTTCTTCCTTAGACTCAGTGTTTCTGATGCAGGTGGTGTGAGGCTCCCACATTGTTAAAAATAATGTCAACATTGATATTCTTTTAAAATATCATTAAAGTGTTTAATCTTTGTTATTTGTCAAATCAAGACTTAAATATTGAAGGTGACTTTTTTCTCTTTCTGCATTTCAGCCGAGTTTCTCTCTCTTGCAGTAGTCTTGACTGTAACCTTTCCTTGCTCATGACTGCTGACTGCATGTGCCCTGAATCGTTTCTGGACCAGGATGGAAACATGCCTTAGCAATGTTGTATGCTTACAATTTGTTTCCATTGAAATTGTATAGGGAATTTGAAGTTATGCGGCATTTGTACCACCATAGAAACTGTTGAAGAAACCTTTGTGCTCATCTTTCTTCTTATGAGGGTAGAGCCAGAGAGGCTGTTTAGAATTAAATGTTTTTAGAGAGGGTCTGCTAGTTTTTAGTAACTCCTGGACCTGGTAAGGATCATAGCCAGGCAGGTGCAAAAGATCCCTGTCCTGAGAGGAAGTGTAGTCTACTGCCAGGGACAGGTAAAGCAAGTTCATATAAAATTATATGACTTCTATGAAAGAGAAGCACATGGTGCTAAGAAAAACCTGTAATAGACTTCCTTCATGAGATGCTGATTGAGCCAAGAGCTAAAGGAAAATCAGAAATTAAACTTCCACAATATCATGAAGAGTAGACTTGAAATAAATAAGAGCCAGTGGCTATGTATTTTTCTCATTCGAGTCATTATGGAATTTGTATAGAGTGAGATTTATTGGGTTGGGATTATATTTTTCAAAAACTAAAGAGTAAGTGTTAGTTTGTAAAGATCAAAATGTCTCTAGTTATCCTAAGAGTTAAAAATTTTAAAAGAACTTTTAATTCATATTACTGTGAAAAAGAATCCCCTTACAAAGAAAGAAATGATGTTTCCACATTTAAACACATTTTAGCACTTACTACATTGTTTATTGTTATAATAAGACTTCAGTTATTCATTTGCTTTAAAAGATATTTATGGACCACCCTTTACATACCAGGTTACAACAGCAAACAAACAGCCTGGAGGGCCATGAACTTGACCTCCAAAAAGAGCTTCTCTTTGAGACTAGCATGGACAGAAGGAACTTGTCATTCCTCACTCTGTCATAGGGAATCCCCACTGCATTCCTTGTGACTGTGGAGTCACTTGAGATTCTTGATTGTGGAGCATTTTCATCCACTTGTGAACATTGATGATCTGTGACTAGCATTTGTATTCAGGTTGATTAAAAATATGTCTCTGCTGTTAAATCAAGTCTTGAGAATCTCATTCCTTCTCTTTAGCTATATGTCATCCAACAGAATTTAGGTTTACCTTCCAGATTAAAAAAATTCATTTAGGGTACAGTATGTAGTGAAATAGTGAACCTCAAACAACCCCATATGCCATTGATATTCCCTTCCACCCGCCTCCTGCCCCCAGTTATACAACTGCTGGAACAATAGTTTAATGATGTCAAAGAAAATTTGGGAGGGAAGAGCATGGGTGATGTGAAAGGCACTGTTAGAATGGACAGACTCTAGACTTGGGGGTCACAAAATTGGAGTATGATTCCTGGATCTGACTCCTGCCAGTTAGAAGACCAGGAGTAAGTTGCTTATCTTGGTCAATCTGTTTTCTCCTTTTCTAAAATAATAATTCTGTCTGCTCTGCTTAGCTCATAGCGATTGTAAGGATCCTATGAGAAATGCACAGATGATGTTTTTATATGGTTGTATAGGCACAAAACTAGAAGTGGTCAAATTTTAGACTGCAAATGTGGTCTGACCATTCTTAGTGCAATCTAGTGTCAGATCTGTGCAAGCAAGTTAAATAAGGGAAACTAGACTTTATTTTCCCCACCCCACCCCCTTTTTCGGTATTTCTTGTATTGCATGAGATGGGCAAGATTGAGATTTTTGGTGGGGGAGGAATTTTTGTGGTATTCCTCAAACTACATAGGTAAATGTGGTAGAATAGATCCTTGCCACTCAAAGTAAGGCTCATGGGTCAACAACATTGGCATTACCTGAGAGCCACGAGACATACCAAATCTCAGGCCCCACTCCAGACTACCACATCAAAATCTGCAATTTAACAAAATCACCAAACTTATCATTTGCAAATTTTCTTAAGCACTCGGGTTGACAGATTCTAAAACTACCCTTATCACCCCCAAAGACTCTTACAGCTTCCATGACAGCAGCTGCTAGATGTTTTAGCACCACCTGGAAGAATGTGGAGAGGGTAGAGGCGGGTTATACTGAAAAAAACAAGCTGCTTTCTGTTCCCAAGGAACCGTTTTAGGGGTGAAAGGTTCATATTCCATTATCAGTCCCCTGAGCCCACCAGTGTTCAAAAATGTTTTTTTCCCAAGACTTTTATGGCACTTAAGTCAGACATCTCATATTGGAATAACAGACCAAAAATGACTGACAGTTATAGTGTCTGGGATTAAGGGGGGAAATATTTAGTCAGAGGGACTGGGAATTTATCAGGAGACATGTATGATTTCATCTCCAGGATTCTGGTTTCTAGTCACCTTTGCTCTCTGGGGGCAGTGAATGTGGGCTGCCTTACTCTGCCTGTTCCAAGTTCCAGGAGACATACATTCTCAGGGGATCAGGGTGTTTTGTAATATATATTGTATTCTTTTTCTCTTGTAGAAGATAATTGAGACCAAGAGAAGCCTAAATTCTCAATAAAGATTGCATGCATACTTGAAAATTGGAACTAGTTCTTCAGTTACCCAAACCTTTTCTTTATAAATTAGCCCTCACTTCCAGCCTTGGCAAGGTTTAGGATCAAATCATACTGAACTAGCTCTCCCCTTAGAAGAAGAGAGCTAAATTTTAATCATACACCCTCTGCAATTAGAATAATTGTGACTTTTCCTTCTCCCACTCTTTCTTTCCTTCCTGCCTGGAGTCCTGGATAAAATTTAAGATGGTTTTCTGAGCCCGAAGCTATCCGATTTTGAGTGTTGACTACACATCTGGACTATGCTACTAAAAAAAGTTGAGAGTGTTGGGTGATGTGAGATAAATCGGCTTTGACGCCAGAGATAAGCAGATGGCTCACGACAAAATTTCAGGCTTTGTTTTTCCAAGTTTGCTACAAATTGGTAGCAACACTCTATAATGGCCAGCATTTGAGAACCGGTGTTACACCCGACTCAGCCTTCATTCACTTATTTAACAAATATTAATTGTATTCCTGTTATGTGCTAGGTGCCAGGCCTAGAATGGAAAACAGATTTGTACTCACACAGCTTACATTTCATCCTGGCAGGCATCCCTGTGTGAGCCCATAGCTCAAAAGTTTGAAATGAACAACTGAGGGTTAGTTGTTCATATTAAACCTTTTTTTCCAATTTTAGCTAAACCTCTTTTTATATAAAGAAAAAGGAATGCTTTTTTCCAATACAACTACTAAACTACTAAAGTAGGAAATCATTTTATTAAAATTTTCTTAAAAAGCAGAGCCATGAAATGCTATTGCCAATGTTAAGGCTTTTCTTGGTGTATCCTATGGCTAATTCTAGCAAAGAAGTCTTCCTATTCTTGGGTGTAGACTGTTGTTAGGAAGAATTAGTTCATCAGAGTGCTCCAAGTTACCCCTATTTCTCTTTTAAGGAAGCTCCTAACTATCCACAGGTGTTCAGCCTCCTTAAATTTTAATTTATCTTCAGCGCAACCAGCTTTTCAGTGTTTACTATAAGGCTTTAACCACAGAGCAATTCCTCCCTTAAAGAAGCCTGCTGTATATAATGTTAAGGCAGAGTTGTCATAGCTGCTATGCTGTGTCTTAAGCCAAATACATCTCTCAGCATTCCAAGGTTAAGTGAATACACAGAAATAATTATTTTCAGATGTTGACATTGCATTTAGTGATTTAGTAATATGAGAAAATATGGTTCAAAAGTTATTCATCTAAAAAGCAATGCAAAATATAGTAGGAAAAAATATGTGCATTCAGGCACATACTATAATGTAGAAATGTTGGAGTGATTTAGTTTTCTGTCATAATATCTTCATCACGTAGGATGTGGACTGTGCTATGTTGTAAGTTAGTCTGTTTCCTATGATGAAACCAAAGTCCAGAGATGTGCCTTGCTTCCAGTCCAGAAACTGCTTTTAATCACTGAGCCAGACCCGTGATTCTTGGCTTCTCTTGTCCCTTAATATGTCTTGTCTTTAAGTCAGTTTCAAATGTTAAAAAATGGAAATCTTCACTTAGTTTCAAAATAAAATTCTTCTATAATCATCCAAAAAAAATGACAACAGGACTTTAAAAGCCCTTGGCTTTGGAAGAAGGGATGTAAAATCAGTAAGAAGATTTAATTGTCGGAGACACCAAGACTCAATTGGAAAAGTACTCTAGATTTATTTTTGTCCTAACATTCATATATGACATGGAGTATGAATTTTGTTTATTTATATTGACTTATCTTCTAGTCAACATAGGGAAAGGAGAAACATGAATGAAGTTTTATTGTACTCACAGTATTGATTTTACATTCATGAAAGGGAAAATTATCTCTTAACAGTCTTTAAATTTCTACAGTAACATTTGAAGAAAACCAAATAAAAACTCCATTTGATATATGACTTACTGTACTTGAAAAATATTCAGATCACTGAGTATAGTTGATTGCTTCTCTTACAAGGCAAAATACTTTGATTTTATTGTATTATTCATGCTGTGGGCAAAAGTGGTCTCTGCTAATTTTTTACTTTCAAATGCATATTTCTGTCTTTACCTTGTAGCCTTGCAATGCATAATTCAAAATGTTCAATACAAGAAATTTATTGTATTGTTTAACTGTCTGTTTCTTATTATAACTTTAAAAGAAAATGGGACACCCTCCCCCATCCCACCCCAGAGACAGATTTTCCATGACAGAATGGTTTTAAACATCAGGATGTTGCATAAGTCAGTCTGGAAAAAATATGAACAGACAGCTAGCACTACCTAGTAGAGCTTTGCTTTGGTGACATTTTTTGGTTAAAGGAACTATACATAAATAAATGATAATTTCCCTACCTATTTTGACATACTTTCAAAATTAGTAATTGTTTTGCTTTTTTTTCTGATTATCTTCATTTGGGCACTGGAAAAAAATAAAGAAATTTAAAAGTCATTGTATGGTGTAAGATCCAAAGAAATCTAATTAAGCTTTGAGTCTAATGAATATGAGAGAAGCCTATGCGAAGGACATTTGAAAGAATTAACATTTGTGTTGAGGTATGAAAAGTTAAAGTGATGTGTTCAGTGAAGTAGGTTAGTATCCCAGATAGATAACCGCTCCTGTTTTACAAGGAGTAGTTAGCATTTAATTTTTAAGTTTTGGCCTCCAAAAGACTTAAAGTAATTTATAAGGGAAAACAAGTTGTTGGGATGGATCCGTGATCCTATGGGTTGCTTAGAGCTGGCTCTAGTGAGAAGTTCGTGGGGTAGAGGTTAAAAGGTCAAAGCCTACTTCAGAAAAGTTGAAATCAGAATGGTAAGCAAGAACTATTCTCTAAGTCCCTTTTAATTTGGTTTGATCATTTAAGCTAAGCAGCCTGGGCTAGGCCATATGTTTTTCAGGTTACAATGATCAAACTACAGGAGCCAGTTGCATTTCAAGTGCAAATCTATTTCTCAATAAGTCACATCACTTACGTAACACTTCTTGAATGCTTGTTTACTACAGCCTAGACAGAGAGTATCCAGGAACAGTAGGTTTACTTGGTGGTGGAGTCTGGGGAAAATTCAAATTGTTTTTCAACAGCCAGTTGTTTATAAGGATACTTATCGGCCTTGTGATACCTTTATGGCCATGGAAGTGAAGAATGCTATCTGACCAGTTGTGGAAGATTGGCTTTCTTCCCTTTCTGCTTCTGGAACATGGGAGCTGGAGGTTTATATCAGAGATTATAAATTTTCCTTTAGAATTTGTCATCAATATGCCATGCCATTTTAAAAGAATGATGTAACCTAACTTCTGATTATTTATAGGTAAAAGCAGGAAGAAAACTACCAGTTTTGTGAAATAGTTATTGTTTCTCACACTTTATGAATAAAAAGATGTATTAATAGTATACTAAGTTATCATCAAGTTATATGTTAGGATTTGCTCGAATTCCTTGAGTTATTCAACGAAGATCAGTAAGTTGAAGGCATAACAACTAAGCACTGCTAGGAATATACATGGATAAATAAGAAGTAATACTGGCTAAGGGAAAAGACAGCTGAGAAAAATAAAACCTGCAAACAATTTAATATTAAGTGCCATGAAGCAGTTAGAAACTGTGGTATAGTTCAAAATTGAAAGAAATTATTTCCTGGGGCATAGGGGGAGCATTCAGAGAAGCCTTCCTGGTGTAGATTATAGTTGAGCTGGACCTGAAGGATGAGGGGAATTTGAGCAGATGGAGACTGGGGAAAGACATAGCCAAAGGCAACATCATTAGTAAAGGAAGAAGGAAAAAAATATGGTAATGAAGAATAATGGCTTATTTATGTCATGAGTCATACAATGCACTAGATGAGCAAGTTAGCTCTCACTAAAAGCCAGGTGCTTTGCTAAATTAAGCATTTTACATATATTATTTAATCTTCATAATAAACCCAAGAAGTAGAAATTTATGGATAACGAACCCAGGACATCATACAGGTAGTGTGTGGCACAAGTTGAACTTGAAATCAGAGACTGGAGCATTTACCACTAACCTCTGTCCCCTGATGTTGGAGGACATTTCATTCTGTAAGCTGTAGTCACTCATGGGATGTTTTTGAGCAGGATTAGTAATGTGTTCCTCTCAATTACTCTTTTTATCTCATCTCACCTTTGGATTTCCACCCATCTCTTCAACTCTGCCTTCAAACTACAGAGAGAAACCTTTTGCAATTACAGATCTGATCAAACATTGCGTGCTTATAATCTTACCGTGCACCCCGGGGCTGCAGTATGCATTTCTTGCTCCTTCCCACGGTGTGCAAGGCCTTGCCAACCTCTCCAGCTTCATTTGGAACTACTTTCCATTCTCTGAAATCTTGTCTTCTCCTTCTTCTACTTTTCCCAGGTGAGCTCCTCCTTATGACTGACCCGTTTGCACCTCTGGATCACTTCGTCTACCTGTATTTTTCTAGTTTATTATTAAATATTGAACTGCTTGTTAACCCTTTACTTCATACAAAATGTGAAAATCTATGTTCAAACATGTAGTTCTCCATCAAAGTGGAATTCAGTCATTGACACTACATAGTCCATCTTAAAATGGCTTTTACGTATAAAATTGTTTCATGTAATTTTTTGTCAAACATCCAGTGTGTGACTCCTAATCACAACCTGGTATGTGTAGTGGTCAGGACAGGTTAAGTTAGCTTGCAGTAACAGTCACCACAAAAGTCTTGATGGCTTATACCAAAAAAGGTTTCCCTCATGTCTGTGTGGGTTGGGAGGAAGAGTCTGCTTCCCATAGTTACTTCTGACGGAAGCACCATATGCCATGTGCTTTCACAATTACATGGCAGAGTTGCAGGGGGTGAACATGGTAAGTTACACACTGGCTCTTAGCAATTCCGGCTCGTAGGGATGCAGCCACTTGTGCATACATTTCACTGACCTCACTAAATGTCAAGGAGACAGGGAAGTGCAATCCCACCATGTGGCTGAAAGTGAGAGACAAATAGAAATATTTCATTAACAGCACTGCAATGTGTTTAAAGATCAGAAATGGTAAGACAGTTCTTTTGAAACTGATGTTCATTAGGAGTTCATAAAAATCTAGCAGTTTGGAAGTCAGAACTAAAAAAAAAAAAAATACCTTAAGATGTGTGATTTATGTCTTTTAAAATTATTGTCTCAACTTAAAACACTGAATATTGAAGCATGTGCTTAAACTTAATGGGAACGTGCAAAAACATGCACAAAAACTTGTGCTAAAATTATATTGTCCACTGATATAGTGTTGAACAAAAAGGCAGTATCACAGGAAATAGGTTGAATTATCCTTGAATATATATATATATCATGCTTGAGGGATCCTTTTTTAAGGGGAGGCCATGATTATCTTTCATAATTTATCAGTCAGTGGTAATGAGCAGAGTTTGAATGAGTCAAAATTCCACATTGAAGTGCTCCTCTGTAGGTGTACTGAATGTCATATTAATAGAAACAAAATATTTTTCTTAATATTCATCTTTGGTTTAGCTTTGTCAATGCTAATCGCTGGTTTTTATTTCTTTTTGCAAGAAGTTATATAGAAATTGATTTAAGGGACATTTAATATAAATGTACCATTGGAGAGAAAATCTTACTCTGTCCCATCTATGGATATTGCTAAACTGTATCACTATAGTCCTCACCCCAAACTTGGATATAAGAGCTTGACTACCTGCATAGATACGTAAGAGGATGTTGGTGAGAGGAGGAATTACAAATACAATTAGACCAGAATTACTTGCTGATATAAGGTATTTAGGTAATACCTCATTATTTTCTAGAATGATGAGGGAATGTTGACTGTCAGTGTGATCAAGTATACAAATATAAAAAGAGGAAATCTAAAGTATCTGTTTGCTTCAAAAAATTTGATCAGTAATTGGTTTTTCCTGTGGTGTTTTTAAAAAATTGCACGAGACTATCTCCTTCCATTTGTTGTAAGTTAAATATGTCTGAATAAGTCCCTTTGCTTTCTTTTGCTTCACAGTAATTATGCTGACAATTATGAAGAGATGCATTAGCATAAGTTAAAGATTAAATATGGAAATCATAAGAAACCCTATTCCATGAAAATGAAATTCCTTTTTACAAAGAAAAGTAGATGTTAACTGTTGGTCTGCTTTTTTCATTTAGTGAATTTTCTTTTGGAACACGATTGCTCTGCCTCTCAGAAAATGTGCCAAATTGTTCCAAACTTCCCCTGAATGTTGGTATTTCCATAATCTGTTGAAAGAACAACTGGTTTTGTCTGTGCCAGGTTGATCTCCATTGAAAGGTGGGCTCATTTTGTTAACTTCCTTGTGGCAGTAAGAGAGAGGGGGGAGGAAGAGGTGGAGGGTCGATCTTGCCATATGGGTTTATGTAGCAGAAAGTTAAGAGACGAGACTTTTGTAATTACTAAGCACGTGAAAATCAAGTTCCTATTTCTGGTAGCATGATGCATGTAGAGGAGTTTTCAAAGACAATACAGGACATGATCCTGTCCCCTCTATTGCGTGAGCAACCCACACATATTTATCAAGTAGCCGTTAGTTTAAAGTACCTGTGGCTGAGTTTTCGTGTCTGTCCTGCTTTCTTATCCCTGCTCCTCCAGCTCCTGGTCTCTCCATCATGAGTATCAGCTTTCCATGTGCATGTGTCTTTCACCTAATAAGCCTCACGATGCCCACTTTTCCTTTCTGGAACTGAGGACACAGAAACAACAGAGAGCAATAGCCCATGCGTAAAACAAAAACAACAGAACAAATTGGTTGTATTGATTTATATCAGCCATTTACATTTTAAGAAATCTAGTTAATCAGATAAGTTTACTACTTTAATTCTAAATCCATTGACTGTATCCATCAGTCACTATGTTTCTTACATGTAGCAACTGATTTAAGAATATCATTGACTTGACAACAGATTCATGACATTTACAAGCTCAAAAATTACCGAGGAAGTTTTTGAAAGGGAAGAATTAAAAGCATTAATTCTCTCTGATCTGAGCAAGACTCAGCCTCACCCCTTTTATAGGTCAGGCTATGGAAGAAGTGAACAGATGAAATAATAGTGCGTGCTCAGTGAATTAAAACCAAACGGGATTTCAGCGGATGAAAGGAAAGGGGGAAGCAAGCTTTAAATTGTCTGCCTCAGAAATGCTGAGAAGACTTAGACAGTGATAGAAACAGGAAGTGTTTGCTGTGAGCCTTGGGTGTATTCAAAGCAAATCAGTTTGTGTTCTGTTAAGGAATCCTGGCTCCAGGTGCGAGCTTGTGTGCATCAGTAAATTTTGCACTAGGAAATACCTAACATCAAGCCTTAGAACTTCATACTCTGGCCAACTGTCAGCAAACCCATCACCCCTGCTAGTAAAATAACTCCGAAAGCAAATCAAGTTGGCAGAAATTGCAAACGGGTTACTAAAAAGCAAACTGGATAAGTTTCACAGTATCATTTCTAGTGGGCTCTGCATTATCCTGCTTCCATTAGAAACAAATGGAATCTGGAAGTAAAGCCTGGTGTTACATTCTCTAGTGATGCAGAGATAAGTGTTAACAGCTGGGCTTGGGTGCTTTTTTTTCCTGCTTTGTCCTGGAAATAGTTCATCGTTTAAGAGAAACGAACTCCGTACCTTGGGGGGAAAAAAAATCTCTCCCATATTGTACAAATCTGTGTAAATCTCATTTTTCCCCCTTTCTCAGAGTTAAGTCACACAAGTAACTGTAAGGCTTTTCCAAATACTTTCTTAGCCCTGAAAAACTTCCCCCCAAGACTTACAGTATACCCAAATGGTTGCAGATGATAGCCAAATGTGAGTGTGTATGCACATAAGGAGTGAAGCCAATTTTTGAAATGTGGGTGGCAGTGTATTTAACTCAGACTAAGGATGCATTACACAGTAGTGGGAAATATCAGGGGATCAACTTGAAATTCTTTAAAAGCAAACCGAATTTCTGGAAGACCAAAGAAAATGGGAAAATGGCCTCACCTTTTATTTCTCACTGACGGCATAAATGCCACCCTCACTCTGTTGTTTATTGTTTCTTCCAGACGATCTTTGCATACCCAGTCCTTGGAAGATAGAGTCATTGCCCTGTACTCATTTTTTCCTTCCTGGAGGTATAAATAGACTGATGACGCCCTATGCTCTCTGCAGTCCGTGCATCATTCATACCGTACATCTCCTTTCTAGGTCACAAAGCTTTTAAAAAAATCAGCAGCGGTAGCAGCATGTGAGAAGATGAGCATATGACTCCTTCCTCTCACCTCGGAGCCATGCCTTTGATAGCATCCAGACAGCAGCGCATGGAAACATGACATTTGGGTGGTTCAAGAATATCAGAGGGAAAAATAGCCATTCTTACCAAATAAATTAAAAATAGCATAGTCTGAGCATTTTTCCCTCCACCCTTTCTCCCCCACATGCCTGAAATGAGCCCTTCCCATGCAAAGCATAACTAGGAATTTGGGTTTTGTGAGAACTCGAAGAGCCTGCCCCTGCTACTACTACTGCTCTCTCCCTTTGTCCAGTTGTATAAGCTCAAGTCATGAGAAAATGTCATCTGTCTTATTCCTCTTTACTCTCCAGTAAAATAAAAATGATCATGCTTCCAGACAGTCATTTATTATTGAGTGCCTACAGAGTGAGGAGCAGTGTATTGAGTGTTTTGAGATGGAGTGAGGGAGGCCCTTAGTTTTCTGTATTCCTCCAGCTTTGCTATGTTTTGCAATTCATGATATCTAATGCAGCGCTTCCCATGGAGGTTAATTCCCAGAGGTAATGTCACATTTGGGGAAGGCTGGGAGCAAGGTTGGTGAGTAGTGGGGACATTGCCCTTGTAGGCATTTGAGTTTGTGTCCTGGATCCCAGGTATACATCATGCTGGTGTTCACTTTTTGGTCTGTCAATACTTTTTAGGAACCATTAATTCTCTCTTTCAGTAAACACTGAGTGCCTACTAAGTGCTAGACTCTAAGCATTTAGAATGCCAATTAACAAGTAGATTACTCTTCTGTTCATTTTAAATTTCATTCTAATAATATATCTGGTGGAATAAATGCTATGCAGAAAAATCAAGCAGGTTGAGTGTTATCTATAGGTAGTACACATATCCCATAGCTATCTTTCTCTTACTGGTTGGTCAGGGAAGAGCAAACTAATAAGGGGGCAATTGCTTTTTTCTATGAAAGAAGCAAGGGAGTGGGAGCTTTTTGTATGTCTGGGGGAAATGAATTCCAGGCAGAGAAAACAGTGAGTGTAAATCTCACAGATGAGGACTCAGTGGGAGAACAAGGGCAAGAGTGGCATGACAGAAGGTCATGGAGGCCCTTGTGGGACATGTTGAGGACTCTGGGTTTTATTCTGACAAGATGTGACATTGCAGAGGAGTGGCATGCTCTGACTTGCTCTTTGGAAAGGTAGGGTGGAAATTAGACTGTAGATGGACAAAGATGGAAGCATGAAATAAGTCTTTTTCTTGCAGACCATCCAGGTGGGAGATAATGGTGGCTTGGAGATGACATTGAAGGTGGTGGGAAGATAGTCTTAAAGTGGAGCTAACTGAATTTGCTAGTTGTAATATTGTGAAATATATATTTGGTCTTCATTCTGTCTCCTGGCATATAGCTCTTAAAACCCTTAATAAGAGTATCTTCTGTATGCTAATGAGTTGACCAATGTTTGGGGGCCCCTAGGTAGCTTCCGGTTGGGGGCTGGCTACCAGAAGGACAAGGCCTGATTAGAGGGTTGGGACTTTCAGCCCCACCCCTCAACCTCCAGGGAGGGAAAGGGGCTAAAGGTTTAGTTGATCACCAAAGACCAATGCTTGAATCAGTTATGCTTACATAATGAACTCTCCATAAAAATTCAAAAGGACAGGTTCTGTAGTGAACATATGGAGGTGGTATACCGGGAGAGGGTACCACCTCTCCCATACTTTACCTGTGCATCTCTCCAGCTGGCTATTCTGTATGCTTTGTATTTTTCATAATAAATAGGTAACCATACGTAAAGTGTTTTCCTGAGTTTTGTGAGCTGCTCTAGAAAATTAATTCAACCTGAACAGGGGGGAACACGGTCGGTCGGTCACTAGTACAAGTCACAACCTGGGATGTGCAATTGGTATCTGAAGTGGGGGCAGTCGTGTGGTAGTGAGCCCTCAAACTGTGGCATCTGATGCTGTCTCCAGGTAGACGTGTCAGCATTGATTTGCATTGGGGGATACGCCGCTGGTGGTGTCTGCTGGTGAATCTGGTGTCACGAGCGTTGAGAGAGATGTGAGAGCAGGAGAAACACTTCTTTCATTTTTTCTACATCTTCTTACATTAATGGATTTATGTTCTCAGAGACTAGAAGAATGAACCTGTCATTTACTGAGATGGGAAGACATGGGGAAGAACAGGTTAGCCATGCATTACAACTCTATTAATAATATTAAGGCCATCAGTTCTAGGAAATTGATCGTTATCATCTCAAAGTAGACAGTGGATTACATTTAAGCAAAACCGGGATAAAATTGGTGAAGAAGATAATTTTGTAACATATAAAAATTTTGATAGAAGACATTTCTGAATAAAGTATTTCAAAGAAACTTGGAGTCACATTATACCTTGGTTTTCCCAACTTGAGTGGTTTCAATATCTTTTCATGAATTTGTATATGAATGCAGGCACTTATTGAAATTTCTAATATTGATGATACTACTATTTCTCAACTTCACTAAAAAAATTATTTGTAAAGGGTAATCGCATTACATTTTTAAACATTTAAAATTTTTTTTTGAGATAGAGTATTGCCCAGGCTGGTCTGGAACTCCTGGGCTCATGTGATCCTCCTGCCTCAGCCTCCCAAGTAGCTGGGACTACCACATTACATTTTTGAAAGACAAAGAGAGTATATAAATATCTATTTCCATGCATTTTAAAAAAATGGTTTTTGGTAACAGGATTCATTTATTGTCTTTAAATGGGATTTATTTTGATGTTCTACTTCCTCCATTAAGACTCATTATCCTTCTTAACATATGTTTTTTCACTTGCTGGATTGCCAAGTATGTTCTCCTTTATAAAGGCAATGTTCTAGCTAAGAAGTTTAATTTATTGTGTAACAGACAATCTGATTTAGCCATTTCAATGTTGTAGTTTAGTAATGGGACAGTCCGGACCTAGAGAGTGAAAAGGTCTTTTACCCAAGTTGTCCACTAGGAAGGGAAGACGGGAAATCCTCTTTTTTTCTCCTAGTCATTCTGCCCTTTGATTAAATAACACTCTGTATTCTTCCACATCTTTTAAATGCTGCATAATCCTTAATTCATTTTAGTATTTCTTTTAGAAAATAGTTTTATAAGGCAAAATGCAGCTAAATAGTTCAGCACCACATTCTTTCTCCAACCAAGGAGTTTGTTTCATTTATAAATATTGCCAGTTATTATGCTTTATTTATAATAGTTACACTTTATGCTTTTACTACTTTGTTCATTCAACAGTTATATATTGAGCACTTACTAGGGTTGTCTAGTTGCCAAAAATTGTGAGATTTATGCTAAAGACTGGGGATAGAACAGTGAATGAGACCTAGTTCCTGCTATCCAGGGGCCAATGGGCCAGGGACATGAATGAACCCTTCTTCCTGACTTTTGTAATTCTAAGTTTAAAGGGGTTGTAGAGGAGACAGTGCTATGTTCCTAATTCCTTTACCGAACCAGGTAAAAATAAATTTGCACATCCTTCTATTGCACCTGCTAGGCACCAATGTGCTTTGATTTGTGTTTCAAATGGAAAACTCCTTTAGTGTGAAGCTGTCTTTTATTTGAGAAAAGTGAAAAAGATTCATCGAATATTACAAAAGGTGCATGAGTTTGGTGCCTAAAATGATGGATGGTCCTTTTCATAGTATTTTAACATTTGATAGAATGCTATCCAAATGCCAAATTGGATAAAAGTTTTAAAAATAATAGTTCAAGTTGCCATCAACAAAGAGTCATCTAAAATTTGGCTCCATTGTGGTGTCTCAAAAATGGTTTGTAGGTATGTGCTCATATTTTAATGAATACATCAAATATATTTTTATTACAAATGAAGATGCATGTCAGGATGCTGAGCTAATAGAGGGTTAGAAGTAAAGCGTTATCGCAAGTGGGTGCTAAACAGAGATTGAGCGTTTACTTGGGTGCGTGAAGACTCTGCCTTCTGACTTGGAGAACATGTTCAAGGCAGGAAAGAGTTTTTAACTCAAGCTGAGTCAGAGTGTGAAGGAGGAGTGAAGGAAAAGCCCAGTTACCTGCAGACAGTTACTTGCAGTTTCAATTTTACAAGGTATGGTGCTTAAATCTAGTATTTACCTTTTAATCCCTATAGATATGTCAGCAGAATTCTACTATTTGGAAGTATGCCTTGATCACTTGAAAAAGGTTATGGAAGAAAGAGTCATTGTAAAATGTCAGGTATTTAAGAACGCAGTTCAAACTTCCAACCCTCAGACCTCATTGTATGAACGGTTCTCCTATACACTGTCCAGTGGTCTCTAATTCACCTGTAGGTTTTAAGTTTTTGTATGTGGGAGAAGGGACCAATGATCTTTTTGAATGTGAGAGGGATCCGAAAGCATAAGGGGGTTTATTTCCCTCTCTTTAATTCCACCATATGACGTGGCATCCCAGTATCCAGAAGAATTTTCTCATGTACTGGACAGGGGTGTTGGACTTCTTTTGGAAAGATCCAAATTTTATATTCATTTAGAAATATTTGTTCCTACAGTATGATGGCAATGACACACAGACAGTTGTTTATTTAACGTGTTTAACCCCTTCATTTTGTGCGTGACATGCACACGTATCACATCTTTCTTTGTTGCATTGCTTATCCCTGACTCACTGGGCCCTTCATCTGATCAGTTGGTATTGTTCCTATATCTCAACACTCTTCTTTCTCTTATCACCTGACCAGAATGCTCTGCTGCTTTAGGTCTCAGTTTACATGTTGTTTCTTCTTGGAATGCTTCCCTGAACACTGCTTTCCACATTCCCAAACCCAAGTATTGGTGCTCCCAAATCATAGCATTCCTCTGCACGTAGCAGACTAGTTCTCCTAATGGCTCACGTAGACTAAATCGTACAAAAGCAAGATTGGTCTCTTTCTTACTCATTGTTCTTGTTCTTGGTGCCTGATTTAGTGTATGGAACATAGCAGTTGTGCCTGAAGAGTACAATGAAAAGAAAAGAACTTTTTAATTTGGAAGTCAATTGTTTCGATATGTAATTTCGCCCCTTTTTTGTTCATCAGGTGAAGAACTGAAGTCCTCTTCCAAACCTATCTCTCCTTAATCCATTCATTAAATAGTCCACCAAATTTTGACAATTTTCCTTTGCAGTGTGTCTCCAAATGGTCATCCTCTTCTCATTGTTCTAATTAAGGTCCTTGTTTTCTTTACCTGTTGGTAAAATAAGTTTGGGAAAAGCTAGTTAAGCAGTTAACCACAGGACTTGACAAAACCTTACCTGAAGGAATATTGTAATATTGTAATTTTCTATAGGAGGAATGTAGCATAGAACATTTCCTATATTTGCCTGATAAGAGAAACTTTTTTCCATCTCAGAGCATCTTACATAGTTAATGATCTGCAGAATCCACCTGGGGAAATGCTGGCAGAGATCATGGAACAGTCACCCTCTCATCATGCGCTGAGGATCACTTGGGCTTAACCTAATGATAGACATCAGCCATAGATGGCAAACACGTGGAAGGGAAGCGTGCCAGTCCCCGACATCAAATGACCGCTGACTCTTACACTCCTTTGGCAGCTCGCACCAGTTTACCTTGATTAGATGATGAGGCGCTGAGTAGGGAAGTGTGTACCTTATTCACCTGCTAAGGACGCTGCTATTTTTTCTCACAGTGCTGTGGCCTGCCTGCTTTCCTCAATGCTGTCTTGACAAGATTTAAAGAATTTTCGGCCTCTGTCTTCAGGCACCTTTGGAAAGAATACCATGGTACTCACTTAATGTCTGCCTACACCACTGGTTCGAATCAGCAGTTGCAAAGAATTTAAAAGCCTCATAGAAGTTAGGTGGCAGGCTTATGGGGTTTTATTTTCCAGATTTATGACCTACTGGTTTTGGATGACAAATTTGCTAATATAGATGTACATTTGCTGAAATAAAGGTATATAGGTAGCAAAAATAATGGAAAGAGAGAATCATGATTTGTCAGAGTTATCTAAGAACTGAGTACAATTAATCAGGAAGGTCAATTTTTTTGGTTAACGAAAGCAGAAAGGAAACCCATAAAATGTTAGAAACTTTTTGCTCTTTTTTTCTAATATAAATAGGGATCATGTTCAGGAAATCATGTTATTGACACGTTGATAATCCTGTTACACTTTTCCAGTTGCTCAGGTCACACATTTTTGGAGTCACCCTTCCCAACTCTATTGCTCGTACGTCTCATATTTGATCTATCTGCAAATCCTATTCCACCTAACTGCAAAATCTATCTAGAGTCTCACTACTTCTTACCACCTACGCAGTTACTATCTTACTAACATCTGTTGCCTGAATTATCGCAATAGCCTTCTAAAGGTTTCCTGCTTCCACCTTTGCATCCTTATAGTTTATTCATCACACAGCAGCAGAACTAATCCTTTGAAAGGTGAATCAGATCGTGTCATTTCTCTGCATTCTTGCAATTGTGTCACCTCTCATTCAGAATAAAATTCTTAGTTTTTAACCCAGCCAATGAGCTCACATGATCTGTCTACCTGTGATATCTTTGACCTCATGTTCTGACACTTTTCCTCTTACTCACTCTAGTCACATCTGCTCCTGGCTTTTGTTTGAACTGAAGTATGTCCTTACCTTCGGGTTTTTGCTCTTACTATTTCCTCTGCCTGGAATGTGCTGCTTTGAATACCCATGTGGTTTGTTCTTTCATTTCCTTGCAGCCTTTGTTCCAGTTTTCCTCACAGAGTCTTCCCCATATTACTATATTTAAAGCAATTCATATACACTTACCCTCACCACTTTACCTGACTGTATTTTTCTGCATTGTTCATATTACCACCTGACATATGTGATTTTGTTATTGTCTGCCTTCTCCAACCAGAATGCATGCTCAATAAAAGGAAGACTTTTTTAAATCTTATTCATTGCTAAAGAACAGTGCTGGTAACAGAGTTCCTGGCACATAGTAGGTATGCCACAAGAGATGCTTGCTAAGTAAGTAAAGATGGAAGAATGTTTGAGCAAGCCTTCTTGTATGTTATGGCATTAAATATGCACTACAAAATGGTGAGCTGCTTTTCAACAGATCCCTGTCATTGCTATATGTTTATGCTAAAATTGGTAAGCTTTCTAATTATAAATATATAGATAAGCATCTTCTTAGTTGCTGCTCTCCTATTCCTTTCTTTTTCTTTTTATAGTATGAGGACAGGTGAACATTTTCAAATATTGAAAGGTTGGGAAGGGTGTAAGAATTGGGAAGTAGAATAATCCATTCAGATAACCCCTCTTGAACCTGCCCAAGCAGATTTTAGGGACTGTTATTGTGTCTTGCTTTCTGACATCAAAGTGTCAAATTTCTATCAGCATAACATTTTCAATGATAAAGACATTGGCATTTGATCACCAAAGATAATATTTTTCCTTGGCAAAAATTACGTGAAAAAAAATCCTTAAAAGTATGGGATGACTAAAAATCAACTGCCCATTTAAACATTTATATCCAGGGCATCCTGACAAACAGAACTGGAGACATTTACTATGTTCTGCCCCAAATAAGTTTGCTGAGTGACAAGAGTAAGTCAAATAAGTTTACTAACAGACAGAAGCAGGTAGAATTTCAAAACAGTGAACTTGGTAGTATATTCCCTGGGAGTTAGTTTGCTTGTGTAATATGTCACATCACCAAAGAAGAGATACTATACAAACAATTGGGGGAAGACTTAGTAAAATAAGTATTAATATTTCACAGTTAAGCTATAATGTTTATACCTTAAAGTAGACTACTTAACAAATTTTATTCCCCAAATGTTGATGAAATGCACATTTCTGTGCTGCAGGGTGAAACAAACCTCACATATCCTAAATCATTAGTTACAAAGCTAAACTAATTTATAATAATAGTCCAGACTTACAGTAATTAAAAACATGACCAACTCAGGGCAATACTCCAGTATGTGCATACTGTTATAGTTATTACCAAAAATTTTGCTGGAAATCCAATTAGGTATGTGTGTGTCTCTGGGTAGAGTTGCCAAGCATCATATGGTAGGTAAACAACTAGTGATTTGGTCATTTCAGTATGTTGCTATAGAACTCCAATGATCCTTTATAGTTCCCCTGTTTCTTCATAGAGTAGCACTTAATAACAGGAAAAAGAGTTAAAGCTATGGACTTGCCCACAAGAATCGAGCAAAGAGCCTATGCTTTTTCATGAGGACTATCCTGAGAATAAGTGTTCTCTGTCAGACTAAGCATAGAGATGGTTTTGTCAGCTAGACTTAATTTTTGCTTTCTCCTCTCTTGGTTGAGTTATGCCAAAGCCTTCATCCAGGAAATCCTTTTAATCCTCTTTTATACAAAACAAACCAGTCACTTCATTCCCACGAATGCATCTATTTCCAACAAAAAACAAACAAAGAAACATAAAAAACAAACATGGCAATTCACAGAGAGAGAAAATTTCAAGCAAAATCTTTGGAAAGGCATTGAGTGAAGAAGGAATTCCCCTTCTATAATAATATGGAGGGCACTACAGGGAAAAGATTCTATTTCTAATTCTATGCAGGGAAAGTTTTTGATTTATTCACTTAGTTTTGGTCTTAATTTAATGCTTCTATACTTAGACCTCACATTTATATAGGTATCCTCGATTTTTCTAGGACTCCCAATGGTATTGCACTTATAGTATTTTACTGATAAATAAAATGAGGCATACATGAATTAAAGTTTATATATGCATGGGTTTGTATGTGCATAGACATAACATAAAATATATACTCCTTAATTCATGTGTGTTTTATTTTGTCCTTATACAAAATATTTTAACTGCAATTCTATATACACACATTTTACCTATAAATTATTATATAATGTTATCTAAGTGGTTGATCTGGAACAGAATACAGATTTCCTAAACTATCAACACAACTGGTAGAAAAGGGTATAATGTCTCTACTCATAGGTAAGGGTTAATCAACTTTTGGCAGGTTAAAAGCCAGAACATTTTCTTATCTGCGTTGTTATATCTGTTAAAATAAATAACTTGTAGTATTATTAAATTTTTCATAGTTGGTATATGGCAATGTTGTAAAAATATTTTTTTAAAAAAAGAACTTCTGAACTATTCCCTGATTAAATTAATAAACATGTCAGATAAATTACCATTTAGAAAGGTTATTTCATTTCACTAAAATTGCTGCATCTTGAACTTATCTTCTTTGTAAGTTTTCACAATGTTCTTTATATAGTTAGATATGATTATTCTGGTGATTCCTTTAGATATTAATTTTACTAACACAAGCAAATATGATCTTTGACATATTTTTCTTCAAAAATATTTCCAGATTTTTTTTTCTGGATTTTAGAAACTTGGATCCTTTAATATGCTAGTGAATTTGCATTTTTTTGTACATGTTCCTCTTCATATGGATACATATATTTGTTATTTATACACCATGTAGCTGTCCTGCTTATCACAAAAGTACAAAGAGCACTACCTGGTGACTTTGTAGTTTTTCTTCAAGGTTGTTAATATGTTTCTTGAGAGTCCTACTATTGACTGATTCATACGTGCTTCTGCAGTTTCCATTTTTGTCCAATGTACTATCGAATTTGATGCCAGTATTTCCATTTTTTCAATCTTTTACTTATCCTGAATTTTATTGAGGTACATAAATATTAATTTCCAAGAAAACTAATTTAGGGATGATGTAATGTTTTGGGAAAATCTTTTTATATAGGTTTAAGAGTGGGCTGGATTTTAGTTTAGAAATGATATCTGGTCAGCAGCCCTCTCCCACCTTCTTACTGATGTGCCCTTAGAAACAGGAAAAGATGAATGCAGACAACTGCAGTTAGCATTCCACCTACTGCCTGCCTCTGGGAAGAGTTTTCACTACTGCAAGCAAATAGAAATAGAAGAACTAGGAGAAATCCATCAGTCCCCTAGTTTTGCTATACTTGTCTGAAGGTAAATAGGAAACCAAGCTGTTATTCCTAAGATTCAGAAACAGAATTATTCCCGTAAAAAGCAAAGACACAAGTAGGATGCTGTCTGTCTTGTGCATGAATGCAGCATTTTGGGGTCATTGGAATGTTGTCTATACTACATTATATAGTCAATAAATAACATGGTGTTTACTTATAGTGGCTCATAGAGTGATCAAAAATGTTTATGGTAAAACATTAAGAGGGGAAAAAGTTTACTTTTTTAAAAAAGGAGAATTAAGGGAATAAATAATATGTAAATAAAAGTACCTCCATATAAGGGTGAAGGAAATATGTTAAATGTTAACAGTACTTCCTTGTCAGATGGAGAAATTTTTCCCCAATTCAATGTTGCTTGTACTTTCAAAATTTTTACAATAAACATCTGTTATTTGTAATTTGGTGACTGTGTATGTATCAAGTTGCTATTTAAACAAAAGAATGGATGGAAGGTATAATGCTACCCCAGTTTTAGCAACTGTAATTTCATGCAAATTCTCAACAACCATGTGAGGTAGACTTTTATAGATATTATGCAATTATGAAGTGGTCAGACTAGGATAGTCATGTTACCTGTCCGACTCCGAACCTGTGCTCCTTCTATACCTTGTTACAAGCAGAAAATCATCCTGATGGAAAACTTCAAAGGCAAAATATATGCATATATATATATATATGTATATATATAATAAGTATACTATACTTATAGAGTAAAAATTTTAAATACACTTTTGAAGTTAACTAGCATAATTTCTATCTTTTTAAATTTTTTCATGTACTTTTTAATGTGTTTTTTGTTAGTAAAGTAATATATGAAGAAAAAATAATGTATATTTGACTATCAAGAGATTGTTTATCATTTTAGAGTATGTTCTTCCGCTTTGTGTTGAGTGCATATTTAGTGTGTATATTCATACTTATATATTCAAAGGTTTTTGCAGCATTAATCTGAAATATATATTTCAAAACTTTGCAATTTAATGCCAGTAATGATAGGAAGAGAAAATACTTTTGAGCTATGCTGGTTTTATTGTGTATCAGCAGTGCCCATTCACAAAGTCAGAACCTACTCTCATATAAGCAGTAAGATATTGAATGAAAAAAATCAATTACAAAGATAACTGGAGGTGCAAAAAGGAGAAAGGGCTGCTATCCAAAAATCAGAAAGCTGTAACCACCCAGGGCTGGAGACCATGAAATTGCATTTGATGCTGACTTGCAGGAGGGACTGGTGCTTCTGACGCACTCTTAGAACAGAATTGTGCTACTGTTGCTGAGTAGTCCCCCAGGAGCCAACACTACTAATACTTCTAAAATGACTAGGCTGGTGCATGCCATAGTCACCTGCTGTGGTTCCCTCTGCTGCTGTTGCCTCTGCTAGAAGCAGAAAAAAAAAATAGCCTTCCCTTCCTTCCACCTTCAAATCTCTAACCAATGCCTCCCTTTGGCATAACCTGACAAGAAGCCAGCTGGCTAAGGATCAAGAAAAATGTGGTTTAGAATCATCCCGCCTCCTGTGAATGAGAATGATGGGGATGGAGTTCAAAGTCAATAGACAATCTGCACATGTTTGTTCATTTACTCATTTTAGTAATTTTCTTCTTTCACACTGCTTGTTTTAATAACTGACCTGCAAGTATATAATCCACAATAATGGTAATTCATTTGCTGAAAGCATGTACTATAATTTATTAAAAGCAAAATCTTGTTAGGAAGTGAATGGTTGGAGAAATAAGATGGCATCAAGAAAGATATTTGTACTTCTATGATGGCTCTCACACATAGTTTATAAAAAGAATGCAATACAAAAAAACTAAAATCCTGGTAAATTAGAGAGATCCTTAAGCTTTGGGAATATTATGAAAGTTGGTTATGTTAATAGTATGGTAGAATTTATATAACTGATTAGTTAGAACAAAGACAATGCTATTGTATTCATTATGGAAAATAATTTTAGTAGTCTTTTTTAAAATATTTGCTATTTGAAAAGATGGCTTCAGCCTGATTATTTTAAAGACTGTATAGTTCATCAGTTTAAGCACGGGAGTGGGAGTTGGTGATCTCAAAGGAGTTCTGCATTTCCGCCCTCCTTTTGACTCACTACTCCCATTCACATAGTCAAACACTACCCTCCCTCACTCATTCAGATCATGGATGAATGCCATTCTGTTTTTAGCTTAACCACCATCATTCTTGATAAAATGTAACATTTTATTTGAGAAATGCATACCTGGTATAATAGACTACAGTGTTTCTTGAAACATAGAGTCCCTATCAGTGGTTGTATAAAAGATTATTTTAGATGCAACCAGAAATGCTGATAAATAATATGTTTAATACGTTCTTTGCTTTTCGGTTCTACTGTAATTTTTCTGGTTAAGGTAAGGGGAGCAGAGTTCAATGTGAAGAGCTAGTATGCCTTTAACATCACTCCTTGGTAACAGAGAGCAGGCCTTAGGCTCAGAGTGTTGGTCAGGAAATAAGGTCTTGGGAGAATTTGATAGCATGGCATAGTTTCTCATTGACTTTACTTTTATGGCCACTTTGTACTTATATAAAGTGTTACTGAGTTTCCATTTAAGTAGTAATATAAAGTCATAAAAAATAAATCCAATTGAAGAAAATTCAAATTAAAGAAAAACACTAAGTGTACAACATTGTGGGTGGTTGGTCCATACCATGGCTGAGGTGATTGCTATGTGAATGATTGAAATTCTGGTAAAAGTGATACATACCACATTTACATCTGTTTTTTTCCTTCTGTCTAGTTACTTTTACATGGAGATATAAAACATAGAATGATAGACTTATCTGGAAAAGCTAGATTAATATAATAATTTTTGTCTACTTTTTTCTCCTAAGTAATCTATACTAAAGTTTGGGCTCAACCCAGTAAGTGAAAAGATGATGAAGATTTTTTTAAAACCATAATTCCTACTAACATAACGTTGGAGCAAATTTTAATGAATTTTGAGCAGTTGCTTCATCAGATGCACAAAAGACAGATATCAGTCAAAATGTCAATGTACAAGTGTATAATATCCTGTCTTATTTCTAAATTGGCTTATTATTATTTATCTGCAGTGCATCAAAATATAGTATCAGAAGATTGAAAAAATAGCAATTAGCATGGGAATAAAAGGAATGCTAAAGAAGGAAAAAGAGATGAAGTAATACTTTCTTTGCTACCTCCCTGCTGATCTTCTCTGCTTTGGATGCTACCCATATATAGATAAAGTTGGTACCACCAAACAAGGGTTATTACCAGTCTTCGATCTTGCACATATCTTGTAATTTTAGGTAGAACATATGCTAAAAGTGGTTATTGTTGTTGACAAGTGCTTGATCCCAGAGTTTCCAAATCAATTTTGATTATCAGGAAGATTAAAAATTGAACTACTATTAGGTTATTTGTGAAGAATAGAGTTAGGATTTGGTCTCTCATTGGAATTGTATTCTTCCCCTCAGGGTTGCCTTATACAACGTTGTGATTTGCTAGGTCCATTTTTAATTTTAGTTTGATTTGCTTAGATTTTTCAAAATGTTATTATTTTCGGTGTCTAAAGTTTCCCTTTGTTCCCCATTTACTTTAAACACTTACTTCACGCTTTCTTGCAATTTGGTATTCATTTAGTTAAAAACCTCTTGTAAAATATCAACACATTTTAGGATAGTAAAATCTATACTCAGATTATACCCAAAATAAATTTTCTCAGCTATAATACATAACCAATGTCTCTATATAAATAGAAATAAGAACAATTGCTATTGCTGCCAATGAGACTTTTTAAGAAGATAGATGTAATAGTTTACAGGTAATTTAAGTTCTGGGCATCAGAATTGTTATAGTATGAACAATAGACTAGGAGTCAGAAGAATTTTAACTTACCAATGACAAAGCTGGAGATAAATATGTGGTCTCTCTAAAGCTCCATTTCCTCATCTATAACATGAAAATAATTATCTTTTCCTTTTCTACCTCAGTGTGCTATTTGCAGTATTAAGTATATTGAAAAGTAATTGTATGTATTTTTAAAACTCTACATAAATATGTTATACTTTTTATTTGTTTCTCTGCCAAATCTCAAGGTTATATGCCTTATATGTAAGTGTATTGTGATTTACTCCCACATGAGGAATGATCTAAGCTGGTAGGATTTTGTTTATTCACAGCAAATAATCTCTAGATCTACAAGGAGGTACAATTAGAAGTGGGAAATATCATATATTCTGAAAGATTACTGACTTTATGCTGACATTTATTTTTTTCATGTTTTTAGTACTCTCCTAAAGTATTTTGAAGTATTATATTTTCTAATTATAAAAGAAATATGTACTCACTGAGAAAAATGCAGAAAAGTATCAAGAAGGGGACAAAACACCACATTTAATCCACTACCGAAGCTTGGACATTATTAATATTTTGACCCAGTTCCTTCACCTTGTGTGTGCCTATGTGTCTGTATGTATTGTGTGTGCATGTGTGTGCAGTTCTTGTTTTAGTCTTTTTTGATTTCAAAAAATAAGGACCATACTATATGAGTGTGTACATTCTTTATAGTTGAATTTTTCACTGAATTTTTTTTTCTGAAAAGCAGAACCATTTAAAATTTGTCACTGCTTAGTTTAGGTTGTTAAGGATGATATTTACTAATAATATTGTTATGCTCACTGTTAATTTGGTGTTGTCATCATCATTCTGCACTTGCCACTAGATGGCTCTGTTCTCGGAGTGACTTTTTCCTAAAAAAATGTGCCCTGTATTAATTACATTGAACTGATGGGAAATTTTGTTGGTCTTATTAGCATTATATTAAATATACACAAATGTAATTGCGTAATAATTCAATGAAGTAGGCCTGTGATATTTTAAATGGTATTTCAGTAGATCCACAAATTTAATATACCCTTTCAAAATGGGGATTTATGTACTTAGAAAGAAATGTATTCACCTAACAAGGTCCACTTGCCAATTAGAAAACCAATACCTAGATAATTTTTTCAGGTCTTGCTTTTTAAATTCATAACTATGATTTTAAATATATGTTTTTTTTTTTCTGTTACTCAGCTAATTTTTGTCATAATTCTCCATTCTGCAATTTATTATGGTAACGGTGTCATTCTGCAGGCCCATGAAATATTCTACATATGTAAGATCTTATTCTGGATGATTATGATGGTAAGATGTTTTACCGTGGGCTGAATCATGATTACTCTCAAAGCCAGTCTGTTTTCACATAGGGTCTTAAGCCCACACTAAATTTCTGTGACCAGGGTAGTCTGTTATGCAAATTTTATATCTCCTTGAAGACTGACTGCAGGACTACAAATGGCTGATCTTGTATTGAATGAAATGAGACATATGGGAGACATTAGTTTCTCATGTGTGGATAAGTTCTGGTGTCTGTTTATCCAAACCCTTCCAGACATATCCAACTAATTACCATCAAACTATATCTTATAGAGAGGAAACCAAATATTTTGGGCTAAACACTCTCACCACATTATGAACTGATCAAATATTATACTCCATTTATACCACTAAGCAAGTCTCAGTATTATGAATTAAGAAGCAGTTAATAACATACGAGAATATAAAAGAATCCTGAAAATGCAAGTAGAAGCTTAGACATTGTGCCTAACTCTTCACTTCTGTGTTTCTAGGTTCATGATACCCCATTTATTTATTTAATTTTTTTTATAAATTCGAAGTTATATATAGTTTATAAAAATTCTGGGTGTTTTTCTTAGTTCATCAAACTTTCCTGTCTGAGGATAAAAGTCAATGAAATTGTGAGTTTCTCTACACAGTTTTTTTTCTTCATTAGTATATCATTTTCATTTCTGCAGTGTATGTATTCCAAGAACAGAGTAACCCTTATGTTAGTTTATATTAAGTTGTTGGATTACGTATGCTCATAACTCTAGTATTTTTTTTTTTTTTTTGAGACAGAGTCTGACTTTGTTTCCTGGACTAGAGTACCATGGCATCAGCCTAGCTCACAGCAACCTCAAACTCCTGGGCTCAAGCAATCCTCCTGTCTCAGCCTCCTGAGTAGCTGGGACTACAAGAGCTTGCCACCATGCCCGGCTAAATTTTTTGTTTCTATTTTTAGTTGCCTGGCTAATTTTTTCTATTTTTAGTAGAGATGGGGTCTCGCTCTTGCTCAGGCTGGTCTCGAACTCCTGACCTCAAGCGATCCTCCCACTTTGGCCTCCCAGTGTGCTAGAATTACAGGCATGAGCCACTGTGCCCGGCCACAACTCTGGTATTATATCGACTTTATACCAACTCCTCAAACCAGGTACTTATATGTTCTGGAATATTAAATATCTTAGGTACTTTTATTTAAAAATTTTAAAATGGTAGCATGTCCTGAATAGAAAATATAAAAGTTGAAAGTCCTGTAGTTGGATGAAATGGGGACAGCAGATAGGACAAACAGTTCCTACTTTTTAGAACTTGAGGGACTATATCTAAAAGAATGTTCCAGAAGAGGGGACCATTATAAATAATACCAATTTGTGCCAAAAATATTACTCATTTTACATCTCCCTTTCTGAGATTTTCAATCAATTAGGAACCATGTTTACATGGCCATGGTGCAGAGGCCATCGCCGAGTGTGAAGAGCCAGTGAACTAAGTCAGCAGGTTAAAACCTGACCCTCTGGCCCATTTATTTTTCTCTCTTCTGACTCTTGAAAAGCATGTTCCCTAGAGATCTATACAAATAGTCACTGGGAGTCCTGAGGCCCCACCCTTTGTCCAGTACACTGAACTGTGTTATGCAACATGGAAATTTTCCCCTTTCCAGCTCCTAACAGCCAGACTCTTGGAAGTCAGGCAAGGAAACAAGATGCTTCTGTGAAGCACAGACACTTTGCACTGACAGCTATGACCTGTGAATGCAGCTATTTTCTATTATGTGAACAAATAACCTTTTTTAAAAATTCAAATTTTATAACACGTGTAAGCAAAAAAAAAAAAAAAAGTTCTAACAATCAACAATCCTTGCTGAATGGGAAGTAACAATTCTCATGTGTTTCAAGAAGGTGAGGAGGTAGCAGCAGACGGGTGCCAGTTAATGGACCATCTAACAGGGTGCCCTGACTTGTATTCTGGTGATTATAATGTAATATAATGACTAGCCATGAGTAACACTTTGAAGGTGAATGAAAGAAAGTTAATGCTTTTTTATTTTTAGTGTACTTTTAAAGAAGTTATTTAAAGACTAAATTATGTCTACTGTATTATTTAAAAATGTCACATATAAAAGGCCATTTTGTCTCTTTTTGCATTTCTACCTCTGTTTTTGTGTAGTTGATATTCTAGACAAATCCAGTCTGAATAAAGATACCACTTAATCCGTTAATAAGTATGATTACCTGATTGTGGCTTTGTGTCTGATGAAGTTCAGATTTTAAGATACATGTTTCTTCCTTTCTTTTTAGCCATCACCCCCAGCTCCTGTTACTAAAGGTATCTGTCTTTTCCCATCACAAACTTTTGGTTTGAAAAATAGAATGAAGTGTGTTTCTCATTGTATAGTTATGAGGACTAAAAATAAATTGTCATTTGAACTCCAGTTGAATTCAAAATTTTAGGAAGGAAGCACAAATTTCATTAACTTTTTGAGACTTCTTTGGTTTTATCCTTGTTGGGTAGACAGCCTTTGTTCAATATGCCTTCCAAAGATTTTTCTTGGTTGTTGAACTACTCAACTTATGTGTTATTTTAATAAACACGTTCCATTTTTATATCATTGGGAGTAAAAGAAGAGAGCTGTTAAACATGAATTCTAAGTTATTTGTTTTTCATTTTTTTAAAAATTCTGATTTCAGGAAAGGGCAACAGACTTGGTTGAAAATGATAGCTTATAAATATGTGAAATGTCTGGAAGATTCTTTAAGGAAGAAAACAAAAGAAAGGGGATCAATGATAATGCTGTTCTGTTTGCGTATCTAGGAATCTTTAATTCTAAAATGAACTAACTATAATGATAGTCTAGGAATGATTTCCTATATTCCTGCTTTGGACTCTTTCCATTACCCATAGTCTAGATGTTTCAGTATTAAATGTTTTGTAAAAAATGAATCATTACTTTTTATTATATAAAGGAAGATTTAAAAAAATTTCTCATTTTAATTTATTTTTTTCTAAGTATGTGGTACTCTCTTAAAAGCATTGAGTATACATCTTCTGGCATCTTTTACTAGATTTTGGACTTATTCTTTACACATTTTTAAGATAGCCACTTTAATCCAAATATTTGAGCTAATTAAACAGTGGAATGTTGGTCAATGGATAAGAACTTTTCTTAAAACACTTATTTAAATTCATATTAATAGCAAGTTTGTCTTTTGTAGCCAGCTTTGTGATTTTGTCCCTTATACTCAAGCAAAATAAATAGCATTTTTCAGGTTTTAAAATAGCAACATTGTTCTATAAGGATTGAACTCTATTCATAAATTCATTATGGCATTTTCCCATTTGCAGTTGGTTTCTGAGTATATCCTTTTATACTCTGAGCTGTCTCAGGATCTTGCTTTCTTTCATTTTTAATAACAATTTTCATATTATGTATGTCACATTTGTATGTGTTGCATATTACCATTTGTTTTTTGTCTGGAAATTAGAATGGCTAATGATTAAGGTCTGTACTAGCCTGTGGTTGTGGGTAAGTTATTTAATTTCTCTGGATCCCATTTCGTTATCTGTAAAATTGCCCTAATAAAGTGGTATCTATAAGATTGATTGTAAAGATTAAATGAAATGATAAAGAAAAATGCCTGGCAGGACATCAGAAACCTAGTAAATTCTTGGTGATCATGGTTACATGAAGATACAAGAGGCAATTCAAAGGACACTGACACTAAGAGCTGCCTGGTGTTTCAGGTTACACTCATAATCTCTGTATTTCCCCTTCCGTATGCAGCTTCAAGCATGCCAGACCTAAGGGAATTATTTCACTGTTGTTACGACTTTTCACCTAACTGCTGTTGAGAGAAGTTAAAAACGAGCCCTTAAGAAGTGTTTGTTCACTGCATGTTAGTGGTGGATTGGCAAGCACTGTAATTGATTTTGTTGGACTTCTCCACACAAAGGATCTAAGAACCACTAAGCATCCTCTCAAAGTTTCAAATGTCTTTTCTGGCAGGCATTATGTTGTGAAATAACTCTAGAAGAGAGGTTACTAAATAGCTTATTTGCACACTGCAAGGCTGCCACTTTGTCACCGAGTGTATCATTAACGTGGTCCAATTATTTGTGTCTTCACAATTCCATACTGAACTAGGAAGTGAAGTTGGAAGCCTTGGAGCTCACTACCTCTTCTCTATGTTTCAGAACCCAGAGATGGTAAATGCTTGAGAATCATGAGTCATACAGTATAAGAAGTCAGTGATGCCAAACAGAGATCACTCCACACCATTATCTTTTTTTTTTTTTTAATGTTTTGGCAGCTTTTGAGGCAATCGTTCATGTTTAACACTGAAAGACTTCCAAGCCATTCTTTAACACTGAGTGACTGACGTTTTTCAGATTTTCCTAGCCACCCTAATACTCAGTATTTTTCTAGTTACCTGTGTGTGACAGCCAACATCCATTTTTGCCTGCCTTCTGAACTTCATTTCTCACCTTTATTACGTTGCAATGTTCTGCCAGTTTTAGATCTTTCAACTCTTCTCTATTCCTGCAGCCTTAGGCCATCCAGTTATTCCCCATGCAGATGGTGGTCATGGCTCCTCATGACTTTTTGTTTCAAGCCTCACCCCAATCAGTCTTCCACATTGTCTTCAGAGTTACTTTCCTAAGATATACACATATGCAGGGTACTTACTCAGCATGGAAACTGACTCTTCCTGGATTTAATAAATTCATTCCTTTCCTACATTGTTGATAGTAATTAGTTAGGAACTATTTCCATTTAGAAACACCTCAAATCCCCTTCTAATAAATGCAGATTCTTTTTATATGTTTTTAAAAGACATTACATATGGAATAATGTCTAGAGAAGCATAATATTTTTAGGTGCAGCATATATTTTTGATGGCATCTGAAAGTAAGTATTATGTGGGAGGAATAGAGAAATACTAAGTTATTTAAGAAGTGAAAACAGAATAAATTATTTAACACAGCTTAACAGTGCTGTAATTGTGAATAACACTTTAGTTCTGAAGCTACAGGTCAGTGTGGAGAATGAAGGCAGACAAAATAGATATTTCCATGGCAGAAGCTTTATGAGCTTTCAGGAAACTCTAAATGACATTCTCCGCCAATAACAACTTTGGAAATTGCATCTCCTTGTTTTCTGAATATACTTCCATCTCCACCTCTTCTTGGAAATCATATTTTAAATTTAATCTCTTTCTGGTTTGTTCTGTCTGTGCCACATGTGTTAACAAAGCTCAGATTATTTTTTCTGACTTGCATAACAGTAATCATTCAGTATCATCCATTATTTTCTTAATTGTTAGGGTGATTTTTTTTTTTGTGATGTACCAAAACTTTGTCTTAATAAAGAAGTAATTTTGTTGATGGACTTCATGGCACAAAATGGGAGTTTTTAGAGTAAGAATGGAAAATAGATGTTATCCTGAGTGTTGTTCCTACTTGAACTATAATGCTGTGTTAGGAAGGGCTCTGAGGCTGTATATGAGCTCAGTGGGAAAGAGGGAAGTAAGAATTCATGATGTCTGAGCTGGGCATCCACTTAGGGAGGGGGTTGTGTCCCAGGGTATCAGGTATGACCACTGTCATTAGAAGTCAGGGCCTCAAATTATCTGATTACAAAGCTCAAATTCTTTAATAGCTAGTTTGGATTACCGCTCATGAAAATGTGTAAATGGTCAGGAAAGTGTATTATTATAGTTTATAATATTTTTTTCACTTAAAGTACTTTAAACAGGATTGGGGGACAGTTTAAGGATGTGAATGTGGAAGTGGTAGTGATGAAATTTATCTTGTTTCTTCTTAAAAAGCGATCTCTGAATTATGAATCTGTAAATATGAGCCTTAAATAGGCACCAAAATTGTCATGAAATGTTTAAAATGCAGTGTTATGGGTTGAATTTTGTTTCCTTCTCCCCATCCCAAATTTATATTTTGGAGCCCTAACCCCCCATGTGGTAATATTTGGTGAAAGTGCCTTTGGGAAGTAATTAGGTTTCTGAGTTCATGAGGTGGGGTCCTCATCACAGGATTAGTGCACTTGTAAGAAGGTACACCAAAGATCTTTAGCTCTCTCTCCCTACCATGTGAGCACACAGTGAGAAGGTTGCTGTCTGTAATCCCAGGGAAGAGCCCTCACCAGACATCAACCATGGTGGCACCTAGATGTTGGACTTCAAGTCTCTACAACTATGAGGCAATAAATTTCTGTTGTTTGAGCCACCTAGTCTATGGTATTTTGTTATTGCAGCCTGAGTTGACTAATACATGCATGTTCCCAGGCTTCACCCTGGAGATGTATTTAAGATATCTGGAGAACAGCCTAGCATTTGAATTCTTCAAAATCTCCAAAGGATTTTGTAGCATACATTTAGGGTGGAGAACAACCTAATTTTTAATTTTTGTACAAGTGGTTGTCAACCCTGTCTGCACATTACAAGCTGCTTTGGAGCTTTTCAATATGATTGATGCAAGGTTCCATTTCAGATCAATTAAATCTAGGGAAGGGCCAGGTATTGGTATTTTTTAAAGAGCTCCCCTGGTGAGTTTAACATGCAGCTAAACAAAGGAAAGAGCCACTGGCCTGAATTAATTCCCTTTGGTCTTTGCTTTTGCCCCGTAAATCCCAGTTTCCAGAGATACAGAGTCTGATCATACTCTTTTCCCTCTGGGTTCCCCATTCCACATCTCAAGGCAACACTGCTATTATTTTCTGCACAGCAAATCCATAGTTTCAAAAGACATCTTTTTGTCTGTTGCCTCAAGTTCATCAGTACTTAAAATCCCAGTATCAGGACTGAAAAAGTAAGAAAGTAAGTTGGTTTTCTAGGTTTTTGGATTCTGGGTAAATTAGTATTATTTATTTAAAACTGCACATTTCAAAGAAGTAATGGATTTTAGATTTTATACCAAAACAATATTTGGTATGTGATACATGTTTCTCTCCAGGTTATTTTTCTGATCTTACTCAAGAAATATTTATTGAATGCCTTTTTTTTATGCCGGCTGGCTACTATGTTGGCACTTGATATATGGTAACGTTTGTAAAAGTTTTCATCAGTATGGCACTAACGTGATTGGTCAGAAAGGACGTCAGTTATAAACAGCCATTATGTTCATGCTGGTGCACATTGGCTCTGAATTAAACACTGAGAGAGCTACGTCCCTACCCTCACAAAGCCTATAGTCCCTTGTAGAGTCTTATATTTGAATATATGTTGACGTGACCTAGGTTATTCTTGGGTGCCATCCCAAGAGAATCTGATTCAGTGGATCAGAGTTGGGGCTCAGGAATCTGCATTTTTAACATATTTCCTGGGAGACTGGATGGGAAAAGACAACGAGGAAGGGATTACTCAGTTGTTCCGTAAAGCAATTCAGAGTGTCTTTAACAAACTCTAGCCAACTCCATGCATTTTTCTCTTGTTTCTTTCAGGGTTTTTTTAGTGGAAACTCTCTGCTGTCTGATAGTTGCCATCCTGGAAGTCAATTTTATAGAGAGTTAGTTTTTGTACATTCCTACAACTTGAGGTCTTCCCTTCACTCCCACTGCAAACCCCAATCAATAGGAAATTCTGGAAACTTGAAGAGTGATACTACTTTGTTTTTCTTCTTAAAGGTGCAACCATTTAGTTAGATCTAAGATCCAATACTCTTCAGTTGTTAAATCTAGTCATTCCTCAGGGGTTTCATTAATCTAAATGACCACATTATCACAGCTGCAACTCATCTTAAGAACTATTTCTCAGAAAAACAGTAAGTAGCTAGTGGATCTCTGTATACTTAGAAAAAAATAAAGAACAGTTTAAATTCTAAATCTTATCAGGGTTTCCGCTGAAATTTTTTTTAATGTTGGAATGTGTAGCTTTTAATCTTGTTTTGGGGAATTTTTAAATTTGGCTTGGATTAAAGGGCAAAATGTTTGGGAACATAAACAGCTTAGTATCTAAAGGCATTAAAGAGTACATATTTTTAGATTGACATCTTAAATAAATTGCAACTATTATTTACCAACAGGGTAAATCTTTTAAATGTGTTTCAATTAACATATTGTAAGTGATACTCAATATAAGCATGTCGTATGTAATCTTATGTGTAGTAAAGCTTAAGAGATAGAACATTTTCAGTGACTATACATCTCCCTGATCCCATGCTCCTCTTTTCTTTACACAGTTAACCTATAGCATGAGTTCTGAGAAAATCATTCCCTAGATTTTTTCCATAACGTGAACTTCTTAAAAATATAATTTTTAAAAAATGTTTTGTTTTATCTGTTTTTGAGCATTATAACATTAGAATCATTGTGTGTTCTTTCATGACTTGCTTTTTGCATTCAACGTTTTTTTCAGATTCAACCATGTTACTGTATATAACTATAGTTCACTCATTTTCCCACTGTATATTAATTCAGTGTATGAAGGTACTATACAATAGCATATCCATGCTAGTATGGATGGACTTTTGGATTGTCTCTAATATTTTTTGGATATTACTGTCTAACAGTATGAATAAAACTGTACACACATTTTTGGTGCACATGTACCAATGTTTCTCCAAGGTATTTATCTGAGAGTGAAATTGTTGGGTCATATGGCATGTGCCTGTTTAGTTTTCCTGGATAGATTGAAACGACACTCCAAAATGGTTGCACCAATATAAACTCCCCCTGCCCCAGGGTGTTGTTTTACACACCAACAAATGTGGGCACGAAATGAAATTAACTGTGGTTTTAATTTTCATGTCCATGATTAATAATAAGGCTGAACTTCTTTTCACATATTTATGAGCCATTCATGAAATGCCTCTGTGTTTTTTTTGGACCACTTTTCTAAAAATTAGTGGTTTGTCATCTTATAATTGCATAAGAAATCTTTACATATTTGGGATACATTATCTTTTGTCAGCTGTATACATTGTAAGTGTTTTTTTCTTAGGATATTCTTGAATCTTCACTCCCTTTAAAGTCATTTTGATGACAAAAGTTATTTTTCAATGTTAATGTAGGTGTATGAGTTTCCTATGGCTTCTGTAACAAATTTCTACAAACTCAGTGGCTTAAAACAGCACACATTTATTCTCTTTCAATTCTGGAAGGTTAGAAGCCTCGGCTGAAATCAAGGTTTCAGCAGGGCCTTTTTCTCTCAGGAGACTCTAGAGGAAAATTCTTTTCCTTTCCTTTTCCAGCGTTCAGAGCTACATTTCTTGGATTCCTTAGCTCCTGGCCTCTTTTTCCAGCTTCAAAGCTTGGCATCTTGTCTCAGTCTTCACATTGCCTCTGCTGTCCTTCAACCTCTCTCTGCCTTTCTTCTATGGACACTTGGGATTACATTTAGGGCCCACCCAGATAATCTAGGATAATCCCTGAATCTCAAAATCCTTAATTTAATCACATCTGCAAAATCCCTTTGCCATATAAAACAAGAGTTTCCAGAGATTAGAATGTAGGTGTCTTTAGGGGGTCATTCGTTATTCATCCCACCACAGCAGATAAATGTCTTTTGCTGTTTTGGTGGTGGAGGTGGAGTTGGTGGTGAGAAGGTGCTGTGATTGTCAAATCTTTGTAGCCAGATCAACAAGATGATTTGTTCGGTATTCTTTTTAGCTCACTGTTGAGCAGAAATGAGTGACACAACAGTTCTGTCGCTTAAGGATGAGGGAATGTTCCCTTTTTCTTCCCATCTACCATTTATCCAAGGGTAGGCATACAATATACGTGTATGTGTATATATATATGTTTGTACTTTTTTCTTTCTCCTCCCTTTCTTTTCATATTTCTGAGCTCCTCATCTTTTCCCTACATATCCAGATCTTTGGGCCTAGTGTCTTCAGTGAGCTCACACTTGCTTTTCCACGTGAGCTTTGTTCTATGGCAAAATCTTAGTAAAGAGTTAAAAAAAAAAAAAAGATACGAAGGCCTTTTGCAACCCCTTTGCCTAATTAAATGATTCATTAACTTTAAGCATGCTTGGTATATAATGAACAAAGGAAATGCCTTTGGTTTTGTGTATCTGGAAAGAAAATGGGATTTAAATGGGCTGAAGACACAGGCTGTGTACTCCTAATAAAGGAAGAAACTGAGAAGCAGACGTTCTTGGAAGCATTGGTGGGGAATGCCAGAGGCTGGTGCTAGATAAGCACCCAAGTAGAAACAGGCGGAGAATGACTCGGAGCCAAGAAGCCACAGGGCAAGAGTTGTTTAAATACTTCAGTTTGCATTTTAGTTTGTGCTAGAAGTTACGGAATTTAAAATCAGGTGTTTTTCCTCTACCTAACTTTCTTCTTTAGTCATTTGCATTTTAAATAATTTATTATCCCTTTGGGATATAAAAGAAAGGTTTTAGTCTGGCTTTTATTGTTATTTTGAGGATTGGGAAAATATGTAGAAAAATACTAGCACAGTATTCCTATGATTGACAAGCAAAACACTAATATCACAAACTTAGAATCTATCATGTCCTTAGACTGGGAAAAATCAATGCCTTGGTAATATCTATGCCAGGTGATAATGAGGAGACATGTGGCATTGATGTTGTGCTATGTAATATTTGATTTTATGATATTTGAGTTTTGTGGGATAGATTTGATGGTGGTTATGATCTTGATAAGTAGAGATTGTCAATTCTTCTGTGATTGGCATGTAAAAATTATAAAAGAATTGCAAGGAACAATCAAAGAAACTTGACTGAGCAAAATAAGTAATTCAACAATATTTCTGCCCTCCCTTAAAGATGGGAACTTAGAGACAAAGTTTCATATCTCTACCCTGTCTTGGTCACTGCCTGCCCATTCCATTCTGTGGCATCATATCTCCTGTAAACCTACTGCAGAATACAGTTGGCATCGCAGGGGAATTTATTCCATGTGATTATCTAAATTATCCAAGAAGCATAGAGCTTGAGTCCTTTGAAACATATGTTTGGGTCTTCAGGGATTCAAACCAATGCCCGGGGGTTTAGATGAAAAGTCCTTCCCCAAAGAGCAAAAAGATATGACAACAAAATTATAACCCTTGGCAAATTCCATCAAATTGTTTTGAATCTGTGGGCTGAAAATGTCAGTACTTATTAAACTATACATTGAAAATTATTAAGAATATAATTGCTGAATATCCTTATTCCTTTCTGTCATTAGCAATGAAGTGGCAGCTGAGCATTCATTTTTCTGGTCTAACAGGGTTACTGTTGGTTATGAATTAAAAAAACAGAACATGAAAAAATTGCCTTGTTAACTACTACTGCTGTTTGGGAATTTAGTTCAGATGGGCTAACCTTCATCCCAGCCATACACTCCCTGTTGTGCCATATTTTGGGAAGTTACCTCTCTCCAGCAAATGTACAGGGAATGCTTCCTCACTGCTAGGGTACAAAAAAGGAAAGATGTGTTTCTGATATTTTCAAGAATTTTAAAGTCCATTGGATAGCCTTTTGGAGCAAAGAAATACTATACTTTTGATTAGGATTGCCTATGAAATCTGGAGCTGCTAATAGGAAAGTAAGTTAATATTTCATTATAAATACCTCTTTTCCATGCTTTTAAAAATACCACAGCAAAAACCCAAATACTGTGTGCCAACAAATTTGTACCCCTAGTTATCATGAGAATCATCAAGCAGTTTGAAAAAAGAGAGTTTCCAGCCTTCCAATTTCTGATCAGCAATAATAATCCTCTGCTTCACTGGTAAATACTTCACTTTTGTAGCATCATAAAGATCAGTACTTCTAGCTAAGATGCCAACTATTAAGGCCACAAATCAAAGGAATAATTCAATATCTAGCTAAACATGAGATTAAAAATAGAATCTTGACTTTCTGCTAAAGTCTTTTCCCTTAAACATAAAACAAGTGAGGCTGTCTACTTGCTGGCTTGGGACTGGAGGGAGGGAAGTGGAGTAAGTGGCAATGGGGACATTTTAAGAGTTACAGACACATGGCCTGGTTCCTTAAAATTAATGCATAAGATGCAAAGAATCACTTTTCTACCACACATTCTCTCTAGTGCTGTCAAGTATTGTTATGTTCTTCAGTGGGGTCAGATTAACATAGAGGAAATCTCATGACCAACCGACATGATATATTACATCATGGGAGAAAGGGAAACAATTATTGATTTCATCTGTGTGATTCATACATTAGCTAGACAACTCAGGCTTCCTGTGTTTCGGTTAAAATTTTGAATATCTTAGTAACATCTTCCAAACATTATTTTTGACACAAAGAAGGTGGCAGTTCAGTTTCTTTCCCCCATCCCCTTTATCTATAATAATTGAAACTTGGACTTTCTCAAGATTCAGAGAGGTTTCAATGAGGTAGGATGAGTAGTTATGTTGCCCGCCCCCCCAACTTTGTATATGGAAAACTTAAAACATACTTAGAAGTTGAAAAGATATTACACTGAACACCCATATATATATATATATAGTGGCTAGATTCTACCATTAACATTTCACAATATTTGCTTAATCACATATCCATTTATTTTTCCAATCCTTTATCCACCCACTGATGCATCTAAGTTTTTTGATGCATTTCAAAGTTAGTTACAGACATTGGTACATGTCTCTGAAATCTGTCAGCATGTGTATCATTAAGTAAAGTTCAATATTTGTTTACAGGTAGTTATGTTTTGAACTGAACTAGTTAGTCTAGAGCTACTTGGCTGGAAAAAGTACTTGTGGGGAGAAAAGCTGCCAAAAGTAGGAGCAGTTGAGAATTGGCTGGGAAGGTGCAGTTTTTATCTGGGATTAATAATAGCTTTCAAGTATTTGCACCATGCAAAGCATTTTAAGTATACTGTTTGATTTGATCCACACAACAACACTATAAATTTGTTTTGCTACCTTCAACTTACTCATAAGGAAATGGAGGTTTGTAGAGGTCAAAGCAGTTGCCCAGTGGATTTGTCAGGGCTGGAATTCACATGTATTAGACTTTGACCTGTGGTTTTTAAAAAGCCAGCATCTTGATAACAAAAACAAAATAATACATTGGGGTATTTATTCTGTTGGGTTCGTTAACAAAATTTTAAATACATATCATGCTTTCAAAATTACCCAGTGATAAACTACATTTTCTTCCAGTTGTGGCTATGACACTCAGAAAGATTTTAATACCAGCTTCTCTTTCATTTTGTAGTATGGATAGAAAAGTACCATTCTTAATTAATTTGTGTTCCTTTTTTTTTTTTGTCTATGAGCTGGAACCAAAGTGTTTTATGTTAAATAAATAAAAGTTAATCTCTACTATTAATGTAGCAGCCTGATAGTCATCTCTTAGATTATTTCTGATATAGAATTTATTGTTCACAATTATACTGATGTCTAATATCTTAATTTTGCCTTCTTGATATGCTTATGAGGCAGTAAAGACATTAGTTACATTTGTTTATAAAAACTGTTCAGTATGGGTATATATACACCTAATGGGTGCGGTGCGCACCGTCTGGGGGATGGACATGCTTGAAGCTCTAACTCGGGTGGGGCAAAGGCAATATATGTAACCTAAACATTTGTACCCCCATAATATGCTGAAATAAAAAATTGTTCAATATTTGAATTTAGGATTGGTGAATTAAATTATTATGAATATTAAGTTTATATCCATATGGTAGTCATAGGTATTCCTAAGGGAACCACTGCTTATTATACTGAAAACATAATGTCTTTTTGTTTTTAGATCATTAGATTTTTTTATACCAGCATTTTCCTTACCTGACTCTGAGGTTTAAGAGGAGGAGGAACAATGTAATTTCTACTGAGGGAATTCATTTCATATGTAAACTTTATTTCATTGAATTCTAGTGAAGAAGCTTCTAAAACAACTTGAGGCCTTTTGGGGGCGTTGAGGGGGAGCTAGTTCTAACACATTAATATATAATTACGATTGTTGAGCTAATATTGCATGAATAAGTGATGAATTAAGATGTCTAATAAGGTAATGTCAACCCAATCCTGTGTGAAGAGATGCTGTATGCTGTTGAGTAAACTAAAGGCCTGGTTTTAAATATTACCGAGAATAAACAAGCGTGTGTATTATTATGCATATAGGGAATGCATATTCCTTTATTCTGAAGCCTCTCTCCCTTCCTTATAGCTGGTGCACATGTCATGATTTACAATCCCTGCAGAATCCATGTATTCTTCCACAGTTACTCAATATGCTAGAGAGTTTTAAAGGGAATGAAGGATTTTTATATTTTAAGGTAAAAAAACACAAACATTCTTGATTTAAAGGAACACCATTGTGTATAAGAGGAAGAAACCTAGAAAGACTTTTTTTTCCCTTTCATTGAGTATGTTAGCCTTGGGAATGAGACCCTTAAGCAACAACTGAATACTTTTTGAAAAACATCTTCTCTGCCCTCCACCCATCCCACCTTCCTTTATAACAACCAAACATGGAGCTTGATTTCTCTGCTTCCATAGCTTGCCTTTCTCCTGGTCCCCAGAGTAAGCCATTCTCACCAGATCGAATCTTCTTCCAGAAGCCACAAGTTTGGCTTCTTGAAATCTCAGAAGTCCTCGTTTCTCAAGGAATGAATTGAAACAAATAAATAAAATGTGTCAACTTTAAGATTCTGCAGATGACTTATGTTCCTCCAAAATAGTCTGTCAACAGTGGCAATAGTCACAACGTGATTGTGCAGGAGGGAAAATTAGCTTGAGGAGTTGTTCTTCATCTAAATTTTTATAAAGTGCTCTTAGGAATAAGGATAGTTGATTCCTACTGACAGCTTGGCCCATGTAGAATAAGTAGGGTAGCTTATTTAGTAGCATGCTAAATTGGAAGGAGCAATGATTCAAAAGAGGATACTGAGAAAATAAATATACCAATATATTGTATAGTTGCGACAGTGGTAGTTGTAATCAGACATAAATACCCGAAGCAGCCAGTTGCACTTTATACAATCTCATTAGATCAAGCTTCCGAAACACATAAGTTAGGTTACATAATTAATAAGTACTGGATCCAGAACCCATAACTCTCTCCACTATACACACTGCCTTCAGGGATCTCCTGATGACTTAACTCTTTTTGTTTTTAGCATTTTCGGTACCCACCTAGGACAGTGCTTGACATTCAATAAGAACTCAATAAACATTGGATGTATTAAGCAAAATTAAAACCTGCCTGAAAATTTAATGATGTAAATGTTTATTGTAAATGTTAAAATTTCCAGGAATTAACAATTTTCATCCAGAGGAACTACCTATTTTGAAATACAACTTAAATGACATTTTCCTTCTGTATAATCAGGCCAAGTTTTAATATTACTAAATCCTTATTAAAACCAGGATAATGCCAGTATTTTGGGGGCTGTATTTCAATATTATTAATTCTAATGTTAAAAAGTCCCTCTTTTACTATAAATCTCAAATTATTTCCAGGTCAAAATTTTGGCACGTGCATTTTTGCTTAGATTTTTTGATAGTTGAAAAGTTTACCATCCCTCTGAATTTTCTCGTGCATTTTCCTCACGCTCTTGATGAAAGAGCTGAAAATAATCACACTAATTTGAAAATGTATATTTTGTGACATTTTTCAACATTTATTAAAACCCGCAATTTCTCAAGGCCACGCTTCTTATCTACACTTAGAAAAATAGCAGTTAGCTGGGATTGACTTTTGATTTTTCAGATAGTGTTATAATATTTCTCAAGAGTAACTGTTGAGCAATCATATCTGTTGCTTCTAAATATTCTTCCTTCTTAAAAAGTTTTTAGTTATTCCCTTAGAAAGTAAACAACACAGTGAATAGAAATTGAAAAACACTGAATTTTCCTTTATGTGAGGTTTATCAAATAAAGTA
>CM052440.1:69500428-69563388 GCA_028533085.1 Varecia variegata | reverse complement strand
GCCTTTTTTTTTTTTTTGAGACAGAGTCTCACTCTGTTGCCCGGGCTAGAGTGAGTGCTGTGGCGTCAGCCTAGCTCACAGCAACCTCAAACTCCTGGGCTCAGGTGATCCTTCTGCCTCAGCCTCCCGAGTAGCTGGGACTACAGGCATGCGCCACCATGCCCGGCTAATTTTTCTATATATATTTTAGCTTTCCATATAATTTCTTTCTATTTTAGTAGAGACGGGGTCTCGCTCTTGCTCAGGCTGGTCTCAAACTCCTGAGCTCAAACAATCTGCCCGCCTCGGCCTCCCAGAGTGCTAGGATTACAGGCGTGAGCCACCGCACCCGGCCTAAAATTGTCTTTTATTACATGCTAGTAGAACACATTGCATGAGTTTTGCCTTTAGTTTCCATATTCATTACCTTGTTCCACACTTATGAAGTACCCACTGTGTAGCAAGTATGAAGTATTTAGAATACAAAGATGATTAAGACACACCATGCCTACTACAAATTAATGAAGAGAGAATGTAAATAAATGTGCTGTGTTGTTTAAAAAAAAAAAGAAAAGAAACTGTACAATAATTGACCTGTGTGCGTAGTTTCAAATAGCAAAGGAAGAGGAAGTGATGTTTGTCTGGTTGAGTGATTCTCTCAGTCCTGTGGCAAAATGAAGGGGGCACAGGCAAGGAAGGCTGAGTCAGGGAAGTGACTTTTGAGGCAGGTTTTGAGAGATGAGTAGGAGCTGGCGTGGGGGTGGACAGGAAGGGAAGGCCTGCTGTGTCCCAGATACTTTGCTAAGAACTTTAGAGGCATCATCTCACTTCAGTTCTCTCCATACTCCTGCAAGGTAGGTGCCCTTAATCCTCATTTTAGTGACAGTGCAGCAAAGATTCAGAGTTTCAGAAATCTCCCCAAGGTGACATCATTATTCAGCGGAGGTGTTAAACTTTGAACCTTGGTATGGTTAATGCCAAAGCCCACGCATTGTACCATAAGTCATTGGTATCAGTAAGGAGCAACCAACGTGTTTGGAGAAATTCAAGTACTGCAGTGTCACTGAACCACAGGATACAAAGAGAAGCAACTGAAGGGATAGAGTCCAGGCACAAGGCAATAAAGGACCATCTGTGCCACGGTAAATACATTTGCAAACCTTTTTCTGCAAGTGATGTGGAGCCGTGGATGGGTTAGATTTAGGCTGGGCAGTGACGTCATGATTCCTAAAGAAATTCAGGAGCTAAAATCAACAGCAGATTTAGCTAATTATTTGACTTGAATTGGGCTTTATTTTTTCCTGAATGCACAGTTGCTGAGAAGTGACTGAGTTCCACCCTGTTATGTGCTGGCTGTCAGCCAACATAGGAGCAAAAACTCCCCATGAATAGTCAGCCAAGAGACACATGCAGATGCTTAAGAGACATTTATAATTACTTTTCCCATGTTTGCCAATGGCATGGGAAGTTTTTGTTATATTGTGTTTTTAGATTGTTGGTTTGTTTTAACGTATGCTCATGAAAACATAAAATAACAGGACGACAGATATCTGATGAAGTTGCCAAATTATTTCTAGGATTTGGCCCAAGGTTTGCTGATCCCTCTGCTGCTTCCTGGCTCCATGTGCTCAAAAGCACCCACCATCAGCTGTCAGCCCTGTGGCAAAACGAGGAACAGGGTCAGAGTTAGGCAAGCAGGAACCAGAGCCAAGTGTTCTGAGAAACACTAGCATGTGTTTTGTGCACTGAGGAGTTCTCTGCTTTGTACTCGGCAGCCCATGTGGGACTCATGCTACAAAAGGGATAGATGATTCCAGATTGAGGGAGAAGACCCAAAGGGGAGACCTTGACTCATGGCACATCCTTTTCCCCACCTCTCTGATGGACCATTGTTCATGTCCACCCACGGCTTGCAGTAAAGAATGGCCCCCACTTCTCCTGTAGATAAAAACATACTTTGTTCCAAGTGTTGCAAGTGTTGTTTCTTTTATTTGTTGTATTCCTTCCCCTTCTGCCTCAAATATATTCCTGGCCCAACTCCTGGCTGTCTCTCTAGGATCTTTCTCCTTTTCATGGACTTATAAGAATCAGGTTAACAAGCAGGCATCTAGAAACTGGTGGATGGACAGGAAGGAAACAGGTGGACATAGGTTCAAATTTGTACACATCTAGCTACTATGAACTGTTACACAATCTAGCTACTATGGGGTAAGACTTTATGTTCAGAAAGAGTAGGGGTGATGTGAGTAATAGAGAAGTTTTTTTTTTTAAAGTCTAGGAAACCATAGATGTTAGGAATGCAAACATTTTAGCTAGTCATTTTGAGAGGTAAGCGAGTTTAAATAAATTGAGTACTCAGTTGTGTATTAGTGGTATTGAACATGTAACTGTCCTGATTATCAATGCATTTAATAATGATTGGTATTGCCCAAATTTCCAATTTGATGCATAGCCCATTTCAAAAAGAGATATTATGTATTTATACTATTTTTTGTTGTTTTGGGATAAACTAGAATCTGATGCCCGTGGAAATATCTATTAAAACCCAATTCCAAAATCATTTATTTGTTCAACCAGTGTAATTGAGCATCATTCACCCATTTTAGGGCAGATGCTCTCCCATTTGCTGGGGATACAGTGGCAATCAAAACCAGAGAAGGCTCTCAAGGGACTTACACTCTGCAGAGCAGTGTTTTTCAAAGTGTGGTTTCCTGGAACCACAGAATACAGCAGTATCAGCCTGCTGGGAATTGTTAGAAATGCAAATACTCAGGCCCCAGCCCAAACCTACTGAATCTGAAATTCTGGGAGTGGGGTCCAGCAATCTGTGTTTTAACAAGCCCTCCAGGTGATTGTGAAGAGTTTGAGAACTACTGCAAAAGACACGTAATAAATTGATGATTAAGTACATTGAGGAACGCTGAATGCTACGAAGTTATAGCAGGGGAAGAAGGTAGTGAAAAGTACAGTTTTACATAGCATGTCAAGGGCGGCCTCTGGGGTGTTTGAGCATCTGAACTGGGGGTGGGGGAGGCTTTGCAGTGTTTTAGGTTAGAGATTTTAGTGAGTTGAAGCAGAGTTGGTATTGTGATGTATTTTGAAGGCAGAACTTCCGGAATTTGCTGTCGAATTAATTGGAAATGTGGTGTGAAAGTGCAGGACACTCCAAGGTTGTTGATGGTCCCTACAAATGTCTGGTGGTAGCTCATGACTAGTGGCACCTCTTAGTTAAGATGGAAACAATGGAATGGGGAGGGGCAGGGAAAAAACAGGTTTTGGGAGAAAAATAACACATTAGATTTTGTGCAGTGAGTCTGCCATTCAGGGGGGAAGTTGGGGCTGGAAATAATAACTAGGGAGTCATCATCAGATAAATGGTATTTAAACGAATAAGCTAGCATGAGATCCCCAAGGGAATCAAGGTACATAAAGGAGGAAAGTGGTCTGAAGACTAAGTCCTGGGGTATACCTGGGAGGGTGGAGTGTTAGGCAAAATTTCTAAAATTAGAAAATTTTAATGACTGTAAATAATATTTTTGTATATGTATTTTGAGATTGATACATTGAAGTGGCAGCACCCTATCCCAACCCCAAGTTTAACACCTTTGTTGGATTTGCCACTTTTTTTGGGTGTACTGGTGCCACAGTTTCCCTCTTGACTTTCATAGGCCAGGGCTTCTTGCCTTGCAGACAGGTGTTCTTACCTTCCCAGTTTCTGGGATCCAGACTCCTGCCTCCTTCAGCTGTCTGCTGTAGGCTCTCCTTGAAACTTGAGTATCATGCAGACAGGATACAAAATTCTGCTTAGGAGAGAAGAGCTCTCCTTTTCCTCTTGCCTCAATTGTCATCTTCAGTCTTCTTTCTCTCATTTCCTTTCCCTCTCTTAAACTTTCTACAGGAAAATTCTTTGGTCCATAGAGCCAAAAGAAAAATTAAGGTTTTTTTTTTTTTCTTTGTTTTGTTTTGTTTTTAAGTTAACAGTACTTGGATCATTTTGGCAGTTGACTTACTTAGTACTACCTAGACAGAGTCTTAATGTTGAATTCAAATGTTGATTTTTACTGACCTAGAACTTGATATGTTTCGATGTGATTATTTGAATGTGCTGAGCTATTGACCAAAGCAACAATGAAATTTATAATTTCTAACTGGTCATATGGTTCTTGGGATTTCCTTCAGAAAACCATACCTCTATGTTGTAGAAATGTATCATTTAAAGTGAAAAAATGCTTTAAAATTTGAATTATGAAAGAAAATAATCAGTGAAAGATTCACTTCGTAGAGAAGTCCTTTGCCTTAAAGTGATTCATCAAATTCTACTGGGAACATTTAAAGTGTTATTTGAATTGTACATACCTCCCTAGGAAGACACTTGGTATATATATGATAAGGTTATTACTTGAGATGTATGTATTATTGATAAAAAGTGCTTTCATATATTTAATAGAACAAATTTGTGAAAAAAGGAGTGGTTGAATGACTTACCTAAGGACTCACACCTATTTAGTGGGGAACCAAGCATTTTTTTGTTTTTCCATTACATGTATATATTGCATAGTGGTGAAGTCTGGGCTTTTGTACCCATCACCTGAATAGTGTCCATTGTACCTCTCCTCCCTCCTCCGCCCTTTTGAGTCTCCACTTTCCATTATACCACTCTGTGTGCCCTTGGATAGCCTTGCATAGCCATAGTTTGGCTCCCATGTATAAGTGAAAATATGTAGCATTTATTTTTCTGTTTCTGAGTTACTTCACTTAGGATAATGGCCTCCAGTTCCATCCAAGTTTCTGCAAAAGACCTTATTTCATTCTTTCTTATGACTGAGTCGTACTCCACGATATATATACACCACGTTTTCTTTATCTACTCATTGGTTGATGGCCACTTATATTGATTCCCTGTCTTTGCGGGAACCAAGTCTTGAGCCCAGGTCTCCTGCTATCATGTTCAGTTATGGAACTTCCTAGCACAGCCTCATCACTGTGTACTTTCAAAATGTCTTTCTAAGACACTTCCATTGAAGCAACATGGAAATTGTTTTAAACACATACCCTTTAATGTCAGAGTCACTATTTCAAAATGTAATACCAGTAATCACCAAGTACTGGTGATTTACTGTTAACAGGGTTTCACCATTTTGCTATATAATATTGGTGCAGACTGATTATACTGGATACAGTGAAGAATGGTATTAAAATGTAACAGACTTTGCAAAATATTAGTTTTGGGAGGGTTTTGGCTGTCTGCTGAGTTTACTTAAGAGTACTTCTAATAGTAGGAGAGGATAAAGGATTGAGAGAAAAGAGAACTGGCAAAATCAGAAGACTGTAAAATGAGAGAATGAGTAACCAAAAGTTGCTATCTTATTAATACTGATAACCAAAGAAAAAATTCTCACTTAGAGAGTTTTGCTTTTCTCTCAGTATTTATAAACAAGAATGAAAAACGATGATAATTTTCTCAAGTAAAATAAAATACCCACATACTCTTGGACTTTGCTCCAAAGTTGGTGAGGCTTTGGATGCTAATATAAAATTCACCAATAAAGTATTTTGAAACTCTTAATGCCACTTTTCTTTCTCTTCTCAATTTATGCAAACATTATTGTTTGAGATCTCTGTGTTGACATGGACATCACACTTGAGGGTTGATACATACCTTCCCCTTCTTTACACATTGGCTTGTGAGCCCAATAGAAACTTCTCACCTTCTATTTAGTTGGTGTTATTTATCCCCAATGAAGTGATTTTTCTCCCCACTGATTTATTTTCAAGTTGACTTCTAGTTAGCAATTCCATAGGCACATGACTGTTGGCTTTAAAATTCTGTATTTTAATGAGCCAGCAATATTTCCCTTTTAATGAGATTGCATTTTATCTTTTTAAAAAATCATTTGCCTGTGATTACATTTTTAAACTGTATGCAGGTTCTAAAAACTCGCTGGAAAATTCATTCTCCTATCAAATTTGTTTTAAAAAAAAGTGTTGCAATTAAAACAAGTCGACATAGGAAAAGAAAGTAACATAAGCATGTATAATGTTCCTTCTAAACCTCTAAGCATCTGGAAGCAGAGATCCATGGTCCATGAATGATCTACAAATCTACTTAATGAGTTCTTAACAAGGCATGTGGTACTTGAAATAGCGAATACTTTGTAAAAAGCTATCATCCATTCGGTGTTTGAAAACATTGAATGCCATTTACTATAGTGCCAGTCTAAACTGATTTTATTTTTTTTACTTGCTGAATTTCATTTTGTGTCAACATGAGTTTGTATTGATAATAGAGTATTTATAATTGATGATGTAGCCAAATCCCTTATTGAAGTAAACTACAGAGCTAATAAGACATCTTCAATATTTTAAGGCCATTAGGAAATATTTTTTAACATGATGAATACAACAGCAGAAACATAATTAAATAGCTACTGAATGTTTGAGAAGATTAATGCATCTCCCCTTTCTAAATAGATAGTCGGGAGAGTTAGCTAAGTATTTCTGATCTTATATTTGATGATAATATTTATACAACCTAATAGTTATCCCTTTTTCCTCTCTTTTCCTTCCCTAATAACGAAAACATTGCTTCTGGCATTAAATGAGTGCCTTGATGCGCCGTTTCTTTTATTTTCCCTCGGTCCTCCCCGCTCCCAACCTACATTTCTTGGCATCTTTCCGCTGTTTGTTAGAGTTCTGACTCTGACGTAAAGGACTCACAGTGAGTGACCCCCGTGGCAAACCTGTAAAACATTATACAACATGAATAAGAACTTTCTTATTACATCTGCAGCTGGCTGGTTGCAGACATATGGCAGCAAGGATGTTTTGGAAGAAAGGCATTGCTTGACAAAGAACCCAGTCTCTTGAATAAAGGTTTACACTGGCACTCCTTGATGTTTATAATACCCGATGCCAGGGACAAAACTTTTTTTTTCCCCATTATATTGTTAGTTTACTGTTTAAACCTCATCATTTTATATGTTGAGGTGGCTAAAATGTAGAAGCAGACATTTTATGTGTGTCTGTATAACTTTAAAAGAAAAAAAAAATGCAAAACCCACAAAACTTTCTCAGGCTCTGCCTACCCAGCTGGAAGTGGTCGATTCTCTGAGGCCCAGACTCATATTGAAAGTGAGGGAGTTTGTGAGAATGGACTCAGTCTTTTTGAGAAGGATTTAAAATGATGATCAAAGGGTACATAGGCTTTGCAATGCCCTGACAACTTTAATAGTTTCTTTTGGTCATTGTTGTTGTTCTTTTTTTTTTTTTTTTTTTTTAATCAGGAGTAGTTAACTCTCAATTGCTAAAAATTTAGGCTAGGAATAATTGGCAACCTAGGAGGTTGTCACATTGATTTACATTTGATTTGCTATTTCTCAGTCTTTTCAATGCAGTCCTGCTTTCATTTTACTCCCTTTCTTAAACCCCAGCTACTAGCATTATGAAGAATGTAGTTGTGTTTTGTGATCTGCACTAGCACACTGGTGTTGAATAATGTATTGTGAAATGTTCTGGTGGTGGCAGTTGGGTAGTTGATGACAGTTTGAATCAGAGGCCCAGGAACAGATAAGTTCAGTCTAGTGGCTAGCCAAGGTAAATGAATGAAAGCTTCTGCTTTTATAGAGATTATCTATCTCCTTTCATTGTGGTTTCTTTGCAACCTTGATAATGTTTATAATGTTCAAAATCTTTGATGTGGCCATTATCTTCCTAGTTTTTGTTGCATCTATAATAATTTAGTAATAAGTTATTGCCAAATAAGGTATGCTCATTGTACATATCTGATGGGATTTTAATTAACATCTCCATTTGACAACTGAGAAAACTGAGGCAGGGAGGTACATGACCTTTCCAGAGCATACATACATCATGGCACAGGCAGGCAGAACTGGGATCGTAACATCTAGCTAATAAGTGCTCTCTGACAAGTTTGTGAATACTATGATTGATCAAAGTGAATATATCTGGAGAAGTATATGCTTACAGAAGAAGCATAGTGTTTACAAAAAATAGACACTGGTTTTGTAAAACTGAAGAATATTAGTAAAAGTGTTAATAAGAATATTTGAAATACTTTGAGTTATGAGTGACATTTTCCACTGGTTTTTAGGTTTTCATGCTAAAAATTCTTGGACAGGACAGATATATTTGTTTCATTTTTTTTATTTAATCTATATAATAAGAATGCAAGTCTCAAATATGTTCGAGAATCATAAAAGTCCTGGCTAGAAAGTCTTGGAGATCATCTAAGCCAGGAGTACTAAATCTCTAAATCAAATCTACCGAAAGAATCGTATGGTCAGTCACTACACACAACTGTCCTAGTACGCTTTTCTAGAAAGTACAGAAGGCAGCACAGCTCATGCCAAGATCTTTCATTCAACAAGTGCTGCCATTACTACTTACCAAGCGTATATTTTATTTTGAGAAAATGAAAATTGCTCCATCCATAATTGATTGAGAGCCCCTTTAGGTAGTCTGTCTTCCCTGTTTTATAGTTGAGAAAACTAAGACCCATATGTTAAGAGTTGAATTGTGTCCCCACAAAAAGATATGTTGATGTCCTAACCCCTAGGACCTCAACATGTGACCTTATTCGGAAGAGGGGTCTTTATAGATGTAACCAAGTTAAAATTAGGTCATTAGAGTGGGCCCTAATCCAACATGACTGGTATCATTATAAAAAGGGGAAATTTGCACACAGATGGGCACTAAGAGAAGATGGCCATCTGAAGGCAGATGGAACAAGGATTGCTAAGAATTGCCAGCAAACCACCAGAAGCCCACAAGAGGCAAAGAAGGATTCTTCCTTTACAGGTTTGAGAAAACATGGCCCTGTCAACACTTTGCAGACTTCTAGCCTCCAGAACTGAGATAATAATTATTGTAGTTCTAAGCCACTCAATTTGTCATACTTTGTTGCAGCTGCCCTATCAAACTGATACATCATAGAGGTGCCTGGGCCTGATCTCCTGGAGAACTAATTAGTAAGGTAGTCAAGTCTGGACCCCAGTCGGATTGCTATGTTCAATGCTCAGAGCCTGCCTCCACAAATGTAACTTACTTACTTGTTCTCCTATAAAGATACATACATGATATTCTACAAATTGTTAGGACAAATTATCATTCTAGTATTTCCTCCTCGCCCCCATTTTTTGGCTTTTAATTATCTTTGTACATGAATTGTTTCATTTATGACAAGTTCCTGAAACCTAATAAATTTCAGGCACAGACTTCATTTGTTAAAGTAAATGCTCAACCGTGAGGAGGTAAAAGTTCTTCATTTCCTTCACTTCTCACAGTTGCTTAATGAAATCCAGAGAACATTATAATTGTTGTATCGTTTTCTTTGCTTAGTGTAAACACTTAAACTGTAACTTACAAACTATGTTACAATCCACAGTAGTCAAAGAAGTCAGCTGAGCCTGACTACATTACCCTATCTCATGGGCACACCCTTCTCCAGATAGTAGAAACAAGACTCAGGGTTTACATTTCACGAGGTACATCTAGTATGGGTACCAAATAATAGATTTCAAATATAACTTTTCAAGATTGACTATGAGTCTATAAATACATTTTAAGAATTGGCACAATGGAAAAATCTTGAAAAAAATCCCTCTGAGTTAAAATGAATTAGCAAATTTAAAAAAGAAATGTGCATGCCTCAGTAAGCTCAACAAATTAAAAAATGGAACAAGGATCAATCAAGTCCTCCCCCAGGCCTTTTGATCTGTGTATATTGATTGGAATAATGCTCTCTGTTCGCTTTGTAGAAATTAACCGGGTTTTTAAATACCTCCATGCAATGTGAGTTCTGACTGTATTTTATTAAACTTACTTACCTTATAGTAAGTTAAAATTGAGATCCTGAGAATGAAAAGAGATTTATTGTCGTCTGTCTGGTTCAGGTTTCAGCCAAGATTATCTTAGGATAACCTTGAGGTTGGCTCTTTTGAAATGTCACCCAAAACTAGGCTGCTTGAAGTTCCTAGAAGCTAGCAGGGTTCGCCTTATCAGGACATATTTCTGATACCTACACAACTGTCCTCTTAGCTTCATCCTATTATACCAGTTTCTATTTATGTTGGTATCTTAAAACAAAATTTGCTCCATTATTTGCTCTACTAGCCTCAGCAAAAGCAATCCCTTGTGATCAGGAAAACTGAATCTGTGTGAACATCTTCCCCACGTGTGTTCTTACAGCTTGTCTATAACACATTATAGGCAGTTATCCCTTTTATTCTATTGTTACAGGGCAAAATAATGTTTATTTGACATGAAGAGGAATAATCTTGAAATTAAAGATAATTCTATACAATGCTTGACCTTATAGTAACATTACAAAATGTATAGTCAATTGTTTTACAAATTGTTGCACAATTTATGTAGATTTCTTCTACGTACAATCATTAAATTAGATAAGAAAGCACTTTTCCTTTTGTTCTCTCATTTGCTCCGTCATAAAAATCTGTATTAGGCCGAGCGCGGTGGCTCACGCCTGTAATCCTAGCACTCTGGGAGGCCGAGGCGAGCGGATTGTTTAAGCTCAGGAGTTCGAGACCAGCCTGAGCAAGAGCGAGACCCCGTCTCTACTAAAAATAGAAAGAAATTATCTGGCTAACTAAAAATATATATAGAAAAAATTAGCCAGGCATGGTGGCGCATGCCTGTAGTCCCAGCTACTCGGGAGGCTGAGGCAGTAGAATCGCTTGAGCCCAGGAGTTTGAGGTTGCTGTGAGCTAGGCTGATGTCACGGCACTCACTCTAGCCCGGGCAACAAAGCGAGACTCTGTCTCAAAAAAAAAAAAAAAAAAAATCTCTATTAAATGGGTAAAACAATAGTGCCTCCATTGTACTTAGAAACTGAGGGTCAGAGAGGTGAAATGAATTTCTGAAGGTCACTTGTGTAGTACGACCAAGACTTAAACCATAGGGTGAAATTTATTCTGTTAGCAAAAAAAAAAAAAAAGTATGCTATTTAAACTTTGGACAGTATAGCCTCATTAGGGAATTATAGTGTCAATTAAGACATTGGGCAATTATTAAATAAATGATACTACTATTTTGACAGGAGGAGTACTTTGTAAAATACCTAAGAAGTTAACTGAACACTGAGAGAGACTATTATTGGAGGATTTGTTTTACACTGAAAATTCTGAGTGATTGTTAAATTATTCCATTTCTTAGCCTTCTATTTTTTATTCAATTTCAGGAACTACCAAAAAAGATTTGATTTTTTAAAATAACTCTGTCCCACATGCAAAACTGATAGATCTGTTTTCTGTGGTTGCTAAATGGATAGATTTATACTTTTAAGTTTCAACCTCTGCTCTCAGAGATATAAGTGGCAAATAGCAAAATATGAAGCAAATACATTGGAAACTTTAAGGAACTTTATTTTAAATTAGCCTATGTTCATTTACTAATAAATGCTCTGAATACAAAGTGATCACACACGTAGGGTTATCTGTCCCAAATGCTATCTAAAGAGCTATTATACAAATAAAAGTAGCAATAGATGTATAAGACAAAAAAGGACAAACTTTGACAAAATTTATGTTAAGAAATATGATTTAGGTACAGGGCATTCATCACATTCTTATTTCACATGGAATAATTTGTGAGTATGCTGTATAGGTATTAGATTTTTTTTTTGAATTTCATTTGGCAATTATTTTTAATCACCATGATCAGCATTTATTAAGAGCTTAACAGTACTGTTTTGTGTATAAAATGAGTTAGACATAGTGTAACAGCAGTCCTCAACCTTCTTGGCAGCAGGGACTGGTTTCATGGAAGACAATTTTTCCACAGGTGGCGGTGGGGCTGGGGGGCTGGTGGAGCTCAGGCGGTGATGTGAGCCATGGGGAGCAGTTGTAAATACAGATGAAGCTTCGCTCACCTCCTTCTGTGCAGCCTGGTTCCTAATAGGCCACTGACTGGTACCGGTCCGTGACCCGGAGGTTGAGAACTGTAAAATTATGCTATTAGCAATATATTAGAACTCAAGCTGTACTACTTGACATTTCAGCATTTATGTAATTAGCTAACTAACTTGGCAGTTCTAGAGCACCTACTAGGTGCCAAGCACAGTGCTAGGCTAAGAAGCCAGGCCTACCATCAGGAGTTTGCATTTCTTTTGGGTAGATATTTATAATAAAGTATGAAAAGCATACAATTGTGAGTAATATTGCCATCTTTCTCAGGCTGCCCTTATTCATTTTCTTTAAGTAAATAAAATTCCAACTCAGAAACATCCCTCCATCTCCATCTCCCCTGTCTCTTCTGATCCTGTTTTCTCTACCTTGACTCAGGTTCTCCTTATCTCCTGCCTAGAGTTTAGAATTGTTTCATAACAGGTCTTCCTGCTTGTAGGCCCCCACCTGCTCCTGACCTCAATCTACCATACTCACTCTCTTTCTAAAGAAAGATTCTATCTTTCTAAAGAACAAATCAGAACAAAGCCAGACTGTCTTTAAACCCATGGTGTAAATTTTCCAAGTTCTGAGCCTGCCATATCAAACCCTTCAAAATCTCACTTCAAGTTTGCCATCCCCTTTTTAATGTATCCTAAGTACAGGTGGTCAGTGAACTTGTTGGCTTTTCCTAAGCAAAATCATCTGTGTGCTTTCATGTGCTGAGTATTTGTCGATGGTGTCCATCCACCTGGCATCATCCTCCAATCAACCTTCTCCATGTCTTTCTGATAAAACCCTCTTGAACCTTCAAGCCACATTTTAAATGGTTTATGCAGCCTTTCCTGTCACCAAGGAACAGAAAGTTTAAGAATTATAATATTAATGTTATACTGTAATTCTTCGTTTACATATTTTGTTTCCTTCTAGAGAATGAGAGTTCCTTCAAGGTGGTGACTCATTCAACTTTTTCTCTCTTATATAACCTGTGTCTGGCAGGTAGTAAGTGCCCAATGATTACTGAATTAATGAATGATGAATATGTAATATGAGTCTCCTCATCAAAGCCTGTGTATCCTTGGCCTTCTGAAGGACTTCATCCTTGGCTTTTTCAACGCCTCCTTTTTTGGTCCTCTCCAATCAGTGAGGTGGGTATTATCTACCTCTAATGGTACCAATGACCCCAATGGCAAAGCCTTTATGTTGATCCCCTGGAAAGGATGTATGCCATGAGATTAATGTTTTTATCTTTTCATCCATATTCACATTTATACTTTAAGTGCAGTGTTGTGAGTGAAATGAGCCCTTGCACTAATCTGTGTAATTAAAGAAATGGAAATCTCAGTGCTTGGCAACCCCTCTAGACCTTTGGACACAGTGGCTGCTACAGGGGGCTCCGGCTGCAGTTGAGTTAAATTACCTATTTAAGGGAACAAAAGAGTAAGATTCTTTCCCCCTTTGAAATATCAATTCTCTTATCTCCTTTTTTTTTTGTTGTTGAGTTCTCTAATTTATTAGGCTTTGATATTTTTTGGTCAATTATACCTGTTGATACAGTTGCAACCTCATGCAAAATCATGGGTGAGATGCTTCTATCCCAATACAAATGTTTCTTGAATTGACTAAATCTTTCCCTATGGAAATAAAAAGGGAATGAGTATGAACTTTAATAAAAAATATTATTTTAACTCCACATTTGGTAGGGGTCTTCTAAGTAATCTCGCCATCAATTTTCTTCCCACAAGTTCTCCCGTGACACAAATAAGCTGCTACTATGTTATTAATAATAGACTTTTCTTTCTAAAATACAGATATGTGCATATAATTCTTACACTGAAGTGTCTGATGTCTCCTCCCCTCTTGCCTTTAAAATACATTCTGAACTCTTGAATTTTCTGTACAAAGTTCTATATATCTTGACTCCCTCCTAACTAGAATTCTCCCATATGCCTGGTCATCTCCTCTTACTTTAAAACATATTCTGAACTCTTAAACTTCATGGACAGGTGTCTATAGATCTTGACCCAAACCTACCTAGAATTCTCTCCCATCCTGGGCAATCTCTTATATCTGCCTAAAACCCAACTCAAGCATCGCATTCTATCTTTAGTTCAGCTTTACCAGATGCCCTTACCTCTCAGGGGAGAATTCATTGTTTCCATATATGTGATTTAATAGCACGTGTTGATTCATATATGGGGGAATAAAATATAGAGAGTAAGGGCTAGTATTTCAAAGGCGGACCTTGCTTGCTGTTCACATTCTGTCGGTAGGATCTTCAGAAGATTCCACATTGTAAAGTGTTTTCTGTGTATCACAGTTTCATCATTTATGAGAGAGGGGAAATGATATTGCTCCAGAAGGTTATTTTGAGGATTTTTAAAATAATCCATAAAAAATATTAGTGCAAGCCTGGCACACAGTAAAGACTCACCCACTAATAGGAAAAACAAATGTTTTGTGGGCTTACATTGTATTTTAATATACTTACTTATCTCTCTCCCCTATTAAAATGAAATGGTCAGAATTCTGTCTTCATTGTAGAAGTAGCATCCAACAGTTCTTGGAGATTAACTTACATGATTATTGTTAATATATTAATATATGAAAAATCACATGTTGGTCAAAACAATAATTATTTGAAGAATTAGAAGATTATTAAAATAAGATTTAAATATCCATATTAATGCTGAAATTGACACTTAAATGTTTTGAGAGTGGATCTTCTTACAGAGAAAAGGAAAATGAAAGCTACTGTGTGAACCACAGTTTAAAATAACAAGTTCAGGAATGTTAGATATTGCATCTCTTCAGTGGAGAATTACTGCTGGTGCCAATTTAGAAATAAAAGCAATGTTAAGTACTTATAAAATCTACCTTTGGTTCAGACTCTGCAGGTGGAACTAGTATATGTGGAAAGATTCCTAAATAATTCCAGAGTAGCTACTAACAGGAATAATGATTACCATGCAGCACATACTTATTTCTGTTAGCAATAAGCCATGCTTATTTGTACTGTTTAATACAGCTAAAATATCTTATGCATAAACTTAATTATAATTCTCTATTCTGCAATATTGTCAAGGCTTCTCAAATTTAAATAGACATGATGAGTCTAATGTTAATCAGTTTTTCCTTGAGTTTTTCCTTAAGGAGTCCTTTAGTGTGAGGTGTGTATATGGACATAGAAGTATTACTGAAATATGATTCACATACAATGTAATTTATCCCTTTAAAGTATACAAGTCACTGTTTTTTAGAATATTCACAGAGTTATGCAGGTATTACTACTTCTAGAATATTTTCATTACTCCCCCCAAAACCCCTATGCCCATTAGCAATCACTTCCTATTCCCACCTGTGTCACTACTACCTCCAGCTCCCATCAACTACTAATCGATTTTCTGTCTCTATAGATTTTGCTATTCTGAACTTTCTTATGAAAAGAACCAAACTCTCTGTGGTCTTTTGTGATTAACCTCTTTCCCTTAGCATGATATTTTGAAGGTTTATCCATGTTGTAGCATACTTCATTGTTTTTTTTACTGCCAAATAATATTCCATTGTACAGACATACCATATTTCATTTATTGATTAGTTAATGGACTTTTTAATTGTTTCCACTTTTTGGCTATTATGAATAATGTTGCTGTGGATGTTCATGTTCAAGTTTTTGTGTGAAAATATGTTTTCATTTCTCTCAGGTATATACCTAGGGGTGAAATTCCTGAATCATATGATGACTACATGTTTAACATTTTGAGAAACTGTCAAGTGGTTTTTCAAAGTGGCTGCATCACTTTGCATTTCCACTAGAGAAGCATGAGGGTTCCCATTTCTCCACATCCTTGCCAACACTTATTATTTTCTATGTGTGTATTTTAAAAAATATTATAGCTATCTATCCTAGTTGGTGTGAAGTGGTATCTCGTTGTGGTTTTGATTTTCATTTCTCTCATAGCTAATGTTGATGAGCATTTTTTCATGTGCTTGTTGGCAATTTGTATAACTTCTTTAGAGAAATATCTATTTAATACCATCCCCATTTTTTAGTTGGGTTATTTTCTTTTTACTATTAAAGTGTAAAGGTTCTGTATTTTACATACAAGTCCCTGATTAGATTTATGATTTGCAAATATTTCCTCCCATTCCCTGGATTGTCTTTTTCCTTTGGCATTGTTGTGTGTGTTTACTTTTAAAAGAAAAATCAGACAAATTATTCTAAAGTCTAGATTTTAAAGTTAATGTTCATTTTCATGATTTATCTAGCAGTAGTTATTTTTGTATTCTCTAAAATTATTAACTTTTTGAATGAAAGCTATAGAGTTTTGAGTAACAAAATTCTTGATTTTATTGTTTCTGAAGCTGTGCTCTATGGTACACAACCTGCTCCATGACAAATGAGTTGAGTTTCTAAGGTAGATTGAGAAATGTTATTTGCTTCATTTATTACTCTGAAGTCATAGTATTAAAGGCCCTGTGATGTTCTATGATGACATCTGTCTAGCCCAGCATTTCCAAAATCTGTTTTAATTATTTTTCCCTAGAACAACTGTTAATACCAGGTTCTGTAATACATACTTCAGAAACATTGTTTTACTCTATTCTCTAAACCAGTTTTACCTGGTTCATAGCACTATGTGCAGTTTTTTTTTTTTTTAAAGCAGTTATAGTCTTCTTTGAAATTCTATTCAGATATATGCCAACAAAAGAGACTGAGATACTCACAAGTTTTTTTCTGTCATATTTATTTAACTCATAAGATTGAATTTGATATATGTGTTATATACATATATCATACATATATACATATATATACATATACATAGTGAGAATCAAACTAATAACATAAATCGTTTCTCTGTGTACCAATCATATAGTTAGAATGGTGTGCTTTTTTTGTTGTTGTTTTTTAGTGAATCCAAAGTCAGCTGAGGTGTATAGGTCTGCTTTTCTTCCATTTCCAGGGCTTTTTCCAATATGTATTTGTTGCCCGCCATTATTACTACTCTTTCATAAGTAATTGTACGTGTGTGTGTGTGTGTGTGTGTGTATTTGTACATGTCTGCTCCAATAGAACTCAAGGATGACATTTCCATGGCTTCAGGACATTGGGGCAGAGCCAGTTATCTTTCCCTCATGGTCACTTTGTGTCAGATGATCATTGCTTCATCTCCAGAATCCTATAATGCTTCCATGCAGGAAGAATGGGAGGGCAGAAACGCAAAAGAGACAAGCTAGCCAAGTCTTTGCCCCTTTAAAGAGTTTTCTTGGAACGTTCACATAGTGACTTCTGCCTATATCTCATTGGCCAGGACTGTGTCTCATGACCTCCTGATCTGTAAGGGAGTTGGGGTAGGAAAATGTAGTTTCCTAGCTGGGCCCATTGCCATCTTATGAAAATTGGGGTTCTGTCACTAAGGAAGACAAATAAGATGTACATAGTGTGGGCAACTAGCAGTCTTTGTTACATAAGGCAGGGGATGACAGATAGAAAATTCTGAGTTAGAGTGAAGGGGCAGAGCTTTACTGCCCGTGTACTTTTCTTTGCATCCCTGAGCTTGCAGCCCCACAAAATATCTACATGTCCATCAAGAGGTGCCACAGGATTTTAAAATGAAAACAATTGGCATGTTATTTATTATAATTTTCCAAACCTATAACTTTTATAAGATTTTTTTTTCATAGCAAGAGAACTCTAGGCAGGCTGAAAGTAAAGACAAGTATTTCCACAACAGTAGAATTTTTTGATTAATTCATTCTTTAAAATTATAACTAATTAAAAAAAATAAAATTATAACTAATTGACTTATTAATTTTTCTCCTGGGCAAAAACCAGTAAGTAATTCTTTACACAAATATTTACTGAGTCCTTCGACTGGTGCTGGTTAAAACCAAGGACATTTCTGCTCTCCTGAAACTCCCTTTCTAGAATGGGAGACAGACGCATAGAAGTACAAGTTGAATACTTTTATCCGAAATGCATGGGGCCAAAAGTATTGCCGATTTTAGATTTTGTCAGGTTTGGAATATTTGTAAATACATACTGAGATATCTTGGGGATAGGACCCAAGTCTAAACATGAAATTCATTTATATTTCACATATGCCTTAAAAAACATAACCTGAAGGTAATTTTATATAATATTTTAAATAATTTTCTGCATGAAATAAAGTTGTGCCATTGAACCATTAGAAAGCAAAGATGTCACTATTTTAGCCACCCATATGGCCAATCTGTGGCATCATGTCAGCACTCAAAAAGTTTCAAATTTTGGAGCATTTCAGATCTCAGATTTTTGGGTCAGGGATGTTCAACCTGTAACGAAATAATTAGGCAAGACAAGATGATTTCAAATGTCACTAAGCACAGGAGGCAGACATGGTCATATGCTGAAGAGTAATAGGGGAAGATGAAAGTAAGACTTGGCTTCTCTTGTTTACTCCTGAAACCAAGCAGCTAGTACCAAGCCTGGTGCAGGGTAGGTACTTAGTATAGATTTGTTGAGTGTTGGATGAATGGATGGATGGATGGATGGATGGATGATTACTCTTGGAAAGTGTTTCTGAGGAGGTATTATTTGAGATGAAACCTGAAGAATTAGAATGAGCCAATAGTGCTAAGATATGGGAACATTTATTTCATGCAGAGTGAACAGCACCAAACCTTGTAGGTTATAGCAATGAGTTCAAATTTAATTCTAAAATAAATGAGAAGCCATTAAATGATTTTACATTGATTTTCTCAACTGAGATTCATAAAAATTCTTTAAAGTAGGTAATCTATTATTACTAACATTTTACAAATGAGGACATTGAATATTAAAGTGATAAAGTAACTTATCCTGACTCACGGAGCTGGTAAGAGTCAAACTGGGATTTGATTTCAAGAAATTTGACTCCAGAGTCCACCCTTAACCACTCTACCATGTTGTAAACTATGAAATGTACAGTAACTTGCATAAAAGGACATGGATTGTTAAATCAGCAAGAAAGAGAGGCTGAAAATAGGATATCTGCCAATTGAATGGATTCAATTTTTATACTTTTTAGTAGAGATTTAGAATATATAGCACAGTTTCCCAGAGCCTCCTCTGACCATCCTTTTCTTTCAAAGTCAAAATTGTCTTTCTGCAATAACTTATGAACTGAATTATTATAAGGGGTTTACTTTATGGCTCTAATGAACTCTGAATATATATGGAACTTCCAAAAAAATAAATTTATTAGAATAAGAATAGCTTGAAAGAGAAAAAAACATTACAAACTCAAGTTGGACAGTCCAGTTTGGCTATACTTTTGAAGTGTGACTATACCTTGAATAATGTATTGATTCGGAAAAACTGAATTCACCATCTTCTGAGAATATTATGTTGGATATTTGAGGCACACCCTGCAAACAGAAACAACATGAGAATAGTCATTCCCTCATGACATCTTCCAAAAAAGTATAAACCTAGGATAACAGGAAAATCACCCTAATACTTCTGTAAACTGACAATAACTTTTATTTTTCAAATGTGACTTTCTGATCAGTTTTAAATTTCACAATTCTAACTCTTCCATTCCTCCACAAAGGCTGAGAAATTAATGAATTTTCTTTGCCAATTTTATTCAAAAATTTTGGCTATGATATGGCAAAAATGTACAAATATTTTGTTTGCCATATTCTACCCTTCCCCCACGTTTCTGGAATACAATTTATGGTGAAACATGTTTTGTGGTAAAACATTTAATACTTCAAATTATGGTTGGAAACAAAGAAAATGTGTTCAGTAGATTTTTTAAAATCATATACTTCCTGTAAGATCCACATCTTTGAAAATAATCCAGACAGCTTTAAATTTAGATATGTAATCAAATAAGCCAAGAGTCCCATCCACTGTATATTATTAATTGAAATTGACAAGGTCAGTGGTAAAATCGACATGATAAAGCTTCCTCTTCTACAACCCAGAATAATGCTTTTTTAATAGTCATTGTTAAGTAACTATTTTACTATTTCCTTGTGTTTCTTGTCTCCATACTTGCTTGTAGGTTCTTCCTCTTTTTTTTTTTTTTTTTGTTTAATGTTTTGCCTTTAATCAAGGGTCTGGTACAGGTGGTTGGTTAAAAAGAAGAGAAAAAGTGAGTGTCTTAGTTCTAGTACTTGAAGTAAGAACAGAGAAATGTGTGGTACTCCTGTCTGCACCTGCATTTTTATCCACCCCAGTTAATTAAATACAGTTTTATAACATATGCTACCCTTTCTTTCTTGTGTTTCTTCCCTTTTCCTTGCCACATCATCTTATGAATTCTAGTTTCTTTTCTTTTGCCCCTAAATAGAGATCCATATAATATATCCCCCAAAAGAATAAATTTCCATGAAAACTTTTTTTTCCTGCAAAAGAACCTTGGCTTTAGTATAAACAAACCCATGACATTACTTTCCATATATCAAACGGGTCTTGAAGCCATGAAGAAGAATTGAGGGGCAAGGTCAAATTTAGGGGCAGCGGTAGATTACTTCCAACAGCATTTAAGAAGCTGAAGACAAAATGGGTATGTCTTGTTAAAATCTACTAATTGAAAGTGGAACTGAAGTAATTTTGGCAATAATCAAGTTCAGGGAAAAAGAAGAAACCCAAGGGATACCTGATGGGACTGGCATGTATTGTTCTCTGCCACTTGGTCTATCTGTGCTGTACTCAACAACCCCCAAGGTCTAGCTGATTGGGGAGGAGGAAATAACATGGGAAATGTTTGGAGTTTTGTCTTTTTGTTGAAGTTTTTTGGCACTGATGAAAAAATGTGGCTAAGCATTGAATGAAATAAGACTACACATTTTGCAAAAAGCATTTTTGGAAAAATGTATCTTTCACATTAAGAGGAAATTGTATTAAAATGCATTCAGTATTTTATGTCATTTTTAAGGCCTAAAATGAATTCAGTGTTTTAAGTTACATGAATTATTGAGATTTATTTTTAAAAGTCACCTATTTATTAATTTTTAAGACCATTTTTGGAAAAGATAGTTTAAGTAAAGAATTTTCCTCTGATTTAGTTTTGTTATATGTAACAGCTTGAAAGCTAAGTGTGTGTGTATAAACTAATAGGGCCATAATGTAAACCATTTGGGGACCAAAGTAATTTTTCAATTTTTCTGCATATATTATTAATTTTAATACTGCAGTCTAAGAAATTGTATGTTTTTTACACCAAATGCAATATATAAGAATGTTTGATAAAGGAAAAGAAAAAAAGAACTTAAATCTATCCAAATGCAAGAACTCATAAATCTTGTTGAGTTAAAGCTTTTGCTATAACTGAGGCCATGTCTGAATTTCATTATTTTTCCTAGGCGTTCCATTTTTTTTCTAAGAGAAGAGATCAATTTTATAGATTAGTCTCATGAAGTTGCCCCAGTAGGTTTAACTGAGTTTTAATAATTTTCTGGGGAAAATATCTTTGAATGAGTTCTTTCATGAGGCCTTATATAAATGGAATCCAAATATATAGGGAAGCTGAGAAACATTAGCATGATCCAATCTAAAAACAACAGGTGAAGAGCTGGAAATAATAAATGAGGCATTTATTTTATTTTTTATGTTTCCTACTCAGTTGCCCAAATTGGCAGAAATAATATAAGAGGTAGTTTAACAAACTGTAAAATATAGATTTATAGTCACATTCAGTGGTGCTCAGAGGTTTGAGTTTCACCTGAATAAAAGTTCATAGAGTTAATAAATTAAAGCCATAATGCCTCATTTTAATATTTCACAAGAAAACAGCATTTTGTTTTTGTCTGCTCAGAAAAACTTAAAATCTCTTTTATTGTGGTTATTATAGACATATTTGCATGGACTTTTGGGGGTTTGTTCATTGGTTTGGTTTGGTTTGCTTTGTTTTTTTAGGCCTGATTATCAATTGCATTGGAAATTTGATTGTGTTTCCAGCTAACAAATGGTATACTGGAAGGGACAAGCTGTTTCCATATTCTCTCTTGTAGCTTCTTCCAGAGCTAATCTTTTCAAACATTTGTTATTTTGGACTCTCAGCCTTTTGCTACTCTTTATGCCTTAGGAAGATTATACTATCTTAGCTCTCTTATCACCAAGGGAACCTAGTAATGTTAAAATTTGGATTTTACAATTATTCAGAAAATCAGACTGAATCTGATTTAGCAGGTTCAGTAGACTCCATGGTCATGCACATGTGTTACATGTTACTGTGAATTGTGCATGAAGTTTTGTTTCAATTATAAATTTAATGAAATTTTGTAAATTGTATGTTGGAGTGGTCAAGGAACAAGTTTTTCCCATTCTAGTTTAATAGAAAATAATATATATTCTCTGAATTATACTTTTCTCAAAGAATTAGAATGTGATGTCTAAATTAGATTATATAATCATTAATAGTGATGAAAATAACAGCTAACATTAGTGAGTCCTTTCTTACTGTGCACTCAGTACTACACAAAGCCTTTTTTATATAATGTCTCATTTAATGCTTATAAAACTACACAGTTAGATAGTATTATTATCTGAATACTAGAGACACGGAAAATGAGGCACAAAGACATTAAATAACTTGTCCAAGATCATGTGTCTAGTGAGACTGAATATCATGTCAGAGGTGGGGTTTAAACCAATCTGGCCTCTATAGCTCACATATATAACCACGGTGCTGTACTTTGTTAATGATTCAGAAGGTATTTCAAGATCCTATGGTGCCTCTGGGTTGGCAATTTCAACATTTGTTAGGTTTACATAGAGCATAGAGCTGTATATATACACATACATTTGTTGTGTATATATTTGTTGAAAGAGTGCTTGAATGATTGAATGAGTGAATACAGAAATGAACAATTTGTATTGATGAGATGTGCTCACAGAGAATTTGGTAAGACTAAATATCTGATATGTAATTCACATTTTGAGGTAATTCCATAGCCAACATCTTAAACCATAATTAATATATATGTTTACAAAGGAATTTCAGAGAAATTAAAATTTTCTCTTATTCCACTGTTTTAAAGGAAGTGGAGATTAGAGAGTAGAAAATTGATTGTGGAGAAATAAATCCATCACGTTAACTGCAACCATGAGTTACTTGAAGACAAATCAAATCTGATGTCTTTTTCTTTTTCCTTACAAGATACTTTAGTGTCAAGAACCTGAAACCGAGTTTGGGCTTTAATTGTTTACTATTAAAAGTAGCACTACAGGTATAAAAAAGTACATAATTTGCAACCAGTGGACCTAAATTTTGATCTACGTTTAGCCACTGACTAAATATGTTACTACTTCACCCCTTTCAACTCATTTCCATATCCATAAAATAAGGATCATATGCCTCTATGTTTCTTTGATGAAGAAATAAAATAATGTATAAGAAAAGCACTTAGAAAACTGAAAAAAATATTTCTCAAAATGTGTTTGTGTTCCATGGAAAACTATAAATCTCTCTTGAAGCAAAAGTTTCTCTAATTAAATACTTCTAGAAAAAAGGTTTAAGTTCCTTTGCTTTAAGACTTCCCCAAACTTTAACATGCTCACATGTACTGAGAATATCCAAGGAGGAATTGTATTTTGCAGAATTTCACAAGCTTGTTATCCTTTATTGCCATTTTTTTTCATAAAATATCTCACAGAGAAACTGTTTAAGCATGAGATTTATGTGGCTGCATTATAAGTAATAGCAAAAATACAAATTAGCAATAAAAGTTGCAAAAATTCCATGCAGTCAAAATAGCCAAGATGTATTAAGTGAAAGTAATGGAAGTTTTGTAAGTTTAGCGGCAGCATATAGGTTTAGGGTAATGATTGTCATTGTGATAACAAAGACAGAAATAGAATTATGGAAACATTCTAAACTGGAGTGTGGGAACATCATTGTCATCATTATCAGAAATAGATATAGAACTTGTAGCAGAGAGGCTGGGATATCTGAATTTCTCTCTATCCAAAACCTTTTCGTTCCCTAGTGTTTATGAAATTTATGCTGGCTGCTAGGTTGGAATGCTAAGAGTCAAGATCAGGAATTTAATATCTTCCAAGTGAATGGAATTTAGGTAGTTATCACCAACTGTGAAAGGAAAAAAAAGTATCCGTTAATTTCAGTCATTCAGTGCTGTATTTTCAGGCTCTCAATGCTTTCTAAGGAGGGTCAGTTCTAAAGAGTCTTTTTTGTTTCTGGTAATTTGAAGATTTAAGATGGGAAGTATAAGCAAAAGCTGAATTATTCAGAGAACCATAAGAGATTTAGATCCTGGGAAAGATCCCAGAGGCAGGAAAGGCTGGAACCAGTACGCTGAAAAAGACTCACTTCCCTTGCCCCACCCCAAGAGTAAAGGGCAAGAGGTGATGGCTGCCAAAAAAAAAAGAAAAAGAAAAAAATGCTTTGTGGTCATGTCCGATGGCTACTCTCATGGCTCTCTTCTGCATTCTGTATAATGTAACAGTGTCCTCTTGTCTCCCCGTGATATCCTCAATGAAATCAGCATCACTTGATAATGCTTTATGGAGAGGGGTGGGTTTGGGAAGTGGAGACATGTGATGAAGCAGCTGTAATCAAGGTGGGCTGTTTATGAGACTGGGGCTGCTGGTCATGGCTGGTTTACCCTAAGGAAGCTGATGCAGTCTACCAGTTTGTAAATTAAATTATAAAGGAGGGCAAATCTTTTCCGCACTGCCTTGAGGTCTTTCTAGACCTCAAACTCCAGTGTAGAACCCTGGAGGGCTGAGTGACAATGAGCCTCAAGGATTCTGTTAGCACCTTTGGCCCAAACCCCAGACCAAATGCAGATTTCCAGTGGCCCTTTCCTAAAGAGAGCAATGCAGTCTTGACATTCTTACTCCATTGATAAAAAGAGGCCAAGGAAAGAAACACCAAGAAACAAGGGCAGTTCCCTAAAAGGACTAGACAAGGGTTGAACTGGCCTACACTGTCTACCACGGATCTTCCAAGTGCCAGGTACTGCCCTCCAGTAGAGCCTGCAGGCTCTTCTTCCATGGAATTCTGGAGAGAGAAAATGAAAGTAGTAAAAAGATTAAAGAAAAGAATATGCCAAGGGAAGAATCCAAAGCAACATACCAAGATTAAAGAAAATATTTTAATTCGTTTATCAAATTGAAAACTCCATGCACATCATGGTAAATTTGCTGTAAAGGACAGCCCCTGCTCTCATGAATTTTTTAACTCTTGACACACAAAACACGTATGTAAAGGGACAATAAAATTGTGCTATGTGTTGTGACTAATCTAAGGCTGCCTTTGTGGAATGTGTTACACATTCTGTAAATTCTTATTGTATTGATTAGAGGAAGAGTTTGGGGAAAGAAGAATCCCTGATGTATTAGTATTTCTCTAGAGAATGTTCTTTTTGGAATTTTTAATTAATGGAGCTAATGAGTACCTTATGGACCAATTGCATACTAAATGAATAGAGTTAAATGCTAAATATATATCTATGATCACAGAGATCCAACTCCTTTTTAAATTTTAGCATAAGGATGCTTTGCTGCTTCTCAAATGTACCATCCTGCTCCTGCCTCAAGGGCTTTGCAATTTCTGTTTCCTCTGTCTGGCATGCGCTTCCCCCAGGTATGTGTGTCTGCCTCTCTCACTTTATACAGTTCTCTGATAAAATGTCCCATTTTCAGAAAGGACTTCCTGATCTGATGTAAATTCTACACTTAGCTCTGCTCCCAGTCCCTACCCTCCATTACCCACTCATCCTTCATCCTTGTATCTACTCTAAGCTGCTTTATAGCTTTATCTTCTGTCTTCCTTCACTAGAATGTAAGAGCTAGGAAAGCAGAGATACATTTTGTTTGTTATACATATAAATTGTGCCTAGAACAGTGCCTTGCACATCATAGGCATATAATAAATATTTGCTTCATGAAAAAATGATGAAATAAAAAGTGGATTATGTGATATCTTTCATATCCTTCTTATGTATATCATTGCTATGTTTTCAAAAATAGTACTCCTCAACAAGTGAAAAAGAATGGTTTTCTTAAGAGTAATGCAAAGACAGCAGTGGTGACTGTTACTTTGGATTACTACCTTTGTTCATATCTAAAACCTCTTACCTCTTTTAAAGTACATGCAAAGAATAATTTTTTATTTCCCATCTAGTCATGGTTCTCCGGCAGCTTTCATCACTTTTGTAATAGTTATTGGGATTTTCATTCTCCCATGAATCTCCTTAAAAAGCATTAATTTTTATATAAACAAATAACAGGAGAAAATAGCACAGGGAAAAGTATATAAACACTGAGGGAAAACATTTTACCTACAGAAATACACTTTTCAGCTATCTTCATTTCACATGCTATTATTAAAAATATCTCTGCTTGGATAGAACCTTTTTGTTTCCATGCTGACTTCTTCTTTGCTTCTCCTGTGAACTTTTTAAATTCTGTGTTTGGCAGCAGTTTTGTTTTTCTTGGAGCTAAGTGCTATGTAACATACTGTGAGCTGAAGGCTGTTATGTAGAAATTTATTATTAAAAATAAAAGAGAAGAATTTATTCCATAAGGATCAAAATGACTTCATGTCCAAGAAGTTAGGATTTTCAAAATGCTTTATACAACAGATTGTGTTTCTTTGCAAGGAGGTATAATTTGTTTGGCCAGCAATAAATTTAATCATCTTCATTTTGCCTATCTTGGTTAATGGGAACTGAGAGGAGAGGAAGGATACTCTTTTTTTTTTTTTTTAAGAGAATTCCTTCATCAGATGGAAAGATTTTGTTTGCCATTTGTAGGCATAACCTTGGTGACCTATATATCCCCAGACCTTCTGGTAAGATACTTATTAAAATATCATTACCCAGAGGAGTAATCATAATTAAATAGCCAGGAGGATATTTTTTATAGATGATGAGAGACAAACATTTTTTTTCTTCGTGAATTAAGAAGTCATATACTCTTATCAACTAGAATATATTTGAATTTCCTGTATTTTTATTCATTTTTCTAGTATCAATCTCTCCCTCCCTCTTCTGTTTTAATTTCTAGCAGTTTTATATAACTAATCTTAAAATCATGAGCATTCCTCCTCCAAAAAGAGTATCATATCATCTTAAACTTTCTGACTCTTTTCGCTGCTATTCATTTACCTTGAAAGTTTAGTCCAGATAAATAAAATTGCAAAAAGAAAAAATTCCACAGTTTCTACTTCTGTTCCTCATTGTCCATGACCCATTCATTCATGTCTTTTATCTAATCCCATGATAATGTCAAATGACTGCTTTGGTCATTTGCAATTTAACACTAATCCTGTCTACTTGATTGAGAGGATGTTTTGACTTTCTCATTGATATGATACCAACATCAGTTTGTACTTCATTCTGAAATTCATTGACTTCAGTATACAAGCTTTTTTTTTTTTTTTACTATTTATTATAAATGACCAATCTTTGTAAAACATTTAGCCCGATGGTTCTATTTTAACAGGAATATTTACAAGTGGCCAAATATTTCATTTTTGTTTAAATAGTCTGTAATTTATTAATTAAAAAGCAGTTTATCACACTATGAATAGTTTTTTTTAAAAAGAGAAATAAAATTATGCTGCTTATTTTAGTCTTTGGTCCATGATCTGAGGACAGTATTCTTATAACATTTTTATGTGCAAATAGGATAAAAATTCATATGCTATTATGTGGTAATATGAAGCTTATCTTCACTTGCTTCCCCACTCCCTACCCACCCCCCCATCCACTGCCCAGTGTGCTATTCTCATAGGGAGCCCCAGAGCCCTGACACCTCATCTAGCTCCTACCCACACCGTTGCCTCTTTCTTAGCACTTAAAAAAAAAAATGACAAAGAATACTATAATAAACTCCATACACTCAACATTTTGGCTCAGATTATTTTAATTAAAAATGGAATTTTAATGGCAAAGGCTTTGTATGATTTCCTCAAGTCCAAAGGGGAAAATGCTCCTCTTATTGAAAACATATCTTATTTATCATATGCAGTTAATTTATTTTTGATCACATTTCACATAGCATGTAGATTTCCGTAACTTGTATTATTTTGAAATAAGTAGCTATAGTGTATATTTTAAAATATTGCCACATTCTTGGTCAACTCCTACCTTTCAAATATAATAATGATATTAATATATAACATATAAATATATAAGAATGGAATTGCTTGACCCTAAATCTTTTCCATTAGTTTGTTGTATAATGCAAGGAAATAACTCTCTGCTACATAACACATTTGGCAAATTTACTGTTTAATGCTTTGAAAGAAAAAGATTTAGGTGGTGAATTTTTGGAGGTTTATTTTTATAAGGTCTGATTTGCAAATTATCAAATTGGTTTTCTCTTCTGTAATAAGTGATGACCCAAATGAGTCATTTTGAATATTTTTTCTTTGACTAAAAATCATTATCAAAATAGTTAATGGCAGAGGGCAATGAATTCTGTGCTTTTCTTATTTTAGTTCTGGTCCCACAAAAATGTTACCTTCTTGATTGATTGTCATTGTCAAATATTCTCTCTTAAATCAATATCTTGTGGATTCCAATTTTTATTTGTGAGATTTATTTACCTCTTTTACTGTGATACCCCCGCTTAGTAGAATTTACCAAGTTATCCCGATCCTCATTAGTATGGAGGATGATAGTCAAAACAGCCAATCTTTTATAAAGTATTCTTTTCAGAAGATTTTGATAATTCATTTCACTAGCAGGCTAGTGCTCAACTTTACTGTCTCTTTAAAAGTGCCAAAAACAACCATCTAGTCTTCCTACTGTTAATGTAAGGTGTTCTCGAGGCCTCAGTAAGGCAGATGATTGAAATGTGTCAAGAATTGTTTTTGATAGGTCTAGTGAACAACTAATTAAATGGTCTTAATTTATATGTTCTTAAATCATACTATTTATTTCATTAGTTGATTACTGTTTATGAACCTTGTTATAATTAACTTTAAATCTGCATTAATATTTACTAGCAGATGTAATGCCCGTAAATCCAGAAATTAAAAATAAAGCATTAAAGAAATAACTATGTAAGCATTGTTATACATAATGATTATCTCGGCTAATACACTCAAAATTGTGTCCTAGGCAAACCATAATTAAATCATTGTAATAATCCCAAACTTAAAATTATTGACTATGTCTTATTAAAACTGAGTCGCTTAAAATTACTATATTTTTCACTTGCTATATCATGAGCATTTCTCATGTAATATTTTTACAAAGGTCTTGAATGCCAAATTTTAATAGCTGTGTAGTATTCATTTCTATGCTATAATTTATTCAGTAGTTTCTCTTTTCTTTTGTTGGCTATAGTGATTAGCACATGGTAGTTACTGGATTTTTACACTTTGATTTACTGGTTCAGAGAATATTGGACATATTTTAAATTATATATATTTCATATGTGTATATGTAAATAAATATAAAGTATTTATATGTGTATGTATACATTTGCTATATACTAGAAATTATGTGCTTTTCTCCCTACTCCTCACCAAATATTTAACATTATTAATTTGCTACTTTATAGGCAACAGTAGTATCTTGTCATTGTTTATACTGAATTTCTTTCACTTCCAATAAAGTTAATTTTTTCCATAGATCTATGGACTATTGATATTTCTTCTGTAAATTGTTCTTATCCTTCCCTCAATTTTCTACTAGGGTTGTGTTTTTTTCAAATTTGTAAAAGCTCTTAATGTACTGAGGAGATTATCCCTTACCTGCCACTTGCTGTAGATAGTTTACTAATGTGACATTTGTCCAGATATTCTACAGTTTTATATAGCCAGATCAATTGGTCGTCTTTTAAAATTTTTAAAAATTATTTTTAAAAAGTTTTAGATTTTTTAACACCATTTATTTTCCAAGGTAGGTTGAATATTTACCTGGATTTTATTCTGTTTTATATGTACGGTTTCATCTTTTTTAAAATTTGTCTTTTAAATCTAGAATTAATACTGGCATTTATTTTAAGGTTACAGTTGAATTTTTTCCCAAAAAGTTAATTTCTCTTTTTCATTTGTAGGGTAATTCATCAAATACTTATTAATTTTTGATATTTTTTTCCTTTTTGTTGGTACATATACTTGTGTTTATTTAAATGGCCATTATATCTCATTCATTTATATTTTGAGTGTTAAATGATTATCCTATAATTTGGGTTAAGTTTTATAATATATTTTAATAACCTAAAGGGTATTTTCATCCCTTGTAACATTTTCTGATTCTTTTTCATTGTATATATTTAAGGTGTATACATGTTTGATTATAAATATACATAGTGAAGTAGTACAATTACTACAGTCAAGTAAATAAACAAATCCATCATTTCTCATGATTACTTTTCTTTTTTGTATGTTGGATGAGTATCCTAGATCTATTCTCTTAGCAAATTTCCAGTAATACAATACTGTATTATTAACTATAACTCTCATGCTGTATGTGAGATCTCTGGACTTATCCTACATAACTTATTCTCATAGGTGAAATTTAAGTTCTTTATTTTTTAATTAAAAATACTATTAGCTTTTCATTTAAATTGAGTTGAACTTGTAAATTTGTTTACATAGAACTGAGAACTTAATAATTTTATATAATTCAGTCTTTTTAACTAGTAGTACTGTATGTCCATCAGTAAAGTTTTACCATTTTCTGTATATGATCATTAAACACTTCTTGATAATGTTCAAAGGTGTATTATTTTTTGTTGTTGCTATTGTGAACAGTTTACTTGTTTGTTATTAAATCTAAGGAGTCATTGCTGTTAGATAGAAAAGCTAATGTATACAAATACATTTATAGTCCACTTGTTACTGCGCTAGGTTATTAGGTGATTAGTTGTAAAGACTTCATCAGTTCGTACTCATAAGTAATGAATGTACTGGAAGGATGAATGGAGTTTCATTCCTCTCAGTTGATATCTTATGTTTCCTTAATATTCTTCCTGTTAAATGTTATTTTCCATAAATAAATATCCTGCTTTGTAAGCAAAGTAGCTCAGGGCTACTACAACTATGGGAATAACTTGATAATATTTTATAGTTTCTATTTTTCTAAAAAGTCTGCATTTTGTGACTTTGGGGGCATATTTCATATTAAGTAATTATACTCTTTAGAACTCTCATGTGTTTGTGATATTATCAAAATAGAATTAAAAATAATCAAAATATTTTGGCCTTTTGGTTTTCGTCATTCGATGACTCTAGATGAAACTACACTTGTGGATTACTCAGCATGTTTTACTAATAAATTGAAAGGTTAATAATATGCATATAAAGCTTTACATGGTTTAATGTCTATCTAGCGTGTTCCTGACAAAGAACAGTAGACATATACATTAGCAGACTCTTTTTGTCACAGTGATATTAAAATGCCCTCAAAAAATTAGAAGTTGAAATATTAGCTATAAAACAAGAGGTTTATTACTTCAGATATGTTAATTTATTCAGGGTAGCTATTTAATATGTTACGGTTAAAGATTCAACACCATTATTCTTTAAAAGAAAGATTAGAAATATTTGCCAAGTAAAATAATCATTTAGTTTATTTTCATTTTTACATTATCTTTACAGCTCATGGGGCATTCAGAATGGGACCACAAACGCGGGCCAAGAGGATCACAGGTAAGTTTCTTTTTCTTATTTTGTTTTTTAACACTTGAGGCCATGAGTTTTCTAAAACTCAAGAAATAATAAGAAGTAGAGAGAGGAAGAAGCAAGACAATCATGGCATTTGTTTTTATTTAAGTTAGCTTTAATTAAAGTCTGAATTTCAAATCCCCAAGGCAGATGCCAGCATATTCCTCCTAAGAGCTTTCTGGTATCCCAGATTGGTTGTGTTTATATGAATATAGATTTTATATTCATCTTGTCTCTGTAGAATACATTTGGATCAGCAACCCATTCTCTTGATTTTATTTATTTCCTTTGATAATTTTTCCATCTATTTTCTTTTTTTCCCTATCTTCCTGTTTTTGGTTAAATATTTTGAAATATAATCAGAGTAAACTCTGAACTAATTAGAAGATTTTGTCTCTAAATTAACTGTCTTCATCTAAGGGAAATAGAAAGATGAAAAGACCTATTATTTTTGAAAAGAAACAAATTCTGAACCTTTCTATATTACCAGACTGTTTTCATTGTCTCACTTTATGTCTTAGGCAAGGAGAAAAGCTTCCATGACGCATTTATGCTTTTTAATGACCTAATTAGACAATGTGGATTTGTTTTGCTTCCATAATTACTTTGCCTGACAGAATAAAGGCTGAGTTTTACACCAAGAAAATTCTCTTTCCTCCTGGGGTACTTTGTGAAGAAAAGGAAAAAATAATTTATCTCATAGCGGCTTACGTTTACCTGACTGTAAACATGCAAAATAAGAATTAAGTGGGTGGAAATTTTTACTTTTACTGCTCACATTTTGTATTGCCACTAAAAATATAATTAAAGAGAGTCGAACGTGCAATACTGTATTTCAAAATTCATCGTGAAGTATGAGCTTCTCCCAAGTGTTTTACAAAGCTGATGTGTGCTTATGTTGTCATTATGTTTGGATGGATAGCTGTGTTTAATTTAGGTCAATCACTTGTTTCAGTTGAGATTTTAATAACTGATTTTATTTTTGCCCATTATCAATTTGAGTAAATAATATAAACCAGGCAAGTTAAATTTGGATTATCCTAAAGAACGTACACCTTGTTTTCTTTCCCTCCCTCTCACCTCTCCTTCTACATTGCTAATAAAATGATGAAATTAATGTAGAATAAATTCTTGTGATTCTACACCAGTTAAAAAGTACAGATGAGCCCAAGGATGAAAGTCATGGTTTCTGATTTTTGCCCCAAAGGCATTTTGATATCTAAAACATGGCTAGCAACTTGCTGAGGGCATATCCCTTAGAAGTAAAGTAGTGTTTTATATATATATAAATTATTATTTAAAATACATAGTATTTACTCCATATATATGGCCTACTTTGAGATAATTCATCTTCACTTTGTGTTAGTCACTCTGTCAATATACATTGAAAAAAAAAAAACTCATAAAAATACAATATTGTGGCCGGGCACGGTGGCTCACACCTGTAATCCTAGCACTCTGGGAGGCCGAGGAGGGCAGATCCTTTGAGCTCAGGAGTTCGAGACCACCCTGAGCAAGAGCGAGACCCCGTCTCTACTGAAAATAGAAAGAAATTAGTGGGCCAACTAAAAATACATAGAAAAAATTAGCTGGGCATGGTGGCGCACGCCTGTAGTCCCAGCTACTCGGGAGGCTGAGGCAGGAGGATGGCTTGAGCCCAGGAGTTTGAGGTTGCTGTGAGCTAGGCTGATGCCACGGCACTCTAGCCTGGGCAACAGAGTGAGACTCTTGTCTCAAAAAAAAAAAAAAAAAAAAAAGGTATTGTTTGTGTGAACTTTAGATGTAAAAAACCCATAATGAAAATTTTCAAACTTCCAGATATTCCACATAGCTAGAAAACTTCAGAATTTCACATATGCACACAAAATATTTTCATAAATAAAGTTTGAATCTTTAAAAGCCTGAGGTGGTTCTGAAAAGCAAAGCCATTAGAACATGCTTGCATGAATTACCATTATAAGCATCAAGGTCTTTCTTGGCTCTCTCAGCTAGAAACGTATTCTAAATGTAGTATACATTTGTCCCACTTTTATTCCCCAACTCAGGTAAAAACTGTCAAAGTAAAAAGCAAAAACACACACACCACAAAATAAAATCAATAACTTCAGCAAAATAGTTATTCTTTGGAAATTCCAGGTAGATAAATTAATCATTACATAATAACCTCTTATCTAATTCCAGTTCCCCACTGGAAAACAAAAAGACACTGTATGTTTTAGATACTTGATCCCATCCTATCTTGCTATTATTTCCTGGGATAATATATCTAAAGCCTTTCAGCCTTTTAAAGGGAATTTCAGACAGGCTGCATTTGAACACAGATCTCTAAATATTTTGCTAATCCTCCAAGGGCTTGTCAAATCCCACCTCAGTTTAGTTAAATTTAGATGGGTTTTTAAGCATTTACTATGTGTACAGCACTGTGGTAGGTCTAATTTTGAAGAAAAACTGAATGACAAGGTTACTGTTTTCTAAGAGCTCACAAATTGTAGTTGGAAATAGAGCTATACTTGTATGTGTAATTCACATATAAGGCAGTCTGGTAGTTGCAATATTAAATATGGTCATGTACCACACAAGGACATTACTGTCAATGACAGACTGCATATAGGATGGTGGTCCTGTGCGATTATGATACTGTATTTTTACTGTACCTCTTCTGTGTTTAGATACACAAATACTTACCATTGTGTTACAGTAGCCTACAACATTTAGTGCAGGAACATGCTGTCTAGGTTTGTAACCTACCTGCAATTGGCTATACCATATAACCTAGGTGTGCAGTAGGTTGTACAACACAAACCTTATCTGGTTTATAAGCTGTATAAGGTTATACAAAGCCTTATCTGGTTTGTGTAAGTACACTCAATGGTGTTTGCACAACAAAATCACCTAAAGACACGTTTCTCAGAAAGTATCCCTGTTGTTAAGTAATACATGACTGTGTATAAATAAAGTGGTAGGAAATTTAGACGGAAATGAGTATTCCTTTCTTCCTAATGGAACTAGGAAATACTTAGAAGTGATGCTGAGGTAAGGCTGCAAGGATGGGTAAGCTTTCAAAAGTGCCAGGAGAGGGAAAGATGGATGGAAAAGCTTGAGTAAAAGGCTGAACTGGGAAGACTGTGGGATACATTTGGATATGTGTGAATTTTTTAAATAACTTTTTTATAAAGACTTATTGGGTGGGGACTGTTGCAGAAACTGTTGTGAAGGCATGATCTAGAGAATGCCAGACGTTATTGATTAGAAAGAAGGAGGAAGTGAGGAGGGTCAGGAGTTTGAAACTGAGTACTAGAGGAATTACGGCCTTTAACACAGACCAGTTTAGAGGGAAGATGATGAGTTCGGGGTCAGCAACGTGAAGTGAGAAGTGAAGATTACAATTCCAAATGGGAATTTCAGCCAAATGCTCGAGGGGCCATTCTGGAGCTCTGTAGCCTAATTAGAGCAGAAGATGTAAACCTGGGAATGCTGATCATACGGGTGAGAATTGAACTACATCGGTAGATAGATGCTCAGAAGAATATTCAAAGGAAAAAAAAAAACAGAAGAAAGGCTAATTCTTGGGGAATACTCACTGACAAAACTGGAGGAGTCTGGGGATGGGGTTAACGCATGCACACGGACTCACTAGGGCCAGGTGGGGGAGAAATGATTCAGAATCAAAAGTGGTGTCTATCAAGTTACACCAAACAGAGGGCTGAGAACACAGAGGTTCAAGAAAAAACTATATACAGAAATTGGATTCAGTGATTAAAAGGATATTGGTGAACTTTGGGAAAGCTCTTTAGAGAGAGAAGTGTTGGAAAAGAAGAGAATTGTGTAAGATAGTAGCACGTTCTCTCGGAGGAGCTTTGTTTTGAAAGAAAGTTAGGATGATAAAAAGATGGCAGCAAAGTGAGTGAAATTTCTTTTTATGCGAAGATGAGATGAGTGTCTTCATTAATGGCAGGTGAAAAGAATCTATGCGAAAAAGAAAACGCTGAAGATTCTCAGTGGTGAATTGATTAAGGGCTGAGGAAATAGTGCGGTTCAGGGAAGGGGATGTGCTTTCTTCTAAGTGGTCCTTTTGGGCCACTTTTCTGTGTTTTCCTCGCAGGCAACCAGCTCCCCACCCCCACCCTATGCCTCCATTTCAGGAAAACTGGCCCTGTTCTCTAGTGAACTACTAGATAAATTTGCCAAAAAGTACAGACGTAGAAGCTTTGGAAATAAAGTAGAGACACCTCTACCAGAACAAGAGATAACAAAAAATAAGGACAGATATTATAAAATGAAAAAAAAAAGATACCATGAACCTAATGACTTCACTTTTCTTAGTAGAGATAGGGTATATAAAGTTAGGGATAGAATAGTGAAAAGTCTTGAATGATAGAAAACACAAGGAGTAAATGTTGTTTCAGAAATCTAAAAAAGAGGACTTGGTTGGTTTCTGTGCACCAAGACGTGTCTAGTAGAAAGCAGAAGGCTGTCTCCCATGTGAGCGTGCCAGCTTATAAGATGAATTTGAACAGATTTTACTTTGATACAAAAAACATGAATGTATGTCAGGCACTTTTTTTTGTTTTAGCCTTTGAGGAATCGAAAAACAACTTTGGCCTTCCAGCAGCATATAGTTTTATCTAATGTCAGCCTTAATCATTGCTAGGATAGAGTTCAGCTTATGGCTTCCCCCTAGGTGCTTAATAAATACGAGATCTTCTCAAATTTGCCTTCATCTTCCAAAATTACATATTCATTATCACATAATTTAAGAAGGTGTACTTTTCATGTCAAATACTTGTCATATAGAAAAATATCTATCTTGCTTCAAGTGGATTCCAACATTGAATTGCATATGATATTCTTTAGACTCAGCAAGAATTTCATTCAAGTTGACTTATTTTGCTTTATTCTCAGTAATTCTCTGATATAATTTGTCAGCTCACTCATAGCTTTCTGGCTGAATTTTCTTTCTTTTTTTTTTTTTTAAAGGATAAACTCTCAAATAGTAGATCATCCAAATATAGGAAAGATGCTAAATGATAAATAAACTTCCAGTGGCATGCAGATCTCTTTTATCTGGCAGTGTTCCCAGCAATACCAAATGAAGTCAGGGGGTGAAATTCTCAGAAGGCAATTACTTTTTTTTATTTTTTCTTTAAATGCTTGAAGAAAAGTTTTCCAGTGGGAAGAGAGACAATAGAATATATGCTGCCCTTCGAAAAGCGTAAAAGTGGTAGGAGGTGGTTCTAGGGAGCCGATGATTTACATTTTTAGTTGAGCGTCTTTGTGGAAAACATTAGTTCAATTTGTAAACTTTCTAATGTTTTAATATACTTGGAGCCGGCAAGCCTTTATTTATCAATAGTTAAATACTAGCAGGTTCTTTAGTCATTTAGAGTATTATTGATGCTTTACCACCAGCCAGGCTTTATTAAATGGACTTAAAAATACTTACTAAGCAACAAATTTTTGTGTTATCCATCTAGTTCAAATAATGGAAGTATTTCTTTACATAATGAAATTCTGGTTTGTATGTTTCTAAATAATTGAAGTATGTATAATACAAGAAGATAGCTGAATATTTTGGTGAAAAAAGTTATTAAATGCATTAGACTACCAACTTGATAGTGATCTGTGGCCTGTTCAGTAGCATGTCTTTAATAGTCCACCAAGTACTGGAGGCTCCAAACTATAAAAATTCTAGAATAAGAAGTAGCTACCTAGATCAGTTAGCTTTGTAGCATTATGTTAAGTCTCCAAGATGAATTTTGATGGGAAGTCATTGCACTCTTAACTTTTTTGTGTACTTGGGAATTCAAGAGAACAGATCTGTTAATGATAGCTACTAAAGTTGATTAACCTAAACATTTGCCTACTTATGGTCTAATTCAGTGACAGATCAGTTCTTTTCTGGGTTAAATCATTTGTTTTTGATAAGAGAATGTGACAAGTGATTGCCTTCCAGACTTATCTAGAATAATGCCATAGATATTTATTAAAATTACCTTTTTAAATGCATTTTACAAAGATGACCAGCCGTATTTCCCAGGAATTTATTCCAAAGAATTAATGTCAGCAGATTGGGAGTCCATTATTACATCTCTCAAATGTTGGACATTTGAGAGAATAAGTATGCTTAGATAGAGCTGGCTACCGGTGTTACTATTTCTAGAAATGTAGTATCTTTCACTTGCTTTTCTTTCTCCTGTTTCACTTTTCCATATGTTAACCTAACAACTGTTAGTATTAGTTTAGAAAATGTTCCAATAATTGTTTCCTTTTTGGCAACTCTCCAAAGAAGTTTTTTTGTTTTGTTTTATTTGCTTGTTGTATTGTGAAATTTGTTTACAATTTATTTATGTGGACAGGGACCACATAACAAATATTTGCTGGGGATCCATGTATTATAGGGGTGGCCAGTAGAGGCAAGAAGGGACCTAAATGTCATATTCATTTTCTCCATTAGAACCTCTTCTAGGTATTTTAAATTGTATCCTTTAGTCAGATCTACACTGTTGGACAGTCTTTTTTTACTCTTTCCTTACTCTGTGAAATTACTTTTAGTTACAGCTTAATTTTATGTCTTTAATTTGCATTGACAAACTTTATATGACACAGTCTTAGAAAATTTGTCCTGTCCCAACAGGTAGGGATACTGTTGACAATATCCACAGAATACACAGTGTTAAGAGGATGCAGAGACATTTCTCATTGTCCTCAGAGAAGGGAAAACAGTGTTTCCCTTTAACAACTGAACCCCTAGTTTATTATTTTCCCAGCATTCCGATCTCTCCCCACTAGATGCCAGAAGCAACCCCTCCCCATCCACTGCCCAGTTGTGATAAGAAAAATGTCTCCAGACATTCATTGTCAAATGTCCCCTGGGAGGCAAAAGTGCTTCTAGTTGAGAACCACTGCGATTACAGCAGAATCTCATTGCCAGGGATATAAAAGATAATAAATAAATATTTACTGATTAATTTTGACACCTCATATAGGAAAATGGGGAAATAATTCTTTCAACTATTTATGCTTTCAGGCTTTCAGTTCCCTTCTTTAAGTCTGTCAAACAGCAATTTTAAACAACGTGGTCATTTCATTGTGCAGTAGTTTTCTCACAGTGGAATCATGCCCTTGAAAACCGGGGCAGGGAAGCGGGGGGATGCACTCTTCCCACACTTATGCATTCAAGTGACTCACAGGAGCAGCTGGGGAGAGACTGTGGCTCTGTCCACACAGTGGTTGCATGGAACATGTGTTTTGGAGAAACTGATTGATGACCTTGAGTAGGTCACTCTTTATTAAAGGCCCTGGTCTCTTTAAAAGAACATTGATAAACAGGAATGAAATGAGTCCACAGAAATAAAAGGGAAAATTGCCACTGGCACTTATGCTTTTATTTTTTCCCCATGTTTATAGATTAGTAGACATGTTGTTTAGTGCTTATTGAATGACCCTCTTATCTTGGGTACCGTGGACATCATTCACATGACATGTGCGCTGCCTTGTGCTTGCTTTGCCAAATCACAACCTTGTGGTACCTTATAGGAAACAAAGCAATGAAATAAGCAGCCATTGATAATAGCTGTTTATCTGCAAGAGCTGTAAATTGTTTAAGCAACAGTCAAATTTACTAAGTCTACAAAAGCATATTTTGAGAGAAATAAAATCAGTAATAATACCTATCACTTTAAGCCACAGTGTCTGATCACTGTTGCAGTTGTGGTTTTTATTATTTTCTTTCTTACCCAGATACCTTGTAAGAAAATTAATTCAAGTACTTTGCATGTAAGCTCCTGTAACATAAATATACACATTCTGGAAATGAATTTTCCAGCTCTAAAGTTTTGCCTTCCTCTTGCTAGAATAACAGAAGAAAAATATGCTAACTTGAGAACAGTTAATTTTATCATGAATTGCGATATCTGACAAAGGGAAATAATTTTTATCCCAAGCTGGGTGTTTTATGCAATCTCTGGCATAGATCTTGTTTCTCATTAATTGTGAAAACATACTCCAAAAGGGAAGTTTTGGGGGTGGATATTTTACTGTTACTCTACTTATAGATAAAACTGATGAAAAAAAGATTGTGCCAAATATAATCAGATTCTCATAGAGGACAAAAATCTAGGGCTAAGGATATATTGACTAGAACAAATTCTCAGAGAGGTAAGTGAAGGTAAGATGAGATGAAGGAGGTGATACGGCAGTTAGAAGACTAGTTAACTAGTGAGGGTGAGTTAAGGCAAAGGCAATGGGAAATGGTTGATTGTCATCAAAGGTACTGATTTTATTTTTTTAAGTTTTACATTGGGAAAACAAAGATTGCTTAGCAGTTCTGTTCTCAGCATTAAATGGTTGTCCCATTTTGTGCAGCCATCATGTTAATATAAGTAAATCCAGGGAACTGAGGGTAATAATTACAAAGAAAAACTCTGGAAAAACGTTAGCAATATTGATGAACTGGAATTATCTTAAAAGTCACAAAAAATGAAGCTTCTTGCCAAGTCTGATTTTCTGGATCATATCGTTTTTTGATTTGTTTTGGTTTTTGGTGGGTTTTTTTATTTTTTATTTTTTTTGTGATGATGCATTATGCAATGACCAATTCCTGGAAAACTCTGAGTGCTACAAGGTAAAGCTTGTTCTTATTGGAAATCTGCAGGTTATCAAACTTGAGTCAAAGCAGTTTGCTTGCTGAGTTCTGTGGTCCTGTGATTAAATAATTCTGGGTGACCATTCACACTTGGATCTCTAAAACTATTTTCATTTTAGAATTTTGTATCTGTGTTCTTTTGTTTTCAAATCATATCAACCCTGAGTTTAGAGAAAGTTGTTTACACAGAACCAATAATACACACTTAAAAGAGCAATCTTAAAAAAAAAAGTTTGGGATAAAAACACTCAGAAGATTGTGGGTGAGGCAAACAGAGGGAGTAAAAAAGTAAACCAACATGATCAGTCACGAAGAAAAAGAAATGCAAAAAGATGTAAAAGCTCTAGTTCTCAAAGGATTGGGAGCAGAGGGATGGAAAGAAGTTGTCTATCAAAGATGATGCAGAAGAGACACGTGGGTAAAAGGATGGGTAAATACAGAGAAGGCCATCTTATGAAACAGGATAAGAACATAGTTATTGAAGCCATGTTGAGAAGGTTAGAAACATAGGGCCCTTTCATTCTGGGAATAATGATTTGGGGTTTGGCATGTTTTAAACCCAGTCTGACTGCTCATTGTCCCTAGTCAGGTTTACAGTGACTTAGTGCCATAACTTGATGACAGTTCTCTTCTGGTACCTCAAAAATATGGCAGTATGATGCATGTCTATTGCATATTGAAGGCTTTGTATGATTTTTAAAAAGTATTGCAATTCACCATATAAGTTTGTGAAATCTAATCCTAGGACAATTTTGTTTTCGATGTAGAATTATATAGCATACTTTAAGTTTTGCTAATAGTATAATTACAGCAGTCCTATTTGTACCCATACTGCAGAAATTATTCCATAACACTGAGGAGGGACTCCTCCCCAACTCATTCTGTAAATCCAGTATCACCTTGATACCAAAGCCAGGAAAGGACACAGCAAAAGAAGAAAACTACAGACCAATATCCCTTATGAATAAAGATGTAAAAATCCTCAATAAAATACTAGCAACCCAAAATCAACAGCATGTCAAAAAAATAATCCACGTGACCAAGTAGGCTTCATTCCAGGGATGCAAGGATGGTTCAACAATGTAAATCAATAAATGTGATTCACCACATAAACAGAAGCAAAAACAAAGAAAGATCATATGATCATCTCAATAGATGCAGGAAAAGCATTCTATCAAATTCACCCTTTCATGATAAAAACCCTCAACAAATTAGGCATAGAAGGTACATATCTCAAAATTGTAAAAGCTATATATTACAAATGCATAGGCAGCATCATGCTGAATGGAGAAAAGCTGAAAGCATTCCCACTAAGAACTGGAACAAGACAAGGGTGCTCACTGTCACCACTTCTATTCAACGTAGTTCTGGAAGTCCCAGCTAGAGCAATCAGGCAAGAGAAAGAAAAAAATGTATCCAAATTGGAAAAGAGGAGGTCAAACTACAGCTTTTTGCTGACGATATGATCTTCTATCTAGAAAACTCCAAAGACTCCACCAAAAACTCCTGAAATTGATAAATAATTTCAGCAAGATCTCAGGTTACAAAGTCCATCCATGTACACAAATCAGTAACATTCCTATACACAAATAACAGTCAAGGTGAGAGTCAAATCAGAGACTCAATACCATTCACAATGGCCACAAAGAAAATAAAATACCTAGGAATATACTTAACCAAAGAGGTGAAACATCTCCACAAAGAAAACTGCAAACCACAGAGGAAATAAATCACAGACGACACAAACAAATGGAACATATATCGGTAGAATCAACATTGTTAAAATGTCCATACTATACTGATTGTGGCAACCCAGCACATAGTGAATCTTTAGTTAATATTCCTAAAATAAGTGAAAACATGTTATAATTTGTGAACTTAGAGTTTAGTTTATGCAAGTAAGTTTTGCTGAACCAGTGTGTCTTGATTCTGTTAATTCATAATAAAATATAGTATTCCTCTGGAATTTGGTGAAATTATTTCTAAAGCATGAATAATAAGGCCCCAAAGCCTTTTGTTTTATTTATGCTATTCCTCTGCTTTAGGCTTCTCTATTTCTAAAGCATACAAGTAAGTTGGCAATTCCTCATTCTAATATCCATGATGCCATCTTATAGGTTAGGGTTTGATTACTTTGACTCTAAATTGACATTATAGTATGAGGAAGAATTTATCATGTTGGCATTAATTAAACAGAAGATAGTATTTAAATATAGACTTTTTCCTATAGGAATATGTGTCCGTCTTATTCTGAAAGCATATGGATACTCCCTCTCTTCACCCCTTTTTTTCTTTTCCCTTATCACATGGAGTTTTTAAGCTCAGGAATAATCCTGTCTCATGCAGCTTAGAGATCTGAAATTTACATAAGGACTTTAATAGAAACTTATGACACATGATGTGACCGGGCTTTTCACTATTTTTTGCTATTTATTTGGCTTAAAATCAATGGAACAAACTGAACTTGGCATTGCTATTTCTGTTCGAAAAGAAGAAAAATATATAATTTTACTATTTCTTATGTTTTGGTCTTGGCACTGTGGCTTTTGTTTATGGAAAAAGACAGGAGAGGAAAAAAGCATTATTTTAACTTCACATGATAAATAATCATAGCAAACTGAAATTTCCTTAAAAAGTATTTGTTTTCATTTCTTACTGCTATAATGCTGATTGCTACTAATTCAGTGCAAGTTTAAAACAAGAAATAATGTTAACATCTTTTTAAAATAACATTATAGGTTTTATGCAACTTTATAGAGATAGTCCATTAGGATTCAACTAGTTTCTGTATCTATGCATGAATAGGAGAAACCTTTCATTTTATTATGGATGTTATTTCCCCTTGACAAATTCTTTTGGCATAAAGGAAAAGCATTAAGATTTACTTTTAATAAAAATCACAACTAATGCTCTTTATACATGCATTGTGGACATTGTTAACTAATTTAAAACAGTGACTTTTTATCTAGAGTGAGTTTCTGCCAAATATTAATTAGGAAAAATAGGATTATAAGTAATATCTATAACTTCCAAATGTTTAAAGGATGTTCTGTTTTCATCATTTTATGCATTGGTGGTCATGAAAATTTTAATCAATAGACACAGTATAGGAAGTAAACAATTTTCCTGAAATGAACAGTGTTCATATTGAATGGCTGTTTATATTATTAATATGCACATGTCTAGAAACATAAGAGAGGCTCCTGTTTATTACCTTAGATATCAGATGTTGGACGCTTTCTCTTTTTTTTGTATTATACAATATTTCAAACATACAGCAAAGACAGTGAATAATGTAAATAAACCATATACTTGTAACTTAATTTAATAAATATTAACATTTTGCTATATTTGATTCAGCTTTTTGTTAATTGATAGAAAATTGCTTAGAAATATTCATATTAAACTTTCATAATGTATACATTATTCTCATTAATAGATATATACTTAAATTTAGTTCACTATGTGAGACCTTATGAGAATTTAAAGAATATGGGAAAAAAATAGAAATATGAAAAGGAATTGGATAATATGAAAAAGAATAGGGAAAAGATTAGTTTTTTCAAGGAGACAAGCAAGATTGATTGATTTTTATTTTTTTAAACTGAGTGTATTAATAAATATACATATAAGAAATATCTACTTTAATACCCTCTGGAAAAGGCTGGTATATAACCACTATATTAATACAGACATATATAGAAATAGGTTATCATAAATGCACAAGTGTTGTCATAAGCATGGTCTATATTAAAAAAAATCATTATCTCTTTGGAGATATTAAGAAAAAACACAAGAAATTTTATTAATATTAAATATTCTTTTCCAAATAGACTAGCCTTGATAATTACACTTAATTTTTTTTTGAAATCATGTTTTAGAAAACCATCCCTGTAATAGTCACCAGGTCAACTTCTTAAAATCAACTTCATTAGAGAAGCTATAAAATTGGAGAACTCGTATTATTATGTCTTGCTACACTGCCTTCTAAAAATGTTACTTTCTATACATTGTATATAAATATTTAATGGTGGTTTTAATAACTTAAAAGACAAAGGTGTTCTATATATTTTTATTTTAAAAGTTTAATCATTTATGTGAGCATTAGGTTTACATACAGACAGTGTATTTATCTCTTCTTTTATAACCTTGTAAGGATTGTCATATTTACATACAATAGAATAGTTTTTGCAGAACAAAATCACAAGATATGATGAGGATTAAAAAGCCCATTAGTACTTCACCCTATTTAATACTTTCATCAATGATTGATATAAGAAAGAATGCACTCTTACATTTTGGCATTGATATGTAGCTAATTTGTGAATGACAGAAAAAAGATTTAGAATATTTTCTCATTAAAAACTCCAGCTAAAATACTAAACTTAACACGGTTAAATTGAAGAGGAGGAAATAAAATTTTGTACTTAAATTTTTAATAAAGTTCCAGTATGGAAAGTACCTGCATATTTGTTTACAAGCAAATGAAGAAACCAAAAGTAAGGCTTAAGGATTTGAGTTAACTTCAAGTCCAATATCATATGTATTTTCTAACAGCAAGTGCTACTTTGGAGTTCATTAACGGTATTCATTATGGCATACAGTACAGAAGAATTAATCCAATAAATTCTATACTGGCCAGATGACCCCTGCAAGTGTTACATTCTGTTCCGAATGCAAGGTTTCAAGAAGGGCATTGAGAAGCTGATGCACTCCCACTAGAAAAGATGTCCCAAAAGAAGTAGAAGTTTAACTTACAGGAGAGCTTGTGATGAAAGGCATGAGAGGATGGCAAATGGATTTCAGTGCCTAATCTCCTTTGTATCACTTCTGTCTGAAGTTCTGGTGTTAGAGCTGAATTTCTTTACTACTCCATGCTTGCTGATCTATACATTGTGGTCCTTGCATTTTAGATTTGTCACAGTCATTTATTCATTAATATGGATGAAGGATAATGAGAATAACATTTGATAAGGGAATGAGGACACAGAAACGAAAAGTACTAAGTACTGAATTGAAAGACAAGGAAGCAACATTGAGAACTGATATGGTTTTCTCTTCTCACAATCTCTGGCATCAGAGCAATAATATATAACTCCAAAGAGAGTCATTCAAATTATAGTCTACATGAATGATACCCCCTGGGGTTGTGCAGTGCATAACATGCACAGGTGCACACATGATACTTTTTAACCTTTTAGATCTACTTCTATACTTATAACAAAAAAACTATTCTAAAGCTTAAACTTGATCATGTCACTTTGATTAACTCTCAGGAAAAGGACACAAGGCCTGTTATTTTCTTACTACTAACTAACATTTTCCCTCTCTATCTAAAATAAATCAAATTTCATGTACTCTGGATGGCATCATGCTATTTCACTCCTCCATGATTTTCTAAGTCCATTTCTCTGCCTGTAATAAATACCTTTTCCCTTTTTATTTTCTTCAATTCTTCTTCAGTATAGTGGAAACATCTGAGTCCCAATTCTTATTTAATCCCTAACTGTGCTCTTGTAACACATTTTGCATCCATCATGGATATATTATAGAACTTAGAATACTGTGCAAAATTTCCCACTAGAATAAAGCTTCTCATGTCCAAGAACTTGTTTTAATGTCCCATAATGACTGCCATCCAAGAGTTGTTCAAGAAATGGTGAATCAGTGAATGACTGGATGGGCTATACATTGGGAAATTTGAGCACACAGAATTTTCATTTAACCTGCTTCATAATTTGGCTATGGTGTGGCCTTTCTTTAATTTGAGAATAACTGGAGTTTCAATCAGTATTTTTGAAAGCATATTTTTTTAAAAAAACAAATATGATTCTGATAGAATCTGAACTTTAAAAAAGTTACTGATTATACATGGTGACAATATTTTCTGAATTATAGCACCAAAAAGCATGAATAACCTTTTTGTTCTATAATGATTTTCAACAGAAATTATGTTAGAGAAGGATAGTTGAAAAACTTTTAACAACAAGAAATCCAGAAAGTAATCCAATCAAGTTTATAATAAACTTGTTTGACTTATTTTTATATATTTTAGTTAATTTTTAATGGAATACAAAAATAGGACCTTAAACCAAAAAAACTTCCCAGAGTACTAGATTGATTTTTAAAATGTTACAAAACTATCTTAGAATGTGAAAGAGTATTTTATTAGCTTAAAACTCTTCACTAAACTCCCTAATAAAAACCAGATCTTTCCACTCAAGTAAAATACTAAAGTGTCATGAAACTTTATAATCTTTATCTAGTAGCAAATCTACATTTGTCTAAAGATGGACAATGTCTTTCCTTCTGCATTTTTCCCTATTTTCCTTGTGCATTAGTAGCATACTTAGAAATTTTGAGGTTCTATGTTAAAATTTATGGAAGAACATAAAACTCTAATATATGATACCCTGTCACAGTAGTAGGGTATAATAAATATCTGTTGAAAGAATAACTCTTTGAGCAGACAAACCATTTATATATAAGATGCAAATGATGCAAGTGATTTTAATGTTTCAGACAAAATTATTTACTGCCATGGTTAGTCCTGTGCTGTAGTTCAGTTGTGTATTTCATGCTTTACTTAGAAGTTATCTTTGAAAATGTACGAAATACAAAACCAGAATTGCCAGTATATATCTTCCCCCTATACTGTATTGGTTGGTATTAATTGGTCATTATCAGTCACAATGACTATTCTATGTTTCTAAACACATTGAACTTCCACACTTGGATGTTGGTTCATCTTAAAGTGCTAAACTAGAGATTTCTTGTATCTTTTCCTTTCATTGATTTTCAGGCTAAGTTTTTCTTACTTGGTAAGTATTTTCTTATTGCTTCCTGTAACGAAAGATAAAAGCTTTAAATTAAAACATTAAAAATATACCATGAGTTAACCAAAGTGGGGAAAAACAATATTCATTGAAATGTATTTTTACCAGGTATTATGCTAGGTACTTTATTCACATAATTTATATTAATCTACAAAACTATTCCTGAAGGTAGGTAGTTTATTTATTCAATTAAGGTGTTTGAGCACCTCCTGTGTGGGCACAGTACTGGTGGTGAGTCAGTTCCATGGAAAACAGGCAGGTGAACTTTTTCCTCTCATGAAGCTCATATTCTAGATATTATTAAATCTTTACAAATGCAGAGACACACTTGAATAGTTTTTATGACTTACCAAAGCCACAGAGCTAGAAAGAGGTAAAGTTCTGTCTTGAAAAGGCTGCTTTTCTCTCTACCGTGCTATTATTACCTCTTACCAAGATATATTTAAGATCGGATTTATCCCATGAAGATATCAAACATTTTACCATATAAGGTCAAAATTTAATTTTTTAATAGTGATGCTAATTTCCATCATTTAAAATAAAGTCACATTTCCTTAATGATTTGCTGAACTTGAATTTTAATTAGAAACATAAGCCCTGTATTGTGATGGAGGCTATAAATTTAGAGTTTCAGAAATTTAAATAACTACAAGGTCGATCTTCAAATAGTGGGTTTTCCAAACAGTCTTATAAATGTGCAGGAAACAAACATTTCAGAATTGCTTTTCTGACAAAAAATGGTGATGTCAGCCTACAGAAATATAGCACTGCATTTTCTGCTGCCAAGGCTGCCTGACATAAATTAGATTTATTGTGTACAGTACATGAAGAAGTTCCACTCCAAACCTACACAGCTCTCTAACCTTTCCACTTTACCACGTATGCAGCGGGACTGTTAAGGAAGTTAGTTTATTTATTATGGAGTAGAAATTACCTCTGAATATGAACTTTGGAAGACCTCTGAAAGTGCTATAGCCTCTAATTTAACTAGCACCAGTCCACGGAGGGAAAATTTACTATACCTCATCTTCTTAAAGCTGCACATCTGTGAAAGCAAAAGGTTATAATTAACTTTTCCGGGAATTTCGTGAAACTACACGTTTTAAAGTATAGTGTTGCAGGATTCCACACTAACTGAAATGAAAGGTTGGCATGGTGGCGAAGAGAATGATCTTTGAATTAATTAAGATCCCAACTCTCCCATTAAATGTATGTGGGGCCTTAATGAGATATTTAACCTCTGGAAGTTGTGGTTTTCTCATCTGGAAAATGAGATAATATCTGCTTTCTAGGCTTGTTCTGTGGATACGATACATTGTGAGGCATTAGATTAAAAAAGAGTATGTGGAATGCACACTCTAATTTAAATGATAGCTTTTAACATCATCATCATTTTGCTACTACCATCCCTACCTGGATATCCTGCTATATAGCCTTGTATCTCATCTGATTCTTCAGAACGTGACTACTTATCTTCCCTTGGGCCATAGAGAATCAACTTACAAGGTCACCTTTGTCTAAATGTCCCTAATTCATCAATTGGTAGCATTTTTTTCTTTTTTTTCCAAAAACAGCAAGATATTTCAGTATCATCTTTCAGCAAAGGGAGATTTGCTCCCTAACAGATTCTTCCACTGAAATTTTGATTAGCGGGAGCCCACCATTGCACAGATTTCTTTGATATACGAGAGGTGGCACCATAGCCGAGCTCCAAAATTGAAATATCATCCTTCTAAGTTTCTATAAATGTCTTTTAACATATTATTTATTGAGTTATCTCCAATTACATGAGTAAGATAAATTATTTGTCTGAATTGGAATGCCTACTTCTGAAGTAATTTATGAGGGTGAATATCATATCATCCACAAACTATTTCTCAGGAATTTTCAGTGGGAATACAAATTGTGATGCCCTGTATTTTGCAAAAGAAATTCAGAGGAAGTTGTCCTCGCTAAAATTGGATTTAACGTTTTAATTGACATTCTTTTTACTTGGCATCAAGCAAAATGTTAAGTAAATTTCAGCCTAACTAATAGTTAACTATTTCATTAGGGCTAATATATTGAACTATTTCATTAGGGCTAATATATTGTTTAAGATTAAGCTATAAAACAAGATTAAGCTGTAAAAAAGCTCTGATTAAAAGTAGGAGGGGAAAATAAACCTCTGATTAAATAAACATTACAGAAAAATGAATTTTAACCATAAAAAGGTGAATTTATGACAACCTCACAAGTTGGTTTTGGGGCACAATTTGTGTATTAGCTGATTAAGCAGGCAACTTCAAAAATTGTCTCCTATCTACTGGTAACAGTGTGGCTTCATAGATGGAGAGTTTGGAAATTTAATATATATTATCACATAATTTAATATATAACACATAGTATTCTTTCAGATTTTTTAGGATCATCTATAGACATTCATCCATGTGAAAATAAATTTCTTTTCTACTTCATTCTGAGTTAGGTCAAAAGATCCTATTAATTTTAGCAGTTTACACAGTTTTCACTGAGAAGCTATTTCTCTCTTTCACCCTCCTTTTTTAAGCCTGAAGTATTTGACCTGACCTGACAAATGAGCTCTAGTTACAAATTATAACATGATAATTTCATCTGGTATCTTACACATATGATGATTGAAAGAATTTTTTTAAATGAACAGCTAAGCTCGAATGAAAAAAAAAAAACCTAATATAAATTAGGTAAGCATTTGCATATATTCATTCACAAATCTAAGAAGTTGCACCTAGAAATTATTGCCACATCTTAGTTTGAACTTTTATTATACTAATCTATAAAATGAATGTTACTGAGAGAATTGCTTAAATTTCAGCATAACTGGTCTTTAAATTTTCTAAATGTGGTTTTAGAGTCAAATATTATCTTACCTTTCTGAAGCAAGGAATTTGAGAACAAAGTCTCAAACATTAATTGAATTGTGAGTACTATTTCATATGTTATAATTTTATATTAAGGCTACTGAATGTTAGATTAGCAGGAAATAGATAGCAAAATTGACTAAAATAAAGACGTGAACATCCTGAAATAAACACAGTACTATATACGACTAATTAAAAGCAGAGGGCTGAGTAGTTTGGCAGAAGCATTAAGATATCTGGAAAACAGGAAATAAGGATTGCCTTGGCCTTACATAATGTGAAAAGACTAAATCTTCTACTAGGAATAAACAGAAAAGAGGAACTGACTCTTTCAGCATTAAGCATTTACCAGTGGAAATGAAATTAGACAGCTTTTATATTAAATATGCTCAATTTATGGAAATTCACAAAAATATAATTATCAAGTAGAATACAATTTTCTTGTAAGTTATCTAAAGATATATCTAAGATAATGAGAATGTTATATATTATTCCTTAGCCACATGCTACTATAGGCAGATTGGCTTTCTCATTTTTCAGACGGAACGTGTCTAATTGTTAAGAGTACAAGATTCCACCATCTAGAGACAGTAACATGAAATTATACAAAGGAATAAAAGAAAAGGATAAGTTGACAAAAATGGAATGAAGTATGGTTTCTAGTTTTCTACATTTAGATCTTTGAATTTCAGAGCTATACGTAAGGTTATAATTAGTTAGTTGTAATTTTTATTATGCTTTCTTTTATATTACCATTGTGTTACACAACTACCAGTATTCCTGTCTTTATTCAGAAAACATTCTTTGACTGTCTATTTTAACTGCTATATATAAAATACAAGTTTAAGCATGATTCTTGCATACCTGAAAAAAAAAAACAGCTACATATCATTTATTCATTCATTAAACTTTTAATTCAACATTATGTCTCTTTTGCATGACAGACACTGTGCTAGGCATGGGTGATGGGAACACAAAAATCAAACTGCCTTGTTCTTTTTCTAATGGATGAGGCATCTGTGATGCAGTGTGGTTGGTACTGTGTTAACAGCATGCTCTGAGAATGATAGGAACATATAAGAAAGTTATGTAAATAGACTAGATAGTTAGGCCTGGTAGTAAAGAGGCTACATTCAAATTGACTCTTGAAAATTGGTTCAGAGTTAGCCAAGGAAAGGGATCTGGAGAACTTTCCAGATGAAGGTAAAGCTTAATGGCATCATAGTTCAGTAAAACAGGACAGAGTGCTGGCTAGGAAGTGGCTTAAGACTGATGGAGGTAACATCTTGCAGGATGTTTTATATTTTAAGATGACACTTCCTAAAGCTTTTGAAGGACCTTGGGTTGGGAATTGACATAATCAGATCTTCAATTTAGGAAGATCATTCTGATAGCACCATAGATAGAAGATGGATTCCTCAACACTTTTAGAAGTCATTCTGACAGCAAGCACTCGGATAATAGGTGAGTAGATGGCAAGAGGCTTGAGGCAGGAGACAAGCTAGGAGACTATGACAGTAATATATATAAAATGTGAGCTGGACCAAGCGATGTTGTAGATATTCACAGGAGGATTATGTCATGCTCTGCCCTCAGAGAGGCCTTCTTCCTCGACCCTCTCTAAATTAGGTACTTCCCTCCCTACATGCTATTATTCACTACCACAGCCTTCTATTTCCTTTACAATATTTACCATAATTTGTAAAATTTTTGATTTACGCATATATCTCTATAAATGGCTGAACCCGTATATGCTTTGTTCACAGTTGTATTCCCAGTGCCTAGCAAGATATTTGACACATAGTATCTGTTTGATAAATATTTATGGACATAGAGAGATAGATAGATAGATAGATAGATATTTTAAAAAAACAGGTAAAAGATATGCTTTTTTCTAATTGAGGCAACTCGGTGTATGGTATAACCATTCACTGAGAGGTAGGAAATGCAGGAGGAGTAGCAAATTTGGGGGACAATATGGATTCAATTTTGAGCTTATAGAGATAGTTTGATTTAGTCATCATCACAATCTAAGAGGCAGTTGCACGTATGATTGTGCAATTTGTGAGAAAGAGCCAGACTAGATTTGGCAATATATAAGTTTTTTTCACTAACCCAGATGAGGCCACTCCAACACAGTGGGGAGAGTACGGAGACAGCCCCCTGCAATGCGGCATGCTGCAGCGAGCCCAGTAGCACTGGATCAGAAGTACTTTAGGGAATATTAAATCTTCCCATGGTATCAAGTGGGAACTGGCGCAAAGACCACCCAAACTACCCTTGAGCCCTTCACCCCCAAAAACGGAATCAGGGGAAGGTTTTCCTTTGTGTTTCCTTTTATAATTAAGTGAAAGCTGGTGAAACATACAAAGACAGTGGAAAGCAGTCGTTTTCAAAAGGTGGGCAGAAAGTGGAGATGTGCATTTATAAACAAACTAGTTACAAGTTTAGGTTTGAAAAATTTACCTGCGTGGGAGAGGTGCTGTCCTGTGAGAATTTCACTCATCTCATTAGTTGTTCGAGGGAGAAACTGGATAGCGTAAGGTTAATGGAGTTAGGAGAAATTCTTAGAGATTACTTTTACATTAGGTTTCACTTCATCTCTGGGAGGGTCACACCATTCCGTGGGAGAACGAGGCAGGAGTTAGTCTAATATACTCCCCAAGGAAGGCTCCAAAAATAAGCCCTATTGCTTATGGTCTTTATTTTTAGTTCAAGGACTATATTAGTCAGGATAGACAGGGCGGTACTGCAGTATTAAACAGACCTCAACCCTCAAAACCGCGAGGTTTATTTCTTCATCATGTATTGTGCATCATGCTTCAGCTTGGGCTCTGTTCTCTATTGTCCTCACCCCAAGACAGAGTTGATGCAGAAGCCACCACCTAAGACATTATTGATCATAGTCCCAGAGGGAAGGAGAACTCTGGCGAGTCTAACTTTGGCAGTTAAGTGCCAATCCCGGAAGTAGCACATGTTACTTCTCCTCATGATTTAGTGGCCATAACTTGTGGGATGGCACCGTCAAACCATAGAGGACTCCAGTAATTGCAGTCGTTCCCTGTGCTCAAAAGGAAGGGGACTCAGAAATATTTTGCAAAGAGCACTAATGACCACCCCATTCTGTCTTGTCACCGCTCTTTGGCTTATACTCACCAGTGTAGGAAAAATGCACTCATCTCCTCCTCGAGAGACAACAAAAAGTTCCATTCAGTAAATATCCACATGATGCATAGTAGTTTTCTCATTTGGGAGTCTGTTAGTTTCCTAGGGCTGCTGTAACAAAGGACAATAAACTGGAAGCCTTCAACAGCAGAAATATATTATCCTACAGTTCTGGAGGCTAGAAGTCCAAGATGAAGGTGCCTAGTAGGGTTCATTCTGAAGGCTATGAGAGAGAACCGTGGCATTGCCTCATGCCCTCCTTCTAGTAGATTGCTGGCAATCTTTGGTGCTCCTTGGCTTGTAGAAACATCATCTCAAACCCTGCCTTCATCTTCCCATGGCATTCTTTGCACGTGCATGTCTCTTTCCAAACTTCCCCTTTTTATAGGACACCAATCACATTGGATTAGGGCCACCCTAATGACCTCATTTTAACTTGATCCCCACTATAGACATCCTGTCTCCAAATAAGGTCACACTCTGAGGTGCTGGGTGTTAGGACTTCACTATATGAATTTGGAGAGAGGGGGACACAGTTCACCACATAACATGGAGGGATACGCAGTCATTTTTATATCAGATTTGATGTGGCTCCTATTTATCCAGAGACCAATAAATGAAAAGGGAAGGTAGGTTAGCAGCCTCCCCACCCTCCCCCAACTAATACACGTGTGTACACACACACACACACAAATAGACAGGTGGAAAATAGGATCAGCACAGTAAGTGCTACCATTGGGAAAGGGAAGACAGGAAGTCACACAGAATCACTAACCTGAAGCAACTCCACAATCTTACTGAAAGCTATTTTAGAGTTTCTTATCCTGGGGGGAGATATATACACACACACATACACACACACACACACGCACACACACACACATTTTTTTTTTTATTAGACCCTCATTCTGCTTCCTGGGAGAAAGCCCTGGTTCATTGTTCTCTGGGCCCCTAGCTCTACCCTCAGAGGTTCTACCTGGTCTCGTTAGCCCCGTGGCCATGTGCAAAGTGAGCCCAGGGAAGCATGCCCTTCTGGGGGAATAAGCATCTTCATTTCATCACTTTCTACTTGTAGATCTTGAGCAGTTGAAGACTTGTGTTAAGCATTGCACAGTGTTCCTTTGGTGGTATAACTCTCTCAAAAACATAACTGCTTTTCAAATTGATTCCATACGGCTTTATATCCTCATAACTACATGTGCATTTTTTTTCTGGATGTACTCTTAGATTTGCTGTGTTTCTCCTTAGGTCTTATGCTTCTCACTCCTTAGTTAGATGCTGATAATTTGAGACTCTTGAGCTTGGTTGGGAGAACCTGGCAGATTTTCCACAAGAAAATAATTTTTAGTCTCTCTTCCCTGAGTTATTTTATCCAACTGGAAGTATATATTGAGAGCTATAACCTTAATTTGATTTTGCCTTGAGACATCTTAATCCAGTCTGAGGTTTTATGATGTGTGCGATGACCATATTTTTTGATTGACCCTTACCCAGGCTGAGTTGAAATAGGCATTTTTAGCTCAGTGGCCTTCTCAGTTGTTCCCCTGGCCTTTAAGAATGGGAAGCAGTTGCCTTTTCCCTGTTCTTGGCCCTTTCCGTTCTTCTTCCTTGCAAACAAATCGAGTCTTTTCTGAGCTTTGTGTTTCTTGTCATACCTTGTCCAATACAGTTTACAGTAACCAACACATGATACTCACATCCTGTTTTCCGATCTCTCTGGTGGTGCTACAAGTTCAGAGGTTGATCATCAGCCTTCCAAGATGCTGCAGACAACAGTGTTACTACATCCTCCATCTCTGCATCAGGTGGACCACCTCGTTCCAGCTGCTAAAGGCAGGTTCCCTGCCACCTGCCCTCAGGCCCCTACACCATTCCCTTATATATTAGGGAATTTTTTTTCAGCAGCATCCCTCTTCTGGATGCCAATTCTGAATGTCTTTTTATTTTTCAATAAACAGTGTATGCAGTGATGCAGAGTTGCACCTTAGGTAATGTTTTGTTAAAAATCAAAGTAAGGTTCTTAGACTCAATCTATAGTGCAGGGAAAATAACTGAAGAGCCAAGTAGAAATGGACTGAGCGAAGGCCTCTTTGGCAGGAAGAAAAGCACCAACCGAAAGGGTGGTCTAGAGTTGTTTCATTCATCAAGGAAATTAGAAAGGCTTTAAGAAACAAACTACTACTGGGGATGTAGAAAAGAGATCATGCACATTAGATCAAAATGTAATAAATATAAATATATAACCAGTTACAGTGGTATAGTTAGCATTAGAGAAGTGATCTGTTTAATCAAATTAAATCCACCTTGCCGTGTTATATATAGTAATAAGTTGCCTCTTGGGGGCTTCTGGGCCAATTTTAATGATCATGTGACTTCGGGGTGGGAGATTGTGAGGAAGGAACAAAGACTTGCTGGCTAATTCAGTAGGGTTCAAAAGATATGGCTCCTTTCCTCAAAATTTACGGCATGGATTAAAAAAATGAAGTACACATAAAAGATTGGAAGACAGAATATAACATTTTAATGGTCTACAGTGAGTGGAAGTTGGAGAGGCAAAACATCAGTTTAGGCTGAAGTCTTCAGGGATAATTTCATAGAAGCCAGTGGCTTGGAAGGATGAATAAACGTTGATTGGGGTGGGAGAGAAGAAAGGGTCATTTCAAAATTCAACTCTGTAACCGCACTGGTAATATTAAAAATAGTCTAAGGTCCAAAAGCATTTAGTCAAATTAGGACTGTTAGCATAGCAATCAATGAACTAGTGTGCATTTTGACAGGCAAGGGCCTTCTGATTCTTTTCTGTATTATTTCTATTGATGATGGGACAAGGCAAATTACTGCAAATTATATTTTGCTATTTATTTTTTGTGACACCAAGAGCAACAGTGTGTGCTAAGTCAGAGGAATAAATGCACAGCCGTGTATTAAAGTAATAACTCCGCCACTGCCTCTGCACACTCACACGTTGCTTTCCTGAGAGACATTCAAATATGCAAGCATTTCCTAAAAGTGACAGCTAATGGTATAAATTAACCTCTTGAATCTGGCTCTGGCTTTTTCCAAACTACTGTAGCACATAAAAGATGGTGGTGAAATGTGAATAATAAATGCAAGGAAGAATGACATGCCCTCCTCCTGCTTTCAGGAGCAAATGGAGGGTTTCACTATCAAGAAAATTACAGCCTCTAGGTTTGTTTATTACTGAAATTTTCAAACAACCTTCCTTACAATGAACTAATTTGGGTTTGGGAAAAATAGCAGAAGATATTTCTTTCTAAATTTCCTTGTAACATTATGAAAAGCACTCGGAATATTGGACTTAATCACCAGGAGAATAAAAGCAAACTAGAAATGGTTTCTCATCATGACAAATATATTATATTTAATTATAGAAACAGGTAAAAATTCAATGCCAAATGGAATGGTTATTGTGCAAAATTTTCAGACTCTCCTGGCTTTGAGGTAAAATTCTCATTTTTGTGTTTGTTTTGTTTAGCTAAAGGATCATCAAGCAACAAGTGACTATATAACATTGACACAGGTCATTGTAAAAGAAAGTTACCAGGAACTAAGCTGAACATGCTTCATAGCTTAGAGCCAAATGTTCACTACCACCTTACCAATTGCCTTTTTCTCCTGTGTTAGAATTTGTTGCCAAACTGGTTGAATACATCCATAGACATTGCAAACACAGCAACGTAACAGAGCTTGCAATTTTTTTCATCCTTTGGTATTGATCATATAATATAGATACACATTTCTTAATGTAAAATCTATAGAGAAATTGTGGAATACCATAATTATAAAATTGGGCACAACTTCATTGACAAATAGGATAAAGAAAAGAAGCTCCTCTATAAGTCTCATCTTTCTAGAAAGTTTCCATCTACATAAGGTTTAGTAGCATTATTCCTGATTCCTCATATATAAATAGTCATAACAATTCCCACTTACCAGGTTTTTACTGATTATCAAAGGGGGTGATGTCTGATAATGTCTAGCATGCTAGTAGGTATATAGTATATGTTCAATAAATCCTAGCTATTTTCCCTCAGTCATCATAAGTTATCTGTTAAATTCTATTTTTTTCTTTTTTTCTTTCTCTAGTAATAATATTAGTTTTGACTTTGGATGCTTTTTCCTTTCTATTCCTTTCCTGTGCTTGCCTTGCCTTTTCTTCTTTTCTTTTCTTTCTTTCCCTTTCCTTTCCTTCCTTTTCCTTTTCCTTCTTCCATACACATATATTGAACCTTAATACCACGCTAGGCACTGAGGATGCAAAGGTGAATGATACTATCCAGACATTAATGGAGTTCGTAATTTCATAGGAAAATAGAGATGTGCAATCAAATGTAGAAATTAAACTGAGGGTATGTGGACTGGGCATTTGCAAAGCAGGGCTAGGTCAGCAAAGGCCTTCTGGAGGAGAGTAATAGCTGGATGAAACCTTAAAGGAGGGACAGGAAGGAGTGGACAAGGGGATGTGTCTTCTACGTAAAGGAACAGCATGGTCCAGAAGCTCAGAGACAAGAATAAACCACAAGGATTTCATAAAAAGCAAGAATGGCAAAAGTTGAGGTGGGAATGGTGGAGAAAGGAGAGCTCCATCCTGGCGGGTCTCAGTTTAGATGTGCGGCCACCCTCCCCTTCGAAGTCAGTTAGAGCAAACCTTCAAATTATACAGCACCTAACTCCAGCCTATCACGTGTCCTTTACTGCTTTAGCTATTTCTACTGCTGGGACTGTAGTTCTATATTCCTATAGACTGCAGTCTATATTTCTCAAACCATTTGGTGCAGGATTAAAAATTCATTTGCTAAGAGGGAGCTATTGAAAAAAATTTAGCCCAAAAGTGACGTAATCATATCTATGTCTACTTTAAAAATCTACTCACCTAACTTAAGTGATGAGTGGATTTTCACGAGCAGTTAGAATGGGAAAATAATGATGTTAAAAGCTATTTTCAATATTAGAATGTTTAAGATTTGTTTTGAAAAAGGAAACAGCACAACTTAGGAGAGACAAAGCATTAGGTCTGTGGCAACATTATCTAAGCAATCGCAAGATTGACTGATACTTAGGCTTAGCTTTAATTTGATCTGTAATATTGCTTTGCAGAAATCTTTTCCATGTAATAATGGTCTGACTCAATAAGTAATAATGGTCAGTGATAGGGATAAAATTGCAGGATCTCATTCACATGTGTATTCTTTTACCTTTAGGAGCACTCCACTTGGTTGGCTTTTAATGAGGCTGTTTTACTCTTGCTGTTAATGATGTTTGCCCATTTCCAGGAACAAGCTAGGTATTGTGAGTATTCAACTTCTCCCTTGTAAAGAAAAAAGCCATAGTTGTCAATAATAACTTAAAATTAGTAAACCCTTCTATACTGTACTATGTACAAATATTAGAGTGGAGGTTTGTTTTTTTTTTTATAACTAGAACTTCTGGAAAGGATTTGTGTTTGGTGTTTCTTCTAGAATTCTACTGTTTCTTTGACAAGGAGTATAAACATTCAATTGACCTGTTTTTTTTTATTTTTATTTTTTTATTCCAGCATATTGTGGGGGTACAAAAGTTTAGGTTACGTATATTGCCCTTGCCCCCCTCCCCCAAATCAGAGCTTCAAGCCCGTCCATCCCCTAGATGGTGCACATCGTACTCATTATGTAGGTATACACCCATCCCCTCCCTCACCCACATCTGCCCGACACCCGATTAATGTTATTCCTAAACGTGCCCTTAGGTGATGATCAGTGAAACCAATTTGATGGTGAGTACATGTGGTGCTGTTTTTTCCATTCTTGGGATATTTCACTTAGTAAAATGGGCTCCAACTCTATCCAGGATAATACAAGAGGTGCTATATCACCATTGTTTCCTATAGCTGAGGAGTACTCCATGGTATACATATACCACATTTTATTAATCCACTCATGTATTGATGCGCACTTGGGTTGTTTCCACATCTTTGCAATTGTGAATTGTGCTGCTATAAACATTTGAGTGCAGATGTCTTTTTTATAGAATGTTTTTTGTTCTTTTGGGTAGATGCCCAGTAGATTGCTGGATCAAATGGTAGGTCTACTTGTATCTGTGTAAGGTATCTCCATATTGCTTTCCACAGAGGTTGCACTAGTTTGCAGTCCCACCAGCAGTGTATGAGTGTTCCTATCTCTCTGCATCCACACCAACATTTATTGTTTTGGGACTTTTTGATAAAGGCCATTCTCACTGGAGATAAGTGATATCTCATTGTGGTTTTGATTTGCATTTCCCTAATGATTAGAGATGTTGAGCATTTTTTCATATGTTTGTTGGCCATACTTCTGTCTTCTTTTGGAAAATTTCTATTCATGTCTTTTGCCCACTTTTTGATAGGGTTGTTTGATTTTTTCTTGCTGATTTTCCTGAGTTCTAAATAGATTCTAGTTATCAGCCCTTTATCTGATGTGTAGCATGCGAAAATTTTTTCCCATTCTGTAGGTTGTCTGTTTGCTCTCATGACAGTTCCTTTGGCTGTGCAGAAGCTTTTTAATTTAATCAGGTCCCATTTATTTATTTTTGTTGTTGCTGTGATTGCCTTTGGGGTCTTCTTCATAAATTCTTTGCCTAGGCCAATGTCTATAAGAGTTTTTCCCACATTTTCTTCTAGAATTCTAATAGTTTCACACCTTAGGTTTAATCAGTTGACCTGTTTGCTTTTTGTTTAATCATTTAGAAAAATGTTTTAGTTTAATGATATAATCATGGAATATATCCAAGGTAAAATAGCCCGATAACTATATCATATGATTTCAACATTGAAAAAAAAAATCTATCCATCTAAGCTTCTAGCAAACTGTTAAAAAAAAAAAAAAAGTATGTATGATGTGTAAATTCTTAAGCTGATGGATTCAGTGCAGGGCTACAGACCTGTTCTCATCATAACACCAGGTGTTTATTTACAATGATCAAAGAGAGAATGTGTTGAATCAGCAGTTAGACTAATAGTTTTCTTTAACACCTCTACTCTCAGAATAAACATACTTCAAGTCCTGACACACAGATAGAAAAGGCTTTAGCATTTCTTTTTTAATATAATGATCTATACAACCTCTAACTGGAATTTGGAGAGCTAGGGCCAAATACGACATCGGTTCTCATGCTAAACTCTTCTTTAAAATGAAGCAGACAAGAAATAGAGAAAATCTTTTTAACAGGCTACTTTGCTCCTGTCCTTCCCTGTAACTGAAAGTTGGAGCTTTTTGCCAGGGAGGAGGGGAGAGCAAAGCTGGGGGTGGAAGAGAACCATGAAGAAGGCGGTGGGGGCAGTTGTTTTTCTGTGCCTGCTGACGTCAACGAAATTGCCAGATGGCATTTGAATGCTTTGCAAAAAGACAGGAGCCTTTTATTACAGCTGTCACATGGGGTTTCATTCATTTGCATTCCCAGAAGTGGTCTAAAGCTTTCCCTATCCGTAGGAGTAATAAGGGCTCTGTACCTTCAGAGACCCAGAGGGCCTTTTGTAGGATGTTGTTACCTTAAGTGGCTCTGATAAGGGACACATGCTCAGAGAATGGCATGTTTTACTGTCAGCTGTAGAGGCCATGAACTACTCAGCTTCAATTAGGACTATAATATAATCATTCAAAAAAAAAAAATATTCTCTCCAGAAGGTCTTTTGTGCATCCTGACAGCCTTGGAAACACAGTGTCACCTGAAGGGTCTAACATGACAGTGGTGGCCTATAAAACAAAAACACAGGTTCTGGGAATTGGTCCCAGGACTGAAAAGTACCTAACGTACAACAGACCTGTGCATGCTGTGGACAGCTTTGCTCGCACCGTCTTGCCCTGTGCTGCCTTGTCAGCTGCTTCTCCCCCACATTTGGGGACAAAAAAAGAATGGAACTTTTAGAAAATCTAGGGCCCCTTGTGTAGAAGACAGAAAGATTTGAAATGCCTGAAGCTGCTCTCAGAAACTGACCCCAAGGCTACATACACTCTCAGGCCAGGCCGACTTATCCATTTCATACTCCACCCCTTGTCACCACCAGAAGTTTCCCTGTTTTACTTTCTTTTAATGCCTGAAATTTCTTAAGCTTTTAATTCACTGGGTTATCAAGTGTGTTCTTTTCATAATGTAGCTATTTCTGGGACAGTTAATTGGATGAATTGATTTTCAGAGCCAATTTGAAATTGAAAAAAAGTAGAAAGTATTTATACCAGAAAAATGTTTTCGTCGTGGTTGCTGTAACTCATACTATTCACAGTAAATAATTTGACCTATTAGGGTTCATCTGAGCTGTGTTGCCCAGGTTGCTTACTTCCTAACCTTCACCTGAACGCAATGACATGACACTTATCAGAAGTTAGAAGTTTGTATGACAATAGGTCTGTGTGTTGTACTAAAATAAGAAGCAGCAACTATGCCAACAGCTTTGGTGTCTAGAGATTAGAAAGGCTTAAAAATTAGTTTATATGTATTACCTCGTTCCAGTCTTATGCCTACACTGGCAGTCCTAATAGGGTACTTACACTGCAACTGATCATCTGTTTAGTGAAAAATCTTATGCCGTTTTTTCAGTGGCAACACATTACATGGATGTTAAGGCCACTGACTTGAGTAATGGACAAACCTAGGATGGTTTTCTAAATGCTCCATTATGCTGCAAATGAAACAAACAAATACAGGCACTCTTACCATGCCATGCTCCAGATGCACACCTTGGCTCCACCGTGGATTATTTTCCAATGTAAACAAGTAAGAGTAGAATTGCTGTGGAATGTGTTCATTTCTTTCTAATTTCAGTTTCTGATTCTGCTTCAGGGATCAGGGAAATCTTTCAGGTGATGGTGAAGATTATATAAATTTTAAGAAGCACCTTCCAACTTCCTCTAATTCATTTTCCCCCATCTCAGCTGCAGGGGAAGGGGACACACAGGATCACAATCAGAATCTTGTATTCATGAGCAAGTTCCAGATCTGAGCATGTGGTCAGTTGCAAGGAACATAAGACCAACATCCATGAATGAATAACCCATAGGAGAAAGAAGGTATCAAGAAACACAATCCAAATGGGCTGGGTGATGGGAATTAAAAGAGGGAGGGGTTACACATTTAAATTACACACTCTGACCCCAGACCACACCAAGATGTTATACAGACAGGATGGAAATTAGAAATGTATGTATGAATAAATATTTCACCCTGGGTATACTTGGGCTTAAGTCTCAAGCGTATGAAGGTCATGGTAGGTCCATGACACATCATGTCTCTCCAAGAATAAACCTTAGGAAAGCTGTAGTGATAGCAACAGTGTCCTACTTTGCATGTCCTAGCTCCCTGTCCACTTTGAAAGTGCAGAGCACTTGTACCAGGCAGAAATATTGCCATTGTTAATGTCATAATGGTTGTTATTCATTATCACTACTCTAACATGTTAGGGTTTGCTTGAACATTACCAGAATTAAAACAATGTGTTTCTGAACGTAACTTCAGGTTGATAGTCCTTTCTGGCATATTATACTTTTTCTCCCAAAATCCTATAACAGTAAATGTAGGTCTCATGTATTTCACAGCTATAGAAAAATGATGTCTTATTAATTCATCTCCCTAAATCATGAAATAAACTTTTAATTGTACAATATGGTATATTGCATACATTAGGTAGTGCTACGGTTCAAAGACAGTATAAGGTCTGATGTATATATTTCACTCTGTTTTGAATAAAGTGTCATGACAAAGAATGGCATAATCAGTTGTCAGGCTCACAGCAACCTCAAACTATTGGGCTCATGCAATCCTGCCTCAGCCTCCCGAGTAGCTGGGACTACAGGCATGCGCCACCATGCCTGGCTAATTTTTTTTCTATATATATTTTTAGCTGTCCAAATCATTTCTTTCTATTTTTAGTAGAGACGGGGGTCTCG
>CM052440.1:69469956-69499928 GCA_028533085.1 Varecia variegata | reverse complement strand
GGCTTAGCACAGACAGAACAGTCTGTCACCGTGGCGTCCTCTGATCCCTAACAATGCACATATCTTGGCAATTTGCCTTTGGCATTAGAAGGTCTTATCTAAGCAGCATGAAGCTGCTTCTGTGGCTACTTTCTTGTAACATGTAATTGTGTTTTGGATCATGGCATCAGCTTTGAGGTACCAGACACTAAAATATTGTATACTCATTGCTTCTAATTGAGAAATGGTGTTCTTAAAGTTAGATCAGATGTTGGTTTGACTCTAAGGTAGCCTGACAATGGATTATGCCATTCTTTGGCATGACACTTTATTCAAAACGCCTGCCTGGTAAAGAAGGATATGCAAACAGATCATTTCAATTTACGTGCAGCAATTGATGAACTAGGGCGTTCTGGGAGTACAGATGGCGGGTACCTAACCCGGTTCTTGGGTGGACTGGGGAGTCAGAAAAAGTGTTTTTAGAAGACTTAAAAGTAGCAGAGTAGTAGGAATGAAGTAAGTGAAGGTGGAAGTGAGGGGTGAGGTAGGGAGTGTGGAACTTCTAGGGAGAGGTAACTATTTTCACCAAGATAAGTATGATTTAAAAATGCCATGTGGAAAATATAAGTCAGTAGGTATTGTTGGAGCAAAAGTTGGGGGAAAAGAGTAGCAACCTATGTAGGAAGTTAAAACGGCAGGAGTCAATGATTAATGAAATGAAAAAGAAGAAATGAGGGTTTCTAGTGTGAATGATTTGATGGAAGTTGGAGCCATTGAGTGAGATTCTATAGTCAGGGAGCCCATAGAGGTAGATAATGCAAGATTAAAGTGCGAGGCTTTGAGGAGTTGAGCTGCACATCTCCACCAGGGAGTCCAGTGACAGCACAAGGCCCTGGGCAGAGGTTTTTGGCTGCAGGTGGTTTAGGAGTGGTTAGCTGGAAGAGGTGGGATAGATCTTATGAAAGTGTGTGAACAAATTTACAGAGAATCTCTAGAATGAGAAGAAGAGTGAGCCGAGATGTAAAACTGAGAGAACTGGCTTTTAAAATGTTGAGGGATGGGGAATGAGGGGAAATTCCAGAAAAGAGACAGAAAAATAATGTTCTGAGAAGAAAAGAGCTGGAAGGGTGTGATGTCATGTGAGCTGAGGGAAGAGAGAAGTTTGCAGAAAAAGTATATCACTGATACTTTAAAGTGATATGGAGAAGTCCAGTCGTGCAGGGACTGAAGAAATCACCTTTGAATTTGGCAATTAATAGCCACTGGTGATAATGGCAAGAGCTATGACAGCCATTGTCCTTGAAGCCTGGCTTCGGTGGCTTGGGATATGGGTGGAAAGTGAGAAAATGAAGGCACTGAATCCTAACTGTTCTTTCAGAAATGTTGGTAGAGAAGTTGGATGGTAGTTGATAGGGGTGTGGAGATTAGGAGAAGACTATGGGAAGAAGGAAAGATAAAGGATATCCTAGCAAAGGAGAGAGTCTCTAAAAAGGTATGACCTGCGTTTATAGGCTGAGAAGAAGATGCTAGTATCAGAAGTTTGCTTGGTAAGTGCAATCTCAGAGCAAAGAAAATCAAACAATCTTTTTTTTTTTTAATTTCAAAATATTACAGGGGTACAGATGTTTTTGGTTACATGTATCAATTTTGTTATGCTTGAGTCAGGGTTATAAGTGTGCTCATAACCCCAGACAGTGTTCATTGTACCTGATAGACAGGTTTTTGCTCACTCCCTCCTCCCCGCTGCCCCTCTGCTTGATTTCCACTGAATTTTACTTCTCTCTGTGCACATGTGTGCTCATTGGTTAGTTCCAAATTTAATAGAAAGTACATGTGATGCTTGTTTTTCCATTCTTTAGATACTTCACTTAAGATAATGGTCTCCAGTTTCATCCAAATTTTTTGCAAAAGGCCTTAATTCATCCTTCTTTGTGGCTGTGTAGTATTCCATAGTATACACATACCACAATTTGTTAATCCACTCATGAATTGGTGGACATTTGGGTTGATCCCACATCTCTGCAATTGTGAATTGTGATGCAATAAACATTCGTGTGCAGGTGTCTTTTAATGGTTGCTATCATCTAGCCATTAGCTTAACGTGACCTTCTTAATGTCAGGGCTTTTTCTCCAAGCTGCTTTTACAGACTCAAGTTTGCCCGTGAGGAGTATTTGGGTTGTATTGAAACAAACTCTTCCTTTCCAGCTGTTTCTGTCTAGTATTTCTTATCGTTACTAATCAGCAAAAATACTTACCACAAAAAGTCTTCATGACAGACACAATTTTCAACATGGCACTTCCAGTTTATGCCTAAAATCTCAGCACAGATACCAGTATGTGTCCCAAGCAGAAAGGCAATAATTCACAATCTTAGATCGGTTATGCAAAGGTGATGAATCTCATCTGTTTAAAGATGTTAGTTTTTATTTAAAAGGACTTTTTGTTTTAACTTCTCAAATCTGAAGGAAGAAAGAATATTATCTTTTAAGAGCATATGGGATGTCTGTGTGCTGGTTACAGTGGAAAGCTCAAAAGGTAATATTTGTCTTGAGGGAGCTGAGGGACTGACTATTGATCTCCAGAATTAACCTTTCTTTAAAGATATAGATGATCAGCCTGCACTAAATAAAAGGAATTTGAACATCGTATCCAAGCTATTTTCAAAAGCTATGGCACCAAATTGCTATATTAGCAATGAGTCAAAACTTATTCACTCTTACTTTTTTCCTTCCATGTTCTGGTGTTTTCCAGTGATGTAAGCATGCCATTGCTACAAGCAAAGCTACTTTCTACGAAGTGTGCACCTATACTTGAGTGCTAGTCGTAGAAAGGAGCTTTGAAAGTAAGCAGTGGACTAATGAAAACCACAGAGAGCTTCAGGAAAAATCAGGGAGATTAGTGCACCCTGCCTCTCCTTTCTCCAACACTCCTTTTTGTTCATTGCGGATGGGAATCTGTGTTTGCCAGTGAGTTGTGTATATGGCAGGCAGTTGCCTTAAGTAACATGATACTCAGTAGGAGGCCGTGAGGACTACAAGGGGGTCTTGTTTGAATACAGGGGCCAGGGAAGCCACACTTTTCAGACTGATTACAATGATTGAAAGTCTAAACTTTTGAGAACCATTTGTAAGAATAGGATATTGTGTTGGAAGGCAATTAGAGCTCATTCTTTTAATAATTATGTTTTTTGAGTTTTTACAGTATGCTGAGTGCTAACATTATAAAAATGAATAAACATTGTTCTCAACTTCACAATCTGGCAAGGAATTTAGTCACAAACAATTAGCAATGGCACGATATGATAATAGATGTGTGAACAAAGTACAATGGAGACTTCAAGGCTGAAGTGATTAATTTGGTGTCAGTTTGGGAATGAAGCTAAAATGTTTTTACGTTTTAAAGTTGGATCTTGATCATAAATACCCATATAAGAGAGAAATGAAGTGGTAGGCAGAAGTAACTCCATAAACAAAGACATGGGTCTGTGGTACCATATTTGGGGAGATGATCTGGGAGAGCTGGTGAGTTGAGACATCAGTTAAGTATATGGAGACGCAACTGGGAAAAGGAGGTTAAGGGTTAAAAGTTAGGACACTTAACACCATGCCAAGCAGTTGAGTCTTGTTCTGTAACTTTGGGGAACCATAAAATAAGCAAAGCAGCATATTAATATCTCTGTATTGGGAAAAACCAAATTTGTGGTAGGAAGAAACTGAAAGAAAAAAATTGTGGCCATCCTTCTGTTAAATAATGAGAGATGGATTAAGGTGGAAGTGAAAAGATTTTAAGGAAAAAGTAGTCGACAGAGAATCTTAAGTAGGAATTTCTAGATCCAGTGAGCAATTTGATGTTGGAGGTGAGAAAGCAAAAAAATATGTAAATAAGTAAAAATAAAACCCAAGGTGTCTAATTTTGGTGAGTGATTTTGTTTTTTAGCCAAGACAGGAATTACAGGAGGAAAAGAAGATTTCAGAAGATGGAGATGAAGTACTTTCTTTTGGACAGCTGTGTGTAAAATACCATGGATTATCAGGGTGGAGCTGTCCAGTGTCTCAGAGGAATGGTCCGTGTTGGAGCCACAGATTAGCAGGTGCCGTAGTCATTATAATATAGGGCGAGAGCTGGGAGGGAAGGGCACGGATTAAGATGAGAGCAAAAATAATGAAAAGGAGTGACAGTTAAGGAGGGGAGAAGAGCCAGCAAGGCAGGCAGAGAGTTTGTTCTCAGAGAGGTTGGAGAAAAGCCAGGTCCGATGAGGAGGAAGAGGCTGTGGTGCTGAGAGTCTGTAACGTCTGGCGGTGAAGTAAGACAAAGCCAGGAATGTCATCATTAGATATTTCAATTAAGACATTGATTACATTTGCTAGAGAATCTGTGAGAGGAGAGCTCTCCTTCAAGGGCTTTCAGCATTTTAATAGATTTTGAATTTTTTTTTTAAATGGATAGCATCTGAGATGGAATGAAAGAACGATTTTATTAGCGGGAAATCCTAACCGTGTTTCTAGGTTGAGAGAAAGGAAAGAGGGAGAGAAAAGAGGCTCAGTATGAAAAACACTAATTGAAACAACAAATACGCTGTCCATGTTAGAAGGATAAAATTAAGTGTACAGAGGCAGGAGACTGGTATTTACAAAAAGAAAGAATATTGCTCGCTGCAACAATATAGGGAAAGTCAAGAATTATGAAGTCCTATCTATAGAAATGTATTCATATATGAAGCCAAATTAAAGTCTTCAATAAAGGATTAGATAACTTTTTTTGTATATTTTCTGCCATGAAGAACTGGAGAAAAGAAAATTAATATAAGCTAATATGAGGCACTTTTTGCTGAGCCTGGCGTCTGAGCGAAGTGCTGTGGGAGTGGAAAATAAATATAAAATGACTCTCATCCTTAAGGTCACAAATGCAAACATATCATAAAGTGCCTTTTACACAGGAAGATTTAGCGAGTAACATTTTGATTATTACAAGTCACACTGAAGATGTGTGGCATGTGGCAATTTGCAACTAAGGCTCAGATATGGATCGTGTGCTGGGTGCTGGTGTGTCTAAGTGGGTCACGGGTAGGGGAAGTTAGCCAGTGCTCAACCTCACAACCCTTATGGGGCACCAGGCTCTGCTGACCCTAGGATGATTGTATTTTTTTTTAATTTTCTCATAATATTCTGAATATAATAAGATTATAACTAAAACCGGTTTTCTAAACTGAAAGTTATTAACCTGGACTTGCAGACAGGTACATTATAAAATTTTATTTTCATTACTACCGATTTATCTACTTACTGCATATTCATTTGATAAAAATTGTAGACTGTATTAGGATATTATATTTCCAACCATAAATCAAAGAAAACTTTACTCCAACTAGCTATATCAATAAAGAAATGTTACTATCTCTCATAAAAAGAAGACCAGAGGAGAGAAACCTTTAGGGTTAGTGAATTCAATGGTTCCGCAATGTTATAATGGATCTAGGGTTTTTTTTTAATTCTCTCTACTCTGCTACTGCCTACAGTATTGGTATCACCCTAATGCTGATTCCACTTGTGATGCAAAAATGGTTGCTGGCAACAACATGCTTCCTTCTGTAGAGAAAGGATTTCCTTTTCTAGAAGACAAGCTATGTTCCCCATGTCTCACTGACTCTCATTGACTCGGTCTACCCATCCTTGACTGCATCCTGGCTTGGGGGTTGGAATTATCATGATTGGCATAGAGTCATGGCATCCACTACATATGCTTAGAAGAGAGTTCAGAATTGGGGCATTTATGAATGGCCTTGGACATATTCTTCTTAATATCAATTTGTTACAGTCCGCAGACAACTACTGAGGCTGTCAGTTGATCCAGCAGCCCTTATAATCTTTTGAGCTGGTGTGGGGTGTGGCCGATAATAGAGTAAGTTAAAAAATTATTTGTTTGAAACATTGAAACTATCAGGGAGACAGTTTAAAACTATTTTTAGTTAGACCTCACTATATTAATTTTATAGTCTTTAATTTGCCATCTGAGCCAACACCTGAAAGGATTCATTGTCTGCCCTATGTTCATTCGTTTTAATAAAGCTTTGATTGTTTTTATTGCATATTTTAATGAAAGCCTTCACACGCTACTTCACTTCTCATCTCCTTATTTTAAGATGAAATAAAATTAAAATTGACTGAAATCATAGCTAAAGAAGAATTCAATACCAATTTTTTTCCTACCTCCTTCCTCTTGATCCCCAGGGGAAAAAAAATCCAATATTTTTAAGCAGCAATTTTATTAACCTTATAAGATTTTAATCTTAAAGTCTCATACCTGAAGTTACTTTGTCTTTTTTTGCATAGATCTTTGTCTTAAAGAACTTGTGCTGAATCTCTACAAATTGTTGGCTCTTTGTGTTTCATAAATCTGCTATCATTGCTATACCCATGGCGTGTGGAAGCATTGACTGAACTAGCAATTATGTCCACAAGAAGAAAACAAATCTATGACATAAATCCTGAGTGACTCAACATTATGACCAAATGACTTATTTACTTACCTAATTTCCTCCTTTACTGAGCAACACATTCTTGCTAAACATGTGGAACAGGGTATCATTTTGAAATGCTTCCCACACGAAACCTTGACGATCCTGCCCGACATCTGCCTGTTAAATATCTTGGTGAGCCATCATGTCTGCTGATCTTTGGATAATCATATTTTTTAATTGTCTTGTAACATTCTGAATATAATAAGATTACAACTGAAATGAGTTTCTTAAACTGAAGTAATTAACCCAGCCTTATAGCCAGATACATTATAAAATTTTATTTTCATTACCACCTAAGAGGAAAATGAAGACAAATGCCTTCCTATTAGCAACAGAGGTCTCTACAAGAACCCACAAGTTTTTCCTTCCACAGCAAATAAAGTGAATGATCTGGCTTGATTACTGGAAATAGGAACAAAGGATACAGGGCATTTTTCTTGATGAAGAAATAGTAATAGTGGGGGTTTTCCTAAGACTTAGTTCTGGGAAGAGTCTAATTTGAAATTTTCAAAACAGGTGTGAAAGAAGGGAGTGTATCATGAAATCTCAGAGTTTACTGGTGATGTTTACAAGTTGCCCTTGATAATGAGAGCCTAAGTAGATAATGATTAATTGGAGGAAGAGTTTACAAAAAAGTGTGTAGCAAATTGGCAAAATATTTTCCTATCATTAAAGGTAAGTGGCTGTACACAGGAACAGTACCCACTGTTTAGCCCTGTGACAAATAGTGTAGGGTTTCAGATCCATACCAAATGGGTTGATACACCACCTCTGCCACTTACTATCTGTGTAACTTTGGGCAAATTACTTAACCTTTTGTGTACTGTTTCAAATTTTTAAAAGTCATTCCCTTTATAATGAAATTTTTTTAGAACTGTAAGTTGCATCCTGGAATGGAAGATCAAGAAATGAGACTACAAACTGTTTATATTTTATACACATCTCCACTGTAGGCAAAATTGTTCACAGATAAGCTCAACCCATCCCTTAAAAACAGTTAAGAAGCAGACCCTCAAGTACTCCAAGAGACAAGGGGGCTTCAAGTTTCCTACTCTTTACTGGGGGAAAGAGAAGCTGGAGAGCCCTGAAGTTCATGTTTCCCAGGTGAGACTTAGGTGTTGGAGCTATGAGAGCTCTAAGGACTCAAGATATTAAGGGAAATGCCAAGAAATTAGGTTTCTGTATTTGAGTAATGAGTATGTTTGCTACCTGTCTCTTTCCATTCTCACGATTCTCTTATCTGGAGAATTGGCTTGTTTTTTTTGTTTGTTTGTTTTGATCCGACTTTGAGGAGACGTAGGAATGGTAATGGTGACTCAGCTCAGGGTGACCATTTTCAAAGTTTGTTTAGAAAAGAACCACATGGTCAGAGTCAGGTGTTTTGAGACCTGCACTTTAAGAAACAACTGTTTTCTCTTTGAAACAACTTCTTTTACTCTCCCTGTAACCAAAGGCCAGGGAGATACAGCCACAGGTTTCCTCAGTTTCCTCTTTTATCCCTTTTTCCCTTTCTGTCCTGAATGGCTTCCACTAGACAGCAAGCTCTTTAAGGGCAGTAGCCCTGATTCATTTGTCTCTCTGTAGCCCTGTGTGTAGACAAGACCAAGTATCTGTTTGATGTTCAGTTATTATTTGTTGGATAAATGAGTCAGAAATGGATATTTTTCCAGTGCCTCCATATTCCCTTTTTGAACCACACCTTTGATAATTTTTTAAAATTTTATAACATAATTGAAATGGGGTACACTTGCAACAGAAAACAAAAAAAAAATATTATCATGCTTATTATTACATGGTTTTGTGAGCTAGCTCAGGAACTTCAAAACCATTTATAAAATTATTTCTTTAAAAGAAAAATGCATTCCGTGTTCCAAAAACTTTGATTTACAGTGTTTTGAAATTTGATCTATTTATAAGTTTGAAAAGCTTGTTATTTAATTTATAGTATCTTTGATTAATTGTAGAAAATAAAATTTATTGAGTTTTTAAAATACATTTATGAAGTGTTTAATGTTGTATTAAAACAATTTGGGGCTATTAAAAGCATCTACCCCGCTCAATTTTTGACACTGTGGAGGGCAACTATCAGGAGGTATCAAAAAGAGAACATTTTCTCAGTTGGTCAGACCCAGTATGGATTTTATACAATCACAAGTGAATTTTTCTCATATTATTTTGTGAGGCCTGGGACACTTGAAGAGATTTGAAAGAAGAGATTGAGAGAATATTGTAGACAGAGTAAAGAAGCCTGTAACATAAATACGTTGCATTTTTGATATCGCCATATCTCATCAGTTTACAAGTGCAAATGATTCTCCTTCATGTTACTTTCACTCTTTCCTTCTTGGTCATGCTGCAAGTGTTCTAGTTTCCCACATTTATTACTGTGGCAGCCCTGGCCAAATCTGTCTTTTTCTGTGCCACACCTTCATCTTCCTCAAGCACTGCATAGTGTTTGATTGCATCATTTTCCCCTCTCAGACATCTTTCAGCACTCAATTACCAATTGATAGAATTAGAAAATTTTGTCTTTCATTCACGGACCTCTGAAATCTGGCCTCATACTTCCTTTTCAACCTCATTTTCTGCTAATCAAAAGCAGAAACTTTCCGTGCCTTGAGAGCCCAGTCTGCTAATGGAATCCTGCGTCCATCCTTGTCATGCAACACCCCACGTTTGATTTCCTGCTGCTTCCAGCGTTTCTGCTCTGCCCCTCGCTTTCGTTCTCTTCGACCTGATCTTTCATTTCACCAGCATCTCCAGTCCGATTGGCTAATCTTCTTTCTTTGCTATCTGTCAGACTCCTCCTGTTTTCACTTTGTTGGCTTTCTGTGTGAAATTGTATGCCAAGTAACACCGGAAAGTACACAAGCAACAGGTTGGAGTCCGTGGTCTCTAACCTCAGCTGGGCCTTCGGTGTTGCCTGAGAATCTCGCCTGCTCTTTCTTATTCCTCTCTCAAAACTTCTTCATTCCCCTTTGTCCCTCTAACCTCAGCATTGCCCACATCAGATTCGCAGGAAGGAACTCACTGCCTAATTCACAGAGTAAATAAAAGTGAAAGTCTAAGAACTCCTTTAGCTTCTCACCTGTAGATCTACAAACATTCCCCCTTCTTACTGTTATCAGGGAAAAGGTGTCTCCCTTTACCCGTTACTTCCTTCTCTTGAAATTTTATCTGTTTACCATCCTATTGTCATTACTGAGTTTTAAACCTCTCACTCGAGTGAGCTCTCCCCTTCAACATTTCAACTCTTAATACCCTATCTTCCATTTTACAGCTAGTTTTGATGAGAGTTGTTTCCATGATCTTCTTTCTTTCATTGCTCAATTTATTGCAGTGTGGCTGCCAACCTCAGCCAATCTTTCGGTTTCACTGAAACTGTTCTTTCCAGTGTTACCAGTGACCTTCCAGATACTAAACTAATGGACGTTTTTCAGAATTTCTTAATCTCTCAAGCCCTGATCACTGCTGACCACTCCTTCCTTCTTGACAAAAATATTTCCTTGGCCCCTTTGACACTCTGCTCTTTTGGTTCTCAATTGTCCCTTCCCATTTTCCTTTGTGGGTTTCTCTTCTGCTTTGTTCTTAAAAGTCGGTATTGATTATGGCTCTGCCCCCAGTCCACTTCTCCTTTCTCTGGACGCACTTCCATGGCCGCGTGTTGATGGAATGACCATATGTATGTCATCAATGCTCAGATAAGTGTTCCAGCTACCTGTCTCGCCTGATATGCAACTTGAATCATGCTATGGACACCACATATTTATTCAAAGGTGAATACCCCAGCATGCCAGTCAAAACTGATTCCTTCTCCTTTGATTTCTAACTTATGAAAGAATCTTAACTACCCATCTTCCCAAGCCATCATCTTGAAAGTTAGCCTGATTCCTCTCTCCACACCTTCTGATACTGTCACTACTCGACAGCTGTTTTGTATTGCCCTTAGGAGTTAATCAAAGCTCTTGAATGTGGCTCACATCTCTGCCATGCTCTACTCCCTCTAAATTCTCCAGACTCATCCTTTCAACCGGAAGCACTCTGTACTTCACCTGAAATTTGTCCCCAGAAGGCCAATCTTTCTTTATCTCCAGTCCTGTTGAGAAGATTTACCCTTTTTCCGGAAAATACTCACCATCCACCCTAATCCTTTGCTCACTCTTTTCAGGTATGTACTAGATTACAGAAAAATTTGTAGAGTTGCTTTCTCTATCAGTAGTATTATAACTTCTCCTTGGCAGTTTCACTGTTTTCTGGATAGTACTTACTCCAGAATTAGTTTAAGTCTAATTTTTCTTCATGATTCCAGTATTCCAGTCTAACAGTTCTCAATATGTTTTTTTTATTTTAAGTGTGAGGTTAGAACATGAAATTGTATTAGAAGATTGAATGCTTTAAGATGGCTTCCAGGAAATACAGTGATTTAAGGGAATATTAATACCTTGAATGAACACTGTATTTGTCCTTTTACATTTCTATAAGACATGAATTGGACAGAGGAAATATATTTATCTTTGGAGGTTTAGAATATGTTACTTATGCATTCATCACTTCTCATATTATTGAGTGCCTAAAAAGTACCAGATGCTATACTAGGTAAATGAAACCTAGCATTGTCCTTGTCCTTGTCCAACTTTCAGCCTAAAGGAAGAAGACAGACCATCACATAATGACATACCAAAAGTTGAATTGAGAACTATGACAAGTGCTAGTGCAATGAGGGTCTATGAGTACATGTGAGAACTGGTCAGAGATGCAAGGTTTCTTGGAAGTTACAGCGCCCATGGTTTTTCATTTGTTTGGTTTTGGTTTTGGTGCTGCCATTGTATGAAGTAAAGGAATACCTCAACAGGCATTAACGTGGAGATGAGTTTGGATGCTCCTGCTGCAGTCCAGAGAAGATATCCTGGACTAAGTATAGTAGAGTAGCCTGGATAAGCACCCATGGCTATGAGGCAGGAAATAGTTTAGTGTTAACACAGGTAATGCAAATTCCAATGAAGCCTCACAAAACCCAAAACCGTTGTGTTCTTATGCACATTTTGATGTTTTTTGTGTTATGACTATTTTAATAACAATAGAAAAAGACATGTAGAAAAAAATCAAATTATGTTTGGAAATGGGTCATGTTTCTAATGTGCCTTATAAAAATGGAGAAGGGTGACAGAACTAAAATGTTTGTAATGTAGATGAATTATTATGTAATTACAATTTCACTGTAAAAATGCTTCTGAGGGATATTAACACAATTTTAATTTTTTTTCTAACCATAGTCTTATGTAAGTTTTTCTTTTTTTAGTTTATTTTTGTTTTCTGTGAAAAAAGAAACGAAATTCTGCCTATTCATGAGGGAGCAGCACTCATTCAAAAAGAGAGGTTTAGACAATTAGAGGTCTTTAAAAAGCAGAACACTGCCATCTGTTGTTCACTGAAATTGTTTTTAACCTAAGCAAACAGAAGCTTCAAGTTCAAGTTTAATAGCAATTCTTGATATTTAACAAATAAAAGACTACCTAAAACTCATTAACTTTCTGAGTTCATACTTATTTCAGAGATTCTTAATTGATCTTATAATATTTAAAAACTCATGCTCACATCAGAAAATCCAGGTAAGTTCTCTTTGCTTCTTGTTTCTTCCATTAACAGAAATGATCTTTTTATTTATATGACAATTCATACCTAAGCAAGCCTTCCCACATTGATTTCTGTGAGCAGTCATGTGAGTTGCTTATTGCCTGAATTCCTCACATCTGTGCCAGATACCTCATCTTTTCCAATTAGGAGAAAGAGAGAGAACCAGCCTGGAAGTGGAAGGCAGCTAAGGTTATCTTCTCAAAGATACGGGTACTTCCTAGAGTAAGCAATTTAATAAGTTTGTGTTATTCCCTAAATAATAAAACCATATTCTATGATAATTGTTAATTTCAAGTTGTTGGGTGAATTTGCTAGTTCTGGAAAGTACTCAGAAAACATAAACAGAGGGAATGTTTGAACCATTTTTGGCTTGTTTGCAGATAGATTGTAAGGAAGTATATAAGGACATAAGGCCATGTACTATGTCCCACTTGGTGACTTGCAATGCTCTCCGAACATCAGAAGAGAAGGAAATTAAGAATTCTGGTAACTGCTAATGTCTGCTATGTCTCGCATCTCAACTGGGCCCTGCCAACAGAGATGCTGGAAAGCGGCTTGATGAAGGCCCTATATGTTTTCCTCCTACTGTACATGTATTAATATATTATCTTAAGGAGAAAGTCGAAACATAATCTCATATTCACTGCCAGAAAATTAAAATACATAAACATCTGCTTCCTTAGGATGGACTTTAGCCAAGGTTCAGCCTACAATGAGTTACTGCAAAATTTTCACATGATTTCATTTTTTAAAAATTTCCCAACCAACTTCAAGTCTAAAATTATAAATGGATCCTATGAAAGTATAAACACATATGCAATTTTGCTGGCTCTGAGGTCAGAACCAGTAATATACCAAACATCGTTTTATCGAGCCCAGCTCATCTTCTAAAGTAATTTAGTACATAAAAGAACAAGATACTATTTCCTAGTATCACAGGCAGCCTCCCAAGGAAAGATTTGGAGTGGGCAGTGTGGCAAACTGTGCTATAGAGATGTGGGAGACAGCTTCCAAAAACCCATCACACTTCTTTTCCCAGCATTGAGGACCCGAGTTGGGTAAGAAACATCCCAGTGACTCCTTCCTTTTTATGTCATCTCTTGCACTGTTTATTCCTCTCTTATCCCAACTCTCTCTTCACCCTGAGAATGTTCTTCCCATGCTATGTTTGCCTCCCAGGGTGCCTCCCAGGATGACTAAATACAAAGAAAAAAATACTTCCAACAATGGAGCTAAGATGCCTGCTTTTAAAATTCTTTTCACATACTGTGTTATAAATCATAACAATGCAATCAACCATATTAACTGAAACCAGGACTTTTGTACAATCACTGTTTAAGAGCCTAAAATTAATCTCTGAACTATTATGAGTATTTTGGAGTAGAGAGTAAGTACAATATATGTGACTACGTTCACCTTTAATAAGAAGTGAAAATATTTAAGTTTTTGCTTTTATTGTTTTGGTTTTGTTGGTAGAGAAATCATGCCTCTATGTTGTCTTCATTTGTAAAGAAACTACTGGCCCAGTACATGTAGATGACAAATACCTGCGTGCACAATGTGCATCCTTTTGCATATACAGTCTTTTTCAGTGCAATAATAATGTTGATATATATTAATATAATATTTATCAAACATATACTTTGGGCCAACTACTCTACCAAGGCTCTTTATGTACATGATCTCATTTAATCATCAACAACACTATATAGTAAGTATTACTATGAACCCTGGTTTAGAGATTAAAGAAACAAAAGATAAAGAGATAAATGAATTTCCCAGAATCTTAGCAGATTTGAAATTTGAATACAGGCAACTGCCTTCAGAACTTATGTTGTTAAAGACCCCATGTACTACCTCATAAAATAAATATGTGATACTGATGAATGAATAAAACGTCCTCTCATATCCCAATTTTTTAAAACTTTGCTTTCCAACTTCTCACATATACAACCTTATGAATTATATACATGATGAAAATAGGCACTTGTACCTTTTTGCTCCCCATATGCCAATTCATAAACCAAGCTTCACTTTTTATCTCTTGTTATAGGAATGGTAATGAATAGCTTTGACATAGCTGTTATTTTACATCTCATTTCAAGTGAAAGGAAACGTTGGATTTAAACTGTTATGGAGCCCTCTTAATGGACATAATTAGGACCAGTGGTTGGTCTGGGAATTTAAAATTTTTATAAAGCAGAGAATCATAAAAATATGACAAATTTTCCATACTTCCAGTAATGTATTTTATTTTTTAATTTTATTTATTTATTTATTTTTTCTGAGACTGAAAAAATGCCTGTGTCACCCTGGCTAGACTGCAGTGGCATCATCATAGTTTACCGCAACCTCGAACTCCTGGGCTCAAGTGATCCTCCTGCCTCAGCCTCCCAAGTAGCCAGGACTACAGACACATGCCACCACACTTGGCTAATTTTTTCTATTTTTAGTGGAGATGGGGTCTCGCTCTTGCTTAGGCTGGTCTTGAAGTCCTGACCTCAAGCGATCTTCCTCCCTGAGCCTCCCAGAGGGCTAGGATTACAGGCTACAGCCACCGCGCCCAGCCATCTAGTAATGTATTTTAACTTAATACATACAAGTGTGCAATTTTGCACATATCTTTTGATGAAAAGCCAAGAATATTTCTCTTGAGTATGTGTCTACTATATTGATTGGAGTCTCAGCTTGTGTTTCTTACATATACCACACCCATATTTCATTGTGCAGGTTTCAATTTCAGTTTCTTTATAATGGAAATGACTTAGGAACCTGGAGAGGCATTCTAACTTGAAAATCTTTCAGATCTGATTTCCTATTTGAATCTTTACAGTTGTATCTCCCCTACCTAATTCAATGGAAATCCAATTTTAGGGCCTCACTTTTATAAAGTCTATTTATGAAGTCTATGTAGATCTATTCAACTTAGTTTTAAAGGAAACAATTCCATTTTGACTCAGATATTGTCAGTTTATAATAGATATTTTGTTAGCACATGTAATTTACAATGACAAATACAACTGGCCTAAACAGATGTGGGACCAAACAAAACTGATACTTGGCAAATGTGCAGCTCAACTATTGGGAGGGGAAATACATGGACGTTCCAGAGAATAGTCTATTCCCTGTGAGCGTTCAGTGTACGCTCGGCATTTTACCAAACGAAGGAAACAGCATAAGTGACTTAATAATGTTATAAGGTAGAACTTGGGTAAATTAGCAATTAATTAAATAATGACTTTTCTAAGTCTACATAATAATTTTTAAATCTTTTTTTAAAAAAATATACAATGTTTAATGATGCCAAGAAATAATTTTAAAATCATTTCCTTTTTTCTTCTTTGTGTGTGTGTGTATGTGTATATATATTACATAATGAAATGATTTAAACCTACAAAATTGGAAGGGACCTTCAAGAAACCTAGCCCAGTTCTCTGAGTTCAGAGGAAGGGAGCCTGAGTGCTCCAGTGGATATAATACTGCCTGTAGGAACCCTGTGGTCAGTTTTGGAAACCATCATAAAACCTAAAATATTTTTTTAAGTGGGATAATTTGAGGCATATAGCATTTCAACTTGGTTATCTAGATAATTTCTCAATTCTAACGTTTTAGCATTTGTGACCTATCTTTGGGTTTCATGTAGACTTATGAAGAGAGGCTTTTGTGCTGCTTCTAATCCTTTTCCTCTAGTTAGAATAAATTAATTTCCAAAGCAAAGGATACACCAGATTGTTCACTGAGTCAGAAGACTTGAGAGTTATTGCATTTTCTGCCTCTGTGCAGGGATATATCCAACCTATTTCATCAAGTTAACAGATTAATCTGTGCTTTAAAATATATAGGAAGCAGAGCTATAACTGGACTATACTGGTGCTACCTAAAGGAAATTTATCAAGAATTGGATGCACTATCTTCACCCTTAACTCTTATGCTAGATAATTTCCCTAATCATGTTAATCAACAAAATGCTTTTGACACTACTATTTTCCCAGTCCTTGATTTTTCCCTTGACCGCCTTTCCTTTCTTTAAGTAAAATGATGTATATTTGCTTTTTGTTTTCCTGTACCTTGTTCCCATAGTTATTTCCTAAGCCTTCTTAAAGATTTTATCTTTTAGAAATTTGCCAATTCTGAATAATATTTTGACATAAACCCAACACACCACTGACATATTTATTAAAGATATGTAATTTTATTTTACATTCCGTTAGTAACTTGATCACATAGACCTATTTGCTACAATTTTTTATAATTTGAACCTTATGATAATTTAGAAACTTCAGTGCCTTTCGTATAGTGCAAATTCCTTCTGACCCCCAGACATTTTCAAAGATTTCCCCTTTCTCATACCTGTACTGCAATTTCAAAGTTTTTGCATAGTAGTAGTAACAGTGAAAACAAATGTTCTATGATTGAGTTGATAGATACATGTCTAATCTAAGAGTTATATTTAATGTTGGTTATAAGTATATTTGTTGCTGTCTTTTTAACTTACCTATGCTCCCAAATTTTCTGGACCTTTGGTCTACAACAAGTAGTAATTTGGAAGCAGTCTAGATCATAATATAGCAAGGTTGTTTACATTTGTGAAAGTCTAAAGCCAGCATTAGACAGGACATCCTGGAGATAGTAAAGCAGACTGGGTGGAAATAAAGGGAAAAAGGAAGTTGTTTAAAAACTGGGTACATTGAAAATGGTGGATTTACTGAGAGAATCAGTTATTTTTGGTTGGGTATATAAAACTGCACTTTCTTCCACTGTTTATCAGACAGATTCCAGATTTTCTATTTAAAGGTGGCAATCCAGATTTGGTTGTCATTTAAATAGTGTCCAGGGAATTACACTTGCATTTTCGTCAATGCTGAATCTAAATATTTTTATTATAAGGAGAGCCTTGAAGTAGAATGTTTTCTATTGCCTGGTAACTTCTTTTTAAAGGAAAAGATTTGTTTGATCATCTGCGCAGTAACAAGACTCAACCGTGCTCAGTGTGGTCATGACTGCACTCAGAGATGATTTCAGGTTGTTAGTGTGAGACTTACCTTCAAAGTGGCTTTTATATAAACCTAACCTTTAGTATCTATTGTCACTATCAAAGATTTCACCAGTTAAAGGAAATATTTCTGGGTATTATTGGTATACTCGAAATTTAATGACATTATTTTTTCAAAGTTTAATAGGCATGGAAACACACTTTGTGAGTCACATAATTTTTTCCTACTTTGTGTATGATTAAAATAAGACCCACTATCAACAGGTGAAACCTCCCTTCCTTGAAATTCCTTAATAAAGACTCCCTAGACATGCCCGTGTCTTTGTCTTAATAGCTTGCATTCTATTTGTTTAAATAGCAGCCAGCCCATCTTTCCATCTTTCAGCATTTCATGTGTGGTTAGACTTGGCAGGTTTGTGGCAAACAAATCTGATTGTTGATTTTAGATTTCATGCCTCATTGAAGCTTTCAGTTGTTTGAGCCAAAAAGTGGTGATAACTTCTTATGTGTGACGTAACTTTTGACTGTTATACAAATTTATTCTTGAATCAGAAAATCAATAAAGCATTGACCTGACTTACTAATAGTAAGGAGATTTTTTTTTACTAACAGTAAAAATGTTCCTTTTGTTTTCTTAGCCAATTGCAGTATGGATAATTTGTCCTTTATTGAATTGAGTGTTGCTTTTGTTTTCACTGAAGGACCTTTGCTTTCACAAAAGCTACAGCATGGTAACATTGAAACACATAATGTACTTGTTTTCTAAATTCTTATGTAACACTAACATTGACTTATAAGGATGAGTTTTCAGTTGTTTCTATTTTAAAGTTTTTAAAATGTTACTATTAATATTTTTTCTGTGTATATAAGAAATACAGCTATTATTTTAAAGAAAGGGTTTTATTAAAAAGACACAAAATTAGAGAATTATAAAAAGACTTTTCCTGTCACCAATAATTTATTAAAAAATCCTAATTTTAATTATCAACAGACATGCTCTACTTTTTTTTCATATTTGTAGATTTTATCTCCTGAGAACATTTTACAAAAAAATTCTTTAATTATCAATTACTAGAGAATAAACTATTTCATTGTCAAAAAGTCATAACAATTTATGTCCTAAAAACAAAGTTTGACTTAAAAATTCACATTTTTATGGAAACAGTGCAGTGACTTGTTAGTTTATTAGAATCACATGGCTAGGAATAAACATTCCTATTTTAGATGATCACATTGGGTGAGTTTTTCAGAAGCATAATGATTAGAGATGCACTTAAAAATACCTGTTTCTAAAACAGAATGTTAGTTTAGTGGCATTTTAATGAACATTTTAAAAAATCAATAATGATAATAAAATTATCCCTATTTGCAGATGACATGATTTTATATGTAGAAAACCCCAAAGATTTTACCAAAAAACCTATTAGAACTAATAAATGAATTCAAAATCAACATACAAATGTCAGTAGCATTTGTACATACAGTAATGACCTACCTGAAAATGAGAAATCAAGAAAATAATCCCATTTATGATATTAACAACAACAAAAAAAAACCCTAGGAGTAAATGTAACCAAGAAGAAGAAAAATTTGTACACTGAAATCTATAAAACATTGATGAAAGAAATTGAAAAAGACACAAATATATGGAAAGATATCCCCTGTTCATGGATAATAATTAATATTGCTAAAATGTTCATATTACCCAAAGCAATCTCTACCAAAATTCCAATGATATTCTTCACAGTAATAGAAAAAACAATCCTAAAATTCATATGGAACCACAAAAGTCCAATTGGCCAAAGCAATAATGAGAAGGAAATACAAAGTTGGAGGCATCACACTTCCTGATTTAAAATTATATTACAAAGGTATAGTAACTAAAACAGTATGATATTGGCATAAAAACAAACACATAGATCAATGAAACCTATTAGAGAGCCCAGAAAAAAATTCAAACATATGTGGTCAACTAATTTTCAATCCAGACACCAGGAAGTCACAATGGGGAAAGGATCATCTCTTCAATAAATGATGCTGGAAAGCTAGATTTCTATATGCAAAGGAAAGACATTGGACCCTTTTCTGATACCACACATAAAAAATCAACTCAAAATGGATAAAAGATCTAAATGTAAGACCCGAAACAATGAAACTTCTAGAGGAGAACATAGGGCAAAAGCACCTTGACATTGACCTTGGCAATGACTTTGAATAACACACCAAAAGCTCAGGCCACAAAAGTAAAAATAAATGATTGGAACTGTATCAAACTATAAAGCTTCTGCCCAGGACAGGAAACAGTCAACAAAATGAAAAGGCAACCTATGGACTAGAAAAAAGTATTTGCAAACCATATATGATAGGGGTCAATATCCAAACTTTATACAAAACTCATACAATTCAAAAGGGGAAAAAAATAATATGATTTAAAAAATGGGCAAAGGACCTGAACCAGACATTTCTCCAAAGAAGACATAAAAATGACCAACAGATACATGAAAAGGTACTCAGCATCACTAATCACCAGGAAATGTAAATTAAAACCACTGTAAGATATCACCTTACACCCATAAGGATGGCTATTATCAAAAAGACAAGAGATAACAAATGTCGGTGAGGGTTTGGAGAAAAGGGAACCATAGTACATGGTTGGTGGGAATGTAGATTGGTATAACTGTTATGGAAAATGGTATGAAGGTTCCTAAGGAAATTAAAAATAGAACTACCATTCAACCTAGCAATCCTTCTTCTGGATATATGCCCAAAAGAGTTGAAATCACCACCTCAGAAAGACATCTGCACTCCCATGTTCATTGCAGCATTATTCGCAATAGCCACAATATGGAAACAACCTAAGCATCCGTCGATGGATGAATGGATAAAGAAAATGTAATATATATGTGTGTATATATACACAAATACATACACACATATGTATACATATGTACACATAACAAAATATTATTCAGTCTTAAAAAAAGTAGATCCTGCCATTTACCATAATATCGATGGACCTGGAGGCCATCATTCTAGTTAAATAAGCCAGACACAGAAAGAAAAATGTTATATGATCTCACTTATATGTGGAACCTGGAAAAAAAAGTCAAATATATAGAGGGAATAAAACAGTGTTCCAGGGGTGGTTGGGAAAGGTGGGGTGGGGCAGGGGGAGATGAAGAGACATAGATCAAAAGATACAAGGTAGCAGTTATGTAAGATGAACAAGTCTAGGCATCTAATATACAGCATGACTATAGTTAATAAAATTATGTCATATTTGAGGTTTTTTTTAAATAAGTAGATTTCAGCTGTTCTTGTCACAAAAAAGTAATTATGTGGGATGTTAGATATGTTAATCTGCCTCAGTATAGTAACGATTTTACTACCTGTATCGTATAACATCATGTCGTAAACCTCAAATGTAAACAATAGAATTTATTTTAAAAATAAATAAAATGTAGCTGAAAAAAATAAAATTAACAATGTAGGTACATATATGAAATATACATGATTATATATACTAAGAATATTAATATTACAGTTAAATTTTCATATTGATTCATAAGAGGTATTTAGGCCTATGAGCAGAAAACACAGGCACTGTGATTAAATAATGCATTAAATAATTACAGATATATTTATAATACAAAATGAAAAATTTTGGTATTTATTTCAGTATACTGGTTCAGCTGTTCAGTTGTGGAATCAAAGTCTTTGTGTTTGCAGTCTGGTATTTTCATTTCCCAGCTATCTGATTTTGGCAAGTTATTTGTGACTAATAAAAATGAAGTTCATAATAGTACCTACTTTGTAGACTTGGGGTTAATAAATATCAGCTGTTACCTTTATTATTATGGTTATTATTATAATTATAGCAGTAAAAGATATAACTGTTCTATATGATACCATTAAAGAATAGTTTATCCATTACTTATAGTTATTATAATAATGGATCCATGAAGACTAGATATCTTCATGGATGTTGGGTGTTTTCATAATTATGATATTTTTCTGAATATAAAAATAATACACATTCACTTTTTCTATGAACTATTTTTTCCCTATTGAACAATATTTTCTGAGCATTGTTCCAAGTAATTATTTATAGATGTACCCAAATCTTTTAAATGCGTATATACAACTTTATAATGCAATTATAATACAAATGTTTTAAAAACAATTTCCTTGTTTTTATTCATTTAGTAGTTACTACACTCTTTTGTTGTTACCGGAGCACTCTATACCATTTGTGTTCTTGTTTTTGTATTTTTACATATACGTAGAAATATTTCTTTGGACCAGATGTCTATTTGTTTTGCTGGAACATAGTATATACATTTAAACTACAAATGGATAGCCTGAGCAAAATTTCCTTCTAAAAATATTGTATTATTTTTCCCTCACTACGCATTAGTAATGTTTGGTGCTATCAATCTTCTATTATTTTGCCACTTTGGTAAGTAAAAGTTGTTTTTATATTATTGATTTGCAATTTAATTATTAGGTGAGTAGCTTTTTATTGATTATCTATATTTTGTTTAAATTATCTATTTATTTTATGCAATTTTGTCCTTTATTGGCTTTTTAGAAGCTCTTTATTTGGATATATTTCATCTTCTCTTTCTTTAGTCAGATCTGTCAGATGTTTCCCTGGCAGTTTATGAATTCACATTATCTTTTAAAGGTTTTAATTCCACGATTATAAAATAGCCCCCTCTATTGTCTTTTCATAATCTTACAATTTATGCATTTAAGTTTTTCACCTTTTTGGAGTTTATTTTTAAGTCCATTGTGAGAGAATGATTAAACTTTATTTTCTTCCAAATATATAGCCAAACCTCTAATAGCTTCTTACCAAAAAAACACCAGAATTATTATTTGTATCATTACCATTATTGAAGACTTGCAATTGCCGGCTCAGTATTAAGTGTTTTACATATATTATCTCTTTTAGTTTTTATAATTACCTTCTGAGACTGCTGCTGTTATCATATCTATTCTACAGATGGAGAAATCACAGCAGGGAGAGCTTAATAACTTGCCAACGATCATGCCGCTAGAAAGCGGTAGAGTGATCAGGAGTGAGGACTTGGATCTGAATAGCCTAGTTCCAGAACCTGCAGCCCTCATCACTCACTGGGTTCTGCAGTTTAAATTTATGCGGGTTCCTGTGCCTCCCACTCTGGCTACTTTCCAATGGTAACAGTTCTCTGCATCCTGTCTTAGGCTTCATCAACCTCTTGGCCTTCATCCTACTCCAGTTCTCCCTCAGTGCCACCTCTTCCTGCAGATCTTCTCGCCTGGCCAGCAGGATGGGGCGCATTCCTGGCCCCTGTTGTTCGTGCTCTTCATTTCTGCAGTGGGTGCAGAGCAATGGCTCTGTTTGGATTGGCAGTTTAGCAGAATAGAACATATGTGCCAAGGAATCCCGAAAACTGAACTATCTGTTCTTACCAACCACAAGAAGAAAAGACGGATTGTGAATCTGAACACACATTGAGTTGCTTTTTGTGTCTGTCTCTAATATTTGTTGAATAATTACCTCATACCAGGCTCAACTGTCACATGAAAATATTACTAATATTACTAAAATTAAAATTTTATGGTATATGAATGTTACAGTCAGAACGAAATTTCTACATAACATGTCAAATGTTGAGCTCTTCATCTGGAATGATAGGAAGTTTTGTTCCAGTTCTCTGAAACTTCTTCCCTCTTAAAAACTAGTATCTTTTTAATCGCTTCACATGTGCTATACTCCTCCCCAAGTTCTAGCATTAAAAAATGTGCCATGAACATGAAAAGGGTGAAAGCTGGGGCACATTTTAGCAAAATTCCAATTAGGTGATTCGAATTTTACAGTACTCCAGAATCAACTCCGTTTATTGAAAAAGTCCAATTTAACTCTGTGTCCACAGTCAGGCCTTTTCTTACCTGACTTCTCTTGGTTTGGTGTCCCAGTCTTCAGGAACCAGCATTACTGTGGATATCGCCGTGATGGGCGAGGCGCACGGCCTCATCACCGACCTCCTCGCAGACCCGTCTCTGCCACCGAACGTGTGCACGTCCCTGAGGGCTGTGAGCAACCTGCTCAGCACACAGCTCACCTTCCAGGCCATCCACAAGCCCAGAGCGAATCCCGTCGTTTCCCTCAGTGAAAACTATACCTGTTCCGATTCTGAAGAGGGCGCTGAAAAAGACAAGCTGGCTATTACTAAGGTAGGCGTTAATGACATACTCCTGAAAGGGTTAAACTTTTCCTTTTAATCGGCTCCTTCTAGATCTCCTTCCTGTCACTCCCAACCTAATCTGCAGATTCATTTCAGTGACTGGGCAAGACGTTTGGTCATGGAGATAAAAGTGATAAAAATTTAAACATAAAGACTTCTGTTTTTATACTTGACAGCTTTCTGTAAGTAGAAAATTTATCTTTTTACATTGCCTTTGTAATTTAAACTTCCAAGAAGTTTTTACTGGCAAGAAGTTTTTACTTCTATGCGCCAAGCTCTGTTTTAGGTGATAAGATATTGCAGGGGGAATAAAAAGCAAAAATCCTTGCTCCATTCTAGTGCCGATTCTGTTTAAAATCCATTGCCTTGTAAAACTTAAGGTTCCTGTGCTCTTTGATGTCTTTGTATGGTAGCCTTCAAAGTACTCTCATGGCTTTCTAAAATACAAGTTATTAACTGAGAATGGTTTTAGTTAATTATAGCTTATTTAAAGTAAAAGATGGTCCTAGTGATTTATATAAAGTCATACCTTATATATAAAAATAGGAAATAATGCACGCTCCTTTATACATTACATATAAGGTTTGAGTTTTACAAAAGTAAGTTGTAAGGAATAAGATCATGCACCCAGTTCAGACCTCAATATTAATTAAAAAGAAGTCATATTAAAAGGCTAAAAATATCAGAATTTCAGTGGTCTCTGGTACATTCAGCACAGTTATTTCTTTAGTAAACAAGCAACTGTCCCCTTGAGCTGGTGGTCAGTATTAATATCTGTGCTCCTCCTGTTGTGATATTCTCTTGACTCAGGAATGTGGTCTTCATAACTTGGACAATTATGTTTTTATATCATTTCCTTCAAATGCCCACTTCCCTAAGAAAGATATACCTAAGCATGAAATGACAGTAAAGAAATGGAGAGAGACAGAGAGATTAACGGGTTCCTTCGGGTCTCAATCACACCTGAGGTCAATGACAGATTTAAAGCAAGAAACCTGGTATGTACCAGGTCGACCTTTTCTCTTTCTGCTGAATTGCCTTCTAAGATGCATGTTCAGATCTTCAAGAGACACTGAAAACATTAGTATCTGAGCTGTTCTTGAATTCCAAGGTGCCGTATACTTCTCAAAAGTTTTTACCTTCTTCAGAAGAGCAGCATGTGTGTTTGTAAACTCTGCCTACACAGTTTGTTTACTAGGAGTCATTAGCCACAAATCTAAGTGGGCTGAGGTTCTGCCTACTATGACTGTTGCTGAAGGTGTGTTAGGAGAATACCTTTACTTTCATGCTTAAGGTCAAGACCCTCTTTGGAGTGCTGGTGTCCCTCCTGGTGATCCCAGGCTCTTGCCTCAGTGCTGAGCTGATCCACAAGCCATTTAGGACATGGGAGGAGAAATAATAAAGAGAGGGAACAGCAGGTCAGCCGGCAGGGCCTCCTATCAGGAGAAGTTGATACCAATGACTCTACCCATATCTCTGATGTCTGTTACATTAACTTAAGAAAAGTGGTGTATTTTGCCAAAGAATGACATTCTTAAATTTAGCTCCTATCATTTGAGATCAAGCTAATAAAATTAATAATACTTAGCGGTATGGGCTACTATACAAAATGATATAAATTAATCCATGCCCCAAACAAGTGACTTTTGAGGGAAAACTTCTGTATATAATAACTAATATGATACATGCATATAAGTATGTAAATCCTGTTGAACATACATAACTATAAAATTATCCCAGAGGTAATTGACTCTGTAATCCCATATTTGCATAAGCATCAAAATAAAGACCCCAAAATGTTATCTTTATAACATTTATTCATTTTGGCCAGAGAGTCTTTTATGACATTTCTAAGCACCTAAATTTTAGATAGGTCATAGTCAACCAATAGAGTTTTATCAATGCCTTCCAATTAAAAGCTCGTTTTCTTCCATTATATTACATAAAAGAGATATAAAATATGCTTGGTAATAAGACCAACACTCTTTCCTAGCGCCTGAGAAGGAGTTTGCCCCCAGGCTTGTTGAGACGAGTTTCTTCGACTTGGACAACCACCACCTCAGCCACGGGTCTGCCCACCCTGGAGCCTGCGCCAGTGCGGAGGGACCGCAGCGCCAGCATCAAACTGCACGATGCCCCTTCATCCAGGTTAGACAATGCTCCTGCTGGTTTTATATCTCTTAGTGAAGTCACTTACCAAAAAGGAATTATAGATTACAGGAGAAGGAAGGCCTGATCGATTACAGTTGCCTGGAGGCTAGCTTTGAAAATGGAAAAGGTGTATGGTTTAAATGCAGGACACTATAGAGATTGATATCAGATAATTAGGCTTAAAGTCTTTTGTGGGCCTTAAATATAAAGTGGGAAGAGTGACCTGAGGTGATCCTTGCCACTGCGACCTTGCCTGGGAAGGGTCAAGCCCAGGATAAAGGTAGGCAAGGTTTTAGCTACATTGAAATTCCTACTGAGACCCTTAAATCAGAAGTACCCAACCTGACACTTGCAGTTGCTGTTAGATTGTCCTAGCCCTCCAGACTACCTGTTTTAGCCTCATATGAAAGGCAGAGGAGCAAATCAAAAGTAGATCATCATCCTAAAAACACCTTGATACGTTCAAACATTCGATAATTTAAACTTTATTTAGGATATGAGTTCCATTTTTACAAAGTGACATAAAAGCCAGAATTACCAAAGCTAAAGAAAAGGTAATATTAAGATCTAAAAAAGAATTTTGCAGAAAATACCTAATGAAGGAAGTGTTTTTAAAGGGAGCTATTGTGTTTGTCCTTTTCTGTTTAGGATTAAAATATCATACTTTATTTGAATTTAATGATTATGAGACTATTTACCATATGATTTCATGTTTTTGACACATATGTATATATCAGTTCAATAAATGACCTAAAGAATGAAAAAAAAAATCTTTGTTGAATTACATTGTAACAATATGAGAAGTAATTTTCTCCTGATCTTCGCCTCACATGTACATAAAGCACCATGCTTAGATTGGCAGAAAAATGGAAACCTTTCAAATGATAAGAATTGAGTGACTGCTGACTTATTTTGCTTTCTTGATTAAAAATATTTAATGAATCATTCCTATTAATGTTTGTGTTCTAATAAACCTGTAGAATTAGAAGCAAACTCAAATGATTTTTTCATATGTCTGTATTATTCCACTCCATTCTATTACTGGACTTGTGTAAAACTTCTAAATACTGCCACAAGAAGGAGGTTATATACCATTTCAATTAGATGTCATTGGTAATATTTTTCTCTAAAAATGTGGGCTGTTGTCAATTTCTACAGCAGCAAATACTGATAAATGGTAATTAATAGTAATACAGTTAAATATTGCTCAAGAAACCAAATTATGTTCTCAGTGTATATGATTACAGAGGGTGCCTGTTATACCAACACACCTTGCCAAGTCTCCTATCATAGCATAGTTAATGAGTCATGATTTTCATTCCATAGAATGCCTCTACCAAAACTCTATTCCTGCCTTCTTAGATGTCTTCTTTCTGTTATTCTTTGTTAATTCTGGTCAAATCTCACTTCTCCTTTTCTCATCTCTTAGTCAGTTAAGTGAAATTGGGGGCTGAAATTGAAAGGATGACATGGAAGAAAGTTCCAAGAACTTTTATGAGCTTAACTCCCAAGGATCTTGTCATTCTGCTTTATAAAATAGATATTCAGATTCATATTTTCAAAAGAGATAAGGAACAGCACATGATCCCACTCATTCTCATTCTCTCAATCCTAAAAATACTCGTAGATGTCTTGTCTGGCTGGGTATACTTCTTCCCACTGTCTCACTTACTATCTCTTAATTTCACTGTCCTGTGAAAAGTCCTGATGTAAAAATCTGAAAGTGATATAATTTTTCACCATTGTGGAGAAATGAAATTCATACTGAAGAGAAGTCAAGCCCTTTAAGGGAAAACCATCTATAAGTAAGTGGCAGTAGTACCACCATTAAATACAGCTAGTTTGGGCCCTGATTATAAAGCAAAGTTAAAACCCTCTTTACTGAGAAATATTGCTAAAACTGCTGATTGATTTTGAAACTGACTTGAGTTTTAGCCCTGAAGTTTCTTCCCTTTAGCCCTTTTATTTCTTCCTTTCCGCATCTGTCCTTTTATTTGGGGCTCTTTGAGGACTACAGTGATCAAAAGAAGAACAAGAGTCAGAAGTAAAAATTAGAAACAGTTCACAACTTACATTCCTTTAGGTACACAGCTGGAAAATTTACTCCTGGGTAATTTTAAGCACAGTCTGGGAGACACTGGACTGAGAATCAGAAGGATCCTGGCTCTACCATGCAGAAATGCGTGTTCCGAGAGGACAGTCTTTAACCTGCCGGAGCAGGTACCCATTAGGAAAAAGGGGACCTATGGCATAACTGGAGGGACAAATTAGATGGAAGAATACAAGTAGGTGCTTTAAAAAAAATAGGCTTCAGACAAATAGAAAAGGCTAAAATACATTATAGGTCAAGTCATTCACAGTTGGCCTTGGAATTGACCCCTGCCTCTGTACATTAGGCCAAAAGAAAGCTGTAAACTTCATAAAAGAGACTATTACCTGGTAAGACTTTTCAGACTTGTTATGGAGAGAATAAGGGTATGAAACCACTTTTGTGAAGAGGGTTGAGATCTTTCAAACAGGCACATAGACGATTTTTCTCTGCTATGTCAACATGAAGAAACCAAGTGAAGATTTCCTTAGGCTGTTTTCTTCTCCAGAATCCCAATTATTACATATTCCTGAGATCTAAACAGGAACCAGGAAATAAGCAGCAATGAAATGCTGAAAACTATTGTGAGGATCACATAAAGCAATATATGAAAGTGCCTGTAAACTATAATGTATTTATATATATAAATATAATAATGTATTGATTTATTATATTTTATTAATATCATAATAAATTAATATTTATTGTATTAAGAATGGCTAGGATGTTACTTATCTTGAGTTCATTAAATCCCCATACATTAAAAGCACTCTACTATTGCCTTTTATAAACTTTTAAAAATGAGCACATTTTAAATGTTTTTATTTGAAAAAAAATAATATAGTTATTGAGCTGGCCTCCATAAATATGTATTTTTGATATATTAAAAAATTAAGTTAATGTGAAAGTCTTTAAAAAAATCTACAATAAATAACCTATTTATTGTATAATGTACTCAGAAATGAAAACATTTAGGTCACATATACATTACATAAAATTTCTTCATTACATAAAATTTCTTCATTGTAATTCTTATCAAGTTAATCCAGCAAAATGAGATGAAAAGGACCACACCACCAAGAAATAATCATTGTAGTTATCTGTTTTAGATCCAAAGTTTCCTTTGATCTTATTATTTCTAAAATTCCAAGCCTTTGTGAAATATCTAGGACGAAATTTGTAAGAAGGACATGAAACAAATATTTTCTTTGCTTTACCTAATTATATTTGATAATTGCTGAAGTTCATTCCACATTTCAAATCATCTCTTATGATATTTTTGGTAAATTGCTATCAGAAGTAAGGAGAAAGAATGAAGTTTTTGTAGATCTTGGCCAATAGTTGAAGAAACATCTCTCTGAAGATGAAAAAAAAGAAGAAATGAGATGCTACAAGTGTTAGAGTGTCAAATGGGCCCCAACACAAATTACAGATCTTACCCCATTGCCTCATTGACTCATAATCAAAGGATGCAAGCGATAGCAAAACACATGCTCGACATTCTTGCCTTTGAGAGGTCTGAGACTTACTGCAGTTCCCTGAAAGCCCTTTTATTCCACATTAGCACATGTTCTGGTTTAGATTTAGCATGCAGGGTACTAACCAATGCTTGCATAACGTTGCTTGCACAGAGGGAACCATTTTGGTTATGGAACCTCTCCAAATTATACCTCATTAATTATACAGCTTATATGGGAATCTCCATAGATCCATGACCCCGTAATTCCATCAATTTCAGTTTGGTTTTTTTTTTAAATAATAAGCCACCCAGACAGACCAGGCACATCCTGCTTACAGTGCCAATCTAAGATTGGCAAAACATCAAATTGTCAAATTATATTTATGCAAATTATAGATTTTACCCTGTACCAAATTTACTAGTGCTTGAAAGGACACAGGTGTTAACAAAACACAGACCAAGCACTTTTCTTTTGAAGCAGTCCAAGATTGTCAACACAGCTTCGTAAACTCTTTTCTCTCCCAAATTAGGATAGATTCTTTTCAGATTTAACATGTAAGGTTTTGAGCAATACATGCAGAAAAATTTTGCCTTGAAATACCTCCAAAATTTCCCAGTAATTACATGGCGTATATAACATTCTCTACTCTGACCTTCCATAGATCTATTAATTCCAGATTTATTTACAATAAGCAACTAGACAGACCAAGTACATCCTGGTCAAAGCATTCCCTAGATGAAGACTCTCCATTGCCTTTCTCCTAGTAAATATCAGCATGTTTAGCATCAGGTCCCTCATTGTCATGTTTACAAGGAGATTTGACTGGATCATCACTTTCTCTTTAAGGTATCATCAGTAAAGAGAAATTATAGGCTAATGACCTGCTGCTAACTTTCTCCTCCACAAGGAAATATT
>CM052440.1:69432602-69460581 GCA_028533085.1 Varecia variegata | reverse complement strand
CCAGATACCAGTTAATGCTAAAAACAATAGCAGATCTTGTTCCTGCTAAAAACTTCACAACTTAAGAGAAGGCAAACACATGAGAAAATTTTAACTATTATTTTTGTGTCAGAATGACAAGAAGAAACAAAAATGGGAAGAGAAAATAATATCCTTCTGTCCTGAAGTTACTCCAGGACACCAAGGCTTTAGCTGGATGTACCAACATTGCCACCGATTTTTTCGTGATGATTCATCACTCCCATTTCATGCTGTGGAGACACCCCAGACACACACCCTGTCTCCAGATGGTGGCATGCACAAGAGGCCAGCCCAGTGGCCTGAGCATGCACATAGTTGTTGGTGAAGCTCAAGAGTTACAATTTTGCATTTCAAAGACATTTGTTTATTGACTTAATTATTCTTCTTTCTCAGGTGCGCTAGCTAAAATTTCACCTCTTTCATCACCCTGCTCCTCACCTCTCCAAGCGACTCCTGCCAGCAGCCCAGTCAGCAAAATTTCTTCAGTGCATTTTCCAGAATCTTCTAACACAACTGCGAAACAAGGCCTAGGTTCTCACCGAACCTTAACTTATACTCAGAGTGCCCCTGACTTATCCCCTCAGATCCTGACTCCACCTGTTATATGTAGCAGGTAAGGATTTTATGTTGTTAACTGGAGTTTAATGATAAACGAATAATGGTTTTCCCCACGGAAACATCTACCACCAGTCCACACAGCTTAGGCTAGGTTTGCCAAAGTAATTGACAAAAAAGTATAGGATAATGTGATTTGTGTTGAATAGGCTATAATAGAAACTTAATTTTTCAGTGGTTTTTGTATTAATAGAAAGTTCAGAGTCCCTACAGCCCATATACCTTATCTTTGGAGATGATAAAAAATAATTAGTTATATATGTTGTCTGCTTACTGATGGAGAATGCAGAAAATAGATAGTTAAAAATTTATATCAAGTAATCTAATTCAACATTTTGTTGGAATGTATTTTTACTTGTTCTCCAGGAAGTATTTTATACTGATTTTAAAGATTTTTAATCCTAAATTTGCATTTCTCATTTTAATACTTTGAAAATGTGCTAATAATACATGGGCCACGATGGCTGGACTCAAATAGTTCTCTGAATGCAAGTAAGCAGTTGCATGTGCTTTTCTGTCATGTTGAAAGAGAATTATAAAGTGTTATCTATCACAGAGGGTAAGAAAAAAGGGCTTGGCGTGGCTGGAGTAATTATTTTGCCAACATTGTCACTAAGAAAGAATTGCCTCTTTTTACTGATTAATGTGTTTTTACTGTTCTTCAGTAATAGTTCTTCTTGAATAATTGCTCTCAACGCATTACAATATTTTTTAAGTAGAAAAGAGTTGAGTGCTTTTAAGTACCTTGAAAAAAAATAGTATTTCTTTTCTAAGGTGAAAGAGGTTAACTATTTGAATAAATTAGTAAAATGTTGGTTTTCTGGTATCAAATATTGGTTCCTAGACCTATATTTTATCAATATGTTCGGTTTTAGGAACTGACAACTGCTATTAAACCTCCTAATTTTCACTTTCATATACCTTACACATAGGCTCTGTAAGCTAAATGAATTTTATTTATTTTGCAATCTTTATTTTTACTTCTTTTCTCTTTACAAATATTTCTAAATGAAAAATTATTCTTGTTTGGCCAGGGCCAGAGTAAAAAGTTATTCTGCCATCCAAAAGTTATTCTGCTGCCCTCTCCGTGACAGCTATTTAAATAAAATAATTTCTATAGGATATTAATCACATCTTTTTTCCCCACAAAAAAAGTATATTCTGTAGTACCATGTCTAGGAGACATAACGTATTTCCCTCTAGAGAGTTACAATACACATCACTTTATTAAACACTCTGATGAGTTCTGCTAAAAGACCACCCCTTGATTTTTTGTTTCATCTGGTGTTTTTTGAATTTATTTGACCACAGAACCAGTTTCTTTTGGTTAACACCCAATAATTGCCCATGGATCTAGTGTTTCGCAGAACACACTTAAGAACCATTGTTTTGTTATGTGTACCCCGAGCCAGGGTGAAGCCCAGGGGAGTAATCTGTGTGAAGGACATCTGCTTTCAGCCCTTTTAGGGAGACTCTCCCACTGTGCATGCCAGACGTGTGGGAAATAAGTTGCCTAAAGAAAGGAAGAGGGATGTTCAGAAAAGATGTACCACTCACATAGCTTTTCTTTTAATAGTCTATTTTCTGTATTCTCAGCAGGAAGAATGTAATGGGGATTTTTATAAAAGAGGTTTCAGAGAAAAACAAGGGGATTTCACTGTCTACTTGTTCAGTAATGTTTATAAATCCAGTAGTGTGTGTTTTATTTGTTTGGGCTTTATAAACCTATAATTCAAACCAGGTTTTATTATTGCCTTCAAGACAGCCACCCATGTAGGCATAGAGAGCTCCAGAAACACACGACTAATTATTGTGGTTTCCCCTGCTGAACTCGAAGGGCTTGGCGTTGAATCCTAGTCTCTTGGCTGCTGTAATGTCTATGCAACAAGCTATTTTTTTGGCATAGAAGCTGGTATATTTGGACTACTAATTTAAATAGTCCTTTTAGGTATTATCTTGCAATGAAAAATCTTAAAACTAATAAACTTTACTTCTACTGAGTTTCATCCAAGAATGTAAGTCCATTAATTGCATCTACTTTTCTTTTTCCTTTAGTACCGTCATTTTCTTTTGATTCCTTAAGTTAAAATGATAGGTTTCATAATTAGGAATATTTTGTGTAATAATGATTTTCTACTTACATTCAAGGGTTGAAAATAAAGTTACTTAATATAAAAATACTCTCTAGCCAGAAAATGCTTTTCTCTACTGCATATACAAGCATAATTCAGAAAGAAAAAAAAAATGAGGAGACTTTTAAGAAGATATTAAAGAATAAATTATCACTCAATTTTTTTTTTTCATTTTAGAGTGAGTAATCTGTGGTTAAATAACAAACAAAAAAATCCTCTGAGTCCTTTTTTAATGTTAGTCAGAAGGAAAGAACCCAGCAGCAAAGTGCAGAATTAGAATCTAATCATGAAATCTCTAAACAAGATACAGAGGGAGGAGCCAGTTTGGAACTTTGTCAAGCCTTTTGTGGGGTTGCTTTTTTTCTTATTTCAGCATATCCCCCATGGGGTTGCTTTTTAATTCATAAAACAGTCAAACTGTTGAAAAAAAGTATCCCTCATCTTCCAACACCCTCTGTTAGGGAGCGTTGTTCACCTCTCAAGTACCTTGGTTTTTCCTGGTTCCCACAGTACCTCCCTTGGCCTGTTTTTCTCAACCAACGTCCGGCGTAGTCCATCATACATTCACTCTTTGTCAAAATGTGCCTCTCCTCGCTTCATTTCCTAAGGGCCTTAACAGGTGACTGATCAACCTGAAAAAAAGAATTCATTTTTATTATGTGGCAAAAAATAAAATTAGCATACTATCATTCTATTTTTCACCTGTGCTGTCTTTTCTTAAAGGTCTGTTTGGACATAAAATGTCTTAAGCCAAAGAAATAAATCTAATAATGAGGCTTTTAAGCAGGCACAAAGGGATTCCACTGAGGAAGAGATTTCTGACCAAACACATGTTGACACCTCCAAAATCACTGCTATAGATAGGTAGCAGCCTGTCCCAGTGTTCTCTCCACAGCGTGACAAAATTTTCCCACCACTTTGACCTCAAGTAAGGGGGAGCACAGGAGGCAAGTGAAATTTCTAATCCTCTGCATTGCTCATGCTCTTACAATAAAGAAAGCACAGTACCCACGTCTCAAACAAAATGAATTTGCCCACGAAACAAGTAGAAGGTAGAAATATTTGATTGTTGCGTCTGTCTTAATGTACATACAGATGATATCTGCCTATGATTTTTTTTGAAAATGGAAGGATATACTTACGGCTGTTCTGATATTTCTCAGCTGTGGCAGACCGTATTCCCAAGGGAATTCTGCTGACGGGCTCCTGGAGAGAAGCGGGGCAGTTGCTCAGACACCAAGCAGAACAGGTAATTCATTGTTTTACATTCTGTTCCTCAAAATGAGAATCTTTTTTTTTTTTCTTTCCTGATCAGATAGGTAACCTGCATTTCTGATTATTTTAAATTACAAATTTGAGAAGACAAGGAAGAAAATCAAAATCATCTGTCATCCCACTATCTAGAATTTTGATCATGCACGAAGTTTTGGTGCAAAACTATCCAAAATGTTTCTATGCCTCATCATGCAAATGTATGTTTTTACAACATGGGAGGCCATTTTATAGAATAGATAGAACTATACAGGAATGTTATTTTACCTTTCTACTTCCACCATTATGCATAGAATTAAGCAACTGCTTATATATTAGAATTAGATATAGTATGAAAATGTAGTCGACAAGTTTCAATCCCAAAATCTGTAATAAACATGAAGAAGCCACACTCAAAGGCCATAGCTCTCCATGAGACCACAAAGGTTAAATATTTCCCTGATTGTACCAGCCCTCGTTGAGTTAGGGAAGATGAGGGACAAGAGGAGGGAATATTCTCTGCTTCATAGGATGGTTGAGAGGATTAAATGTGTTAATACAAATAAAGTGCTTTAAGTGGTCCCCGACACCTAGCCAACACTCCGTAAACTTCATTCAGGTAGCTTATTCAGCTATGAGAAGCTCCTCGAGGTCTTTGCCTCAGGAGCATGTTCTTCAGACGTTTGGTGTTTTCTGACTGGACTTTTGATTAGCACAGTTTATTGCAGACTGAAAATTGGGGACAGTGAAGGGGGACAGATAAGGAAGGAAGGGACAGACTCCCAAGAAACAGCGTGGATACATAGGCTCTCCCTTGCTTTTAAACACATGCCCTCCTCCATGTTCTGCAGCCCACTTTATTCCTGGGCGTGTCAACTCAATTTCTCCCACCCATGTGCCCATTCTAGAGTTAATGCTTGAGTCAGCTACTCAGTGGTTTAATGTATTGGGAGAGGAATAGAGAAAAAAGAAATACAAAGTATTAAGATCTAAAAATTATTATTGAGGAATTATTGAACATCATACAAACTACAGATCATAATTCCCTTGTATTTTATTGGGTTAGAAAATGTGTGCTTTTCGCTACCTTATGATGTCATATTCTTGGTGTGTCAGCTCATGAAAGCAATATTTCCCTAAACACTATAGTTACCATATGCATTTTAGGAAAATGTGCTTCAATGAGCTCCTTTTCCCCATGGAAAATCTCATAATAAGCTGTTCTCTTTCAATTGCAGACGACACTGCTCAAGTTACCTCTGATTATGAAACCAATAACAACAGCGACAGCAGTGATATTGTACAGAATGAGGATGAGGCTGAGTGTGCAAGGGAGCCACTGAGGAAAGCGTCAGCATGTGGCACTTACGCTCCCGAGACCATGATGTTCCTGGTAGGCCCACGTCACTTCACTCATTCATTTACTTGGGAAATCTGCTTTTACTGTGGAGATTGACTTAGAAATAGATCCCTGAATCATTAGATTTACAGATCTGTCTCATTTAGGTCATGCATGTGGTGTAGCCATACCCATCTGTACCAGTATAGTTCTTCTCTATCCAAGCCTTAATGGTTTCTTAATGGTTCTGTTAATTGGTGATTAAAAGCGTAAGTATTTTTTTCTTTACAAATCATTACAGATATTTATTAACTCGATTACAAAGTGTAAATATGCATAGAAAGTGAATTATTTCATTCAATAATGAAATAATATTTTATAAAGGAAAGAACAGAAAGATGAAAGAAAGGAAGGAACGGAAGAAGGGAGTGTGGGAGGGAGAGGGAGGAGGAAGATAGTTGTCTTAGGGCATTTGCTGGTTTTTCTCTAGTACCTCTTTGACTTAGAAAGTGAGCCAATATTTATTTTCCTTGTTATATTAAACCAGGTTTATAGTGACATTTGCTACCTATTAAAATATCCTTTTAAAAATTTTTTTATAGATTTAGTGGATTCAAGTACAATAGTGGTGTATGGATATAGTACATAGAACCCCTTTCTCTCACTATTAAAATATCCTTTAATGACTTATTTTGTGTGTTTAATGAGATCTGTTTAAGGAGGATGGAAGTGTACATTTGAGGCAGGTTAATTTGAGGGAGGTGGCAAATGGTAGAAAATGTTGACTGTCATAAGTTTATCACTTTCTGTTTTATCATTTTTTACTGTATTTATCATTGGCACTTTTAAATCAAATAGATTTTCAGGTAAAATAATTTATGTTTTCTTATCCTCATTATCTTTATTTTCTATTTCTTTTGGAAATTTACTCTTAAGAATATCCTCATTTGGGACCAGTTATAAAAAGTCTTTACATTTACATGGTGAATGTTTCTCAGAAAATAGTAAATCATGGGAATTAAATTAAAATCTCTGAAAAATGTGACAGTTGTCATTCCATAAAATGAATGCTACTTTTGAAGCATTAGTATAAATTTGATCAGTTAGAGTAGGAGTGATTAAGTCCTCCTCTCCACTCATGGATCTCTTTTAAGGGTTTCATTTGAGCAAGGAATCCTCATCTCAGAAAAATTTACGTAACTATGTGGACAGATAAATTCACATATAATTCCAGAGTTTTCTGAAGTTCTTGAATCTTTCTTTAAGAATGCTACAGTAGACCCAAAGCAGTTATGTTAATTTATGGAGGAAATATCCATGGTTTTGCTGGAGTATATACGAACCCTGGATACACATGCATCTAACAATGCAAAATTCACAGTCTGAAACAGAAAGCCTTGGATACTTTCCTCCTTACTGTGGGGTCAATGTCTCGTTCATCTTGATTTCTTTTGAAGATCGCTCTTTGACTCTGGAGTTTTAAGTCATTTATTTTTGGTAAATTTAAGTTTACCAAAGCACAAATTGCTTTGTAGAAAAGCTACATGTCGTTAAAATAGTTTAATCTTCATTACAGGACAAACCAATTCTTGCTCCTGAACCTCTTGTCATGGATAATCTGGACTCAATTATGGAGCAGCTGAATACTTGGAATTTTCCAATTTTTGATTTAGTAGAAAATATAGGAAAAACATGTGGCCGTATTCTTAGTCAGGTAAGAAATTCATTTGTACATATGACTGTAAATATATGAAAAACAATTCCTCAGTTGCTTAAAGCTTTGTACATTCTTGACACCTGTGGGTAGGTGTTGTGTGGAGAAAGGAAATTTTGGCACACAGCATTCTGTAGATTCCTTGGTGGTGAGTTAACAAAAGAAACTAGAATTTTGAGCGAGTAGAATACCATATTATACAATTAAAATATAGATTTTTTAAGACAAAGTAGGAGGTATCAGGGATACATAAGCAAGGTGAACGAATGTTCTAAAATTCATAGAATTAAGAAAACAAAAAGAGGTGACACAAGCCCCCTAAAAGAAGAAAACTGCCTATTTGCAAACATTAATTTATTGTCTATAACTATTGCCAATGACTTTTTTAAAGCTTTTAATATGCAAGTGCTTGGCCTTACCAGAAACAAGATATTGTGCAGAAATGTGCTTCCCCCAGTGCTGTGAGAGACACATCGAATAGAGTTTTCTGTATTTGAAAATTGAAAACACATTTATTGTCACGAGAAATACAGGATGAGAACTATTGCTAGATAACAACAGCCTGTTAGTGTTGTTATCTCTAGGCTAGACCACCTTCGAGGCTTCCCGAAGAAATGTTTGTTTTGCCGAGAAAGAAAGAAAACATACAGAAATTAAGGCTTTGAACGTGTTTGTTTCAAAAAACAAAACAAAATGATGGATTTGCTGTATTACCAAACACCTATCAAAATATACACTCTTAATTAAAAAGGATGATGCTATGTTTATCAGCTTATTTTAAAATGTTTTAGGTGAGCTCTTACAGATCTGAATAAATATTACAGCAGAGATGTTGAAGACTACTAAACTTCTTAATATATGACTTAGCTGAAAATTCAGAATCCAGCCCAGGTTTATTGAGGCCACTAACACTTCTCTGCAAAACGCTAGAAGAGAAATCACTGAAATACCTATCTGTACTCTGTGCATCTTCAGACGGCTCAGCCAGTGTCTGAGTGTGGAACTTTGGGATGAAGATCCTGATCTGGGAAGCTTTGAAGGGAGAAGATAGTGGGCCTTTCCTTTGGTGTTCAATTCCACAAACATAGACAACTAGGTCTAGTTAGGAGGTACGCTAACATTATTGATGGAATATAAGCACAAAATAAATACAAAGTCTATTAACATGCAATTGTTGCCTCTGCTAAACTCCATCCATGAACATGTTAAGGAATATTACGGCAGACCTTGCACTTTGCTGGGAGTTAAGAGCCCATTCTTCTCCTCTTCCTTTCTCCCCAGTGCTAAGCGAGGTCTCATTGCTGATCTCGAGGACAGGTTTAAGGGTAGCTATTCTATCCAATCCACCTTACCCTCATACCTTAGGGCTCCTCCTGGGAGGTTTTATATCCCACTTTCTGAAATCCTTGGAAGACTATGACTTTGAGGGAGTGATCTTTCCTGGAAATATGCCTGTAATGGTGCTACAGGATGTTTCAATGGGCTAAGAAGTATTTTCTCTCTTTTACTGGAGAGAGAGTGTGTTCCTGGTCTGGAGAGAAAAATCTCATCTCGTTTCATATTTGATATATATTTCACAAACTCTCCAAAACTCTTTAATCTTCACGGTAACTTTGATACAGGCATTTTTCCCCTCTATTTTACAGGAGAAGAAACTAAGGCTTAAAAGAGGACATAGTGTCCTTCTAAAATCACACAGTAAATATTAGACCCAGGCTTCAAATGTAGATTTATCCATAACAGAAGCCCAGGCTTCTTACATTCATTCAGCTGTTTCTCAGATCCCCATAAAGCACATTTGCTTATTATACCTTCAAGCTCTCCAAGTGGGGCATCTAACCAAGTGGAAAAGTGGTTATTACAGCAGTTAGTTTTACAGCCGAAGTGACAGTAGTGATATCATTGCAGGTAATCAGCTCCCCTTAATGTGAACTGGGGGTGGGAGGATGACACTTGATCAGCATTGACACAAAATGTGTTCTGCGAGTCGTAGATACCAGTAGACACTGGAAAGATTACAGATAATTAGCAATTGGATCACCACAAAATTCATTAATGTGTTTTTCTGTTCTAGTCATCTTTCAAAAATAATGTATTACTACATGATCTTTAGTAGTCACTATTTACTTTCCCGATTTACCAAACATTAAACTTTGAGAAAATGCAGCAAACACAGCTTCATATGCCTTCTTGAGCAGAACTTTAGCATTTTTTCCCTTTGATTTGAGTTTATAAGTGCAAAAATCATGAAATTTTGCTTATGGAAAAGGATTTTTTTCTTTTTTTCTTTTTTTTGGCTTAGTAAGACTTCAGAACAGCTGAAGTGAATTAACATGGACATTCCAAGAAATCACCTTTTGGCTGAGACTAAACAGAAAAAATCTTACTTCAAAAGATTTTTAAAAGAGACATATGTACAGTGGAAATGACTTCTCAGTCTCAATACACAGCCTGCCTTTTGATGATTATCATGTTTATTTTAACAAATCTAAAAGGACATCCTTCAGATTTTGAAATAGTGTTTATTCTTTGCAGTTACCAATATTTACCTAGTTAACAGTGTCTTTATGAGTTTGGAATTACCATGTGTAAAATTATTGAGGGTTGATTTTAACAGCTTCTCGAGGAAAATTCTTCTGTTTTAAAATCATACTCTGAAATATCCTGTTGTCTTAATTTTGCAATTCATCTTTGAAATGTTTTAAAAGACTCATAGACAACTTTAGTCATTTGCGATCCTAACAATATTGGTTTTTAAATAATGGTGGTAGAATTTGAAGCTGAGTGTAAAATCTGAAGCTAAAATGCTTGGTTGGAATTCTGGCTCTCATATGTATCATCTGTGTGATCTTGGACGAGCACTCAACCTCTCTGTGCTTTAGTTTCGTCTGCTTTCAAATATTAGTGATCAGCAGTACCTATCTCAGAAGATGCTGTGAGGACTAATTATAATATGTAAACTTTTTAATACATAAAATTAATTACAATATGTATACATGTAAACTACTTAGAATAGACACCTTACTTATTTAATGCTGTGTGTGTGTGTGTGTGTGTGTGCAGCAGCTACTGCAACTGTTGTTATTATTATTGAAGTAACATGCATAGTTAAATCCCTTAAGTGCATATAAACAGGAACTCAAATATAGTCCAAGGCAATAGCAGAGAGGAAATAACTAAAAGACAAAACAGCTTGAAATATAATATGACAGGAACCACAAACTTTATTTTCTGTTGTATTTTTAAAAGAGAGGAGGTAGGGGTGGAAAAAGGGAAAAAGAATAAATAAACTTGTCCTTCAGAGTGAAGAAAGTACCTAGAAGTTGAGATGAATATATTATACAATTTATTTCTCAATGAGTAGCCAAGATGCTCCTTTTAAAAATAAGTCAAATAGGCCGGGCGTGGTGGCTCATGCCTGTAATCCTAGCACTCTGGGAGGCCGAGGCAGGTGGATTGCTCAAAGTCAGGAGTTCGAGACCAGCCTGAGCAAGAGCGAAACCCCGTCTCTACTAAAAATAGAAAGAAATGATCTGGCCAACTAAAAATATATATAGAAAAACTTACCCGGGCATGGTGGCGCATGCCTATAGTCCCAGCTACTTGGGAGGCTGAGGCAGGAGGATTGCTTGAACCCAGGAGTTTGAGGTTGCTGTGAGCTAGGCTGATGCCATGGCACTCACTCTAGCCCAGGCAACAGAGTAAGACTCTGTCTCAAAAAAATAAAATAAAATAAAATAAAATAAAATAAAATAAAAATAAGTCAAATAAAGTTATTTCCCTTCACCAGTCTCTTCAATGGCTCCTTACCTCACTCAGAGTAAAAGTCCTTATAAATAGAGGGTCAGGCTCTCACACTCCAAGACTGTACCTCCGCCCCAATCCTACCCTGTAGTTACCCCCTCACTGAAGTCTTACTCCAGTCCTTGTGCACTCTGTTTCAGTCACACTGGCCTTCTTGCTGTCTTCTAACTACAGCAAGCATATTTCAGGGCCTTTTCAATGGCTCTCTCCTCTGCATGGAAAACTCTTTTCTCAGATATCCATGTGCCTCGTTCCATAACTCCTTTAGTTCTTGGCTCAAAGCTCACCTACTGAATATGCCAACTCTAACCACCATATTTAAGATGACAACTGCCATGCCTTCCCTGCCATCCCATTCCTTCATCCCTATTCCATTTTTTCTTTTCCCCATGATTTATAACTTTCTGATATAGTATATAACTTACTTATTATATCTATTGGTTCCTGCCCTCCCCTGCTAAACCAAAAGCTCCATGAAAGAAGAGATCTGTGTTTTGTTCATACGCATGCAGCACATATATACATATATATATAGAGAGAGAGAGAGAATGCATACATAGAAAATTGGCACTTAGTAGGCACTCAGTAGATACATGTTGAATGAATGAATCCCCTTTTTAGATATAAGTGTGTGTATATAAGTATAGATATAGACACATATAATGTATGTGACTGATAACCATTAGATATGTAGTTAAAAGAATACTAGTGAATTTGAATAAATTTAAATATGATAACAAAAGATGGAAATTTAACTATAAGGCAATATATTGAAGATTTGGAAGAACTATTTCAAGAGAATTTTAAGAAGGAAAGCAGGTAACAAAAGGACAAATAATTCTTTTTTAAGGTCTCCTGAATGATAGCCAGCACTGTGCCCTTGTGATGTGCAGTGAGGCATTTGAAATGGTTCTGTCCTCCATTCTGCCCCATGAACAACCCCTCTCTCCCCACTACCTTCTCCTGTTCCTTTATCATTTTTTTCTTCCTCCACCATTTGCATATCAAATATGCTAATTTTATCCAAAGGTATTTACTTGATGTGAGTCATCAGAGCCAGGAAAGCAATTGGAAAAAAAAAATAGATATTCAGAGGAACAAGAGGGAAGATAAATGAGGGAAAATAGTTTAGACATTGTTATTTATACTGGATTAGAATAAATCTTTTTTCTTTATATATCTTAGTCAAAGCAACCCTTTTTCTCTCTCCCATAGTTCTTTCCCCTTACCTTCACCAAAGCACAACTCAGAATCCTTTGGTTTCCAGAAAACTTTTTTTTTAAATAAAATGAGTCTAAATTAAAGCTTTCTCTTATCCTTTAGTTAGTGCTTATTATATGTATGATGCAATTAGCAATTTACTATGTTTCATCCTCTAATTATCAATATCACACACAATTTAGTGCCTCCCTATACTACCATAGTGTATAGTGGTTTTTCTGTTGGCTGGCAGTTGCTTGGGTCTATGTCTAGTCTTTACCATTAAAAATAGATTATATGCCCCTGTGGTCAGAAACTACAAAAACTAGGCACACAGAAGGGTAGGCACATATGTAGCAACATGGGCTTGATTAATTGTTTGCAGTTAAGTGTCTCTACTGGCAACAAATTTGGTTGATGGAATGTATGCTATTTTTTCTTCATTTTTTTTTTTATGTCTAACACACACTTAGGGATGTTTTGTAAGGCTTTGTGTGTCTCTTTTACAGGTATCATACAGACTTTTTGAAGACATGGGCCTCTTTGAAGCTTTTAAAATTCCAGTTAGGGAATTTATGAATTATTTTCATGCTTTGGAGATTGGATACAGGGATATTCCTTGTAAGTATAAGTGATTTGTGAAATAATACTTTTACAGTTTGTCAAATTTGCTATGGGTAGTGGGATAATGAATCATTAGCAGCTAGCACAGAATGACGTGGTGGACACTCAATATGGCCACATCGTAGCATGGTCGGGGGCGTATGGCCCAGATTAGAAGCTGGCTCCTTCTCTTATGAGCTGTGTCTGTCTTAACCTCCACATGCCTCATTTCTTAATCCATAAAATAGGAATCATAATATCTGCTTCATAGGATTGTTAGGATAAAACAAGGTAATAATTTTAAAGAAGTTATAATGGTGCCTTGCACATGGTAAGTCAAATTTAAATGTTTGATAAATGAACAATTAAATATTAAATTTAAACTTATTGACCATTTAATAATCCACCCCTTTTATTGGTTTAAGTCAACTTTTGTTATGGCATCTGAAGAGTTCAGTCACTAAATATTGACGTTTTCTCAATATAATATAAACTTAGCTGATGTTTAGAGGGACAGGAGGATGATGGTCTCATTAATAAAATAGAAAAGAAGAGACATCTAGAACTGGTTATGAAAAAATGATTAGAAACTTTTTAAAAATTAGGTAAATGTGAAAAACCCGAGGAGAGGACATAGTGTTCAAGTTTTGAATGTTGTGAGAATAAGTTTGCCATTTATAATAATGAGAAACTGAAACACATCAGGAGATGTTTAATTTTCAGTATATAGCATTTCAGGTATCATCAGTCAGAACATGTAAGAATTATACTACAACACACAAAATATATGGATATGAAAGAAATGTTCATAGGTCCAACCAGGAAAGTTTGGAAAAGTATAGAAATCATGTGATACTTCCAGGAAATAAATACAGAGAAAGAAAAATAGTCAAACAATGTATTGGTTAGAGCATGTCTTAGAAATGTGTTATTTAAGTCATGTTTTACCTTTTATGTTTTAAATTTGCTTTTATGCACCTCAGACTTCAAAACTCCATGTTCTTTTGCAGTTGCAAAGAGCTGAAGTAAAATAAAAAATATAAAGATGCAGATAAAACACAAGTATTTCCAGAAAGGGGTAGCACATTAACCTGCTGATCCATTATTAACATGTTGTTTTTTAAAAAGACATTCACATGCTAAATTGGAGTGAATATGCACAGCTGATAGTGTGTGATAGAAAAAGAATGAAAAATTGAACCTATAAATTGTGAGATAGAAAATGAGAATGAAGAATTGAATCTACAAATGAGATTTATTTTTTTAGAGAATATGGGACCAACATGCAGGCAAAATAGGACAGTTGAAGTAGAGGAGAGAGAAGCTTAACAGTACCAGGCCCCCTGGGAAAGTCTGGCTGACAAAGCTATGGAAATTGGAAGAGAGATATGAAAAAGGGGTAGTTTGAAAGGATCTCAAGATAAGCCTTGCTTGCTTAATACAGTTTTCCCAGGGCCCACCTTGGTTGGATGCCAGTAATTGACATAAGTGTTAGTGATTTCTCAAAGGTTAAAGAGCTATGTAAATAAACTTTTATAGCAAAGAAGCCACCAAAAACACTGAAGAACAGCTAGTTACCAGACAGAATTTGCAAATTGATGTTATATTTTCAATTGTATTTTAGTGATACAATCAGCTATAGCAAAGTTCCATTCAGTTCAAATTGATACTAGACTGCAGAGATATAATGACCACTGACTTTTTTCTAGGTAGTATGTCATTAAATAATAGTAAAAGATGACCAGTATTTAAGTATAAAAAGAAGTTTCCAGATTCTAAAGTTTATTATTCACTTTTATATTTTATTATTAGATTTTTATGTGTTATGAGTAAATAGATTTTTTTTTCCTGTAATAGTGGGTTCTTCATTCCATGTGAAAAGAATTTGTTATGATAAACCTGCTTGTTCTATTTGAAGTCCCAGATACTTTCCATAAAGGGAATTTATTTATATCTTCTCATAGGAAAGCTCTAGCTTGATTGGTGATCACTTTTAAATAATAATACCTCATATGTGCTGGGGTTGTAAATTTAGATTAATATGGATATTTATTAAAATCCTTGCTTATCATTAATTATAATTAGCATATATAAAATTTGCTATCTACTTATTTTAACATTTACTTCTAGAGAACTGTATTTCTAATAGCTCTAAGTGAATCCATAATAATTGAAAAAAAAACCTAAGAGGAACAAAGTGAAAATGGGGTTGGATTAATTTTAATGTGACAGTATGTGAAAATATTAGAAACTAAATTTTTATCATAGTTCTAAGTGCACCTTTCACAATTTTCAAGAGAAGAAGGAAAGTATGAAGGCTTTTAAACTTGTAATTAGAACCCTGACTAAAAATTGAGGAGTCTAGATTTAAACAGGGAGGGAGGAAGGAAAATGAGAGAGAGAGACAGAAGGGAGAGAGGAAGGAAGGTAGGAAGGAAAATGTCATGGAAGTAGCAGTGGATAAGGCAATAAATATAGACAACTCACAATAAATGTGATATTTTCCTCACATTTATATATTCAGTGTGGCTTAGGATAAATTAAGGTATGGTTAATACCAAGTTGCACAGGGAGGTAAATAATGTTTGATATGATTTGTAGTTCCTTTCAATTGGGCATTTTGCCTAGTAAAGAAGATAAATCATCAGCTCATATTTAGTCATTGATCCAGTTATTTTTTTAGGGTGCTTACTCTATTTTCAAAGAGTTTCGACTCTCAAAAATATTATTCCTGACACCTCTCATTCTTATTCAAGTTTGAGAAATGGGGAGACTGCCTCAGCAGTCCTGTGGTCATACAACTATTTAATGGCAGCAGTGAGAATAGTCTTGCTCAATCTATGTTTAGTTCAGTTCATTTAGACTATATAGAATGTGCCCACCGATTTTAAAGCTAGATACTGAGGCAATATGGTATGAGCTAGAGGGGCAGAACTCTTAGAGTATTAGCTATAATCCAAAGGAAAAACATGCTTAAAGCGTCATGTCTATTCTTTACTGCTTCCTCTAGCCCTGTGATGCATGAAAGCCTAGACAGAATTTTCAATCAAAATAAATTTACTTCAATCAAAATAAATGTTGGCCTAAAAATCTATGAATTTTACATATAATTCTAACCCTTCATATAACCTCACTTCAAATCTGTGCTTGAGTTATGAGGAGAAAGTTGAGAAAAAAACTGTATCAAGATGGAAGGGAGAGATGGGCGGACTTTGGGAAAGAGGTAGGGTGCACCAGGTGGTGGTGTGTGCATGTGTGTCTCTGTGTTGTCAGAGAGGGAGAGGGGGTTGCCACGTGGGTGAGGGAATTAGGGGTTTGTCCAAAATCCAGAGATGAAGAACGAGGGCTGTTGATAATAATAAGGATAAAGTAAGAATAGCTCTGATACCATTTCTTATCCTTCTCAGTTGGCTACTGTGGGCAGAACAAGTAGAAGAATCTTTGAGCATGTTTATGTATCAAATACAAACCTGTCAGTACCTTCCATTGACCTAGCTGGCTTCTCTCCTGGGTGCCTTTGCTCCTGAGTTGGGTCATCAGAGAGTTAATGGCAAGAGCAACAGAGACCAGCATTCGGCCTACTACTTGCACATAGTACATGCTAAATGAATATTTGTCTAAGAAACTTGTTATTGACTGTTGACAGGACAGATGGTTTTCCATTCTTCTTAAGCGATTGGTGACGGTACAATTCTAGAGACACTCACACACACAACTAGATGTATACATTTAAGCAGTTAGATATCATTAGCTATTGTTTTCTTCAGTACTTTTAAACCTAAACTAAAAAGCAAATGGAGCATTTTTTTTTCATATGCTGTCTGCACCTAGTTTTTTAAGCAAAATTATACTAACCTCAGGAAATGAGTTTGGCAGCTTTCCTTCTTATATTTTCAGCACTAAATTATTTAGATAGAATTATTTGTTCGTTGAAAGTTGGTAAAAATTACCTATGACGCCTTCTAGGCCTGGACCTTGCGTGGGAACAGGGCAGGAAGCAGTAGGACTCAAGAGCTGCAAGTTCACGTCTATTCCTCACCCTAAACAGGCCCTGCCAAAACCCTCATCTGTCTCCATCGCCCTTGTAATGCTGGGCTTGTCCACAGGTTTCTCTGACTTGCAGTAATAATGCTAATCTTCCCAGCTTGCAACAGGAGAAAAGAACTTAACTCAGATGCTGGCTCCCCACACATCTCCCCATGGTGGCACCTTCTGCCCAGACCACCATTTTCCTCCTATACTAGGTGATTACTGTCTTCTACTTCCCCAAGGGCTTAGAATAGCTTTTACTTGAGCTCTTAAATTCCATTCTTAAAAACCCAGCTTCAATTTGGGGAGAAAGCCAGTGATCTGCACTAGTTTACCATCTTGTTCTACAGCAACAACTTATTTTACACCAATAATATTTATGCTAATTGCAGGCTTACTGTGTATCAGGCACTTTAAAATATATTCCCTTCTGAAATTCTTACAACTGTGCTATGAAATTGGCACTATTATTATCCCCATATTTTTAAGATAAGGAAATGAGTTTTAAGTAACTCACACAAGGTAACATGAATTATAAATATCAGAGCAGACACAAAACCAAATCTGCCCCAAATGCAGAAAATCCTAATATGATCAATTTTGTACATGGCAGAGGTACAGACATAAAATGTGATTGTACGTATCTTGTCTGTGAATTTTCTGTAAGTGGAATGTGTTTGTGTCACTTGAGATGGTCTATACACAGGAATATAGACTTCAGTCTTAATAAAATTTTTCTTTGAAACACTAAATAGTATTAGTATTCACATCTAGCAATGACACAAGGTTTGCTATTTCCTTCTCAGGAGCCTAGGAGTTCCATGCCTTTTTTTTTTTTTTTTTTTTTTTTTTTTAGGCAGAGTCCTGCTCTGTCACCCTGGCTAGAGTGCTGTGGCATCAGCCTAGCTCACTGCAACCTCAAACTCCTGGGCTCAAGTGATCCTCCTGCCTCAGCCTCCCGAGTAGCCAGGACTACAGGCACGTGCCACCATGCCAGGCTAATTTTTTCTATATATATATATTTTTAGTTGTCCAGCTAATTTCTTTCTATTTTTTTTTTTTTTTTTTAGTAGAGACAGGGTCTTGCTGTTGCTCAGGCTGGTCTCGAACTCCTGAGCTCAAACGATCTGCCCGCCTCGGCCTCCCAGAGTGCTAGGATTACAGGCGTGAGCCACCGTGCCCGGCAGTTCTGTATCTTAGAACTCTTCTGAAGATATCTTTTTAAGCCCACTCTCAGGCCTCTTGGCTGAATTTCTGGGATGTTTACCCAAGATTTAGCTACATGTTGTCACTTAAAGGCTGATTTGTAAGAGTTGCCAGGGATGTAGGAAAATAGGCACCATCTACCTACAGACCACCAGGGTGCTGCCAGCACCATGTACGCCGTAGGGTCCTCTTTTTTCTCTGGCCAGGGAACAGGTGTTCCCTCATAGTCTCGTTGTCATTCTCCTCCTCTTTTTCCATCTTCTCCTTGTCTGTTGAATATTATTCAGAAATATAATGCATGGAGAAGGAAATGGTGTCATGGCTGGTTAATAGGAATAAAATGTGTAAAGTTAGTGCATTTAGGGTAAAGCATACCAATCAATGAAATATTATGAAGGGGCAGACAAATAAGAACAAAACTTGGAAGAAGTGCACCAGAAAAAAGAAGGTACGCCAAGAACATACTGGGCATCTGGTTATGGTTCAAAAGAAGCTGAACTGGGTGTGACTTCCTTCCCATGATAATGACATTATGACTAGTGGATTTGGTTTTTCCAGTTTTTACTCTTCAAAATGGCTCAAGTTCCTACATTACTATGCAAAGAAGTTTTTTTGTTGTTGTTTTTTTTTTTAAGGTATTTCCTGGAAGTATATTCCCAATTAGAATTTCTAGATCAGAGAACATAATTGCTTTTGGCTTTGAATTTTGCCTTAGATGTAATCTACATATATAAGATGTATTCACTTTTATTGAAGTGTTTTAAGATTGATACAGAAGAATGGTATTATGATCTATTCCCCAATTATATTTACCAGAGATGAAATGATAGATCTTATCTAGTTCAAGTATGTCATAGCTCTTAATTTTATTCTGGTTTTCTGCATGGTCTTACACAGAAGGATGAAAATAAGTGTAAGAGTAAATATTACAGTTGTTTCACATAGTGAGTTTCCTGTATACGTAGATTTCTGGTAGACTCTGCACACAGATTTTTCCACTTCAGGCATCTGCATGCATAATAAATGTGAGTGAGTTTTTTTCCTTGTTACTGTGGATATTATGGAGTTATAGAAGAGTAATTTAAGGGTATTATTTGTCATAGAAGGTTTGGCTGGCTTTCATGGGGGTATTAAAATGTTAGGTCTAACCTGTTTATCCAGTAGATGGCACTCTTAGTCCTTAGACCCCAAAGTTCACAAATTGATGACTGTTCTTTGCATTGGCTGCAGATCATAACCGAATCCACGCCACTGACGTCTTACATGCCGTTTGGTATCTTACTACACAACCTATCCCAGGCCTTTCCACTGTGATTAGTGATCATGGTTCAGCAAGTGATTCAGGTACGTGTGAAGTATGTCTGTACTTCCTTGTGAAAGGTGGGAAGAGAAGAGTGTTTTTTTTTTTTTTTTAAGAAAAAGAAGTCAAGACAAATGATACTGGTTTAATACTTTTAAAAAATTTCTGCTACTTTCATTTTCTCTTCTCAGATTCTGACAGTGGATTTACACATGGACATATGGGATATGTATTCTCAAAAATGTATAATGTGACAGATGATAAATATGGATGTCTGTCTGGGAATATCCCTGCCTTAGAGTTGATGGCACTGTACGTGGCTGCAGCCATGCACGATTATGATCACCCAGGAAGGACTAATGCTTTCCTGGTTGCAACTAGTGCTCCTCAGGTAAATCTTTAGACTTTGGGTAGGAGAAATAATTCAATTTAACTTTTTCTGAAAAAATTAAGTTTATAAATTGTATTCATAATAGGCACCAAGTAAATATAAGCCAAATTATGTTTAGTCCTTAGAGATCATGCTAATTCTGAAAAGATATCATGGTTTCTTCCAAGATATCAACAGCGGGCATGCAACCTTATTACCCGTGGGGATCCCTTCTCAATTTTCTTCTTAGGAAGAAAATCTACTTTAATTCATATTATAGAACTTCCTCAACAAAGAAAAGGGAACCTGTACAAAAGTCCCTTTCTGAAAAGATTAGAGAACCAAATCTTTCTTGGACTTATAAGAATGTAAGTCTTCTTTGTATAAAAACCACATTCCTTTGAAATATATTCATTATAATAATTATGATTCTTGTGGCATATACGTTGGTTAGTAGGAATTTAACATCAGTTTATTTCATTCATTCAAGAGAAGCTTTTTTTTTTTTTAACCTGAGCAGAGATTCCAACATAGATTCTAAAAACACCAAATAAATTTAAAGTTCATCTTGGTATATACTTCAATATAAGTCAAAAATTAATCATTAAATATCTAGGCATCTCCATCTATACAGTTAAATTCAGTCAGCTGAGCCCAAGTTACTAAATATCCTGACATCCTCTATTGTTCTTTCTATAGGATCGAGAGGCCAATTCGGTCCCATATGTATTCTTTTGTTTTCTTGTTTGCCTTTTGTCTTCCCCACTGCCATTCATTTCCACAATGTCTCTTATGGACTTTTTATAATTTTCCTTTAATCAATATACAATAAAAATATCCTGATTTTTTTTTCTGACTATTTATTTCATTCTCTTTGCACATGTCCTCCATACACAAGAGTTTTTTTTTTTCCTGAAGGCAGTCAAAAATCCTCTTGCCAGCACAATTTACCATGCAGATTTTTCTACATGTCTGCATTTTTACCTACCTTAATATTAATATTCATGTGCTTAGTGTTTCCTTTTTGTCCTTCTGCCTTTTTTTCCTCCAAAGGCTACCTTGCACACTAGTCTCCAAGCATTTTGTAGGCAGCTTCCCCTTTTTAAAAAAACATTACCTAATTATGCTTCCCTCAGCATTTTCAGAGAATTCCAAACAATTAGATGCTAACTTTATAGCTTCAGTTACTAAATCATAGGTGATATTTCCTATGGCTGATTGTGAAGGGAGATCATTTTGAATTGTGGCCTTCTCAGGGTTTCCATTTCTCTTTAATAGTTATATGTGTTTAACTAACAAGAGGTAATTCTTGTGCCAGATACAGAAAGTAACCAAGTTACCTCTTAGGAAGAGGTAACTAGATAGAGGTATGTATGTGTGTGTGTGTGTGTGTGTGTGTGTGTAAATTTCTGTGCCCTACAAAGAAATCTAAAGAAAAAAATCTAAAGAAAATGTACCTGTTAAGATGGACTAGTGCCCCTCACTTGTGTTTGGACTAAGTTTCAAGAAAAGAAACTTATCTTACAAAAAAGAAGTTTAATCAAGAAAAATAATCAAGAGTCAATGTACAGCAATAAGGAATTCTTAATAACCAGCAGTTATAAGTTACATTTCTTTGTTTTCTGCAAGAGCAATTTCTAAAGCATTACATATTCTCATTTATTTTTGTGATTTTTTTTTTATCTTAAAAAAATTGGACTCTTAACTCTCTTATTCGCCTAGGCGGTGCTATATAATGATCGTTCAGTTTTGGAGAATCATCACGCAGCTGCTGCATGGAATCTTTTCATGTCCCGGCCAGAGTATAACTTCTTAGTTAATCTTGACCATGTGGAATTTAAGCATTTCCGTTTCCTTGTCATTGAAGCAATTTTGGCCACCGACCTGAAGAAACACTTTGACTTCGTAGCCAAATTGAATGCCAAGGTAACTAGACGTGTACCAGTCTACATTTTATGGCCACATTGAAAGATATCATGGGACCAAAGTGTTGAAACAAACTTGTTGCTGTCACCTCTTATATGTCAGATGTGAAAATGCAATGCAATAAAATGTTTAACCAGAAGCAGATATACATGTATTGGTCCTGATCTAGATACCTAAGAAGTTGAGGTGTTGTCTATGTATATTATACTTTGTGCTACAGAGCAGTAATAAATTCTAGCTATCATTGTGGCTTTTTGTTTGATTTAATTTGCTCTCATCTCTATGGTATACTCATGTAAATTATCCAGCAGTAGTATTAATAAATGTCAAAAACTTAAAGCAAAATTTCATACTTCTAACATAAATACCCAAATGTTAATTCAAGGAAATTTCAAATCATTTGTAGCTATATTATTTTAATAATAATTGATAGTATCTGCAAATTTTAAATAACATTTATTGTCAGTTCCATGGTTTATTATTTTATACATTACTCATTATTTTACCTTTTTGATGAGTATTTTACTATTAATTTATGCAGGCCAATAACATTGTTTTTAAATAGCTGAGAAGTTCCTGATTATTTGGTATTCTGCTCTCTAAAATAGAAGGAAGATGATAAATATTCTATTGTTTCCTCCTGTTCAACTTTTGTTTTCACTGAGGCAAAACATGTTAACTTTGCCCCTCAAACAGGTGAATGATGATGTTGGCATAGATTGGACCAATGAAAATGACCGTCTCCTGGTTTGTCAGATGTGTATAAAGTTGGCTGATATCAATGGGCCGGCTAAATGTAAAGAACTCCACCTGCAGTGGACTAAGGGTATTGTCAATGAGTTTTATGAACAGGTAACAAACAACTGTTTAGTCTATCTTAATCTCCACCTTCAGGCTGCTAGTGAATTCACTAGAGCTAACAAAAGCTGTAAATAATGATCACTCTATTTCATATTCATACTTTCATAAGAAATTGAACTGACCAGTTTTGATCAGGAGATAAAAAATGATATGTAAAAACTGTACTTAACTATAATCATAGAACTCTAAGATAAAATTATTTGCAAGTTATTTGGGGGGAAGAAGATATTTAGATAATGGAAGTTGGACATTAGGAAGACCCTTGAAATGCTGTTCTAGGGACTGATTTATTATAATGGAAGCTAGTTTAAATTTATATGGAGGAATGTATAGCAGATTAAGTTCATTTACATTTCTAATAGAATTAATAACAACTTATATGAAAAAGCTAAAAAGTAATAGGCATTTTATTTGACATGATAATGTGAGAGTTAACAGACTACCAAAAAACCTACCACAATTAACATAAGTATGGGGGGGTCCTCCCCATGTTACCCTGCTCTGCTCAGACTGTACTTGAAGCTTTCTGTTTAGTATTGTGAAATACTCTCTTAAGAAGAACGTGGAGGAGATGAAACACGGGTAAAGGACAGGAATCATTGACATAAAAGGAAAGAAAAAAAATGAAGGTATTTACTCTGAGGGAAACTAGAGGTGATATAACTGTCTCCAGATATTTAAAGGATTGACATAGAAATTTAGAAATAGGCTAATCGTAACATTGCTGCGGAGATTAAAGGAGATAAATTATATAAAGTACTTAACACAGAATCTCATTCATAAAAAATGTTAAATCCCTCTCTACTGCCCTAAAAAGGGTATGAATATAACCAGCCTATGGAAGTTATTGGGAGGTAAAGTTCAGATCAATGTCAGAAAGAAATTTATATAGCTAAAGGTATGCAAAAATAGGATGAGCCACCTTACTAATAGTAATAAATTATCATTGGATATATTGAAATAGAGATTAGAATGTGAACTTTTATGGTTACTATGGGCATGATTCATATATAGAAGGAAAGTTTTATGCATTTAAAAAATAACGTATGCCTATCTTAGGAATGAGTTTAATTTATAATCATTCCTGAAATATTGAAATGCAGAAAAATATAAGTGACAAGGAAAATTTATGTATAATAATTCCACTTCTTGGGCATAACTGTTGATAATTTTGCCATATTTTTAGTTATTTTGCTAGGTAACTTTTGGTTTGGAATCTGTTATTTTTTTTTCTCAAAAGGATTTGAAGCAGTCTAAAATAAAGTTCTTATATAATATTAAACATGTAAATGAATAAGAATATCAGAAACCATATAATCATAAAAGATATAATTCAAACAAAATCTGGGATAAGGTAGCAACTGGAATTGTGCGATAATTTATTTTGAGCTTTCTGACAGCCAAGGTAGAAAAGAAAAACACAATAGATAATGTATTTTTTGATAATTATTCCCAGCATTGTGTTTTAAGATGCATTTGTATTCTTGAATAAGGGACACCGAATAATGTGATAAGAAATATCATCTGCTGAGACATTAAACCACTCCTTGTATTTCCCCTTGATAAAAAGACAAAACAGTCTTTTTGACTGTTTTGACCTCAAGATCACAAAAGTGCTAACTAGTAACACAGCATTTGTATAGGAATCCTAATGATTAGGGTAGAGTCTAGTAGCACTCAAGTAAAGAGGGAGTTTGCATATGAATGTCTGGGTTCTTGTGTATTTACACATTTTAGATGCCAGGTGAATGTCGACTTTGCTTGTATTCTAAACTTTGCTTTTCACTGACCTTCTGGCCAACTATTCATGCTAACTCCCTATTTCCAGGGTGATGAGGAGGCCAGCCTCGGGTTGCCCATAAGCCCCTTCATGGATCGTTCTGCCCCGCAGTTGGCCAATCTTCAGGAATCCTTCATCTCTCACATCGTGGGTCCCCTGTGCAACTCCTATGACTCCGCAGGACTAATGCCGGGGAAGTGGGTGGAAGACAGTGACGAGTCAGGAGACACCGATGACCCAGAAGAAGAGGAGGAAGCAGCAGCAGCACCAGATGAAGAAGAAACCTGTGAAAATAATGAATCCCCAAGTGAGTTATGAAATCTAGTTCTAGTGGGTTTTTCCTGGGGTTGTTTTCTTAAGTTTAGATGAATTTTATGCTTCTTGTGAAATACAGTTTTTTAAGTCCAAATATCTTCTGGATTTGATTATGGATAGCTCCTTTCCCCAATGGCATAATAATAGAAATGACAGACTGTGGAATCTATAATAATACCTAATGTATCATACAAAGATATGTTCTCTGTCATGAATTAAAAAAAATTAAAGAGTTGAAGCTTATTCTTCAGAGTATCTTAATAATGTAGAAATAAAAGGAATTTCTGTTACCATATAGACCAATCACAGGCTTTCATTGGCTTGGTTAGGGGAAGGCCATATACAGAGGTAAGAGGTAGTATGCATTTGTTCATTCAACAAATATTTACTGAATCTCAGTGCCAGGCATTCTTCCAGGTAAAGATAGAACTATGAAAAAATAGACCAAAAATAGATAAATCTGTGCCCTTATAGACTTACATTCTAGTGGGATCAGCAGACATTAAGCAAGACAAGTCAGTATATCTATAATACGTTAGGTACTGATAAAATATGAGAGTTAAAAAAAGGCAGATATGAAATATTGCAGAGAAAGATTAAAATTTTAGGTAAGATAATGAGGGATAGAGAAGATCTAAATAGAGGTTAAAAAAGAAAAAAGACCTGAAAGTAGTGAGGGAGTGCTCTCTATGGGAATATGGAAAGAGGATTCCAAGGAGAGGAGAGAGCAACACGTGCAAAGGTCCTGAGGTGTGTATTGGCTGGGGTGTTCAGGGAGCATCAGGAGAGCTGGTGTGGCTGAAGCAGAGGGGAAGGGGGGAGAAGAGCAGCAAGAGAGAGGTAGGTAGTGGGGAGCCAGGTGATGCAGACTTTGAAGGGAGATCTTTGTAGGTCACAGCAAGGATTTGGGCTTTTACTCTGAGTAAGATGGGAAATCAGTTATTTTTGAGCAGAAGACTTAATGGACTTGACTGAGTGTTTTAACTGGATCACTTCTGCTCCTGTATTTAAAATACTCTTGGGGTTGGGATGGGAGCAAGGATAGAAGTAGGAGATCATTTAGGAGACTGTTGGAATACCCAGGTGAGAGATGACTGACTTTGGCCCAGTGTGGCAATAGTGACAACGAGAAGCGATCCCATCTGATAACTAGCTTGGAGGGTGTTATGTGGCCAGTGTAACTGGTTTAACTTAATGTGCTATAAAAACATGATTTTTCTTCATGCCTTTAAATATGCTCTCCTATTTCTCCTGCTATGTACAACATAGTGACCAATAGCATAAATAGTAAAACCTGTGACCCTTACAGTGACATTGCACAAATACCGTTTGTTCCTGTGTTCCTAAAAAGATAGTACATGGTTTATGTCTACCTTCGCAGACCAAAGAAAGTACAATCTTAATATTTTCAATGCCCTTCTCAGAAATATTACCTATGAAAGTCATTCTGATTGTTTTGTTCCTGTTTTCATCACAATCAGGAAAGTGCATGACGTGATTAATCTCAGACATGCAGTTAAGGAGATTCTCTAACCCCGTGTTGATCTATTTTGCCCTCATATGAGTATCCTATTGTAAATACACATAAGCAGAGATAAAGAGATCATTATCAGCTATAAACTTGTGAGATAGAGTTTTGCAAATTTGGCTTTAGGTCAGATTTTTGTTTAAGTGCTGTCCTGTCTATTAACTTTTGTACAGAATGGGGGAATAATCAAAAGTTGTTTTCCTTCAATTCTATCAGAGTAATTATATTTTATATCTCTGATGCTTATAAAAAGACTTGCATTAGAAATTTTGTGCAGCTTTTGGGATTCAGAGCTAGAAGCCAAGACTTGGGACTCGAGTTATTTATTCATTTAGTAAACATGTATCAGTTTTCTTATTTACTTTGTTTTCATTTCAAAGAGCCAGGTAGTTTGCTGTCTTGCTAAGGATAAGACAGTTCTTTCCACTGAATGAAGGTCTGGTCAGCTTAGCCTCTGGAGAAGCTTTGTTCCTGTGAGCCCTGACTGATTGCTGTGTGAACTCAATAACACTGAAAACACACACACAACCCAAGCATCAGGAATTGAAGGACTCAGGCCAGGAGATTTAACAGGCTCAACTTGTCAACCTGGGTGTTAGTTGCAAATGCTACAACCATATATTCTATGTCCTTCTGTTCTTTAGAGGTGGGTTCTCATACTGACATTCAGATACTGATGTTTTGTTCTCCTGACCTTCCCATTTTTATCAAGTTCATTAAAGCAGGAACGAGAATTCTGTGAATTCTGTTTACTAACGGCTTCCAAAAGTTAACTGATCACCTTATATCAAAATTTAAAATATCCCATCCACAATGATTTGATACTGTAGCTTTGGAAATATTATCTTTGAAGTATTCCTTTACAGCCAAATAAATGATAAATCTTGTGCAATATTAATATTTACTAAATATTGGCCACATAGAGCAATGGAATTTTAGGAATGGAAGGGGAAACTATCCTCATCCAGTTTAGCTGCCTCACTTTACAAAAGAGTAAACCAAGGCTCAGAAATGTAAGTAATATGCCAAGGTTGTAGAAACAGAAAGAAAACCCAGGTTTCCTAATTTTTAACTCCATGGCTTTGGGCTCCTAATATTAATAATTTTAATTTCAGAATTCTTATTGCCAGGATGGTTACTTTGATTTAACCTAATACTTAGGTTTCAGAAAAAAATTAAATATGCACAGATAACTTCTGCAATTTGTAAAACTTGGATATCTCCCAGGAAACACAGAATAAAATGTTTCAATATGGTATCCCAGGAAAAGAAGGTTTTTACAGTACCTTAAAATTAAATCTGAAAGATTCCTACGGCGAGCTAAGAGGTTTCTAATGAAGTACTAAGTTGCATTTAGAATTGGAGCAATGAAAGGCTCTTTGTTCTTTTTTCAAAAGGTTCCAGTGCTGAACAATTTGGCTCCCCATACAGGCATGTTTTAGACCACCTGCAGACTCTAATCTACGCAAATTTATTTGGTACAAACTTTCTTCTACGTCATCTTATTCAGTATAATTCCAGAGAGGTTTATTGCTAACGTTTAACAGCATTAATAAGAGAACAGCTGCTCTCATGGGAGCTGCCCTGAAAGGAAAAAGAGACAAATTGAGCTTTGTTAGCTTCTTCCCCAACTGTACTGCCATGAATGTGTATAACTTTAAGATGGAATAATCACCTTGAGCAGTAGAACATTTGCTTGTAACTGTGATTCAAATCTGTCCTTCAGCCAAGGGTCCTCTGGAACTCTCTTGATTCAAAGGATTAGGTTCAAAAGTATATTAACATTTAAAAATTTCTCAGCAGAAGTTGATTTGTACTTAACTACAACAATGGCAAAGTAGAAATAGACAAGTAGATGGCTTTGGTAGAAGAGTAATTTTTAATTTGCTTATAAAAATCTGATGTATGAATATATTTTTATTTGACTTTGATAGAAAGAATTCAAATTTATTTAAATTTTAGGGTGTATGTACGTGTGTGTGTGT
>CM052440.1:69349286-69432502 GCA_028533085.1 Varecia variegata | reverse complement strand
GCAAAGAAGGCTTTATTCAAGACTATTGCAATAGGCGAGAAAAAGTGAACTCCACTCTGTTGAAACAAAAGGGAGGACAGTTTTTAAGTGCGGTGTAGCTAGTGAAAAAGTACTGGAGGACCTAAGGAGGGAGTTGGTTCCTGTGATGAGGCGACCTGTTAATTGGTGCTTATGGAAGTTAGGCTCCTACCCTCCCACAGAGACTGGGAGATTGGGCCTCACTCTTCCCTGCCTCCTTCTCTCCCACCCTATCTATCTGTCTGTCTGTCTTTCTCTTCCTCCTTATTTTTAAAAATTTTATTTTATTGTGGTAAGCACACTTAGCATGAGGTCTACCCTCTTAAATTTGTAAGTGCATCAGTTCTAGACATCTGGTGTATAACACTGTATTTACAGTCAACAGCAGTGTATTGGCTCTATCTTTCTCAATGATTACATTTCAAAGAGATGGCTCTCAGGTCCCTGAGAAACACATTCCAGGGTTGTAAAATTGGCTAAAGGCTGGGAGAAGATTTATCTCTATCACAAAGGGGCAGAGAAAGAATTTGCAATTACAAGTTTTCTGAAGTAAATGTTCTAAAAAGAGGGAGGTCAGAGTCCTGTAGTCTGAAAGTCTGAAGTTTAGTCAAACTGAGAGGAATGGCAAGGCCATCCTGGTCACAAGTCTGTGTCTGTCATAAAACATAGCACACGATTTCAGTTTTTATCTTCTGCTTCTCTCTCTTATACAGAGCATAATCTCTCTTAAGGCAAGCTCTGAGCCTAATTGATCTTTGTTTCCACAGCATCCAGAAAAGTCATTGTCAATTGGTCAATATAAATTTGGGTCCTTCTCATGAATAGCTAATGAATACAGTAGTAAATATATATTTTTAAATTTTTCCTTGTGATTCTGCCTGTGTTCATTTCCCTTGACGTTCATTCAATTTAATAATTTTTGTTATGTGTCTGTATGGATCAAAAGTAATTCAGTCTATTTTAATTTAATGTCTTTTTTCTACACTATGTTTTAAAAATAGGTTTTATTGTCCTGTAAAGTGCAAGAAATTTATGTGGGGTATTATGATAAAACTGCTAAAAGAATCACTAGCACTTTCACAAAAATGTTGGTAGACAGCCTCTGAGAGATATAGTTCCTTTGGCATATCTCATAGCAATTGGCTTTGTTTTGAGTTTTGTTTTTTTTTTTTAACTGGATAGCCAAGTTTTTATTGTACACAGTAAAGACATATTGATTTTCTTTTTTTTATTTTGCAGCTTTCCTTTTTCACTTAGAAGAATATTTGGGGGTTTTTTTAATTTAAAAATATTACAGGGGTACAAACATTTAGGTTACATATATTGCCTTTGCCCCACCCAAGTCAGAGCTACAAGCGTGCCCATGCCCCAGACAATGCATACCACACTCATTAGGTGTGAATATACCCATCTCCTCTTCCCCACTCCCACCTGCCCAACACCCAATGGATGTTACTTCCATATGTATACATAAGTGTTGATTGGTTAGTACCAATTTGATGGTGAGTACATGTGGTGCTCGTTTTTCCATTTAGTTTTTTATTGTTAATATTTTTTATCTTCTCCTTCCTTTTTTTCTTCCTCCCAGAGTATACATTGTAAGTCATAACTAGTTCATTAAGTAGTCCCTTCTGACCTTCCTGGTAACTTGGACTATTATCTCTTTAATGTAGTCTCAATTAGATCAGAAATTTCTGTGGACCATTTTTTCATATCATTTCCATTTTTACCATTTATCAACACTTCATCATATACCTGGAACTGTGGAAAAAATACTAGAGAAAGTGATTCATTTAGTAAACGGAATACTTACTAAAGTCTGGGGCTTTGCAGATGTGTATACACAAATGAAAAGAAGATTCTGTGCTAGGGAAGTTTACAGTCTAATGGGAGGATCTTAGCTTAACTTCTAAATTCTTGTCCCAAGTCGACCCCACATTCATTCTGTGCCACTAGGAAATATCCCAGGGAAGGACTTTGATTGGCCTGTCTTGGGTCACACACCTTCATGTTGGCCAATCACTGTGACACAGCTTGTGTTGTCAGGAGATGAGTGAGGAAGTAGAGTTTGACAGCCTTTTCTAGAACCACATAATTGAAGGAAGGAGGGGAGCAATCCCCCCAAATAATTTTGGATACACAGTTACCAGAAGAAGAGATAATGAGAAAAAGGGAAAAAACAAGAAAAATAGAAACTGTATCTATTCTGGGGAGAATATGTAGAGTAACATGGGAATTTAGGAGAGAGAGATTATTTTTCAGAAGAAGAATTCAAAAGTCTTAAAATAATGAATGGTTATGAACTTTCAGTGATTGGGAAGAGCATTTCAGAAGGAAAAGCAGTACCAGCCAGCATGAAAGTAGAAGAAGTCAGCGTGTACCAGAAAACAGAGTAGTTAAGTATAGATAGAGGCCAGGCTGTAGAAAGGGAAGATTGCAAACATGAGCTTGTGCCAGTTTGTGGGAGAACTTTGAATGGAGTTTGAAATTAATTTTTTTGTCATTATGAAGCAGAAAAGTAATACCCAACACTGCCTTTAATCAGTCTTATAGACTTTTGTGAACTGAATTGGTTGACAAAGGAAGACATAACAAGAAATTCTTCCAGTGGTCTAGGTGAAAAGTACTGAGAGCCTGAACATAGTAGACATAATGCCAAGGTACAAGCAGAATTTTGTGTTGGATGTTACCAGATATTAAATGCTTCTCACAGTTGTTTCTCAGTGATATTTTAATGGTTACTGCCATCTTCCTCTTATTTCCTCATTCTCCAAAACTGCATTATTATGATATATAAATCAAGTGAGAGATAGATAGATAGGTAGATATCTCCATTTGGTACTTAACTCCTATTATTAATCTGAAAAGAAATGACTTTCGTGTTTTGTTTTTTTTTTAAAGGAAAGAAAACTTTCAAAAGGAGGAAAATCTACTGCCAAATAACTCAGCACCTCCTGCAGAACCACAAGATGTGGAAGAAAGTCATTGAAGAGGAGCAGCGGTTAGCAGGCGTAGAAAATCAGTCCCCGGACCAGACCTCTCAGCAGCACTCTTCAGAGCAGATCCAGGCCATCAAGGAAGAAGAGGAAGAGAAAGGGAAACCGAGAGCAGAGGAGATCCCAACCCCAAAGCCAAACCAGTGACAATGGATAGAACAAGCTGTGTTTCGAAACAGATTGACTTGTCACAGACTCTTTTCAAGCCAGCACAACACTTAAGACACAACACTGTAGAAATACAAGAAGATGGGCAGATGGCTATTGCATTCTGGGATTCTTCGTATTTTATGTGTTCATTTTTACAGTGAGGTACATTGTTTAAAAACTCTTGCTCAAAGAAGCTTTCACATTGCAACACCAGCTTCTAAGGATTTTTTTAAGGAGGAAATATATATGTGTATGTGTATATAAGCTCCCACATAGATACAGGTAAAACATATTCACACACATGCACGCACGTACACACTGAAAGCCAGGATACTGGCTCCACGATTTAGTAACATTCGTATTAAAATATATAGTGGTCACTGTGATATAATAAATCATAAAGGAAACCAAATCACAAAGGAAATGGTGCGGCTTAGCAGGGAAACAGTGCAGCAAATGTAGGTTACCAACTAAGCAGCTTTTGCTCTTAGTTCTGAGGGATGAAAGTTCCAGAGCATTATTTGAATTCTGATACATCCTGCCAACACTGTGTGTGATCGTGTGAGTGTGTGCGTGCGTGTGTGAGAGAGAGAAAACAGGTCCAGATTGAAAGGGTATTTGTGTGCACTTATGTGCATATGTAAAGAGATTTTTGTGGTTTTAGTAGCTCATAGAATAGCTGTAGCCGATGACTGAGTACATGTGAACAAACAGAAGGGAGTTCGCTCTGGAGTGTCTTTGAGAGGCAGCCATTTCAAATGTACCTCCTCCATTTAGCTCCAGTAAAGGTCCCTTTGCAGATGGAGGGCACTCACTGGCTGGGTGAGGGCCACGTGGTTGGTATGACCGCTATGCACCACTTGGAGGCGCTCAATCACCAGCCTCAAACCTGGAAGACTGAGGTATTTTCCAGTCTACTCGCCCAATGAATGTATAGGAGCTGTTTGTGAGTATGGATGTCACTCAACTAAGATCAGATCACCGTTTAAGGGAATGGCATTCTTTATGTATAAACACCTAGGAAGGAGCTGGAGTCATGTCTTTTAATCAGGGTAGAATACAAAAGGATGCCAGAGAAGGCCTGGGAAATTGCACTTAACAGTTATCTCCTGTGTCTTCGGAATTTGCTGCACAATGTGTGGTAGAAAAAGAAAAGAGAAAGGCAGGCAAGCAGAAACCCACTCTGGGTTACATAGTAAGAGGTGAAGGAGAAAATTTCAACCCAGGGTTTTTGTGGTGACATAGGAAAAGCCTGATCCTTGGCGACTGTTGAAGTTTGGCTTTGGGGGGTGAAGGTCCCAGGGACAACCCCCGTTGTGCTGTGTGATGGGGCAACTTCCATCTGCAATCTGGTCCATCGTCAGTCATGCTGCTTCTGACAGGGAAGATTATAGAGGGATTGTTTGGGGGTTGGGTTATTACTGCAAGTCTTTTTTGTTTGTTTGTTTGTTTATCTACACTTGTTTATGCTGTGAGCCAAACCTCTATTTAAAAAGTTGATACTCACCTTCAATATTTTATTTCATATTATTATATATGTCATGAATAGTTATCTTGATGTAAATATAAAGATTTTTTTGTTTCTGTAGATAGTAAACTCTTTTTTAAAAAAAAAAAAAAGGAAAAGGGAAACATTTTTATAAAGTTATATTTTAATCACCATTTTTATACATTCTAGTTGTCTCCAAGCCCAGCAAGAGAGTGATGGTTCATTTGCATGGAGGTCTATGAACAGCCACTCATCTACCTATTCTAATTTAAATGATAATCTGATACAGTTATTTTTGCCAATTAAATGAGGATGCTGCAAAGAATGTTTTTTTCACTAGTAACTTTTGCTAACTGAATGGATTTGGGGTCCATGTCTGCCAGATGAAAGACTTTCTTCACCAATACCAAATTTGTATAGTTGGTATCCATTTCTTTCCAACACTTTTTGATTATAACTCTTCCTTCAGTGTTATATACAGACCTGCTTATCCTCTAAACAATCTTAGCTTCTAAGTAAACCTTGATGGTGATTTTTATTTCCTCTGAAGTCATAGAAAGGAGTGTTTACATTGAAAATACCTTTGTTTCTCATAAGTGGATATTGTGTTCTCCCCTTCCAAAGCATGATTTTGAAATAATCCCTGGCATTTTTTAAAGTAAGGCAAAGATAATACAGTCAAAAAGAAACATGATTGTAGGACATATTCTCCAATAAGTAGAAAATATAAAAAGGATCAAACAGATGCAAACTCTACCTAAGTAATTACAATATATTTCAGTATATTTTTGAGTTAACACCAGGTCTTTATTATTTAGAACTTACTGAATTGTTTCCATTTTCTTAGTATCATCTGTGTGTCTCTCTGTTTGCAAAAATTACTGAGTCAAATACATATCCCCAGTGAATTTAACTCTTCTCCTTCCCTTGAAAATAAGAGAAAGAAAAAAGCATTTATATTCTCATGCCACTCACATATAATTATTTAACAAAACTAATCTTTTCCCCTTTTGCAAATTCTGTACATCTCTAAAGTAAATATAAGTTGAGGAAAAAGCTAGGTGTGGAGCGAGTGGAATGGCAGAACAGTTGTGAATCGTAACTGTCTCTCAAGCTGAGGGACCCACGTAGGGGACAGCCTAGCTGCTATGGTGGAGGTCCCAGCAAAGTGCCTGGTTTTGTCTGTTTTGTTTTAAGGTACATGAAATAATGTGAATAGTGGCCAAAGCAGTTAGAATCTCTTCATTCCAGAATTGTGTTCATCAGTCCAGGCAGATTGATAATTTTTTCTTCAAACATAAATTGCCATTATATTGAAACTAGAAGTTAATGGAAATAAAGGGCTGGGGATCTACCAATTGTGTGTCTTTCATACACACCAGTATGTCTCAAAGGATGCCTGGGGACATAAAAAAAATATTTTCTTCTGGTGGGGTTCTCCCCCTTTTTGGCAATATTATTGTGTTCCCTTTCAACTCCGGAGCTTACTTCCTGTGGTGCCAATGTATTTGTTGCAATTTACTACATTTTTATATGAGCCTATTTGTAGGTGCCATTAGATAAACTCAGGTCTTTCAAATGAAGGTGTTTCTAGCCCACTTATGGAGAAGGATAATTGTTTAGAGGACCATAAAATCAATGGTAAGAAAAGCTAGAACTGGTTGCCTGGATGTTCGTGGTTACTCTCTCAAGTAAAAGACCAGGTATATTCTGAGTGTCACAAATGCCATTTTTAGCATGCTAATAGAATGTCTTTCCAGTTAACTAAGCTGACCTCTAGAATGCTGTTTCCTTGATGAAAACACCACTGTTGCGTTTGCTTTTTTAACTGTAGATTTTTTTTTTTGTCATTTATATAAGACCTGGTTTTGCTCTCAGTAAAAGATGAAGACAGCTCTGAACAGGGATATATCTATTAATATTTTGGTCTTCATCTGACAAGTGAAAGAATTTCCACATACTATGTTTAAGAAAGTGTCCACTTTCTAAAAATCAAATACCCAATTCTCTCTCTTCCATTTTGGTTGAATTCCAGAACAAATCTTAACCATTGCAATTCCAGTGAAACTAAAGGAAAGGAATGGAATGTATTGCAGACTGTTCGTATTAGATTGTATGGATACTGTTAATTTGCAATTTCCCCATGTCCTCTGCCTTGCTTACCCAGAGAACTTTCTTTCAAGATAAAAGCTGTGCAAAAGGCATGAGACTCAGGCCTATTCTTTGTTTAAATGATGGAAAAATATAAATTATTTTCTAAGTAATAAAAGCATAAAAGTTATCATTGTAAATAAAGTCTAAAGTTTGAAATGACTGATTTATAAAAGTGAACTATTTGTGTGATGAACAACTCCTGACTAATAAGAAGTGCATAATCCAAAAATCATTTATATTCTACTTTGGGAGGTATTCTTGGTGCTTCCATGTCAGTATGGGGATCTACAGTGTCCTCATTATTTACAGTATTTCTAAAATAATAGTGAAAACCCCAATAAGGGTCTTATTGCCCTTTTCTCCCATCGTAACTCTAATTCTGATTTCTATGCTATTTACAAATAAACTGCCTTTTCAAACCAGCAGCAGGCTCCAGTAAAAGTTCTGTGAACTTTTATAGTCTAGAGTAAATTAAGATTCTCCTCTTCTCAAGATTATCAGCTAAAGTGTGTGGAAAAAATGTCAAAAATATTTCAAATGCTAACAGCTCAATTCCAGATAACTGAGAGCTAAAATATCTATGTACTTTGAAACCAAACTGAGTTTCTTTCATTCATCTAACAAAGCAGCAAAATATTTTATGCCCATTGTTGTAAGTCATTCATTTCTCTCATGATTTCCCCATGAAATACAGCTATGATATTGTCAGTCCGTTTGTAAAATCTGTTCAACCAAATTCAATGTTAAGATTAGGAAACCAGTCAGCCACTTTAGGTAAAGACCATTCCAAAATCAAATTATTCTTAGACTTTCTAATTAAGAGGAAATAAACCAATTTTAGGTCCTATATCTCTATATAAATTTGTTCCTCTAGAAAATATTCAAATTTGTATTGGAAATTCAGTTTGGGATGAATTAAAGTATAAGCAACGAGTTAGACTACACGCTATGATTTAGATTAATTGAGGTTTGCATAAGTATATGTTTCACACTAATGAACCATGCTCAGAGGACAAGAACATATTTTTTAGCCTATATTATGCACCATGGATGTTAGGCAATTTGTTCTATTGCCTAACACATTGCATTAGTTAACATAATGTTGCTTTTACCTTACCTAATTGTGCATTTACCTTACGTGAATTGAGCTTTATGTTCCCATTAGCAAATCATTCTAACAGCAGGCTAATAATTGTGAAAAGGATAACTGAGCATTTTTTTTTTTTTTTTTGCTAAATGTGTTTGATGACTCAACACTTAAGGCTTTATTTACTTGGTGGAACTCAATGTTAATCTGCTGATTCAAAAATACTGATCTAGTATAAATTAGTGTAGGTAAGACCATAAAGTACGGTATATAGAATTATGTGTAGATGGAAAACAAAAATTGGTTTTTAATGTTATGTTTAAGGCTCTAAAAAGAATACAGATGTTCTGTCTAAAGTCAGCTAGTTCTCCATATCATGCTTTTAAGGTTGATTACCTTTTCACACATTGGTATTCCTGGATTTCTGCTTCCTTGAAGGGTTGTGGAGCACAGAAGAAAAGTCAAGCCTTCTTATATATTTAAAAATTGTTGACCTTGTCCATGTTCAGATATCCTCATTGCTTCACATCAAGAAGTGGATCTTTAATCATGCAAATAATTCAGTAAAACACAAAATGCTTCAAAGAGTAATATTAAATCATATGTAAGTATTATCAAGAATGTTTAAATTTGATTTATTTTCTTGACGCAAAGCTGTTTAAACTTTTTTTATTCAATTAAAATGAAACTCACAAAATGACATTCCAAGGTACTGAGATGATGAATATTTTGATATAATCAGAACTAATATCACATAACAAAAAAACTAGAAGGAAGATTTAATTCTTTTTCTACTGCCATTCATTCCTAGTGGGAAAAAATGTTTTATGGGGGTCCAATAAATAATTAGATTAAAATAAATTTAGTCCCAATAACTTAACTTTGATTAAGTGTGCAAATTATAGTCTGACCTCTTACAGTTATCCCAAGACAAAGGAATGTATTATCTAGCAATTTGTTATGGTTTAGATTGTTATAAAATAAATGTTCTATTAGTATAGGTTTTGTTTTACTAAATTCTAACACAATTAAAAAGCCAAATACTTACCTTCCCTACTAAGAAAAATTAAACATCAATCTTGACTTTCACAGATGAAGCAGTGACCAGTCAATAAACAACACCCACTGCATTCATCTGCCAGGCATGATCAAATGGTAGGTTAGAATTTGAAATTCATTAATAGAAAAGTAACAAAAAATTTTTTGAAGCCTTCATGCTTTAATATTTAAGTGTCATTGAAAGTTCCTATTTCAAATGAAACAGAAACTACATAAGGGAATTCTTCCTTTCCTCTTTTAACAAAAAATACAACAAAAGACAAAGTAAACCCATAGGAAAAAAGTATGGCTTATCTTCAATCATACTTCTCTAACTCAATATTACTGGGAAAAAAAAATCAGAAATTCCCCTCTGCCATTATAAAAAGAATGCCTTTCAGCTCAAGTTCTAGCTCACCATGCCTGGTTGCATTGTGAAGTCCATGGTACTAAGAAGCAAAAAAAAAAAAAAGCAGAGATGTGGATTGGAAATGAACACTGTATAAATTTGCAGGACATCCCAGGACACCCCTCCATCTCTGTTATAAACCATCTTAGTTATTAGTTACTCTGAAGCAAAATGACTTAATGAGTCCATATTTCAACCCTGACTTCCTTTATGACAACGAGCACTTGTATACATGTTTTTGAATGTGAATTAGCCCTTACAGCTTGAAAACTGCTGCTTGAATAACTTTTGAAGAGGATTTTTTTATTCTAGTAATTTTACTCCCTATATAATAGCAAAATACTCAGATGTTTAATGTGAAATTAAAAATAATTGTTTAAAGATATTCTCTTTGTGTATATAACTTGTTGGTTGATATAATTTTCCCTGTCACCTACTTTTAAAAAGTCCCAACTGATTATTTTTATGACTCAAAAGCCCCATATTATATCAGATATTTCATTTTAGCTATTTATAAGTATAATCTAGCACTATACTGTTGCTATCTTTAATAACCCTAACATATCTATATATTATCTGGTAGTGGGGTTTTAATGGCTTGACTTTAAATATATATTTGTTCATTAGTTTAAAAGATCACTAATTTTTTTGTACTCTTTGTAAAATATTTGCATGGAATTTTTAGCATATTATGTTTGTATAACTGGTGTGTGTGTTTTTTTTTTTTTCATTTGAGTGTCATTTTGTGTCTTAATATATTCTCACAGAAGAATGCATACCATTTGTGTTCCTACAAGGACAATTTGTTAGTTGACAAGCACTGGAAATAAATATCACTGAACCCACCCACCCCCTAATATTTCTTCCTAGAGATTTTTAATCATGCAAATCACAAAATGAAAATTGGTGCTTTTATAACTATCTTGGAGCTCTCCATGCAAAAGAATTAAAATGAGATTCTTCCTGACTTTCTATAATGATATTAAGATGTACAACTGGAAGAACTTTAAATTCAGAGTGTTTTTGGTTTTGATTGGTTTTATTGATTTGATTTGAATTTTGGTGTTAAAATGTGCTCTGTTTCCTGATAGAGCAGTTGTTCTGATCAGTCATTACTTCTTCCTGAAAGAAAAAAAAAAACCCTGTCATTGGAAAGTTCTAATTAGCATATCCCAAATATTTGACCTTGTAGGATATTTGTAAACCACAGAGTATTGGATTAACTTAATTTAGGGTTCCTAAAAAGCAATATTTTCAAATAATTGCCAACCAAAGTGACACTGTAGGGGATGTCATTTGTATATGAAAATTTTTAACTATTTCTCACCACTCTCAACAAACCTGAATATGTTTGTTAATGAATAATTTTGCCAAATATATCAACTTCTAGAAAAACAAGAGTGAGGCTTTGGGACTTAATCATTTTTCAGTTGAAATAAATCTTATCCCTTTCACCTATATCTTGCACTTAATATATGTAGCAATACTTAGTATCATCCCATCACAAGTATTGTCAAGTGACTTATTTAGTGGCTGATAAATGTTTTGTAAAAAGTAGAATCTGTACAGAAAAAAAATTAGATAAATTGTATTTATTTTTATTATTTTTTAGCTTAGACACTATATTGATGCTCCCTTTTTGCCAGAATTACTGGAAGTGCCTCTTGGTTTTATATATATATAAATATTACAGTAAATATATACTCAAAATTATTAAAATTCTGTCATAGATGATCAATGTGGATGTTACAATGTGAAAATAATGTACAATATAAAAATAATTCTGTGGTATCGTGTTTTATGTAGTTATTTGTGCAACCCAAGTACTCCGGTCTTCTGGAAGTCATCCTTTCCTCTCATATCCAAATGCAGTGGCTTGCCACCTCACCTTGGTACCTACCCTGCAGGGACACATCCATTGGCCTTCCTACAATTTCCATGAAACCCTAGGGACTTATATTCCCATAGTCACATCTCCCTCCTTATCACTGATGAACTTTTAGCCACATTAACCATCATCTAACTTTCTGCAACTAAGCTGTATCCTTTCTTTAATCAAATAGCACCAAGGCCAACATACCCAAATTTCTGGCATTCATCTTCACAGTCCTAAAAAATAGTTGTGATTTCTACCTAAACTTCCCAAGAAATTAATTCTTCAGCCTACACATATTGCTTTCCCCATTACTTATGAGATCAAATCTCAAATCCTAAACCTGGTATTTTCAAAGCTCCCTTCCCTCTGGCCTGAAACTATACCCCCCTGTCCCACAAGGAACCATCCATTATCATTTATATTTTTTTTGACTCAGGTAAATACTTCAGTGGAGTATTTACACATGCTCTATACATACACTTTCCTTCTCCCTCCACACACATTCTACACACAGGACAGGACTGGCCATGCGTTTCTGAGTTGTGGATTTTATCCCTTTCACAGGGCTTTCCTCTTACAGTGATTCTGTGTTCCTCAGTGGAAGAGAGATGAGAGCTCAGCAGTAAAGCCTGAACCTTCATCTCCTTCCTTCAATTAAGTGCTCTCAAAATTGGTCTTAAGTAAGGAAAAGTTAAATTACATGGTATGAGAAGTAACAATGGATAAGTTCTAATGAAACCTGAGATCCAGGCCGGAGGAAAGGGACAAGTATTATCACTTACATGAAATAGAAAGCCTCAGAAATCAGATTAGTGTGTCCATGTCCATTAATCCACATTTGGCCCAGCTCTACAGGTCACCCCTATGCCTTCTGAACCATACACGGTGCAGCTTGGAATATGGGCACAACACCCAACCAATGAAAAAAAGAAAAGTAAAATCAATTCTCTCATTAGGATAGATTTAAGCAACAGTCTTGCTTATTTCAGTCCTGGAGCTACTTCACATCCTGAACATCCTCTCTGACATCATTGCTGGCTTAAGAAATGAGCCCCAGGCTCCTTAAGAATGTTGGACTAACCTATTAAAAATTGAGTTAGAGGTCAGACCAGCCAAAATGGCTGACTAGAGACATGGCTTGTTGGACTGTCCTGGCTGAAGGGTAGAAACTTGGACTGAGAAAAGTGGGGAACAATTGGGGCTCAGATGTGGATCACAGGGAGAGACAGCAGAGGTGCCCAGGGACCCCACCAAGAAGGGCTGTGAAGTTGAGAAAGAGGAAGAGAGAGAAGAGAGGATAGCCACATGGACCAAATCCAGAGAGGCCTGGAGCCCAGTGAAAGGGTAAGGGGGCTCCCCTCCCCTACTTGGGTGACTCCGGCCAGCAATGGGACACAAATCTCTCACACCCCCAGGAGAGTACCACCAGAGACCAGAAAGCTGGCTTTCTAACAACTAGACACCTCATCCTCTGTACCTCCTCCATTCCTGGCACCACAAAAAGTAATTTTGGGTCAAACCTGCTTGTAGCTGTGCTCCCACCCATAGCAACCATGAAAGTGCTTGGTGCTGAGAGGCCTGTTTCTCTGTGGGGGTGAGGGTGTTCCTAGCTGAGCCTGCCACTGAGAGCAGAGCTGTAGCAGCAGTGTTTCATAAGATTGCCCACTGGTGGCTTGGACAGGCAGGCAGAACCCAGTACCTCCTGGACACGAGAGTGGTACAGGGAGACCACAGCCCCTCACCCCACAGCAACCTGGAGAGTGCTCGGTGCTGAGAGGCCATTTTCACTGCAGAGGGGATGCATTCCTGGCAGAGCCCACCCCTGAGCCACAGTGGCGTAACCCGAGAGTTTCATCAAACCTGCTAGAGCACCCCAAAGGCAACTCAAGATCAGCACTCCTCTCCCTGGCATGGGCAGGCCAGGATCTTCAGGGACTCTGAGATAGGTCCATAAACCACCCCTAGCACCCTCAGCTCTCAATAGAGAGACCAGTTTAGTAGGAACCAGTGAAAGAACTCCAGAAATATGAAACATCAAAGTGAAAGGACACCCCCAAATGAAAACAATAACTCCTTACCAATGGATACCAACCTAAAAGAAAAGATTAAAATGACAGATGAAGAATTTTGAATATGGACTATAAGGAAGCTCAGTGAAATACAAGAGAAATAGAAACCTAATACAAAGAAGTCACAAAAGCAATACATGGTATAAATGAAAAATGCTCTAAAGAAATCAAATTATTAAAGAAAAACAGAACTTCTGGAAATGAAAAATTTATTCAAGGAATTACAAAACACAGTGAAAACATTAATAATAGGCTAGAGCAGGCAGAAGAAAGAATCTCAGAGCTTGAAGATAACAACTTTGAGCAAAACAAGTCAAAGAGAAAGAACAGAGAAACAAGATAAATAAACAAAGCCTACAAGAAATGTGGTATTATGTAAAGAGGCCAAACATAACAATCATAGGCATCCCTGAGGGTGAAGAAGAAAATACACAAGAATTAGAAAATCTATTTGAAGGAATAATCAAGGAAAACTTCCCTGGCCTTGCTAGAAATCTAGATATCCATATACAAGAAGCCCAAAGGACTCCCAGGAAATTGACCATAAAGAGGCAATCACCATGACACATTGTCATTAGACTGGCCAAATTAAACATGAAAGAGGCACTCCTATGAGCAGTAAGGAGAAAACATCAGGTAACTTACAAAGGAAAACCTATCAGACTAAGTGCAGACTTCTCAACTGAGACCTTACAAGCCAGAAGAGACTGGGGCTCCATTCTCAGTCTTCTCAAAAAGAATAATGGCAAGCCTGGAATTTTTGTCCTATAAAACTAAGTACTTATATGAGGGGAAAATGAAGACTTTCTCAGACAAGCAAACAGTGACAGAATTTGTCAAGACCAGATCTGCCCTGAAAGAAGTACTCAGAACTGCGTTATACACAGATAACACAATAAACACTCACTGGTGTAAAATTACTGGAGAGACAAAGGTCAGAGCTCAGATACCACAGTGGCTCAACAGGTAAAACAGAGCAATAAAGTTCTATTCAACAGGAAGAACAGAAATCCACCCCACTTATCAATTCTCTGAATAGATGTGAATGGTGTGAACTCCCTACTCAAGAGATATAAGCTTGCTGAATGCATAAAAAAAACATAAGCCAAATATCTGCTGTCTCCAAGAAACACATCTAACCCACAGAACTCATTCAGACTCAAGATGAAATGATGGAAAACAATATTCTATGCAAATGGAAATCCAAAGGAAGCTGGTGTAGCCATTCTCATATCAGATATTACAGACTTCAAATCAACAAAAGTAAAGAAAGACAAAGATGATCATTATAAAATGGTAAAGCGAACAATTCAACAAGAAATACATAACAGTTCTAAATATATATGCACTGAACACAGGAGTACCCAGATTCACAAAGCAAATCCTACCTGATCTAAACAAAATGATAAACAGCAGCACAATAATAGGGACTTCAACACCCCACTGACAGAGAAGGACAGATCCTCCAAGCAGAAAATAGACAAAGAAATGTTGAACTTAAACAGAATTCTAGAACAAATTGGCCTAACAGACACTTATAGAACATTCTACCCCCAAACCACTGAGTATACATTTTTCTCATCAACTCATGGAATATTCTCTAAGATTGATCACATCCTAGGCCACAAAACATGTCTCAACAAATTGTAAAAACTAGAAATTACACCATGTATCTTCTCAGACCACAGTAGAATAAAATTAGAAATCAACTCCAGCAGAAACACTCATCTACACACAAAGTCCAACAAAAACCCTCATCTACACACAAAGTCATGCAAACTAAACAATCTACTGCTAAATGATATCTGGTTCAAGGAGGACATTAAGATGGAAATCAAAAGACTCTTCAAAAAATGATAAAGGGGACACAAGTCATCAAAATCTGTGGGATACTGCTAAAACAGTCCTGAGAGTAAAATTCATAGCCCTAAATGCCTACATCCAAAAGACAGAAAGATCACAAATCAACAAGTTAATGAATAATTTTAAGGAACTGGAAAAGGAAGAGCAAACCGATCCCAAACCCAAGAGAAGAAAAGAAATAACCAAGATGAGAGCACAGCTAAATGAAATTTATAACAAAAGAATTATACAGAAAAATTATGAAACAAAAAGTTAGTTCATTGACAATATAAAATAAAATTGACAGGCCTCTTGCTAGATTAACCAGAAGCAGGTAAGAAAGGACTCTAATAATCTCAATCAGAAATGAAAAAAGAGATATTACAACTGGTACCACAAAACATGGTCTCTGAATACTATAAAAATCTCTATGCACATAAACTTGAAAATGTGGAGAAAATGGACAAATTCTTGGAAGTACACAGCCTCCCTAGGCTCAATCAGGAAGAAATAGAATTCCTGAACAGACCAATATCAAGTATCAAAATTGAAGCAGCAATAAAAAATCTTCCAACAAAAAGAAGTCCCAGACCAAATGGTTTCACACCTGAATTTTACTAGACCTTCACAGAAGAACTGTTTCCTATACTGCAGAAAGTACTCCATAACATCGAGAAGGAATGAATCCTCCCCAATTCATTCTATGAAACCAATATCATCTTGATACCAAAGCCAGGAAAGGACACAATAAACAAAACTACAGACCAATATCCCTTATGAATATAGATGAAAAAAATTCTCAATAAAATTCTAGTAAACCAAATTCAGCTGCACATCAAAAAAAATGATCCACCATGACCAAGTAGGCTTCATCTGAGAGATACAAAGATGGTTCAACATACACAAATCTAAAAAAATGTAATTCACCACATAAATAGAAGCATAAACAAAGGCCATATGATCCCCTCAATAGACGCAGAAAAAGCTTTTGACAAAATTCAGCACTCTTTTATGATAAGAATGCTTAACAAAATGGGTATACACATGGGAATTACCACAAAATTTAAAAAGTCATATATAATAAACCAAGCCCACAGCCAACATCATACTGAACAGGGAAAAATTGAAAGCATTCCCGCTTAGAATTGGAACCAGAGAGGGTTGCCAACTATCTCCACTTCTATTTAACATAATCCTGGAAGTCCTAGTCAGAGCAATCAGACAAGAGAAGGAAATCAAGGTTATCCATATGGGGAAAAAAAGAGGTCAAACTATCACTCTTTGCTGAAGATATAATATTATATCTAGAAAACCCCAAAGATTCTGCCAAAAGACTCCTGTAATTTGTAAACAAATTCAGCAAAGTTTCAGGTTTTGCTTGTTTAGAGGAAATAGCTTCCAATAGAAGGATACACTTACCAGAATACACAATTGTTCCATTATGCTGGAAGTGATTGAACCCAATTTATCAAGCTGATATATAGTTTCTGATACAAAACTGTGGCAAGAAAGATTGTGTTTAGAACACAAGGAATTTTCTGTGGAGCCTTTTAATACTTCCATGTTAAATAGTTAAGTGTAATGGGAAACTAGAGCCACCCAATAAAAGCAGGACCACTAAGGAGCTTGACTGTGCAAGAATAAAGTTTTAGGTTATCCCATCAGTGAAAAACTTCAACCAACTGAAGTCCTAACAGAGCGAAGAACACATAGAAGGGATAATAGAAAACAAAAGTTATAGATATCAATTTTGACTTCATAACAAATTATGGAAATGAATTTTCAATTTATCCACTAATACTTTTTATCTATGTATCTATATATCTATCATTTATTTAAAACTCAGTTGTGAAAATTTTCAAATATATTCCCATTGAAAACAGTATAGTGAACACTAGTTACCTATCCCCAGCTCAAACAATTATATATGGCCAATCTGTTCTATATATGCCACCAAACTTTTAGGAATTCTCCCCCAAATTATTTTGAAAATACACAATAAAACTTATCCTTTAATTTGTAAATAATGTGTAAAAAAATTGTATTTACTTCTAAAAGATTTGTGTCCTTGAACAACAGTAGCACCATTATCATCTCTTAAAAAACTAACACAAATTCCTCAGTACAACAAATATCCACACAGTGTTCATATTTCTGAAGTTATAAATCTTTCAAGAAGATTATAAAATCTTCTTACAATTTATTTCTTTTTGAATATGGGTACAAACTAGGTCCACACATTGTAATTAGCTGATTCATTTCTTAGGTTTAATATATAATTTCTTCCTCATCTCCTTTTTCACTTGCACTTTTTGGTTGGAAAAAAAAAAAACTGAGTTGTTTGTCCTAATGAGATTCTTCACTTTTGATTGTGCTGATTACATCATTTAACATGTTCTTATGTCATTTAACATGTTCTTCTCATCCCTCTATTTCTTATGAACTGGTATTTAAATATAATCTGAGGTTTGATAAGCTTAGTTTTATTTAGAAGTAAAAAGGAAGATGATGTCAAAGGTGGTGTTTCAAGCTTTTCACTTCCATCAGGTTGTTCAAAATGGATGTGTTTGGTTTTTCAGTATGTGTGTTTGCGTGTGTGTGTATGATATATTATTGGCCATTGATGACCATTATCTAGATTCTTTGATTCATTAGGAGTTTGAAAATTATGATATTCTAATTATCTCTTCCTTTTTTGTTTATTAGTTAGAATTCTTCTATAAATAGAAATTTGTCTTTTTTAATAACTCTGATGAACATATTGAATAGGAAAGGTAGGATAAATGCACAATTTTTCTCTAAGTACCACAAGTTTTAAATATATTGAGGTTGTTACTTAGAATCAGCCAAAGTGACCATGAGGTGTTTTTATAGTGTTATTATTAAATCATGAATTTTAACATTTTTTATGTTTCAATCATTATAGTTGTTATTCTTATTAATGCTCCAATTTTCCTATATTTGACCAGAAGGAGCTTGTTCAGGTTGGCTCCTTAGTTCTATTGGCACACTTTAGTCTTCAAGGACTCCTAGCTGTTTTCCACAACAAGATATTTCAGGCCCATCTTGTATCCCCAGACCTGGTATCAGTCACATAACAATGAGCCATGGTTCCTTTATTTATGGTATCTATAGATGCAAATTCAGTACTAGTTGCACTCATTGCTACTTAGTTGGTCATTGTGTCTAAATCTTTTTAGTGGAGAGAGGTAGGATATAGACAGATGACAGATACTGATAGATAGATATAGACAGACGGACAGACAGACAGAGATTTTTTCCCAGACTGAAAAACTCTTAATTCAAATTTGGGTCTCCAAAGCTTTCCTGCATCTCATTGATCTGATATTATAGATGATATTTAAAGCCGTAAGACCAGATGAGAGCACTAAGGGAGTTAAGTGTAGAGAAAGCAAAGAAGATACTACAAGGACCGAATAGTGGGATACTCCAGCAATGAAGACTAAGAGGAAAGGACCACTGAGGTGGGATGAAAACCAAGGGAGTGTGGTGTTCTGAAAACCAAGTGAAGAAACTGTATTAAAGAGAAGGGTACATCAAAGGTATACAATTCTGCTAACAGATCAATTAAGATAAGGTCTGGATATTGATGCTGGATTTGTTAATGTGAACATCTTTGATGCTTTTGATGAAAATAGTTGCAGTGAAGTGGTAGAGGCAAAAACTGATTAGAGTTGGTGAAAAAAGAATTAGAGGAGAGGAATTTTAGATAAGGGGAATAGATGAAAGCTTGGGTTTAGAAGCATGAACTGTTCATCCACAGAAGCAGGAAGGAACACAGATAATATGAACATACATGTAGGTGGAGAGAGGAGAGGTGTCGTGATGGCAGGTTGTGACATTCCTCCTGATTTTCTCTATTTCATTAGTTAATTCACTAAACAAGGTTGTCAGCTAATAATGAAGATACAGAAAGAAAAGAAGATTTGAGAAATGATTCAGGAGAGAGATAAAGTGATTGGGTCATTAAAAGGTATTATGTCTAACAATACTTCTATGGCCCAGTGAAGTTAGTGGTTATAAAATAAGCCCTGAGGGCATGTTAGTAAGTTGTTCTCCAACCGTTAAAAACAGTGTGGTTGCAAACAATAAGTAGACAGAAAGTTGGATGCAACCCAGGTGAGGTTTGCCAGGGAAGAACCACAAATTAAAAGAGGAAGAGGGGAATTGAGGGTGTACAGAAGGGAGTGACTAAACTGATTGCAAGAAGCAACTCAAGTAAAGAGGGAAATGAAAATATGAGTGTTATGGGTTGAACTGTGTCCTCCAAAAAGATATGTTCAAGTCCTAACCCCCTGTACTTGTGAATGTGACCTTTTCTGGAAATAGGGTCTTTGCAGATATAATGATGTCAAGATGAGGTCATTAGAGTGGGCCCTAATTGAATATGACTAGTGTCCTTTTAAGAATAGAAGACAGAGACACACAGGGAGAAGATGGCCATATGATAACCAAGGCAAATTGAAGTGATGCATCTATAAGACAAGGAATTCCAAAGGTTGTCAGGAAACACCAGAAGGCAGAAGAAGCAGGGAAGGATTCTCTGCTACAGGTTTCAGAGGGAGCATTGTTCTGCCAACACCTTAATGCTGGACTTCTGGCATTCAAAATTGTAACGCAATAAGATTCTGTTGTTTTAAGCCACCCAGCTTGTGGTGCTTTGTTACTGCAACTCTAGAAAATGTATTCGTTTGTATTAAAATGTATTGTCTATGCTTAATTACACACTACAATGGCAGAGTTGAGTGGTTGTGATAGAAACTGTATGGCTCTGCAAAACCTAAAATATTTATTAGTCGTCGCTTTATAGAAAAAGTTTTTTAACCCCTGGTCTAGAGTATGAAAGTGGGAATGAGGGGCTGAGGCAGGATACAATCCAATGCAAGGGTACACATAAGAGCCTCTGAATATTGCATCAAACCAGCATTACGTACATTCAGAATAGTAACACTGACTGTGGCCTGCAGAAGTAAGAAAAGGAATCATGTGAGAGAGTGAATTTGAGCAAGTTGGGAATAGACCAAATTACATCCTCGGGAGAGAATTGCATTTCTTGGTGAGGAAAAGTAGGCCCTTTGTGCTTTTGGCTGTTAAATACTATCTCCCCTTTAACAGGCCAATGGCCACCTGTTAGACTGAAAGGTCTAACACAGGATTAAGATGTTTGTTCGCTGTTTCTGATGGCAAAGGCTGGTTTGATTGCTAAGATAAAATATTTGGTCTTTCAGAGTCTGGATATACCATTGCTTCATTGTAAGGTTTAAGATAAACCCTATTTTTCCTTACATCCTCTTTTTTTCTTTTGTAGTAATATGCGCTTTTAATAATAGTGATTAACCATCCTATTATGTGAACTAAAATTATATATGTAGTGATGATGTCTTCCAGTTATTTAGTGCTTTATTTGCAATGTGCTTTTGAATACATGATATAATTTAACACTTAATCCTGTAAATCTGTTTAATTTTTTTTAACAAAACTTCTGTTTTATAAAGAAAGAAGTTGAGACTCAGTAAAATTGAGTGGCCAGCCCAGAGTCTCAGCCATTTAAGAACAGGGTAAATCTTGGATAATTCTGGTAGCAAATTCATTTATTGTTAGGAACCAAATGCAAACTAATACTGCTCAAAATCCTCTAAAATCATCCTCATGGAAAAAGAATTTATTAGAATTATAGAATTTCTCAGTGCAAGGATTTCTTTTTCCTCAGAATTAGGTAGAACAAACAATTGAATGCCAAAAATGCAACCTGTTTTCTTTTTTTTTTTTTTCCTGTTTTCAAGACTCAGAGAAATTGTGGATATGAGCAACTGATCATGTCTCTGAGAATTAACTTTCTGTAGAGAGCCCGGCAGTGCTTTGATCCTGACCTGATATGTGGTCCCTTGAAGATTCTAGAATCCCAATGGTGAAGGAAACCATGCTGTGATTTAGCCCAGGAGTCTTTAAAAAACAAAACAAACAAACAAACAAACAAGACACAAGGATCCCAGTGACGTCCCTAAGGAATGGTTGGCTTAAAAACCTTTTGGAAGGAGAAGGAGGGGTCTTTGTTACAAACTTCCCTCCCTTCTCTGGCTTCTGTTCCCTTACCCTCTGCCCCCTGCAGAGTTGTGTTTTCTGGGAATCAGCAAGTAAGATCACAAGTGGTCTTTTCTTTTTTCACTCTCTCCCATAAAGAAAGCTTTATCACGTGTGGCCTTAAACTTGCAGCAAATTGCAAGGAAATGGCTCAAAGGCTTCAGCTCTTTCTGTGCCCTGGGAGCTGAGATGCGCGTCAGTGGCCTTGCCAGCCTGGCCAATTCTCTGCAGACTGCCAGAAAAAAGAGGCCAGGAGGAAAGACGAAAGAGAAGAGATTGCCCAGGGTGAGACCATGCCCTTCATCTTTGCCTTCCCTTAATCCTCTCTGTCTGTGTCCAGCTCTCCCCACCTGGCAAAACTGTTGAGAATTGCTGTGGAAGTGGAATTTACCTCGGTTTCCCCTTTCAGTCTGTGGTGTATGGTCCAGTCTCTTGCTGAACACATTGAGAGGAACTGGTTGTCTTTGATCTCCACCTCCAGGTAAGATTTTGTTCTCTTCTTTTGTATTTTGTGACTGGGACATCAGATTCCCACAGGAGAAAAGTTAATGAACCCTTCATTTCTGCACTAGTTGTGTTCTGTCCATCGGAATTCTCAATGAAAGTTGATGGGCCCCTTGTTAGTCTGATGGAAATAGGAGAGGAGGTGGGTTAAAAAAAGGCAGATAAATTCAAATCTGGGTTCAAATTTTGACTCTGATGCTTACTAGCTGATAGCTTTTGACAAGTCACTTAACTGCTCTGAGTCATATCATTTTAAAAAATGGGAATTGTAATACCAAACTTGCTGGGTTGTTTTAAAGACTAGAAAAACTACATACATTCTCTGGCACAAAACTAGTACTTATTAAATTTGAATCTCACACAATTAATAATTTGTATGGGAGAGGATTAGTCTGTAAACAACACACACCCCTCTTCAGCAAGTACCGGGAGGTTATTTTTCAGACCTTAGGGATTCTGTGTCCAGAAGACAACCCAGGGCAGAGGTTTTTCTCATGAGAGATGGCTAAGAGAAGAGACAGGGGAGTGGCTGCCTCTAGGGCCTCCGTGCAGTCCTTGCAAGCTTGCTGCTGGATAGAGTCTGAGTCTCTGTTTCAGAGCCCCAGGGTTGAGTGCATCTGTGTGATCCAACTACAACCTTCCAAAGCCACCTGTGCCCTACATCTAAAATCTGCAGGGCTGATTTTCAAACCCATATGAACAGAGAATTCCATTTTTTTTCGAACTAAAATGAAGAAAAACTTCTTGGCTTATTTTTCTTTGGCCTTCAGAATAAGTTATACTCCAACCCAGGGTATTGGATGAAAACTTTGCCATATGTTTTTTTTCCCTGGAAGAATCCATTCAAGTGGCTGGAGATCAATTAAGGATTTGCCAAATGCAAATCCTTCTGAATCACTGTGTGCTGCTTGCTCTACTTCTGCAGTTGCAAATGAAGAGAGAGAGCCTGCGTGCCCCAAGGATCTTTCCATTCATGTCACTGAGTTTTCTTCCACCTCTTTTCACTGGGGATAAACTACAGCCTCCTTGGAACATACTATACTGACAGTGATTTGCATATTAGCCATCAAGATGAAGTTATGTCTTCAGCAAAACTATGCGGTGCCAATATTTTAAGCTGGGTGTTGTTTTGCCCTAACACCACATTAATTAAGATGACTATATTTCTCTTTTGTTATTGTTTCTGAATTCCAGTAAGAGTGATTTTTGTATCAACACCTCCAAATAGAAGGAGACTTAAAATGTGTTTTAGTTTCACAAGTTTTTAAATATTGTTTTCAAGATGATTGTTTTACACTTGAGCAGTAGCATTTTAGATGTAACCCTTTGAATCTATTAATGATAAATTTAGCATAAGTGATAGCATATTTTCTTATTAAAAAATTTAGTTGCATTTTCTGGTCACTGGCTTTAATATTATGACTGATAGAATATACTATGATATCTAGACCCTTAAAACAGAAGGCCAATTTGAATTACATAGTTTAATTTCTTGGAAGAAGGTTGGATTTTAAGCTGTAAATTTAGTATTTTGTATTTTAAAATGTTTTGTTTTATATATTCCTTGCTTGGTGATATTTTTAATATTTTAAAATCTTTTTATAAGAAATACATGTTCATTGTAGAAAAATGAGATACAGAAGGCATTTTTTGAAAAATCATCTACAATGCCACCAACCAGAAATAATGTACTAACCTTTTGTTTATAAACTTTCTGAAGCTTTGTCTCTGTGTATATACATTTGTGAATATGTGTGTTGCTTTCATAAAATAGTTTATTACATATTCTATTTTGTAGCATATATTTTAAAAATCAATCAATAATGAATGTAGATCTATACGCCTATATTTACTTCTTCATACTAATCTCTAACAGCTTAAAAAATTTCATTGCATAAATGATATTCAGGTCATTTGGTTGTTTTGATTTTTTTTTTCATTATAAGCAAGAGAGTCTCTCTACAAGTTCAATTAAAGGTACTCAGTAGTTTTGCAGTAAAGAAACCTACTTAACATTGTATAATCCAGTGTTTCCCAAACCCAAACTCTCTTTTCATTGTTCTGGCAAAATATTGCTCCGGAAAAGCAGTCTTAGTGATTCAATGCATGTATGAAGTTGGCTGTTGGTATCAGATCCTGGTAAAGAAGAATCTCTATATTCGTAGTTTCTTAGAATTTTTTTAAAAGTCAGGAGTGGATGTTGAATTTTATCACCTGATTTTTTTCATTTACTGAGATTTCATTCTTTTTAATTTTTAATTCTTCGTGTGATAATTTAGATGAATAAAGTTTCTACTATTAATTGTTGCATCTTTTAGGGTAGTCCTAATTACAGAATATTTTTTGAATTTGGATTCGCTAGTATTTTATTTAGAATTTTATAATCTATGGGTTTGTTCTGAAATTTTCCTTTGTGAGATTTGGCTACCAAGATAATTTTAGTTTTGTCAAATGAATGGAGACAATGATCATCTGTTTCCATTATCTGCTGTCTTTCCTTGAAGAACAGCCCTTGATAAAGCCACTCCTGTTGCATGCCCCATCCTGAGTATCTTTGTTTAGGGGATAGTTTTAGAGTATTTTTGATGATGTTTTCCTTGGCTATTTTTCTCTTCTGGCTTGTGCCAAAGCAAGTAATTAATATTTGCTAGAAATGTATCCCTTTTGTCAATATTTTAAAGTTATTTCTACATATTGTACATAATTTTCATGTTTTATACTCCTAAACATCTCTGTCTTTATCTCACTAATATTATATCCTTGTATCTTTGTCTTTTAGTTTTGACTAGCATTATAAGCTCTTTGTTTTGTTTAATTTTTTGATTTTTAATTTTTTTTGTTTCACTCAGTTTTCTTTCCTTTGTCCATTTTTTAAAAATTAAAGTTATGCATGTTTATGGAATCAAACACTCTACAAGCCTAATAATAATTTTTTAACAAGCGTTTGCCCCACCCTTTCTCTACTCATGTCCCACTCCCTGGAAGAATCCACTCTACTTTTAAATTGTTTAAGTCTTGTGATGTTTGACTTCATATTTTGAATGCAATTTTTTATACTACTATCACTTGATTTTTCAGTTTGAGATATTATCTATGAATTCAGACTATGAAGGTTGAAGTTAGTAAACATAAAACAAGCATTGCGTAAAGTCAAGATGATATACACAGAGGCAGAATAAGCCAAAATTCCTAGCACAATACATGAAATTTTACTCCTAGTGCCGTTCTTTTAGTTAGTTTTATGTAAATATAGAGGATCTCTATTAATATACAATTGTGCCATCTAATGTTAGTAGGGAGATCCAGAAGTTATTTTATTTTTTGAATCCCTTGATTTAGATTAGATTATCAAGCAAGCAGGCACTGAACCGTGTGTAATCCTAAAGAAGTAGGGGCACAGGATATGTAAATATTGATGTGAACAGAGAGAAAATAGGTTCTGTGCGTGATACTGTCCAGGGTTTGTTCAGTTTAAGAGTGAGGGGAAGTGGGAGATTAAGTATAGGAAGGAAGGTCATAACTTTTCAGATAAGGCAGCCAAAAGACTGTCCTTTGACCTGAATTAAATCTAAGCCTGAGGTACAACATCACACTGCTTTCTTAGTTTTCAAACTAAAACAATAAATGAATTGGACCTCTTCCTTTTTGCCATATTTTGAGCCTTGCTTTGGGTGCTGCAGGAATCATAAGGTGCTATCGAGATCTGTGATGGGTATCAACCTTTTCTATTTGTTCTGCTAGGAAGATAGATTTAAAGGCTTTAATAAAAGACTTAATTCTAATGAATCAATATTCACATGGTTGAATTCCTTTCCTTCCTTTCTTGCTTTCTCCTAGTTTAAACTGGCAAGACCACAAAGTTAGCAAAATTCTGCCTTGTTATTTATTCCAAAGGCAACATTTAAATTTATTCTTTGCCATAAAGAGGCTTAAACTGGAGGGATTGAGAAAGAATGCTGGCTACAGAGTCCCAATAGGAGGATTAGTTAATCAAATATTCTGGTTGATTTTAATTGAAAAATGTTGCCAACTTACTGTTGTAACAAAAGGTAGCTTCACTTTAAATTAAATCTATAGACTTGAGGTCTAGTATTGAATAAAAATATTATTTAATAAATTGCATCGTATTGAATTCATTTTTTTTTTTTACTTTTAAAATCAACTTCGACAGACCAGAGTCAAGGAATACTTTTATAATGGACACTTCATCCAAAGAAAATATCCAGTTATTCTGCAAAAATTCAGTGCAACCTGTTGGAAGGTCTTCCTTAAAAACAGAATATCCCTCCTCAGAGGAAAAACAACCCTGCTGTGGTGAACTAAAGGTAGAGTAACAAAGAATTAGGTGGAGTTGATGTTCTTGGCTTTCAATCCAGGTATCTTCTATATAATAAAGTTAGAGAGAGAATTTTTTTTCCCTTTTACAAAGTGATCTTTAGTGCAATTTACTAAAACCACCCTTTGCCAAGTGATGAAAAGAAACTCTGTCTGATCATGTAGTTTAAATTACTTTCCTGGGCTCATTTGAATGCCCTTCCTAAACAGAAAGGAGAGAGATAGTAGAAACTAATATTTATTGAACTTCTACTATGTACCAGATATTGTGCCAAGCATAGATATAACATTTAATCTATTAAACACCCACATTGTTCCCATTTTATAAATAAAAGTAAATAAAAAATGGGAATAACGTTAGTACAGGGCAGGGTTGCTTTTCATGGTGCACTGTGTGACTCCTACTCTTTCCTTATACCACATAGTCACTCAACAAATATTTGTGTGTTTTTTTGTATAAATGCTAACCTATTGTATAACGCTCCACCACAGACCCATGTCTAGCAAAATGCATAAGCCAGATATCAAAGAAATGCTTTTCACTAAGAAAGAATTTGAGTATGAATTTATTAAGTATAAACTTAAACAGAAGGAATAGTAGTTCCACTTTTTCAGTCTATGCATTATTTTCCCTGCTGGTGCACACACCATCAGTGTGAAATACTGTGATACGAAGACTTGGGATACCAAGACTCAAATACCAAGACTTGTGATAACATGTCAAGCGTTTGGTTTATGGTTTTCATTTATTTTATTTTCTTACCTAGGAATGGCTCTTTCATCTCTTTACCTACGATACACTGAATCTTATTTTCAAAGCAAGACTCTTTTGAGGGTCCTTTTGGGGATGGTGGGAGAAAGGGACAAAGAGGAACTCAGCATACATTTTCAGTGAAAATCAACATACATTTCAAATTCCAGGAGAATGTGACTTTTTGGAAATCTACATCTGCTTGAGGCTGAAGGAAACCTGCAGTAATGCTTGAATTAAATCTTCAGTGCTAACAAACTTGATATTATACATTGTTCTTAGTTTGTACTTTCATTTGTCTGTTTGCTTTGTTAAGTTTTTGTTAAGTTTGCTTTGTTAGTTTCCAATTGTGTGCTAACCTGCAGTCAGACTAAGTGGGACCTCTCATATTTTCCAGCTGTTCCTGGGTGCCTTGTCTTTCGTTTATTTTGCCAAAGCATTGGCAGAAGGCTATCTGAAGAGCACCATCACTCAGATAGAGAGAAGGTTTGATATCCCTTCTTCACTGGTGGGAGTTATTGATGGTAGTTTTGAAATTGGTAGGTATTGCAGATGCCTGACTTTACTTTTAAGCCCAAGGTCTTCTAGGCATGGGTAAATGACATCCTCTTTTCCTTCGGTGGTCTGCTGGGATCTGACTCTATTTGTAAAATCTTGTTTGGACAAAATTTGCCATAGCTTTATGCTGCAGTCAGGGCAATTTGCTCTCAAAGCAACCAACGAAAAATGCACCTCTCCAGGTGTTCACTATTATATGACTCACACAATTCAGAGTTCCCAGTCAGAGTGGGAGACTTTCCTGGAGGAGAGGGGGAGATGCTGACTTGTATTTTGAGTTATATGCAGAAAGTGTCTTTACAGAAGAATGATATATCCTAGGAGCCCTATGATTCAATTTTAGAGATTTGAAAGAATCCAAATGGGCTCTACAAAAATCGATTGCAATGATTTAAGAAGTTAAACCATGAAAGGGATTGTCTGCCCAGTGGCTTAGAAAGAAGAAAAAATGGATTCCATTAACAAGAACACCAGATCAGAGCAGGCAATAAAAATTCTACACTCAGGTGTCTTTGGTTAGCAATTGACTATTGATTCCCTCTTAGGACTTGAAAATACCAAGTGATTTTAGTCACTGTTTGGAAGTACTTTAAAGAGTATAATCCCAGTTAGTCAGCTTCCTGAGTTGATAAACTAAGAGGCTTTAATTCTTTGTTGAAGCAAACAAAATAGTACCCTCTGTGGTCCTTAATGCCCATTTGAACTCAAATATATGCTCAAAACCTCTAATTGCTTTAATTTTAGCTTTACTTGATGAACTTTCAGAAGAGTGAAGAAATATTTTCCAACTCTTTAACAATTTATTTATTTTAGTTTATACTCTATATTTTTGTTTTACTCTGAATATCACAGAAAGAATTAAAAGAATGAATAGGAATCTTTTGCTTCCCAAATTCATCTTTTGTCATCTTACCAGAATGAAATTTCTAAGTGCCAATCAAGCATCAATGTTCATAACAATGACTAGGCAATCTTTTGAAAATGCAGATGCTGATTCTGTAGGGAGGGGATAAGACTCTGCATCTCTAATATGCTTTCAGATGATGCTGATGCTTTTAATCAGTGGACCACACTTTGTGTAGCAAGGTTCTAAAACATCTGATCACACCCTTATGGAATCTCCTTAGATAGGCCCACATGGTTCACTTATTCCTTGATCCCTGTTCTGCCGATGGCTGTGGACTGAATGAGGAGCCATGGAGCGTCAAGGTAAGGGTGACAGACTATATCATTAGAGGAAACAAGAATGAAGAGGCACTTCGTGCAGACTGAAAGAATAAAGTGAATTCACAGAAAGAAGCAGATATAGTATGAGCAGATTAAAAAAATTACATATCATCTGATACTTTGACTTTTCTTCCTCACTCTAGATTATCATATAAAAAAATTTTAGAGCTGAAGAGATGTAGAAATGATTTGATCCAAACTTTTTCTTGGATTCGCAGGTCCCAATGCAACCTGAGAGAGAGAGAGTCTGTATTTGCTAAAGAGTGCTAAGTTTTCATAGGAAATGGCAAAGGACACTGACTCCAAATTCATATTAATTCTTCTAGACCATTGTAAGGATAAAAGTTATTTATTGTATTAGATGCCTCAAAATGGCTTAAAAGTTCTCTAACTTCCATTGGAAACTTTTATTCCAAACATCACAGATTTGTCCTAGTTATTTGCAATCCATAGATTTCCAGACAAGTGAGCGTCCTGACTATAATCTTAATTTACTTCTCCTGCCTCTTTCCACATTCCTTCCGTCCAGGATTCTGGACCCATTACTACCCTCCATGTCTAGCTCTCAGTCATTCTATTTTGTACAACAATGTCCTTTTTCCTTTGACATCTCTGGACAGTATCCTCTAATGCCCACACAGTAGAGACTCAAATTCTCCTCTAAGTATGCTTTTCATAACAAAGACTTTTTCCAAAAATGACAGAGTCACCAAGAAAATAAAAGATTTTTCATATCATGACCTCCTAATATTTTCCACATATTAATTCTTTGTTTTAAAAAGTTCTCTATGTACTTTCTTCTAAATATAAAAAAAGTTTTACTTTTTACATTTTAGTATTTAGTCTACTTGAAATAGATTTTTTAGATGGTGTGATGTAGAAGTCTCTTTATATTATTATAACAAAGTGTCCAATCACCACTAATTGAATATGTACTTGGCCCAAGTATTTGTAATGCCTTCTTTATCATGTATTGACTTACTACTTCCATGTAAATCTGTTTCATAAATCTGCTTATTCCTGACTCAATATAAGACTATCTTAATGATTATAGTTTCATAATTAGCTTTGTTTTCAGAGAGGAAAATATCCAACTTTGTCTTTCAAATTTTTCTTAGATATACTTGGATAAGTTTTCTGAAGTCTGAAATATCCTATTTGGGTTTGATTGAAATTGTATGAAATTCCAACCAAACCCAATCTGGATATGGATCAGAATCAGACATTTTATGATGGTAGTCTTCCTATCTATGAACATGGTTTAGCTCTCCATTTAGTCAGGACTTCTTTCTATAGCTTTCAATATTTTTTGTTCATTTTCTATAAATTTATTACTAATCTTTTTTAGATTTATTCCTTCATATTTAAAGTTTTGTTGCTACTGTGAAAAGAATTTTTCCTACATTTTCTATTTGATAACTCCTGAAATGTAGGAATAATATTGGCTTCTTTGTATGCAACAACTTTGTTAAGATAGACAATCATATTGTCTAAAACAGAAGATAATTTTTAATCCCTCTTTCCCACTCTTAGATCTGTTTTTGTTGTTGTTCTTACCTTATTGCATTGGCCTCAGTACTGTGTTGAATAAAAGCAGTTACAATGGGCATCCTTCTCTTGTATTTGACCTTAATGCAAATGCTTTTAAAATTTTACTATTGAGCAACATGCCTACTGTGTGATTTTGATAGATGCACTTTAAAAGTTGCTTTGCTCAGATTTTTTTCCTTTCATTAATGAGTAGTTAATTGTACTGAGTGCTTTTACTACATCTATTAAGATAACTGTTTTCCTTCCATTAGTTATATAGTGATTTAATAAATAATTTTTTAAATTTGGTGGTACCTTATGCTCCTGTAATAGACTGTACTGGGTCAGGATGTGTTTATTTTATGCACTATTCAGTGTGCTAATATTTTGTTTAGAATTTTTACATCTATCTTCATAATTAAGTTTGGGCGCTAATTGTCTCTTCTTGTATCAGCCTTGTCCAGTTTGAGTTTCAAAGGTATTATGTTCATCTTATAGGATGAATTGAGTAGATTTCTTTTCTGTTACGTGAAATTGTGCGTGTGTGTGTGTGTGTGTGTGTGTGCGTAGTGTGCAAGCAGAGAGAGATAGGCAAAGATGGAGTGAGAATCTCTTTTAAAGTTTGGTAAGAGATATTTGTAAAACTCTCTGGACCTGTTTTCTTTGTCAGAAGCTAGTGCTGATAGGTATGAAAGAATTTTGATATCCAATTCAATTTTTAAGATGATTTATCACTATTCATTTTCCAAGTATATCTCTTGAGAACTCAGAAGGGATACTAGGTAAAGGAAGCAAAAAGTTCTGTAGATATCACAGATGCTGAAACCATATCATCTTGTATTTGACATACCCACCAATGTAATGCAGAAACAGCCTGTAAGTATGAGTCCTTTATCGTGTCGTGTTGGTGACGGATAGGTGCAGGTGGGAGTGGGGCTGCCTGTTAACTGAAAGTCAGTTTTCACTTTATTTTGGTTTATTTAACTGTGGCACATTAACAAAGGCATAGATATAAATATCAATATAATGTGATTCAAAATGTCTTCTACTAAATACTTAAATGTCAAATGGGAGACCTCATGCTTGATTATTATTTTCTTAATATTGACATAGAAAAGAGCTTAATTCTACCTGGAGCCCTAAAGACAAGAACCACTGTGCAAGTTACTTTTCTCACTATCATTATTATTATCCTCAGGGCTATAAAAATTACTGATCTTTTTTCCAATTGACAAAAGCTGGCAATGTGACTGAACAGTAGTGAATTCAATGATTGCTTACAGATGTAAGGAAACACACTGTTGCCAGAAAATTGGAAATATCCAGGAGAACTTCAAAGCAAGGGCAACCGTCAGCCATCACAATCAATTGCCGGAGATTAAGTTCTTGCTTTATCTAGCACTGTAATTCTTAGAAATGAAATATTCCAAATAAATGTAGCTAAAACTTTAAAGCCCCTTGAAACATAAGACCCTAAAAAATGTTTATCAAAGCATGTTCCAGGAACCATGCCCATCAACACACTCGAGCTAGTATTGGAAATGCAGATTTCTTGGCCTGTCCCCAGATCCATGGAATTGGAAACTGTTGGGACCTGCCAAGAATCTGCATTTTAACAAGTTTCCATTTCCCTATGCACAGCAAAGCGTGAGAACTCTTCCCTTTAATCAGCTATCACCATCATCAACTAAAAGTAACTTAGCACATGCTTCACTAGAGACATTTTAAAAAGGCATAATTCCTACCTTCGAAAACCACATTTTCTATAATTATTTTTCAAGAAAGAGATAGATGGGTATATTTTATGGAGATTTTGTATTTCATAAAAGTTGTGTTATGGGTATTCATTAAGGTTATATAATTGATATACAGCTGAAGTTGTCTATGTGGAAGGATGTTTATTTCTATTTTGAGTCTTTTTGTAAAAAGTTTATAAACAAATTGTAAAGTATCATTTGTGTAAATATAAGTTTCATAATCTGATTTCATTTAAAGTGATGTACAGTTGTGTTTGTTTTACCTTTTCTGTAAGGGATATTAGGGAAAGAGAGAATTTTTAATGTACATTTCAAGAGCAATTAGAAAACTAATAGAAGTTTTAATAGAAACCTTGAATGAAGAAACAATAAGTTGACCTCAAAATCATTAAAGAAAATTTAACAGAGCAACTAAAGGAAGACTTCTACCATTCGATTCACTGATAAAACACTTTAACAGAACAAATAATTAGATTGCATGTAATGAGATAGAAGGGCTGTAAGTAAAATATTTTGACAAAGGGATTAGGTGATTGAAGTAATGAATATGAAGACAGTTTCAAGAGTCACCTAAGATTAAAGAAAAGAAGGGTAAATGATGGGAAAGATTTTGGGGAGATGGTTTAGTCAAAACAAAACTTTGCTAGGCCTGCTGTATACATTCATTCATTCATTTATTAATAGCTATGCTGTTGACATTTTTTCTACGTTCTCTAACTTATGAATGCTTTATTCTTCCCCCCAAAGGGAATCTCTTAGTTATAACATTTGTTAGCTACTTTGGAGCCAAACTTCACAGGCCAAAAATAATTGGAGCAGGGTGCCTAATCATGGGAGTTGGAACATTGCTCATTGCAATGCCTCAGTTCTTCATGGAGCAGTAAGTCTAAAGCAATCATTGTTTTCTTGCCTTATCAAACAACTGCATTTCTCTCTTTATGATTACAGTTATTTAAATTTAAGCTCGACTCATGATAATTTTATGTCTTATTTTTATTACATTCTCTTTGGATAAAATTTCAGAACACTTTTATAAATTTACTATACTAATTTATAACTTTACTTATGACAATCTATATTATGTGGTCAATGTCAAATTAGTAATGAATGAATACCACAGATAATAAATGCTCAATCATGGTACACTGGGTGGCAGCTAACTGGCTCAGGAATATATTATCAACTCAAACAATTATTCAATGTCCAAACAGTATCTCATAGACCCTTATCAATGGAAATGTGGTGTCTGTATCCTCTAACCCTAAAGTCTACTTTTTGTGCTTTTGTTAGTACTTGCATGCAATTTTAGTAGTTCTAAATATTTTCACCTTTATTACATCATTTTTACCTTTATAGCAACCTGTCGCATAGGAGAACATAGTTTATCTTTTTTACTTTAGGGCTGAGGACTCCATGATTTGGAGAGTTTGGTGGCTTTCTCAAGGTTAGGTGTCTTGCAAATATGAAACTAGAATCCTGAAACAGGTCTTCTGACTTCTCAGGCATCAGCCTTTATGCACATACATATTGCCTGTCTTCTCTGTGCTTACCTGTTGATAAGAAAAATGACTATCAAAGGGTTTTGAAGCAAGAGAACACTTTAGAAAATCATATATCAAGTGATATTTTGAATATTGTCTACTCTAGTTCGTTGTATTATGACATTTTAGGGCTGGAGAGACTTATACAATGATCTAATCTGAACTTTTTTCTTGAATTCTCCAATTGCTTATGTAAGGACAGCTAGATTTTTGACCTCCCTGGCCAATCTATAAAGGTAGAACACAGAATCTTCTGAATGGGAGCTTTCCTATCCATTTGGATGCATTTCCTGTACCCTTAATTGTTACTTGGAGAGGGATCAGTGGTTTTGGGACTTCCGCCTGCTCTCTGGCCTCCTTCCACAGGGAAGAAGTTTCCTTGGCTCACTGAGATTCTATAGAAGTGTTACATGGGTCCAATGGGTAAGGAGGAAGAAAAGGAAAAGGCTGAGGAAATGGGTCTCAAATCTGTCTAATCCCTGCTTGATCCATATCTGTGCCACTCTTAGCTATTTGACTCATTGGGCCTTTGTGGAACAGTTTTCTCAGAGGGGAAAAATAGTTCCACTACTAAAAAAAAAATTAAAAGTTTGAAAGTATTTGTAAAGGATCAATAAATTCTGACTCTTGAATTAACTCACTTTGCTGTGGATCAGTTGCTCTAACATGTGACATTGGTTATGTTACTTAACCCTTCTAGGCCTCAGTTTATGCATCTTAAAATAGACCTTAACAATAATACCTAGCTCATAATGTTGTTGCAAATATTAAAACAAGATGACACAGGTAAAATGCTTATCGAGGTTCCCAGCATAACTAGGAGCTGTGTCATCATTGTTGTGTGTTGTTACCAGTCCTCCTTAGCCAACTAAGCCACCTGGTTTTAACCAGCAATGGTTTTGTCTTAATTATGCTGTATTCATATGAATAATTTTATTACTTCAAGTTAATGACAAATATAGAATACAATCCAAGAAAATCAGAAGAAAAAGTGTATGTGAGGCTGGGCTGATGCCTGTAATCCTAGCATTCTGGGAGGCTGAAGCAGGAGGATCGCTTGAGCTCAGGAGTTCGGGATCAGCCTGAGAGTGAGACCCTGTCTCTACCAAAAATAGAAAAATTAGCCAGGCTTTGTGGTGCACTCCAGGCTGAGGTGCTGAGGCCAGAGGAACTCTTGAGCCCAGGAGTTTGAGGTCGTGGTGAGCTGTGATGATGCCACTGCACTCTGCCCGGGGTGACATAGTGAGAGTCTGTCTCAAAAAAAAGAGAAGTATCTGAGAGAAGGTCAGACAGACAGTCAGGCTAGTGTTGACAAAGGATGCCAGAAGAACAGAAACTTAGATTCTTATCCACCACCTTTTCTATGTTGGAGGATATATTTGTTTATTCATTATTCAGTGTCTGCTTGCCAGGTGACTATGCCAGGTAATGGGGCTATTTCAGTTAGAAAACAAAAGAAAACAAAAAGCACAATTCCTTCCTTCATGAAGCTTGCTCTCTACTAAGGATTATTACAATAAACTTCTTTTCAGTTTTTCACGGCATTAGTCACTAATGGAGTCTTCCCCAAAATGTGATTTTTTTTTCTTTGAGACAGAGTCTCGCTTTGTTGCCCGGGCTAGAGTGAGTGCCGTGGCATCAGCCTAGCTCACAGCAACCTCAAACTCCTGGGCTTAAGTGATCCTACTGCCTCAGCCTCCCGAGTAGCTGGGACTACAGGCATGCGCCACCATGCCCGGCTAATTTTTTCTATATATATTTTAGTTGGCCAGATAATTTCTTTCTATTTTTTTTAGTAGAGACGGGGTCTCGCTCTTGCTCAGGCTGGTCTCGGACTCGAGCGATCCACCCTCCTCGGCCTCCCAGAGTGCTAGGATTACAGGCATGAGCCACCGCGCCAGGCCTGATTTTTGTTTTCTAAGAGAGAACTATACTCTGTATCCTTTGCAGCAATACCCTTGGTGTCCAACAAAACCTGTTAATCATGGATATCAATTATTGAGGGCCTACCCCCAACAGGATGGGTTTAGCTTTGCACAGATCAGCTGATCTAACTCATGAATTTAACAAATATATATTGATCATTATTCTATGTAGTAGGGATGAGTGACAAAAATCTCTGTCCTCATGTATTTTCTGAGAAGACCAAAAATAAACAAATAAATACAGTATGTCAAATAGATAAGAACAATAGAGAAAAATAACTCACTGAAGACACATGGGAGTGTGTGTTGCGGTGGGGTGGCGGGTGTGGGGTGCGTTGCCATTTAAAGCAAGGTAGTCGAGAAATGGCTCACTGAGATGGGGACATTTGAGGAAGAGCTGAAAAAGGTAAAGGGGAGAGCCATGCAGATATCTGGGGAAGGAGACTTCTAGCCTAAATGAACTTCTAGCCCAAATGCAATGTTTCTGCAGCAGGAAGGAGTGTGGATGAACGGCAAGGAGACTTGTGTGACTAAAGCGGAATGAGCAAGGGAAAGAACAAAAGATTAAATCTTAGAAGCAAAAGGGAATGGGAGAATAGGTCAAGGTTGTTTCCCAAACTTGGACGGACATTTGAATCACCTGAGGCCCCTGATAACCTGCAGATTGTGGTTCAGTAGCTCTGGGTTTGGGGCTGAGGCAGCTGATGCCGTTGGTCTGAGGACCACCCTTGGAGTAGCAAGGTTACCGACCATTGCAAAAGCTTTAGCTTCTCCTCTCAATGAGATAGGACGTCAGTGGAGAGTTTTGAGCAGTGACATGATCTGAATTAAATTTTTAAAGGACCATACTGACTGCTGCTTGGAAAATTGACTCTGCTGAGGCAAGCTTAGAAGCAGGGAGACTATTTAGGAGGCTGTTGTATTTTATACATCAGTCAAGATGGTGTCAGTCAGGATTTGAATGCAGGTCAGAACTAAAGCACCGAATTTAAAAACATTTATACCATTGGTCCCATGTTCAATAACTTCTTTGTCTCTTCATCTAACAAAGTCTCACATAGGCACAGACCACACCTATCACTCTCATTTTACAACTAAGAAAATTGAAACCAAAAGGTTAATTTTTCTTGAGAGTGTTACAGATAGTAAATAGTGACAAAAAAATGACACTTATGTTAAGATTCCATTTATTCAAAGTCTACATAATTATTATGCTTGCAATAGTAACTTTTGGACAGAAGGAATTGAGAAAGGTCAAATAATTAAAATTTTTCAAAATACTATCTAATTACATTGATGTTCACTTTAATAACCTTGAGGCATAATGACAGTCTATGGTGTCTCTGTAATTATTAACAAAATAAAATTATATTTAACATGACTTCAGTGCTAAATGTTCTCCAGTGTAGCTTAAGAATTGAAAACAGTTAACCTCATTAATTGGTTATTAACATATTTTGGTCAGAGAACCAGTTGATAAAATGATGAAAACTGTGAATCTCTTCCCTTAAACATTCCTGTAAAAATATACATACAAAATGTTCTTACTTTTTCAATGGGGTTCATGAACCCACTGAAGTGTAGATTACACAAAACAGATACAAGGAAACCCATTTATCAACCTGAATATTTTGATAATGCAATACATCTTTTCCTTGTCATGCTGAATAAACAGGTTTTTACTATTAATATGTCAAATATGTCACTATGATTGCTAGCCTTTGGGCACCATAGTGCCTGAACAACATGAGAATCAAGATGATGTTGTGATAACTTCTTGCTAGGTCCTTCTTCCCTGCAGGGTACAAATGGAGTAGGGAACTTGGCACATGAAGGATAGTTTGAGTGTGAAAGTGGAGCTAGGGGATTGTAGACAGTGTTACCACAGTCCTATGTCCCAGCATTGGCCTTTTAACCCAGCTGCCATCATAGCCTTATGGACAGAGGAAAGAATGGAATTAGAAATAACCTGGAGCCAGATGAATGAACTGTAAAGGAAAAGCAGGATACTATCTGGGTAAATGGTTCAAATAGCCATGTATCATCATCTGTTCTCTAGAGTCAGCCTTGCAGTTGCTCTACTAAATTTACAACTCTGAATGCAGTGTGATAATGGCTATGAGTTTTTAAATTATTGTTTTTTCTCTGACTCAGAGGTAATCATGATTTTATCAAGTGTTGGGATACTTTTTCACCAAGACAGAAGGTGATTTATAGTCATTATTTTATATTAAAATGAGCCTCTGTGAATAATTCTTACTTTTCATTTCACTAATTGACTAACCCAGGTATTGTATAAAACCTATGAACCAGATTTCCTGGCTACCTTTTTTGTAAACTCTGATGCACAATGCTAGTTTGCTTTGGTGATTCAGATTCAAAGACAGTTAGTTGCAAGCTCAACCAGGCACCCTTCTGAGTTCTGTAATATACACAACTCAGTAGTATGACGTTAATAAGTTCATCATGAAGAAAACGTTCTTCTTACACAGGTACAGATATGAGAGGTATTCTCCTTTCTCCAATTCTACTCTCAGCATCTCTCCGTGTCTCCTAGAGTCAAGCAGTCAGTTACCAATCTCGGTTCTGGAAAAATCACAATCCAAAATAAGTGATGGTAAGATGATTTTTTTTCCTTGACTAAGCAAACTTTTAAAAAAGACTTTATATGTGCTTTAGTATGGACAAAAATATTTATATGATTTTTGCTCTCAAAAGCTGTACTACTTAAATTGAGATATTATCATGCCATAAAAATTCCTACAATATAAAGCAGTATGTGACGAGATCTGAAGAAAATATACAGATAATCAAATAGTATGGAAAGAAAGAGCATTAATTGCTGGTGACTGGGAAAATCGTCCAGTGGTTCCAATTAAGGGGGGGGGGTCTTGAAAGCTGCGCAAGACTAATCTAGCATGTACAAATCTTAGTCCATTGCTCAGATATGAAAAAAACGTAATTTTTCTCCATAAGTCAACTTAAATTCTGTGTTCAGCCCTTTTTCATCAGAATGGCAAAAACTTAATCTCAACTTGTCCCTAACTTCCATCCTTTTCCCCAGGGCTTGCTTATGTTCTAGGGAGCTTACATAATAGTCAGAGGGGTTACTGATGTTCTTTGTCGGTTAGCTATCTAAAACCCTCAGGTCACAGTGTTTGGTCATACCTGTCGCCATGGGATCATCTTACATCCATATTCATATATATATATATATATATATATTTAGCACAGCAGCTTTCTCTGGTTCAGAAGTGACAATCCTAGATTCATGGAACTAATTCTATTTTCTACACGAGGTAGGGTACAGGAATTTTGTTACTGTCTAGTGTTCCTTATGGCTGATGCACAATGGCATGGCAATGCTTTGTCTGAGCCGCCCTTGGGAACATGGGAATCATCTCTTCTATATCACTCTAGACATTGTAAATCCTGGGAGGAGCCAAAGGCAGGGATGCTGAACTGTGCTGTCCAGCCATTTCGTAGTTGGGATCTTGCTACTTCCCTGGGCTCTACCTGGCCAAGGTGGCACAGGTCTCCTTTGCTCACAGAGTTCACAAGTTTATCCCCAGGTGCTTGCCACATCTCTAGGACTCAGTAAAAGTAGGTGAACAAGCCCTTCCTTTTCCCTCCAGCATCATTTGCCCCACCCATTTCGTCCCTACGCCTAACATGGGGAATCAATTTCTATCCAGGCAGAAAGGAAGCCCTTCTTTTATATACCTGCCATTGCTCCAAATCTTTTATCTGGTCCATAAAATGTTTTCACTCCCATAATATCCTCATTAATACTTACTGCTGAGATGTCCCTTCCCAGTGCAATAAACACTGAAGATCTGGCTGTTCAAATGAAGGGAAAGGCCAAGGGACTGACAGAAACATGGAAATGTGGGGAGGGGCGGGAAGGGGAGAACAATAAATGTGAAAAGTTTACCCTCTCCTGCTATACAAAAAGAAGAAGAAATACATTCCAGAAGAAAAGAGGAACGTGTGAAAGAGAGCAATAGATACTTTCAGGAGGACACACACAAATCAACGGACAAGAACAGAGTGCTTGTTTATGTAAGAATACAACAGATAATAAATTTAATTTAGGTGCATATAAAAAGGCAAGGAGCTGACTAAAGGGTTTGGAAGTTTCCTTTGTACACAATGTACAGTCAGTGAAGATGTTTTGTTTGGTTTTTGACAATCAGAGAAGACTAATGATATAAACGGCAGTACAACCGGTTAGGAAATATTTAAATGTGAGTCTAAAAAAGTGACACATAGAGTTTAGAGTCAGGGAATTAAAATGCTTTTGATGTGAAGGGACAAGTTTCCAGACAGATACAGAGCAGTAGACTCTGGGTGAGGTCCTGCTCCTGTAAAGGCCTTTTCCTTAGACACAGTGGACACACAAGGCTCACCCTAAAGATGATGACAAGGATCTTCTCAAAAGTGCTCCACACACACCCCTCACCTCCCCTACAACACCGCAGAGCATAGATGTCCACAGGAATTTCTGTGATGACGAAAATGTTCTATATCTATGTCCTATAGACATATACAATATAGTAGCCACTGGCCACATGAAACCATTGGGTATTTGAAATATAGCTTGTGTGACTGAGGAACTGTTTTATTCATTTTATTTCATTTTAATTAATTTTAATCTTAATTGCCACCTGTGACTTCTGGTTACTGTATTGGCATGCACAGCTCTAAGGTGTCTACACTTACCTACCATAAGACCTCCTTACCGACAAGCGTCTTAGCATTATACAATTGCTAGGGCTGGAATTAACATTACAGTTAATTGTCAAAAAAGGAATTCACATCATATTTGAGGGAGCATCTAGAATTCCAGAGAAGATAGGTGAAAATTCCATGATCACTTGGCTACTTTTCTAGAAGAGGCAGAATCAGCATAAAATCCTGTCACACAATCTGATTTGCTTGCCCAAAGGTGTTCACGTCAGCTCTTCACATAAAGCATTCTTCACAAACAAAAATGACTTTAAGGGTTATTAATAGGTGAAAACAGCTCCTACCTCATAGGATTGTTAGAATTCCATTTAAAAATGCCTGCAAACCACTTAGCCCAGCATGTGGCAGACAGGGAGCTTTCCCAAGTGGTGCTTGTTGGAGGTTATAGACACTATTGATTTTATTAAAGTAGCTAAACTCTTCAAAAATATATTTTATCTATGATGGGAGTAATTTTCGTACTTCCTACACATGATTATTATCATGTAAAATAGGAAGATATCACAAGATACTACTTTTATGAAAGCATTTAAAAATAATTAGCTTTAAATTTTACTCCAAAAATACTGCCCAAAAGGTTCTTTCTGTTAGAATTGCTATACTGCTAAAGCACATAGGGTTTATAATTTCTATATGAATTTGTTTCTGGAGTCCTAAAAATGATTAATCACTAACAAACAAATGTAGATGCAGGCGATACTGCCCAATGTTGAGTATTAGCCAAATAAAAATTTGAATTTCAGAGAAAACTTGGTCAAAAATAAGATTACTTGTGGTTTCTGCTGAAAAAGAGAAAGCTGTAAAAATTAAGGTGAGAAAGCCTTTGTTCAAAATTTTGTGTTTGCCCCAGATAGGTTATTGAATATTATTAAAGTGTGGGAATGGTAAAAAAGCTCAGTATACATAGGAAATAAGAAGAGAGAAAATAAGTAGGAAAGGGAAGAGGAACAAGAAGTAATAACAGAGTTCCTTGGGCAAGTCTGCAGGGTATTTACAGTGACTAAAAGAGGGACGGTATAAAACATTTTCCAAACTTGCCTAAACTCCTATCAAATTATGACTATTGCAAAAATTTTTGCATTTGAATCCAGTTTTAGGACACATTGTACAAATGCAGAATAAATATTTAACTTTGATAGTGATCTAATTTCAGACCTCTTCTTTGTTTTCCCTTTAAGAATGTGAAGTTGATGCCAGCTCCTCCATGTGGGTTTATGTTTTCCTGGGAAACCTTCTCCGTGGAATAGGAGAAACTCCCATTCAGCCTCTGGGCATTGCCTACCTGGATGATTTTGCCAGTGAAGACAACGCAGCTTTCTATATTGGTAATATTGGTATATGACTTCTCTCGTCTTCTTGGGAAGCAGGGTGCCTGGTTTACTCAATTCCATCCTATAGTAAATAGGGTATGGAAGGTTTTATACTTCACATCCAATCCTTTTATTCAGCTCACACATTTCCTAAGTGCACACTTAGGATTTGGATGATGACACCTCAGTTAGCAGGATCTATTGCATTAGGGCAGAAACACTAGATTAAAAGAAAATAACTGGGGGTTCAAATGCAATGACATATGACATTGCGAAAGTATCTTCATAGGCTTCAGATTTCATAGGTTCTTTTTGGTGGAATAACTATACTGCTAAAGCATTTAGGCATTTTAATGTATTTTAAAATTTGCTTCTAGAGCCCTAGAAACTGCATTATATTTTATAAGCCCTGATTATTTAAAGTATCTTTTTTTCTATGAGGGATAGGCAACAAGCGCTCTTGAGATATTAATAGCAGGTAGGAATGAATAAAGAAAAGTATTTAAAAAATTAGGAGCAACACCTAAGGATATCTCTTCTCCAGGACAGGTCCCAATAAATAGACCAGCAGCTAAAAATCACAAAAAGCAAAATAATACAGCATAGGCAAACTCCCAAGATCAGAAACATTTAAACAGCATTTACTGGGTGTCTCTCATGTTGTGAGATTAAGCCAGAAACTAGAGCTCTGGGGATAACTAAGACTTGTTCTCTGTTTCACACATCAGTTTTGATTTCTTGGAGTTCTGATCTTTTGAAGGCCTTGCCTTCAGGGGCAGAGAAGCCAGATTTAAATTCATTGAGGGGGGCTACAGTTAGGTCCACTGTATACTCCTGCCCTGGCTATGCTCTGCAGAACTCCTAGGTGTGCTGATTATACCCAAGCAGGCAATAGTTAAGAACAGAGTTCTCAGTCTAATGGAAAACTTCAGTATAAATCAGGAAGTAGAATTGGAATTAAATGCTCCATCACACTCTAGGAGAAAAGGTGGCAGCCAGGAGAAGCATGCAGGTGCCCAGGTGTCCCCTTTCTTTCCAGGAACACAGAGCTTGATCTCTTTGCCCTCTCTTCTGGAAAGAATCTGATAACTACTGTCTACTCCAGTTATTGTAATTTAAATTAACCTTCCAGGGATATATGTGTTTTTAAGCCCTGTGGATAAATGAAAGGCAGATGGGAGATATTTTGCATGGAAGAGCTGCCTTATGGTTACTAGAAATGATACCCTTTAGGCCATCTGTACCACGTACCTGTGAAGGCTACCATGGTTGGCCACGAAGGTTTCAGAGAGCACTTTCCCTGCTACAAACTCTAGCTCCTTCACTATCTGCATCAGGTCCTGCACAGGTCCTGCTCTCACGAATGATCCCCCAGAACCTCAGAATGAATGCACGCACTTTTTCACTAAAGTAGAAGAAATCAATTTGAATGTCAAGAGAAGTCTTATGCTTCACTGTCCATAAAATAATTTTGAAAGACTATCAAAATTAGTACAATTCTAATTGTTACCAATGGGCAATCTAATCCTAGGGAGTAAAGTTTGCTTCATTTTAGAAAATTAACTTCTTCAGCATTTTGCTGTTATTTTCTTATTAAGAGGTAATTAATGTCTTAAAACACTTATCCTTCTCTCAGATCAGAGAGGCACTTATTTCTTGATTCAATGTGGTTAAAAACTTGACACATTAAATGCAAGCAAATGAGGAGTTGAAACATTTTGAGCCACTAACTGGATCTCACTTACATTTCTTATTTAAAATTTTATTAATCTATCCAAGCAAAGAAATGGCAGCTTATTTTTCCTTTTTTTTCTTTCTTGGTGCAGGGTGTGTGCAAACGGTTGCAATTATAGGACCGATCTTTGGCTTCCTGTTAGGCTCATTATGTGCCAAACTGTATGTTGACATTGGCTTTGTAAACCTAGGTAAGGGAGCTTATTTTTATTTAGTTATTTATTTTAGTTACTGCAACTTTTTTAATGGGAGCAATGTGAAAAATATCAAATTGCCTTTTTATAAGGTGATGTAAACAAATTGAAAAACATATCATGCTCATGGTTCGGCAGAATCAACATCATTAAAATGTCCATACTGTCAAAAGTGATTTATATATTCAATGCAATCCCCATCAAAATACCAATGTCCTTTTTCGCAGATCTAGAAAAAATAATTCCACACTTCATTTGGAACCAGAAAAGAGCCCAAATAGCCAAAGCAACCTTAAGTAAAAGGACCAAATCTGGAGGTGTCACTTTACCCGACTTTAAGCTATACTACAAGGCTATAGTAACCAAAACAGCATAGTATTGGCACAAAAACAGAGAGACATAGACCAATTGAACAGAACAGAGAACCCAGATATAAAACATCGATATAATGCCATCTGATCTTTGACAAAGTTGATAGCAATGTACACTGGGGAAAAGAATCCCTATTCAATAAATGGTTCTGGGAAAATTGGATAGCCACATGTAGAAGATTGAAACGGGATCCGTATCTCTCACCACTCACAAAAATTAATTCACGATGGATAACAGATTTAAATCTAAGACATGAAATGATAAGAATTCTAGAAGAATATGTTGGAAAAACTCTTCTAGATATTGGCCTAGGAAAAGAATTTATGAAGAAGATCCCAAGGACAATCACAGAAACAACAAAAATAAATAAATAGGACTTGATTAAATTAAAAAGATTCTGCCAAGGAAGCAATCAACAGAGCAAATAGACAACCTACAGAATGGGAGAAAATATTAGCTTGCTATACATCTGATAAAGGGCTAATTATGGGAATCTACAAAGAACTCAAGCAAATCATCAAGAAAAAAACCAAACCACCCCATTAAAAAGTGAGCAAAAGACATGAACAGAAGCTTTTCAAAAGAAGACAGACTAATGGCCAATAAACATGAAAAAGTGCTTAATGTCTCTAATCATCAGAGAAATGAAAATCAAAACCACAATGAGATATCACCTAACCCCAGTGAGAATGGCTTTTATCAAAAAGTCCTGAAACAATAGATTCTGGCATGGATGCAGACAGAAAGGAGCACTTATATACTGTTGGTGGGACTGCAAACTAGTTCAACCTCTATGGAAAATAGTATGGAGATTCCTCAAAGAACTAAAAGTAGACCTACCATTTGATCCAGCAATCCCACAATTGAGTATTTACCCAAAAGAAAAAAAGTCATTTTATCAAACAGATACTTTCACTCGAATGTTTGTAGTAGCACAATTCACAATTACAAAGATGTAAAATCAACCCAAGTGCCCATCAACTCATGAGTGGATTAATAAAATATGGTATATGCATACCATGGAGTGCTATTCAGCCATAAAAAATGAATTAATACCTTTTGCAACAATCTGGATGAAACTGGAGACCATCCTTCTAAGTGAAGTATCGCAAGAATGGAAAACAAACGCGACATGTACTCAATATTAAATTGGAACTAACTGATCAGCACTTATGTGCACAGATGGAAGCAAAACTCAATGGAAATCCTGCAGGTGGGAGGGAGGAGGGGATGGGTGAAATCACACCTAACGGGTACAACGTACACTATCTGGGTGAAGGGCACACTTAGAACTTTGACTCAAGCAGTACAAAAACTATCCATGTAACCAAAACATTTTTACTCCTGTAATATTCTGAAATTAAAAATTAATTAATTAATTAAATAAAAATAAATAAAATGGTAGGATAGTAATCTTTCAGTAAATGAAAATAATCCATGGGAATCTTATTATTGGTATAATGCTCACATGCATTAATAAATGGAATATGGAAATAGGTGGTGATTAAAACTGGATGATCCACAGCATGTTATTAAAGGGTATTCTTTTTCACTTCTTGTTTGCCAGTTCAAACGCATTCCAGTGTAGTTATGACTTAAAACTGTGGCTCCTTGTTGGCTCCTTTTCATTTCAGGTGTGTCAACATTTATTACAGTTACATCAATTGATAATGTCTTTGGGAATTTGCCACAAAGACCAAGAATTGAAAGCCTTTTGGCAACCAAATTTTCCTTGTCTTTTTTTACTGTGCAAATCTTTTTTAGGTGGAGGCATATTATGGCAGGACTGGCTTTCCTTCCAGGAGATTGCTTGTGTAGGAAATAAATGAGGGGACCTGATCTTTCTATAGCTATTAATTTGTTTCTATCTCTGTGAGATGCCCCTCCTAGAAACAGATGATATTCATCTTTTTTAAAAAGAACTCCAAGAAGTCAGTTATAAATAAGAAAATAAGTTTCACTAAAAAAATAAATCTGGAATTGCATTTTGAAGTTATCATATGTGAAAACAGAATGCAAAATTCTCATACGTTTTAAATCAAATAACCTCTAAGACACATTTCAAAAGTTTCATTTACTCATTAATTACTGCCCCCCCCAAATTATTTAACATTTATTCTATCCCAGGTGCTATTCTATAGCACTAATCAAATAGTTGAATTCCTTGACTTCATAAAGGTTAAAATCCACTTGTGAAGACTGATATAGATAAGAAATTATAGATGTGATGAGTGGTACAGAGGAAAATTGTTAAGGAGAAGCAATTAACATGTAGTGATAAACTAATATAAATATCTTACCAAGTATAATGCAGTGGCAATTGAGCATACTTGTCAGGAGATGTGTTTATTTTGTTTTCATCGAGTATGGTGGAGATATAATGATTTGTTTTATAGATTCTTATACAGAAAAAAGTCCCACTTAGTGTAATTCAAAAAAACATCAATGATTACTCTTTGGTCAAATGAGAAATGGTGTCAAAAATAAAGTTTTTATGTCACATGAAATAATGAAGTTTTATTTACATATACAAATCTTGCTTCAGCCCCAGAATAGCTCTGAAGTATTATTGACCACCATTTAATGAAAAACATTCTGCTGATTTAACCTCAATGAATCCTAAATTTACCATCAGTATAATGTGAAGTTTGCACAAGGATTGGACTGGAGAGTGCAGGGCATAATTCTTTCTTCAAGTAAAATCTTAGACGTTCAACATGTAAATCGAATGGAAGTGGTACTGATATGGAGTAGCTGGCATGTGAGGTTTTGAGGCTTCATAATTCTCCTTCGCATGTTGCCTTCCTCCTGCCAGGGGTCCCTCCCTCTGCAGAATCGCAGAGCACAGTTTGAAAATCTCTTCCAGAATTCAGGCTCTATATTTTTAAAGTAGTGAACAAAAGAAGGAAATATCTTGTTCCAGAAACACCCTTTTTCCTTCAACAAGAAAGATAATGCAGGCATAGTTGTTTTATTGTGTTTTGTTTCATTGCACTTCTCAGATGCTGCATTTTTCATGAATTGAAGGTTTATGGCTACTCTTCCTCGAGCAAGTCTATTGGGGCCATTTTTTCAACAGCATGTGCTCACTTTCTGTCTCTGTGTTGTATTTTGGTAACTCTTGCAATATTTTAAATTTTTTATTATTATTATCTTTTATGATGGTCTGTGATCTCTGATCTTTGATGTTGCTGTTGAAATTGTTTTGGGGCACCACAAACCATGACCATATAAGGTGTAAACTTAATAAATGTATGTGTGCTGACTGCTCCACTGACCTGCAGTTCTCCTGTCTCCTTGCCTCTCCTAGGGCCTCTCTGTTCTCTAAGACACAACAATATTGAAATTAGGCCAATTAATAACTTTAAAATGGCTTCTAAGTGTTCAAGTCAAAGTGTTATTTTAAATCAAAAGCTGGAAATGATTAAGCTTAGTGAGTCAGGCATGTTGAAAAATGATGTAGACTGAAAGCTAGGCCCTTGCACCAGTCAGCCAAGTTATGAATACAAAGGAAAAGTTCTTGATGTAAATTAGAAGTGCTATGCCAGTGAACACGTGAATGATAAGAAAGTGAAACAGCTTTATTGCTGAGATGGAGAAAGTTTTATTGGTCTGGATAGGTCAACCCAGCTACATTTCCTTAAGCCAAAACCTAATCTAGAGCAAGGCTCCAACTCTCTTCAATTCTATGAGACTGAGAGAGAGAAGAAAGCTGCAGAAGAAAAGTTGGAGGCTGGGAGAGGTTGGTTCCTGAGGTTGAAAGAAAGAAGGCATCTTCATAACATAAAAGTGTAAGGTCAAGCAGCAAGTACTGAAGGAGAAGCTGCAACAAGTTATCCAGAAGCTAGCTCAAATAATCGATGAAGGTGGCTACACAAAACAACAGATTTCCAGTGTAGACAAAATAGTTTTCTATTGGAAGAAGATGTCATCTGGGACTTTCATAGCGAGAGAGAAGTCAATGCCTGGCTTCAAAGTTTCAAAGGACAGGTTTACTCTCTTGTTAAGGACTAGGGCAGCTGGTGACTTTAAGTTGATGCCAATGTTCATTTATCATTCTGAAAATCCTAGGGCTCTTCAGAAATATGCTAAGTCTACTCCACCTGCGTTCTATAAATGGAACTACAAAGTCTGGATGACAGCACATCTGTTTTATAGCATAGTTTACTGAATGTTTTAAGCCCACTGTTGAGAACTACCACTCAGGAAAAAGATTCCACTCAAAATATTACTGCTCATTAACAATGCACCTGGTCACCCAAGAGCTCTGATAGTGATGTACAAGGAGATAAATATTTCCATACTTGCTAACACAACATCCATTCTGCACCCCATAGATCAAGAAATAACTTTAATTTTTAAGTCTTATTATCTAAGAAATAAATTTCAGGAAGCTATGCCTGCCATAGATAGTGATTCCTCTGATGGATTTGGGCAGAGTAAATTGAAAGCCTTCTGAAAAGAATTCACCCTTCTAGATGCCATTAAGAACATTCATGATTCATGGGAGGAGGTCTAATATCAACATTAACATGAGTTTGGAAGTTAATTCCAGTCCTCATGGATGACTTTGAGGGGTTCAAGCCTTTAGTGGAGGAAGTAACCGCAAGAGAGCTAGTAAGAGAACTGGACTTAGAAGAGGACCCTGAAGAGGTGACAATTGCTGCAATCTCAGAAATTTAAAACTCTAATAAAAGAAAAGATGCTGCTTATGAATGAGCAAAGAAAGTGGTTTTTTTGAGATGGAACCTACTCCTGGTGAAGATTCTGTGAACATCGTTGAAATGACAAAGGATGTAGAATATTACATAAACTCAGTTGATAAAGCCGCAGCAGGGTTTGAGAGGACTGACTCCAATTTTAAAAGAAGTTCTACTGTGGATAAAATGCTATCAAACAGCAACACATCTACAGAGAAATCTTTCACGAAGGAAGAGTCAATTGATGCAGCAAACTTCATTGTTGTCTTAGTTTAAGAAGTTGCCACAGTGACCTCAGCCTTCAGGAACCAACACCCTGATCAATCAGCAGCCGTCAACATTGAGGCGAGACCCTCCACCAGCAAAAAGATTGTGACTTGCTAAAGGCTCAGATGATTGTTAGTATTTTTTAACAATAACGTAGTTTTTAATTAGGATATGTACTTTATAGACGTAATGCCATTGCACATTTAATAGACTACAGAATAATAGAAACATAAACTTTATATGCACCCTGAAACCAAAAAATTCATGTGACTCCCTTTATTATAATATTCACTTTATTGCAGTGTTCTGGAGTCAAACCTGTAATATCTCAAGGTAGGCCTGTAATAATGTCCAGATTTTTAAAAATGCCATGTGTGAATTATTAGTTATTTTTATGATGTGATAGAGCTTATTCAAGGATTTAATTCTTTTAAAGCAGCTTATTTCAACACATTAGTTTGCTATATGTGTTACTCAGCCAGCTTCTCTATCTTTCAGATCGCATAACCATTACCCCAAAGGATCCCCAATGGGTAGGGGCCTGGTGGCTTGGTTATCTAATAGCAGGAATCATAAGTCTTCTTGCAGCTGTGCCTTTCTGGTGTTTACCAAAGAGTCTACCAAGATCCCAAAGTGGAGAGGATTCTAATTCCTCCACTGAGAAATCCAAGTTTATTATAGATGATCACACAGACTACCAAACACCCCATGGAGAAAAGGCAAAAATAATGGAAATGGCAAGAGGTAAGTCAAATTCTCCAAGATTTTGAAGCACTTTCAGTTTTCCTGTTGAGACTTTATGGGGTGCTATAAATAATACCCCCCACTTCCCATTGTGTATTCCCCCCCAAAAATTGAGAAACCATATAGGAAGCAAATGGAGATCAATAATTTACCTTTATTATTGGAAAACTGACTGCAGCACATGACATCTCCACCCTCTCACATCCCTTTGATTTAGACTGCAATAGCTTCTACCCAGAATTGCTGCTTTGTATAAGGCTGGGTGGACAGAATAGAAAACAGGGGGTCTGTAGGGTTGGTGGCCTTTGAACAGATGAGATCCACCCATGTGAGTATTGCAAGTCTCCCACCAGTGATTTGAGTAAGTGTGGTCTGGGCAAAAGGCCAGAGTGTTTCAGTGAATCTCCTCCATGGGGTGTACACACAAGATTGATCTCCTTCCCCCTTCTCAGACAATGTTTACATTTATCCAAATTCTTCACATGTCTAATTGGTTGGCTACATAATAGAAAGAAGGAAGAATACCAATGTTCATTTCCAAAACCAACATTCATGCATCAAATGGAGATAAATTTTGTATTCCTTTCCCTGTGACCATGACACAAGTTAGAAGAATAGAGACCAGAAAAGTGAAGTTCTTGATGTCCTGCCTATGGCTCCCAGCTGGATGGTGAGGGGGTATTCTCATCACCTTTGTCTTTTAAGGAATCTGTTCCTGTTTGACTTTTACTTCTAATGGCATCTATATTGCATTCCTGTAGAAGCAAGTGCTTATGTCTGGATCTGAACCTGGCCAGATGACATCCTTGAGGTGTGCCAGTGGTTTATGATGCGTAGTGTGTGTGTACACCACACTATGACTACTCCCAAACACTGCGACAATGGGACTTAGCCATCTCAGTCCTGCCACCACAGCTGCATCTTCTGCCAAGTGTGACACTCTCTTTAATTATTCCATATTATTTTTGTCTTATAGATTTTCTTCCATCACTGAAGAATCTTTTTGGAAATCCAGTGTACTTCCTATATTTGTGCACAAGCACTGTTCAGTTCAATTCTTTATTTGGCATGGTGACGTATAAACCAAAGTACATTGAGCAACAGTATGGGCAGTCATCTTCCAAGGCCAACTTTGTTATCGGTATGTTTATCTGTCCTTCATGTTTTCTCACAGATACTATCTTAGATGCATTTTTTCCTGTGATTTTATTTATTGTTATTATTATTTTGCAGTTTTTTTATTTCTAAGTATTAAGGGGGTACAAATTATTTGGGTTACATGGATTGCTTTTGTAATGCTTGAGTCAAGGCTATAAGTATGCTCATCACCCAACTACTGTTCATTGTACCCATTAGGTAGGTTTTTGCCCCTCCCCTCCTACCTCTTCCCCCTGCTTGATTTCCACTAAGTTTTATATTCCTTTATGCACATGTGCTCATTGGTTAGCTATAGTTTAATAATGAGTACATGTGGTATTTTTTTTTCCATTCTCGGGATACTTCAATTAGGATAATGGTCTCCAGTTCCATCCAAATTGCTGCAAAAGGTATTAATTCATTTTTATGGCTGAGTAGTACTCCATGGTATACATATACCACATTTTATTAATCCACTCATGGATTGATGGGCACTTGGGTTGATTCCACATCTTTGCAACTGTGAATTGTGCTGCAATGAACCTTTGAGTACAGGTGTCTGTCCCAGTAGGGGGATTGCTAGATCAAATGGTAGGTTTATTTGTAGTTCTCTGAGGAATGTCCGTACTGTTTTCTATAGAGCCTGTACTGATTTTCAGTCCCACCAACAGTGTATAAGCATTTCTTTTTCTCTGCATCCACACCAACATCTGTTGGTTTTGGACTTTTTAATAAAAGCCATTCTAACAGGGAGAAGGTGATATCCTATTGTGATTTTAGTTTTTATTTTTCTGATTATTAGTGATGTTGAGCATTTATTCATATATTTATTGGTCATTTGACTATCTTCTTTTTACAATCTTCTGTTCATGTCTTTTGCCTCCTTTTTAATGGGAATGTTTGATTTTTTCTTGCTGATTTGCTTGAGTTCTTTGTAGATTCTGGATATTAGCCCTTTATTGAATGTGTAATTTGTGAATATTTTCTACCACTCTGTAGGTTGTCTCTTTGCTCTGTTGATTATTTCCTTAGCTGTGCCAGATTTTAGTTTAATCAAATCCCATTTATTTATTTATTTTGTTGCTGTGATTGCCATTGTGGACAGTCCTAAAATTGTCCTGGCAAGAATCAAGGGTCAGCTCCCAGGCCACTGGAGAAGGCCTCTAAGAAGGGGGTTAAAGTGGCTTCACCAACCTGGAAACTCTGCTAGTAAAGAAGGGGTCATCTGCAGTTCACCAGCTGGCTATCAGGAGTGACTTTCCCCCCCTCTTGCTGTTCCCCTGCCCCGAGAAACTCCTTCCAGTGTCTGGTTGTAAATTGCTGCCCGAATTCACCAGGCTCTCCAGCAGTGACGCCTTGGGCTGGCAATCACCCTGCCCATGGACCTGCCCCAGTCCGAAGGCATGGTTTTCTTGCATGGAGATGGGTGCTCTGCCAGTTTGCAGCAGCTTGGACCCATAGTGCACTCTCCTGTCTCTTCTGCCCTGGGCCCCTCTACCTCTCTAGTTTAGCTCTCAATTCTCCCCCATGTCCTGTGCTCCCAAACGACCCCAGGAAGTCCTAGGGGTATGGGATCCAGCTGTGCACCTCTCTCTCTGGTGGGCATCTCTGGGGAGTGTCGGCAGGCAGGGAACTCCCAGACCTAGCTCTGTAGATCCATTGCAGGTCCTCAAGGGGAAAGGCATGGACCCCTCTCTTTGTGGAAGCCTCAGACTGGAGGGTGCACCAGCAGAGTGCAGGGGACCATTTTTGATAGTCTTGGTTCAATGGCTCCCCTTGGCTGCAGTGGTTGGGGGAGTGGTGGGGAAGGAAAAGAGTCTGAATGGAAGAGAGGCAGCATTCCAGTTCTTCCCTTCTCTCTCCCTGGAAGGAGGCCCATCCAAAATGTCCAAGCTCTGGAATCACACAAGTTCTCCAGGGCCCACCATAATCTGGGCAGGAGTTGGGAACTGTCTGTTTGGGAACAGGTGATATGAAAACTGAAGAGCTGGAGCTCCCTGGGGTGGAGAAAGGGACAGTATGGGCAGGAAGCCATATGGTGTCTACCTTCTTGGCTCGTGGCTGTGGACATGGGGGCTGACCCCCAAAGTGGCTGGAAACCCAGTGCTTTGTTTTCAGGAGGGTCACTGTTCAATGGTTGTAGCAACATTTGGGCTTGTGGGGCTGGAAAATCTCCCAAGCAGCGTGGCAGTCTGCCCACCACTGGAGGTGTGTGGGAAGGAGAAATGAAACTCCCATCTACAGCCTTCATTGGGCTCTGAGCTTCTCTGGGGTAAATTTCTGTCATTATCTTTTTTCTTCTTGTTCTACTTCATGATTTCTTTCTGTGAAGTCTCTGGCAGCCTCCGGCACCTTTGCCACCAAATTATACCTTAGCTGTTCCCATTGCCCCCCGTCGTCTATCTGAAACCTTTCCTTCCTTCTGGGATGATGTGGCAATGTCTCTAGTCAGCCATCTTCTCCCACTCTTTAGATGCATCTTAATGCTTAGTAATTTTAGAGAAAATTCTTCCAATATTTAGACTGAAGGTAATTGAGAGCATTTTAGATGAACTCAAAAAGGAAGTGTAAAAAAGTCTAGCAGAGTAAAATATTTAGACTGTGCCACAATTTTGTAGCAAGAATTATTCACAACTGTGGGTGAGGAAGTAGTCCTTGAAGAAGTCACATCATAGAGACCAAACATGCATTTTATAAGGAGATTCTTAACACTGGATATTTGTGTTTCGACTGTAGCCAAAACCTCACAACAATGATCATTTTAAATGAGGAATTTTTAGAATTATATAAAATGGGCATTTGGACAGGTTAAAAGATGTTCATCACAAAACAAAACTGGTATTTTCTCAGCATCAAAAGACTTCTCTGACTCCTGGCAACTGGGTTATTTAAAAGGGTCGTGTTTCTAGCATAGCAGTGCTGTCAGTGATGAGAAAGATATTCAAGGGCCACGAAAATCATGAAGAAATGAATGAAGAGGAACCAGAATCGACAAATACATAACCACCACCCTGGAAGTAACTGGATATTTTTAAAACCTGAAACTAAGTTCCTTTAGTCCAAGAAGATGTCATTTAATGTTACTGTTTCAAGGCACAAAATATATTCTATTTCTTTAGACATATTCGTTTATGATAGGATAATGCAATGATTTAAAATAATTTCCTCTTTATAAAATACTGTGAAAATCCCTCTATGTATCTACCACTAAAAGAGACTGGGGCAGGGGCGGGGGAGGGACCCCAGCTGAGTATATTTTAGAAAATATAATTTTTCTACAACAATCCTGGATGATGAGCATCTAGCAGATGCTAATATAATTCTTGATGTTAAGGTTAGATCACTGAACTATTTTACTTTCAACAAGAATTGGTTCATTAATTTTGCTATTTATTGGTTGATCTGAAAGTGTTTCAGGTTTTTTTTCCCCCAACACTTCATTCATGCCAATCAAAGCTTTATATTGACTTCAAGAAGAATAGATGAGGAATGAAAGCTTATGAGAGACATTATTTTTATTTTATTTTAAATTTTTCATATGTTTATTGAGATATTTACAATCAACAGTTAAGCTTACAGATCTTAAATGTATAGTTAAGCTTGATAAATTTTTACATCTATGTTTGTGTAGTAAGCACCATCCAGAATATATAGCACACTTTAGTACTCCGGAAGCCTCCCTCAAATCTCCTTCCAGTCAATACTTTCCCCAAAGCTAATAACTATTCTGAACTCTATCATTACAGACCAGTCTTATCTATTTTTGAACTTCATATAAATTGAATAATATGTTATGTACTTTTTTGTGTCTAGTTTTTTCAATCGAAATGAAGTCTGTAAGATTCATTCATATTGTATATAGCAGTAATTTGTTCTTTTTCATTGCTTTATAATATCTTATTACATGAATATAGCACAATTTATTTATTGGTGATGGATATTTGGGTTGTTTTCTGCTCTTGACTATTATAAATAAAACTGTTGTGACCATTCTCCATGTATATTGGTGGGTCAATACACTCATTTTTCTTGGCTATACCCTGGAGTGCAATTGATAGGGACATGCTCTGAAGCTTTCAGTTCAGAATCTGGTTTTCAGAAGATAGTTTTTCCATAAACCAATTTTGAGAGGTGGGATTGAGAGAGAGAGAATGTAGGATTCTGCTCTTGTTGTGTCAGTCTTGGGTCTATGGAAAGGGATTCAAAGTCAGGTACTATGTTTTCTATGTTTATTGCATGTATGTGTGTAAAAATAGGGACTTAAAGGGTACATATTAAATTAATGGCAGTGCTTACTTCTGGAGAAGGAGGATAGAACCTAGAACAGAAGGAGAACTAGTTTTATCTATATCCACATTTTAAATAATAAAAAAAATTAGAAGAAAATATTAGCTAGGTTGGTGCAAAAGTAATTGTGGTCTTGGACCATGAATTTTAAATCATGATAACTAGGCTCAGACACACCTTTATTAGTCAAAATAGGAACCATTATAATGAACACATTTTTGCCAACAAGAAATAAGTTTGTTTATTCCTGTAGCATAAAAATTTGTGCTTCAAGATTCAACAAAGTCTTGGAAAGCATTTTCTGCATCCTGCTGGTTGTGGAAGTATTTTCCCTGCAAGAAGCTGTTGAGATGCTCGAAGAAGTGGTAGTCGGTTGGCGAGAGGCCAGGTGAATATGGCTGATGAGGCAAAACTTCACAGCCCAATTCCTTCAACTTTTGAAGCACTGGTTGTGCGATGCCCAGTCGGATGTTGTCATGGAGCAGAATCGGGCCCTTTCTGTTGATGAATGCCAGCTGCAGGTGTTGCAGTTTTTGGTGCATCGATATGCTGAGCACATTTCTCAGATGTAATGGTTTCACCAGGATTCAGAAAGTTGTAGTGGATCAGACCAGCAGCAGACCACCAAACAGTGACCATGGCCTTTTTTTGGTGTAAGTTTGGCTTTGGGAAGTGCTTTGGAGCTTCTTCTCAATCCAACCACTGCGTTGGTCATAGCCAGTTGTTGTATAAAATCTACTTTTGATTGCAAGTCACAATCCGACCGAGAGAAATGGTTCATTGTTGTTGCATACAAGAAGAGAAGACAACACTTCAAAACTACGATTTTTTTTTTTTTTTTGGTCAGCTCACAAGGCACCCACTTATGGAGATTTTTCACCTTTCCTATTCACTTCAAATGCCAAATGACCATAGAATGGTCCATGTTGAGTTCTTCAGCAACTTCTCGTGTAGTTGTAAGAGGATCAGCTTTGATGATTGCTCTCAACTAGTCATTGTCAACTTCCCATGGCTGGCCACTGCACTCCTCATCTTCAAGGCTCTCTTCTCCTTTGTAAAACTTCTTGAACCTCCACTGCACTGTACGTTCATTAGCAGTTCCTGGGCCAAATGCATTGTTGATGTTGTGAGTTGTCTCTGCTGCTTTACGAGCCATTTTGAACTCAAATAAGAAAATCGCTCGAATTTGCTTCTTGTCTAACATCATTTCCATAGTCCAAAATAAACATAAAATAAACATAAAGTCATAAGTCATTAGGAAAAAACATAAAGCAAGAAGTGTGCATTAAAATGATGTATAACACAACCACAATTATTGAAGAATGTATTCCAATATCAAATGGCAAATTTCAACAATGCTAAAACCACAATTACTATTGTACCAACTTAATAACTTGGGTCACAAAAACCAGGTTTGTTATTTTTTTCTTCTATTTTCTAGTCATTGTTTTTTAAATAGTAATCAGGTGCCTCTTAGCTGATTTTTGGCTCTTCAGGGTCCCTGAACATTTTAATCTCTGCCACTCGCCATACCCACAAACATCAGGTCAGCTGGAAGAGCAAAAATTAGCCTTTCTTCTCTTTTCCACTTCACTAATTTCATGATCATTACCCCTTTGAGATGGGCTGATTTCTAATATGATCATTTTAATGTTAACTTATACAACCTATGATCAAATCAAGAGATGAAAAAATCCATTTATTATCACCTATGTAGAGTGAAAACATTTTTTAAAATAAAATAATGTAACAGCAAACCAAAGACCATTATTATATTTGATACTTGGGATTCTATGAAGCTTAGTTAAGAGATTGGATATATAAATTTATAAAGGAAAGAAGAAAGGAAGAAAATTTGCATCTCATTATCATTAGATGTCAGTGTTTTCATTTTTATTTAACAATTGCACATTGGGTTGTGAGTCAGAGATGGGGGCACTTGGGGTTATTGTTTACCACAGCAAATGCTAAGTTTGTATTTGAACCTTGCCTATTGGGTAGAGTTTATACAAGTTTCGGCCTTTTATTATTTGACAGAAATGCAGTATCTCAAAATCTGAAGATAATATGAACACCAGTGACTGATAGGTAGACAGTATGAGAAACAAATTATAAGTAGCAGAGAGGTTGTTTATTGTTGAGTGCAGATTGCTCTTTAGAGTTATACCATGTACAATCCAACCAACAAGGCACCAAAGAGCCTTTTTCCTCAAGTCTTTTCCAACACGGAAGTTCCACTCCCCACCTCACCTCCAATAGATTCATTTTTATAAATATAACAGGTAGAAATTAATTGCATGATATTTTTGTGCCAGATAACATGCTAAGAACTTTTCATGAATAATGTCATTTAATCACCTCAACAGCACTGTTATTAGTTCCATATTATAGTCAAGGAGACAGGTTTGGAGACATTCAGAGAATTACCTGCAGTTGCACAGCTATTATTAATAATTGGTAGAACTGAGATCCAAAGCCAGACAGTTGGGTCTCCAGAGTCCAAGCTCCCAACAAGTTGGACTTCTTCCTGGTGTTGTTTATAGCTCACATTTATTTGGTTACTAGTGAGGTTGCACATCTATTTATCGGGATAGTATCTCCCAAATCCCTTGAAGAAGAGGCAATGTAACAGAGATCAAAAGCATGGGACTTGACTTCAGACTCTTTGCATTGAAATCTAGTTTTACCATGACCATAAACTAACCATAATCATAAACAAATTGCTAACCGTGACCATAAACAAATTGCTCTCTGAAATGAGGATAATCATATGCCTATTCTTAAGGTTGTGATGAAAAGTAAATGTGACATATAATATATCAAATGTTTGGTGGAGTGACTGGTACATTATAAGAAAATAATATATCAATATAGGTTGTTGTTAGGAAGGATACGAAATTCAAAGGCTAAGAGGCCGAGTCAACAAAGCAAATTTTGTTTGGGCCAGAAAATAGAAACAAGACTTTTTTTTTTTAATTTCCTACATTCCATGTGCCTGTTATTTTTTTATGCACAATCTTAAAGAACATTAATAGACACCTAATTGCTACCCAATTGTACCTGTTAATCCTTGGATTGGACCAGAAAGACCAGAAAGATTTATTGTGCTGGACACTGTGTTAAGCAGAACTCTGAGACTGTGCAGTTGTGCTATCATTAATCCATATCTAGACACTCATCAAAAGTTCTTGATATATGTCAGTTGGTAGTGACTGAATATTTCTATGATTTAAACTGACCAAATAGTCTGATAATAAATACATCAGGACCTACTGCATAGTTCTGTTTAATCCCTTAGAAAGTTTGTGTGAGTACGCTCAGATTTCTTGTAGAGATCACAAAATAATTTATTTTTCTCATTCCTCAGGGCTCATCAACATACCTGCAGTGGCCCTTGGAATATTCTCTGGGGGGATAGTCATGAAAAAGTTCAGAATCAGTGTGTGTGGTGCAGCAAAACTCTACTTGGGATCATCTGTCTTTGGTTACCTCCTATTCCTTTCCCTGTTTGCACTGGGCTGTGAAAATTCTGATGTGGCAGGACTAACTGTCTCCTACCAAGGGTATGTTCCCTCATTAAATGGTTTGAGGTGATTGGCTTGTTTCAGCAAATTAATTATTGGTAGAGTTTCAAAATTAATAACATAATGAGATAATTTGATTTTTAAACATTATAACAATGGGAGGGGAATTATTGTTCTATTGTGGAATAGCTGATAATACTTATGACTTAGAATCTGTTATTGTCACCAAAATTTATCTCCTTTGAATTTAAATGTCTTTGAGAAATATAAAGATTGCTAAAGCCACATTTTACATTAGAGAATCAACCTGATTAGTTTGCAGAAACAAACCTCATAGTGGAAATACAGAGCTTGAATCTTGCCTCTGCCTATTCTTAGTGAAGTGACATTATATGTTATTTAAACCAATCCAGTTTCAATTTTCCTATCATTAAAATAGAAGTAATAACTGTTTCTTAAGAGTTTATAAGATGTAACACATTGCAACATTAGAAAAAATATTTTTTTCCTTAGGGCCCCGGTGTTTTATTACAAAAATAGAATAAAAACTTTGAAAACAAAATGATTCTTTCTAATTTAATGAAAAATTTGTTATTTTTTATTGTTTTCTGTGCATGAGTTATATGCAACTTGAAATGGTTCATGCAGCTCCCAAGGTGAAGAGACGTGTGAATTACATATGTTTCATGAGGCCCTGGGCTCAAAACTAGCTTGAGTTAAATACCACTCACATGGCAGTTAATGTGTTAAGCAAGATAATGTTCATGAAAGTGGTTAGTACTTGCCTGACACAAAGTAGATGAGCAATTTGTGGAAATAATTGTCTTTTTTTTTCCCCTTTGAACACCTGGGTAACTGGAATGGTCTCTAATGCAATCCTCCGTGGTTTCTGTTGGGCTCGAATCACAAGAAGTTTCAGGAGAGAATGGCATCCTTCAACCCAGTGAGCCCTACAACAAACAGCTGTCTTTAGCTGAGTGGCATGCAGGTGGTCAGAATGTTCACTGATGCCTTCAGACCTATGCCATCCTATATGGGAGGATGATTAGATTGCCTTTGTTCCAGAGTCTATATCTCTTAATGCAAGGCTAGATCTTGTAGGAACTATTTTGCCCTTTCCCTTCAAGAATCCTTCCCATGAATTTACCTCCAAACATGAGTTCCCAGCATGACTGTTTTCATCCTTTCACCTGTCTGTGCATTATTTGTTTTAAAATAATTATTGAGCCCCCACCTTGTTCCAGGCAGACTTCCCTGATTATATCTACCTGACTGCCTGAAACTCTGCCTGGGGCTCACAACAAACAGTCCTGACACTATATTCTATTTCCTACCATTCAGTGGCTTCTTGCTTACTGCTTGCTGTTCATCTCCCTCCCTGCTCTTCCTTCCATGCTTCTCTGTCTATCTTGTCTCTGTGTTCTAACCTCCATCACCTTCAATGACCTGGTTTCTCCTGCTGCTAAATGAACACCAGTTATAATTAGTGCCAACTAAAATGTTCAGGAAAATTGGTGAATGCAAAGTTCATAAATCATGGCTTCAGGGAGTTATCACAGCCATGTTGTTAGACTAAGCTGAGTGTAGTGTTGCCTTGGTGACAGTGAGCGATGTAGATTAAGAATGTTAGTTGTAAATACGAATTGCAAGGCGATTCTGGAGAGGGCAGAAGCCCTGTGCCATCTTTAACTGTCCCAGTGATCCTCATGGTAGGGGACAGTGGTAGAAGAGTTTATATTTTACAATTTACAAAACACTTTAACTTTCATTATCTCACTTGTATCCTCAAAACTCCTTTATGATCCAAGTTTTGTTACCTTTGTGTAAAGGAAACTGTGTTTAGAAAAGTCAGTTAGCTTCCCCAAATTTAAATGTCTATAAAAGGCAGATCTGGGAACTGAACACAGGCACAGCTCAAAGTATGATGCTCTTTCTACAACATTATACTGGTTCTAAGTCAAAAGCAAATGCATAAACAAAAAACAGCAAATTTTGAGGTTCATATGAAAAGTAAACCTATATAAGCAAAGATGAAATATTTTTAAACAAATAAAAGATAATATATTCATTGAGTGAGTACTAGTCTCTTCAAAGCAGTCACCTTGAAAGACTATCACTGCATTGTAGTAATGCAGTAATTGTTTAAATCTTTCTAAAACTCCTCTTTTGAAATTGCTTTCCATATTTTTTAGGATATCCTTAGTAATGACAAAAATTTAGCCTTTAAAAATAGCTTTACCATTGATAGCAGCCAAAAGAAATGGTGGTAACCCTGGGAAAATCTCTTATCTCTCAGCCTAACTATTTTGAAAGAAAATCTCATTTGGGTAACAACATTCTGGCATACTTGTTAAAAGTCTTATTATAATTAAAATTTAAAATCACAACTCTGCTGTCAATAAATCTTCAGAAAATATGTATGTAATTAATTTTTGTCCTACAAGATAAATTAGGCTTACTTTCAGTAATATAAAATAATTGGCTTTATGAAATATAAAATGTTTATCATGGATGATTCCATGTTGCTTTGTTCCAAAAGGCTGTTTTATATCTGGACCTTCAACAGGTACACTGTATACAAGCTTTAGATATGGTAATGGAAGAAATCTGTCTTCTACAATAATAACTGTTGTGAGATAAGAATTTAGAAGCAAGAGGCCTAGAAGGTTTCTACTTCCAGGTTTGTCGCTAACAAACAGTGTGAATTTGAGGAAGTTATCTGCCTACTTTGGGCTTGACTTTCCTGGTCTATCAAAATCCTAGATCATGCTAAGGTTCCTTTCAGCTCCAGCCTTCTGTGATCTCAGCCTTACAGTATTCTCAGTGGCCTAATTTTAGACTGTCAAAGGCACGTTTTTATACTTTCAGATACTACAAAACAGTCTCAGTTAACAATTAGTATTTTATGGAATAGGACTGAACATTCCTGTAGGATTTCTCAGAAGGCCTAGTTAAATACCCTTTCACACTGTTTGGAGACATCTCAGAGGTCTTCTGTTTTTACTTGCAAGGTGACCAAACCTATAAATAGTGGTTCTACTACATGGAATATTACATCAATTAAAAAATTACAGTTGCCATCATAGGAAATGCTTCTCAGAGGCAGGGGCCAAAATGACTGACTTCTTTCTCCAAAATAAAACACTATTTTTCTTTGATTGATGGACTTCCCAGAAATATTGTTTCTTAGTCTATTATGTGCCAGGCATTGTTCTTGGTGCTGGAGATATGAGAGTGAATAAAACAAATAGTTTCTGCCCTCACTGAGTGTATATTCCAGTGTACTTTTTGTCTGTTTAAGGTCCTCAAATATCTTTGTAAAAAACAATGGAATAAGGGCGGGAGGAACAAATAAATAAATTCAAAATGGCAGTAGAAAAATGGATTACAAAGGGCCCATGGATAGCATATATGGTGCAGATAGAAACAACATACCATTGTGTAAGTTCCCTTTGAGAAGAGTAGAGGGATATGCATAGTGCAGAAGGACAAGAGCAGAAGGATTAGGCAATCCAAGTGAGAGAAAAACATGAGGGAGAGTGAATTCTGGGAGAGATGAAGGGAGAATGTAAAAGAGAATGGCAGAGAATAAAAGAAAGGGAGCGAAAAGACAGAAAACAACCAAAATTATGTAAAATAACTTAAAAAAAAGCCAACTCCTGAGGGCAAATATTGTCTCATTCATATTTGTAACTGTCTCCTATCTTACAAAAGCTAGCACTTAGTAGGTTTCCAGTAAAATTTTATGAACAAATGAATGGGTAGGTCATTGAAATAGCATGCAGAATTAAGTAAGAAAGGATGATATATGATATGGAAGAGCACCATACAGTAGGGGGATGGGTTAGTTGGGAGAAAGGTTAGTTGAACTGGCAATGCATTTATTGGTGAGATATACACAAGAAGCATATATAGCTCCTACACACATTGAATGTGTATTAAATGTTAACTGCTTGGCTATTTTTTCTTTGACCATTAACAATGTTCATTCTACTGATGCTCAGACAATTCTGAAAGACATTCGCACACACGCACATGCATACAAACACCCCACCTGTGATGCATTCAAGTAATGTCATAAATTGCTCTAAAAGTTTATTTTTCCACCTTGTTAGCCATTTTTATACATCTTTGCACAGAAATAGAAGATCCTAGAGGCAGTAGATTTTAGTAAAAGCCATGAGCTAAGAACTGGATGTTGTGTGAATTTTGAAACCTCTAAAGATACCTTTCAAGAGAAAGCTGTTTAATAGTGGACTCACATTTTATGATCACAAGCTGACATTTCTGATGACAATTTTATTTCCAAAAGGCAAATTTTGTTGGCAGTATCATTTATATCACTCAAGAACATTGATTTTTGAAAATATTAGGTTGCTACCTGCTAAGAGGTAATATCTTATACCATTGTATTTCTTTTCAGAACCAAACCTGTCTCTTCTCATGAACGAGCTCTCTTTTCAGATTGCAACTCAAGATGCAAATGTTCAGAGACAAAATGGGAACCCATGTGTGGTGAAAATGGAATCACATATGCATCAGCTTGTCTTGCTGGTTGTCAAACCTCCAACAGAAGTGGAAAAAATATTGTAAGAAATCTCCTCCTCTAAAGTATATGCCCATGGGCATGTTACAATATGACAACACAGCACTATGGGGGCCGAGCAGCAGACCACCACTGGTAGGAGCCCTGGCTCTTACCTTTGCCTTGTCCTTTTGCGTGGACACAGGAAATTTATAACCATTCCTAGTGGAACTAGAGTTGTTGAAAGAATTAGGGTAAGAATTAAAGTCATGAAACAGGGTGGAGGAGTTTTGTAATTACAGCCTGTAATTACAGCCTGAATTGTAGCCTAATTCTCTAGTTTTGCTTATTGAGAGTAATTAGCCCTGAATGAGAAAATCCCAGGCATAAGATCATATAATAAGATCTGCTTTGAGATCCATGTCTCCTGACCTCAAGACCAGTGGTCCTTGGAGGTTTTAGGGGCAGGACAAATGGAGGCTCATATCAGGAGTTCTAGCTCCAGAGGTCTGGATCCAGGGATCAGGGATCTGATTATGAGGATGTCCCAGAACTATAATGGATAACTCTGCTTGGGAAATCAAGTCAATTTGTGTGATGATGAAAAGACCAGGTGAGCTGGAATGGAGGGTTTACGTAGAGTAGAAGAGAGAGATGAGGTTGGAAATTTAAGTAGAAAGCTGCGTTAGTCAGTCCAGGCTGCTATAACAAATATACCATAGACTGGGTAGCTTAAACAACAAACATTTACTTCTCACAGTTCTGGAGGCTGATAAGTCTAACACCAGGTGCCAACAGATCTGGTGCCTGGTAAGGGCCATCTTCTTGGTTTGCAGATGGCCATCTTCTCTTATCCTCACACGGCAGGAAGCCAAGAGGAAGGGCAAGCTCTCCTGTCTCTTCTTATAAGGGCACTAATCCCATTCATAAGGGCTACACCCTCATAACCTAATTACTTCCCAAATGCTCTACCTCCAAATACCATTCCATTAGGGATTAGGATTTCAAATATGAATTTGGGACAAACATTCAGGCCATAACAGAAACCAATTGTGAAGATATAATGTACTTTAATCATGAACAGACTCACCCTTCCAAGCATACATGTACATTTCTGTCCCAAACATAGACTCTTCCTTATACTCGCCCTGTCAGACTGCTTCCTACTTGTAACTGATAAAATCTGCCTTTATTTGACAGTCTTAGAGAGCTGAAAATTAGACCACACATATTTACACGTACGTATCAGCTAGATATGAAGGTTTAGGCAAACCTGTCTGCAGATACACAGTAATGTTTGTTGATTTTCTGTTTATTATGCTATTATTTTGACATTTCATTCAGAGCAGAAAGGATGGATCTCTAGCAACAGCGAATAAGACTCCCAACCATCTGAAATCTCAGCTTCACCATCCTTCTATTTTCTTCCTTTCTTTCCTTTCCTGATGGTTCTTTCTTCCCTTTTTTTTTCTTTTCTTTTCACCCACAAATACATGACGGTTTTTCTTAACCAGAACTACCATTTTTGAAAACATTACATGCCAGGGGCTAAAGAGACGTGGTCTAAAAACAAAATTACTTTTAAATCTCATGGTCCTCAAATAATTACGTAGTATTTTATTTATTTTCTGCATGTGAGAACTGAGGCACTGAGATACAAGACTTGCCTAACTCGTATATCTAGGAATTGTCAAGAGTCAAGACTCAATAGCTTTCAACCTGACATTTTAAAAAATCTACACTGCTACTCTTTCTAGTAGAGGCAATGCCAGCTTACTTTTGTTCTTTATCTAAAAAATCACAAACTCTTCTGTGATAAAAATGGCAACTCATTTTATATACAAGTTCATAAATGAACTTTACAGAAATAAACTATTGAGGAGTTATAAAAGTTGCCTCTCTAGCAAAATTTAGTTGAGTTCTATGCATCAGGATTATTTTTACCTAGTAGCCCCTATAAAATGTTGTCAGATGCCCATTGATTTAGCAAAATTTTATTGAATGCTTAAAATAATGACAAAGTATATAGTTTCTACCTTCATGGAGGTTACATTCTCGCGGGGAAATATATTTTAAACATAAATACATATATGATATCCTGATAGGCTATAAGGAGCACTGTGAAAAAAGTAGTAAGTTAGGATAAGAGGATGGAGAGATGGATTTTTTTGAATGGGTAGTCATGGAAGTTGTTTCTAATGAAACCTCTGAACAGAGACCTGAAGCGAGGATGCCAGGCATGTAGTTATTTAGGAGAAGAGCTGCCAAGCAGAGAAAATATTAGGGCCATGAGGCATGGGTAAAAAACTTGCCAGGTTTGAGGGGAAGTTTGGCAAAGGCAAAATGGAAAGGCAAATTTGCAAGGGCCATGTGTGTGGCTGATGCAGAAGGAGAGAGGGAAGACCATTGAGCAGTAGATCAGAATGGGATCCAGGAGCTACATGATGGAGAATGTGTAACCCACTCTAAGGATTTGGGGTTTCATATAAGTATAATGAAAAGCCATTGGAAGGTTGAGGGTAGTGATGCAATCTGACAGCCATTTTTAAGGGTTCACATTGGTTACTGGGTGGAAAATAGACTATAGCTGGATAAGAGTGGAAACAAATTGAGCATGAGGAGAGCACTGTAATAATCAAGGCAGGAAATAATGGTGACTTAAACTTGGAAGTGGTAGTGAAGGAGGAAAAGTATGGTTGGATTTGGTAGGGTTTGCTGGGAGATTGTTCTGTAGGATTAGTAGTTTGTACCCCAATCATCTGCTGTTTGGATGATGAAATGTTGTATCTCTATAGATTTTGCTTTGCTCAATATACTATAATACAAAAAAGAATATTTCCCCATTGTTTATATAATGTATGCAAAACATTTTAAATGGATATTTATCTTTAATTTTATTTAAATGTTACCACAGTAATCAGACTTTTCTCTATTGTCTTACAGATATTTTATAACTGCACCTGTGTGGGAATTGCAGCCTCTAAATCAGGAAATTCCTCAGGCATAGTCGGCAGATGTCAAAAAGATAATGAATGTCCCAAAATGTTTCTCTATTTCCTTGTAATTTCAGTGATCACATCCTATACCTTATCCCTAGGTGGCATACCTGGATACATATTACTTTTGAGGTGAATACTGATTCTCCCCTTCCCAATTTTAATATAAGTCATAGTCATCTAGAACAGTGATTTCAAATTATTTTTTGTGGAATCATAGTGATTCTTCGTAGCTTTTTCAGGGAACTTGTCACACACCCTGTTCTACTTTTATCTTTATTGTGCTTGAATTTTTATACAGAAATGTGGCTGAACAAAAGTTTTCTTAGTTAAAAATGTTTGCAAACCATTAATCTAGAGAGCAATGGTAGTACCTACATCACTATAGTCATGCAATAAATATAGTATGCTATTCTAATGCTGGTGATAATGTTAACTAGTATAGATAAGATGTTTTAAAGTAAATATATAATAGTTTCACCAAATTATGGGAGATACCATTTATAAGACACTTTAATGGCTCATTTAATACCACAATATTTTGCATTTATTTGATATATATCAAATATATCATTATTACTTTTTCTGTATATTCTTGCCATGACTGGAATTAATTGTGGGAGATCTCATGGGATTTGGATAAATTGAGGCTCCTAATCCATAAATAGCACATCAATGAATTCAAATACCTTTGCTTATAAAACTCTGAAAGAATTTTAAAAACTATGTAGCCCCTTGCATATTTACAAATTGATATGCAAAAATTTTTATGATAAGTGTAAATAGTGACTAAGCATTCATTTCCAGTATATTGTAAATATTTTCATTTATAAATATGACAATTTTAGGTATAAGTCACTCTTTCAAATGTAATTAATGGGATCTAAAATATAGTTATTAGATTACCAACATCACCTAATTAAAAATTATATGAAAAGATCTTTAGCAGTCACAAATGTTACTTATTTCTTGTTTCTTCTTATGCTTATATCTTCATTCAAATTCCTTATTGACTTTTCTCCATTGTAATATAATTCGTGCTTGAATATTTTTTATTGATTATCAAATCAAACATCTCTATAAAAGTTACATATGAATTCAAATTTTGAAATAGTTTTATAACCAGGATTCTCAATATTTTCTTCCCAATTGAATTAGCTCTGCAATATCAATATCTCTATTGTACAATTGATTAAAAAACCCTAAAAGGATATAATTTTTGATGACATTATTAAACATGAAAAGTCAAAATTTACTAGAAATCAATCTTTTATGAGATAGATGGATTGAGTGGTTTTCAAATTAATTCATATATTCAAGGATGAATATGTTTTTTTCTAGAATGGAACTAATCAAAAGTATTGTGTACATTTTTAATTTCCCACAGTTTTTATTACGGAAATTGATTAAGAAGGATAAAAATAGAATTTACTATCCACAAATCTGCTATTCTTAAAATAGTTTAAGGACAACATGAGACATTTATGTTTACAAATAGGAGCAAGAGTTTGAGAAAATGTGAAAGCATTTTCCTGGAGTTTCCAGAGAAGTGTGACTATTCAACGTCTTATACTGTGCCAAGTAGTTACCTGGGACAAATGAAAAACCAGGTTGCTTACTATAGAAAGAATTTTCCTTACTACCAGTCCCTCAAATTAACCATGGTCAATTTTGGTATCAGAAGGATTCCCTTGGGTTGAAGGAGAAACACTATGATTTTTGCCTCTTTTAAAGTGAAGACTAAATGATATAATACATAGGAAGTACTTAATATCATGGCTAACACTCAATAGTTATGAATCATCATCATTATTACTATTAAAATCCACAGGTTAATCAGTTAAAGCTATACAGTCATATTCATGATGCTCTTGTTATTTTAGGTGTTTTGCACTTTTCTGAGAAATTCAGGTCCCTAATATTTAGCAGTAACTTTTAGCATGCTGTGATTATATCAGCCCTGATCAATTGGGCCCTGTGCTTTTAGACCAAAGCCACAAAAACTAGTTATAGGTTATTAATCTTTTATTGTTGCTTCAAATTCTTACATTTATGGGGTTTTTTTTTTCTGTCTTTACTATTTTGGTGATTAAACGTGTGATTTGACTTTATCCAGCACCATTTGAATATGTCATGTACAAGTGATTTACCTTCTAGAAATATTAACTATCAACTCCTTGAAGCACTGCATGCAATGGAACATAGCTTTTGCACATTTTGCCTTCCCTGTTCTAGTACACTAGTGGGTTCACCATAAATGATACTTGAATTCTAACATGATTTATGTGTGTTAAGCAGATTATCATTCAAATTTCTATATGCTTTAATTAATTATATATTTTTGTAATGGTTCTTTGGTTGATTTTAGGTGCATTAAGCCACAACTTAAGTCTTTTGCTCTGGGTATTTACACCTTAGCCATAAGAGTTCTTGGTAAGTATAATCTATGCTTTAATTTATGGTAGTCAGCACAAGGGTATTTTGAAGACTTTTCTAAATATTTTTACAGAATTACCATGCATAGCTAAATGATGTAGGTACTTAAGTCTATAATCTTTTTCTTTACTTCCTTTCTTCATTTCTTTGTTCCCTCCTTCCTTTCCTTGACTCTTCTCTTCCTTTGTTTCATAAATATTTATTAAGTGCCTGTGCTGTGTCCTAGATATAATAGAGATTTTATGAGAGTAATCACAATTTTTTTTAACAATTTTGTCTCTTCCATTACTTGTATGTTCTCACAAAATCCATTGCTCTTAGGAGAGAGGTCTCAGAGGAAACCAAAAATTAGTCATTAAGAAAGGGTGAAGCCTAAATATATATGTTTTCAATGATTAAAATAGAAAGAATTCTGTTGAGCTATTCTCAGTGTTCATTCCTAGGATATATCATTAGGTAAAATGATAAGATCATTCAACAATTCAAGTCTATGGATTTGAGTAGGGATTTTTAAAACTGTAGTAGGAATTTTTTTTCTGACTACCACATTTTTTTAATATGCATTGGTTAAAACCCATAGAAAACAATGAATGAGACAGATAAGGTTTTGTCCTTAAAGAGTTTATATTCTAAAGAAGAAAATGAAATAATTGTAAATGATCCTCTGTAATTTGACAAAAAAGAACTACCCAGGAAGGAAAACAAACTCAGAGCTTTAAAAATTTGAAATTAAATTTGGTTTACATAGATCTTGATAGGAAAGTGATACAAGTATAAAATAAAGGAACTTAAGTAAAACCTATTTTAAATTTGAATTTAAAATATCAATATAAGCTCACATATTTTTATTTATAATGTATATTTTATAGCTCTCTCTCCTGAGAAATCCAAAAACTATGAAACCCAGCAGAAATGAGCCCCGTAGCACTCAATCTGTGGTATCTAAATGTCATCTCCCAGAAAAAGAAATATGGCACCTTGGAGAAATGACCAATTCAAGGGCTAGAATAGAGATTGCATAATGATTATGGGACATCTTTTTGTACTAGAAAGTGAATAAGCTATCAAAAGCTAATAAGAATTTATCAAAGGGCACAGAACCAATTTAAAAAGATTAATCTTGAGGTGAGCTAATTTCAGAATCAAAATAGTAGTAGCAATAATAATGGCAATAATTTATTGAAATATATCAAATAAATAAAAACATGAGAGTTCATAATGATACTTTAAAAATTTGAAAAATACCAGGACACCAATTCATTATTCTGAAAATTGATAAATAAAGGGAAAACAATCATTTATCTTGCCTTTCTTCTATTTAACTGTATTTTAAAGTAATCAAATAGTTAATGAAGGAAAATTCTCTTTTATGGAAAAATCCCAAATAATTAGTATAGGAGGTACAGAAGTTTTTTTAAAATTCCGGTCTTGTAGCCTCATCAACATTTGCTAAAAGCTTTAGGTGAAATTTCATGAGGAACTTCATAGTGATGGAGGGATGAGACTGGCATAGCATGAACCTCAGATCCAGCTTAGCGTTACTAAGAGCGGCCACCAGCCAGCATGTGCCCCCTAACAGGAACACAATCAGAAGTACACAGAACTGCCTTTGCTTACTCCTGTCTAAAATAAATTGAACCTGATTCCAACAAGATCTAGCTACCAGGTTATAGGAAAAATGGATAGGGGAACAAGTTAAATAATATTATAAAGAAGCAAGCAAACAAATCCACACTGTGGCATGTTCTAGAAGACAAATGTCTTTTTCTCAAAAAACATTAGTATGGGAAAAAAGTGAGAAGGAGATATTGATATAAAGAGTCATCAACCAAATGCAATGTGTTTATTTGGTTTTGATCCTGATAAGAACAAATCAACTGTAACAAGATGCCTGGGAGACAATCTGAAAAGCTTGACTATGTACTAGATTTTAGGTAAGATTAAGAAATTATTGTAAACTGTGTTAGGTTGAGAATAGCATATGTTTTTTAAAATGTCATCAGTTAGAAGTGCATGCTGAAATACATAGAATTGAAGTGACATGATGTTTGAGATTGCCTTTATAATACCAAAAAAAGAGTCCAGACTTGGGGGAGAGAGGAAATAGGAATGGCAAAACATTAAAAATTGTTAAAGCTAGTGATGGATTTGAGGGTTCATCATATCATTCTCTCTGCTTTTGTGAATGTTTGAAAATTTTTCATTATAAAAATGTTAGACCATACACAGAAAATTGTATACATTTGGATTTTTTGACTTGTCTTCACACCATTAGGGGCAATGTAAAGTCAGTTATCACTTGGACTTTTTAAGTGGAAATCATCTATTTGGTTGGACCATATACATAGAAAACTTATTTGAGGCATCAAATAATCCAAATTGATTGCCAGATATATTTGTTGCTCTTTTAGTCCATGGGATTTTCTGCAAGTTAGGATCAGCTGCTTCTTTTTTTAATTTTGTGTTATTAAAAAACCCAAACACATACTAAGGTAGTAAGAATATTATAATGAACTCCTGTGTATCTATTACCCAATCTCAACAATTATCAACACACAGTCCATCTCAGGACAGCTGTATCGCTATCCACTTCCCCTTGCTGGCTTATTTTGAAGTAAATTTCAGACTGTCTCATTTCTTCCATAAAATATTGGGTTGGTATGAACTTGTAATCTTAAAACATAATGACTTCTTTTAACCTAATGATTATCAGATCTTAAAAATAACTCTTTAATATTAGCACATATCCAATTAATGTTCAAATTCTTTAAATTATCAGATGTTTCCTTACAAATGCTTCTTTCAATCAAGGACTGAACAAGGTCAACACATTGCATCTAGGTGCTGTGTCTCTTAAATTTCTTTTGATCTGTAGGTTCCACTTCTCTCTTACCTTTCTCTTCCATTTATTGTGAAAATTTTCAAACCCACAGAAAAGTTTAAAAAAAATTACAGCAAATGCTTGTATTATATAACCTCTCTTTCTCTCAACACACATATATTTTGAAAATGAATAGTGGACATCCTGATACTTCACTCCTAAGGCCCTCAGCTTGTATTCTCCTGCAAAAGCAAGTACGTTGTCCTATATAACCACAATACTATTCTCACACTCAAGAAATTTATCATTAGCATGATACTCTAATACACATCCCACATCAAATTTCTTTTATAATAATAATGTCTTCTATAACATTTTTTTCCTTTTGATTCTATCAGGATCATAAGTTTAATTATCTTTTTTGTGTCCAACAATTCTTCATCTTTTGTGTTTGTGGTGTTTTGTTGTTGTTATTTTTTTCTATGGTCTTCAGTGACATTTACATTTTTCAAGAGGCAAAGCCAGTTGTTTTGTAGAATATCCCACCATTTGGATTTGTCTGTTTGTTTACTTTTGAGTATGGTCCAGGTAAAATATTTTTGGGGAGAATACTACACAAGTGATGTTGTGTGCTGACCAGTAAATCACATTGGGAAGCACGTGGTTTGTACCATCATTGGAAATTTTTAAGTTTGATGTCTTGGTGAAAGTGGTGTCCACCAGTTTTTTCTATTGTAAAAATACTTTTGCAATTAATAAGTAACCTGTAATATGACATTTTGAGATTATGTGAATATTCCATTTCCCAAAAATCTTTTACCCAAAGTTTAAGCAACCATTAATGATTTTGGATTAAATCAATTATGACATGGGTAATTGTAAAATTTAGGCACACTTTTGAATAGAAAATCTTTTGAAATATTTCCCATTTGTTATTAAAGAACAAATGGATAATCTCTGAAATTTAGGTGCATCCTGAATATTTTTAGACAACTTTAAAAATAATTTAATGAGAGTACTTTATTCAATATAAGCATACGAAGCAATTTTATAACAGAAGAAAAAAAACATATGTGGTTAAAACTCAAATGCAAAAAAAAGTCTAGGCAGTTGATGGAAATGAGTGAAGAGGGCAGGGAGAAAGCTGTGCAGGCTGGGAAAGTGGACTCCAAGTGTGCATAGAAGAGAGGAATAGGGGATGGAGGCAGCTGCTACTCAACTCCAGCCAATATTACCGTGGTTTTCCAGATAGTGCGGCTCTTAAAAGAATTTGGACATCTGTTGTTTTACATGAAATCTCCTGGCTTTTAAATATTGGCTACTAATTAAAAAACAAAAGCCCAAACCTATGCAGACTAAATAGCAGATGTTAATGAATCACCAATTTAAAACATAAAAAATATAAACTGAGATTTGAGCAGACTGAAATCAACTCAAAATACTTTTGTTAAAATTTATATATGAGAGATACCTTTTCTGCCTAAAGAGGGATTAAATTCTTGACAAACTTTTATTGAGAATCTACTAGGGTTTATAGCATGAATAAGAAAAACACATTTCTTTCCCCTGTACAGCTTACAGTCTAGCAGGAAAGGCAATTAAGCCATTAAAGGACTATAAAGTTTTGAAGGAAATACAAATGTTACCAGATATAGAATAAAAGGAATTAATGTACTTTAGACCATCAAAGACTTTCCTGAAGGAAAACATTCAAATTGAGATTCACAAAATGAATGTGTTTTAAGAAGAGAAAGGAAAGAAGTGTTTGGGATAAAGAAAACTATGTAAGACATTCAGGCAAGAGGGGAGAACATTTTAAGCACTGAAAGAATCTAGTAATATTGGAGTCTGAAATGTAAGACAATGAATGTTGCCCCAAATGAGGCCAGGAATGGAGATGGGGCCCAATATCCAATTAGCTACTCTTGTCTTGGAGCAGATGTCTGGGAAGATCATCTACTTAATTGAATGATTCAACATCTGTATGATGAACGGATTGGAGAGGTTAAGGAAGGAAGCCAAAGAGTCATGAATCGGCGTCTGCTTTAAATTAGGGTCGAAGTAGTGACAGTGGCCGTGGAGAGAAGAGAATGTCTTTAAGCTACACCTGGGAGCTGGAATTGGCATGATTTGGGGATAGATTAAATGTCATGATGACCAAAGAGAAGAGAGAGAGAGGGATCAAAGATGACACCCAAGCTTGTAACTTTAGCAATGGGGTGGCCACTGAAAAGGGACAGGTCTGGGGAGGAAGATGTTAATTCATGGTGAGTTGAAGTGCCTGGAGACATGCTTCTGGAGGTAAACAAACAAATGGCAGTTATTGCATGAGTCTGGCACATATGAGAAAAGACTAGGTTAGCCAGAGAGGTTTTGGACATTTCAGCCTTTCAAACAGAAATGATTAGACTAAGTGTTTTGGATAATCATTCATAACCAAAAAGATGTGCATATGTTTTTAATAGCAATTATTTGTTTTTCTCACAGCAGGAATCCCAGCTCCGGTATATTTTGGAGTTTTGATTGACACTTCATGCCTCAAATGGGGATTTAAAAGATGTGGAAGTAGAGGATCCTGCCGATTATATGATTCGAATGCTTTCAGGTACTGAATCAAACGCATTCCCACATCTCACTGCCACAATATCGCAGGTTTATACAATGCCACTGACACAATTTCTCATGTAGTTTCACTGCTTGTAAGGTAGAGAATAGTCTAATCAAAAAATGTGATCTGTATCATAGAATAAAATGATTATTTGGCTAAATGTTTGATATTTTTCCCCATTTCTAACCTTGACTCTTATTTTAAGTGAGTAATCATTTTAAAAATATGACGAAGCGTCCAGAATAGAGTAGAATTTTGAAAGTTTATGCACACAAATGGGTAAGTAGTTCCCTGAAATTCAGAAGCATTTAAATTTAGGTCACATTTTGAGTTTAATTCTATTCTTTTTCAAACTAAGCCAAACTGTACCATTTACGTCAGATATAATCCCCCTGGGCAAGAGTTGGATTTGGCTCTAAATCTGTCCGGCTGTTATTGCCAAACTGATGTTCAATTATTCCAGTACTTGAAATGCATAAAAGTAAAAGGTTTTCTCTGTGTGGGTGAGAGTGTACCGGGGGTGAGGGGGCATGGCTTTTTCACTAGGGTGTCATTCAGCTCCATTCATCAAACATTTAGTCCCTTATTGCTTAAAGCAATGCTTCAACTGCTTAAAAGGAAGAAGGATTTTTTTTAAAGACTTACAAGCTGAACATTTTCTAGAGAAATAAACTTGGTCCTGAACCATCTAAGTTGGATGTGAATTGGGCAGACCATCTCACATAAGTGTGTTTGGTTTAATAGGCTTTGATGTTGTGTGTGAAATTTATTTTGGTCTTTGAAAGGGACCTGATCTGTGAGTATAATTTAGGCTTTATTCACATTTTTCCTAAAGCTGTATTCATTTCAGTGTAGAGACACTGTAACTCAAGCAGAGGCTGAGAGTTCATTTTCAATGTGACCAAAATGAAACATTCAACCTGTCCTTCTACACCTTAGTATCTTCTGACACAGTGCAGAACTACGGGTTTCTCATGGAAGAAGTTGATTTAAGCCTCTGGTGGATTCTTAAATCATTCTGCTTTACTGAGAGCTCCCATTCCACTTAGCATTGCTTTATGCAGTTTTTCCATAAAAGTGAATTTGGAAAAGGTCTGAGGATAGAGTAGCCACATAATTTATCATTCAGACCTGGACACTTTTGATAGTGAAAGGGGGCACTACTAAAATTACACTGGGCTGATACTTGCATAACCTGGGACTGTTGTAGGAAATCAGGCATATGGTTACCTGGTTCAAGGGAATAATTTACGGAAAGAACGGAACCGGTTATGTAATCAGTAAATGAAAATGATGGTGCAATTAGAAATTACTTTATATTAATAAAGTGCCTTCAATAGTCTACCAATATTCACAGAAAGGTCTTTTGTAGCCACCAAATCTGCATTCTTAAAGAAAACCATCAGAATGATGTTATTACCTTCCTTGTACATTGTATTTCGAGTTGGGTAGTTGTAATAATTATGACTCAGATTCTCTCTTCTTCCAGACACATATATCTGGGACTGACTGTGATATTGGGCACAGTGTCCATTTTCCTAAGCATTGCAGTACTTTTCATTTTAAAGAAAAATTATGTTTCAAAACATAGAAGCTTCATAACCAAGAGAGACAGAACGATGGTATCTGCAAGATTCCTGAAGGAAAATTGTACTACAAGTGATCATTTGCTACAACCCAGCTACTGGCCAGGCAAGGAAACTCGACTTTAGAAAAATAATGACTTGAAGCCATGTTTTCTAATTGGTGGACATTTTGCAAACAAATAAATTTTAATCAAAAGCATTCTAAATGTGTAATTTCTTTCTCCTGTCAAAAAATGTCCACTTTGTTTTTGACCCTAGGCATTAGATAATATACCTGATAACAAATATAATTAAACATTTAACAGAAGATGCAGATGGTAAGACTAATTTAAACCTTTTAATTTATATACAATTTCTTATATTATTTACTTATCCTGCTTATTTTGCCTTGTGCCCATTGATATGTATTAGCTGTATTTTTAGTAGAACGATTGTCCCTATTGTCTTATACATGGTTAGATTTAAAGAAATTTCTAAACTGAGTTACTTGTGCAGAGTAAGGGAACACTGTTAAAAAATTAAGTCTTGGGCTTCTTCAAGTATCACCTTAACGATGATGTTAGGATTGAGCCAGAACACAGAGAGAAAGATTTCGTTTTAAACTCCTACTTTTCTTTGAAATGCAATAATTGACATAGAAATGTATAGTAGCAAATGATCTTGGGGGTTAGAATTTTGGATTATTAGCTCTTCTACTATTAATTTGCATGTGCTTTTTGTGTGATACTATAAGTGACCATGGTTGTAAAGTAATAAAATTAATGTCAACATGCATTGTGGTCCTTCTATGAGTTCAGTGGATTAAAGAATATTGTTAAATACAATACTGCCTGTATTTTAATGTGCATAAGCTCCCTACTTTTGCACATGATGTGTTCCTAAAAGATGCTTGAAAGTTGAATTTCCAAAAGTCTACAATAAACTCAGGTGTCATAACAGGAATGGAGAGTGGTGGATGAGCGATGGGAAGGCCAGGTGTGGTACCTTTTGGTGCTCCACTTGCCATCCAGCACACGGTCTGGGGACTCCTGGATAAGAAGCTGCCACTGGTACAGCCTGCTAGATGGCTCTCTTTCTCTGCAACTGAAAAACTCAAGCCAGGCATTTCCGTTTCCTCTTTCCTGGCTCCTTGGCGCTCCTCTGACTAGGGTTAGTAGGTTCAGCAGTCCACCATCTTTAATCTTCAGCTCTATTATGTACTATATTTTTCTTCCTCCACCATAGCTGTAAAGAGGGGCCTGATCCTTCTGAGAAAAGCAGACTTAAGGCAGAGACCACCCTAGTGAGGCATCCTATTCAGCTACCACCAGCTCACAATCCAATACTGTCTGCATCTGTTAGTCCTGTACAAACCAGAAAAGACTGGGTGAAAGAAAAAGTTGGGTTAGAAAAGAAAGCCTGCAGGACGTTTGGTATGATTGCAGTCACTGAGTCCCTCAAATGCACTAAAGGAGGACTTATACTTACCAAAGATATTTTCAAGGTCAAAATGTAGACCTGTAATTCGATTATATAGCAAACACTCTAAAAATTGTATTAATCTTTACAGCAGTGTTAGTACCAGAATCCCCATTTTACAGATGATAAAACTGAGGCTGAGACAGGGTAGATAAATTGCTTAACCCTGGAGGGGCACAGTCAGGATTCAACCCAGGTATAAATCTAAAATTGTCTTTCCAACCTGACTCAATAACATGATGCTAAATAAACTGCTTCTGTTATTGATAATGTCTGCATTACTTTATTTCATTAGATCAGTTTGCTCCTATAATTGTCTTCATCTGTGTATTTCAACAACATGTAGACAATCAATGACTGTTATAAACCACACAAAGAATTTATTTAGCATATTCTTTTCGTCAAGTGTTGTTGACTTATTGTTTGAAATAATATACTATACCCAAAACATGCTATTTAACACTGTCAGATAATCGAGGGCAACCCTTTAGAACTGCGGAGACTTAGAATTGCAACACAGTTCTTAGTAGCCTTTAGGATGAACAGAAAATATCAACAGGACACTCCTAACAGAGGAGTCTGTTTAAAGTGTTTCTTGGAACCTAAGTTCAACAAAAAAGGACAATTCAAAAATGCAGTAGCCTTACTCATACAGTGAAGGGATCAAATAGGACAAACAAAATGGCTTGCGGTCTTTTAATTTTCCCCTTTCTATACCAGTCTGGTGAATACGAATGGAAAAAATAGTGATGGAAATTTTGGGGATGGAGAGAAGAGGAAATGTCCTTTACATATTAACCTTGTCTTTTTAATTGAATTGGTGATGTTTGATTGTTTCATATTTTGCTATTTTAAAAAATGAAAATAGACTTATGTTTTGTTACCAGCTGTCTTATCCTGTCGTTGCCCTATTAGCTGGTGAGCAGGAGTCCTTTTTGTCATCTCTGTATAAATCTTTACATGGGAGCACACTTGTTCAGAGTTTTCTTTGTAGAATTGTAATTAAAATTCAAATTCCTTATCCTGTCTCCCACATTCTTTTTATTTTCCTAAGATTTTTGTCATAATATCTTGAAAAATAACTTCTTTACAAGTAAATTTCTGAACAGAATCCTATTGAATTTACTCTTAAATGACTTGAAAATAAAAAGCTATAAAGGATGATTAAATGATGGTCTTTTTCATAAAAGGACTGAATGACATTTAAAAGGAAGCGTATTTTTACGCATACCCATTAATTTAACAGTGGAATTATATATACTAAACTCAGCTGTATGACATGTGAGGGTATTATTTAGTGTGGAATTGAATTTACTAAGAGGTACCCTGATATTTTTGATAAGTAAACTCAGCTGACCGAAGTAAGCAGGCTTTTTATGTCTCAGAAAGCACATGATTAAATTTTTTTAAGCAAACCAAACCCCATTTCAGAGGTCAAAAAAATTCCGTCAGTCCTAAGACCAAACACTAACCCCTTGATTGATGTGTGGGATCCTATAATTGTGCCATATTCAATGGACCACATTACACTGTTATTCTACAGCTATGGCCCCTAGAGATGACCAGCATCTCCAGTGAACATCTGATTCCCTAGAACCTTCAGACAGGTAAAGCTCCAGCAATGACATTTCACAGATGGAGTGAATTAAATTGGATTAGATGACTTGCCCAAGGTGGAGGCAGGCAAACTAATGCTGGGTTCTTCCGTTACATCATGTTGCCTCTGAAGCAGATAATAAAAACAAACTATCTGAAGCCTCTAAAAACTGCTGGAAGAACTTTTGTGAGCATTAGCATTTAAGGAATTTCCACTTAAATATTACAAGCCTATACTTGTACATAACGGAAAATTCACGGAATAAATTTGCTATAACATATGCTTGACAATAATTATTTTATAATTTTTATAACAACTATTAAATATAACAATTTATATTAAGCACCGTCTATATCAGTGCTGAGTGCCTTAGAGATTCTCAATTTCAAAGATCCAAATAAACTTATGTGTTAGGTATTACTACTGATATTTTCAGAGGAAGAAACAGGCTTAAAGACTTTTAGTGACTTATCAAAAGCCAACAAGTTCTAGCATTTGACAGAGCCACGATTTAAACTAAGTTTTCTCAAGTTCAAACAGTCATGTTGTGCCTGTATTAATCTACATCCTAAATTGTTGGCTTTCAATAACTCTGCTAAAAGTCAATTTTGCACATCTAAGTTAGAAAAGTTTTGGCCAGGCGCGGTGGCTCACGCCTGTAATCCTAGCATTCTGGGAGGCCGAGGTGGGAGGATCGTTTGAGCTCAGGAGTTCGAGACCAGCCTGAGCAAGAGCGAGACACCGTCTCTACTAAAAATAGAAAGAAATTATATGGACAACTAAAAACATATATAGAAAAAATTATCCAGGCATGGTAGCACATGCCTGTAGTCCCAGCTACTTGGGAGGCTGAGGCAGGAGTATTGCTTGAGCCCAGGAGTTTGAGGTTGCTGTGAGGTAGGCTGATGCCATGGCACTCTAGCCCAGGCAAGAGAGTGAGACTCTGTCTCAAAAAAAAAAAAAAAGAAAAGTTTTAACACACTAAAACATGCACATGGTTCAAAAAAATCAAATGGTACAAAACTATTTAAAATGAGAAGTAACTGTGCTCCACCCCTTATATTGCTTATATTGCTCAAAAGCAATAACTAACCAGTTTGGTTTGTTGCTTTTTTTCTCTCTTTTTTCTTTTCCTTTTCCTTTTTCTTTTTTTAATCTATTCTTCTTCTTCTTCTTCTTTTTTTTTTCTTAAAGAAACAGGGTCTCCCTATGTTGCCCAGGCTGGCCTTGAATTCCAATGCTCAAGCAATCCTCTTGCCTCCTTGCCTCCCAAGTAGCTGGTACTACAGGCCCACATCAGTGCAGCCAGCTTGTTTACTGGTTTTTCTGATGGTCATTTTCATATCTTTACATATTAATATATGTTCATATCACTTTCTTGACTCAACTTTGGGCAACATATATTGACTGCCTACTCTGATAGATTATGACTAATGTCACACATGCTCTGTTGTTATTCTCCTATAATCTATACCTAGTGACATTATTATTCCGAGTTCCTCAAATGTCGCTTCAGTACCTCCATTTTTGTTCAACAGACATAAAACAGTATGATATGTTTTTCCATTTTGCAAAATGAAGAACTTAGAACTTCCTTTTTCCCTCCAGGTCTCCAAATTCTCTTCCATCTCCCTTTCTGTTAGCTGTACCTTTACTTTCACATTGCCAGGAATGATAACATTTTTAGTCAGCTCTATAATAATACCAGATCTAGGCCAGGCCTGAATGGTCATGCTGAAGATCAATACCATCCACTGTCAATGCTATGAACCCTTACCATTAGAAAAAAGAATGAGAGAGAGAAAGAAAAAAGAATGAGAGAGAGAAAGAAAAAACATTTATTGAGAACCTACTATGTCTCAGGCATTAGAGGCACATTAACACATTTAAATATTAGTAAGTGTAATTTTAAAAAGAGTCTGGTATATAAATAATTTTGAAATGTACTGAGTTAATGATATCTCTTATAACTGCAGAATCTCTCAGATTCTTCAATATGGTGGTGCACGTTGTTGATCTCAAATTTATTTGGTACAGAATCCATTTTTCTTTAACAAGGTTTAGACCTAATTTTCAATGTAATATATTTAGAAAATCCAATTTTATCATTTTTTTTGCCATTGTTGTCAGATTCTGGTAGCAGGACTATGCAGCTTTATAAAATTAACTAGAAAACTGCTTAATTTTAAATATTTTGGAACAGTTTTTATAGCATAAGAATTATCTGTGCCTTTTACATTTGAAAGACTGTTCTTAGCCTTGTTGGGAAAGAATACTTTGGAAAGCTTTTGATTGGTCATTGTAGATTTTTAAAAAAATATATGCTTACTGATTCAACTTTGAATATTTGTATTTTTTTCAAAAAATTTTCTAGATATTTAAAAGACATTTTTAGTGTAATAAACTTAGAACATGTAAACTTAGTATTTATCATTATGTTCCTTTTCTAATCCCTAATTTGGTGTACGTGGGTTTATCTTTTTTGTGTATTATGCTTGTCAAGTACTTATTTCACTTAATTTTTCCAAAGAAATGGCTTTTGAATTCTGTCTTTTTGCTACCTGATTAATTTTTGTTCGTAATTTCATTACTTTCTTCCTTCTGTTTTTTAGACATGATTTTTTAAAATCTTCATCTATATTTTTTTTTTTTCTTTTTGAGACAGAGTCTCCATCTGTTGCCTGGGCTACAGTGCCGTGGAGTCAGCCCAGCTCACAGCAACCTCAAACTCCTGGGCTCAAGCAATCCTCCTGCCTCAGCCTCCCAAATAACTGGGACTACAGGCATGGGCCACCATGGCCGGCTAATTTTTTCTATATATTTTTAGTTGTCCAGCTAATTTCTTTCTATTTTTTTAGTAGAGATGAGGTCTCGCTCTTGCTCAGGCTGGTCTCGAATTCCTGAGCTCAAATGATCCGCCTGCCTCAGCCTCCCAGAGTGCTAGGATTACAGGTGCTAAATTCTTGATTTGTAGGCTTGTAACTGCATGCTCTAGCTTGGTAATGAAAACATAAATTTGCTACAGTGTGCAGCTTAGTTTATGATTGATAAGGTTTGACATGCTGCAGTACCAGTGATGTTTCCCTAGTTGTTTACAAATGCATGCTTGATTTTCTAACTGACTCCAAATTTCTATTTGCCCTCGAAGGAGAATGCATTAAAATTTCCTTGTGTTTGGATATTTTAATTTAAACTTGTCTTTTAATTTTTAAATTAATCACATTTATAATTACAGAATGTAACCTGTTCAATTTATATTTTTTGAAATTTATTGAAAGCCAAATGTATTTTAAGCCAAAGAAGCCATTAATTCATAAAAACATTCTGGATTTTGAAAATAAAGTATGTTCTTTGATCATAGAGGAAAATAATAGAAATACATTTATCAAATCTTTACATATTTTGTTACTTATTTTCTTTTTCATTTTCTCTCTCAAGGCTTGAGATTAGTGGTATGTTAAAATTTTCCAATATGATTGAATTTTTGTGAATTGTTTTCATTGAAAACATCTTTATTTGTAGACTTTAATGTTATGTCTCATAACTATTATGCTACGATGATGTATAAATTTAATTTTAAAAACTGTTGTTAATAACTTTTCTTTGAATTTTATTTTAATATTAATATTGCCATTCTTCTGTCTTTATTGATGGTGTTTACTTGATGTATCTTTGGGCCTCCTTTTTTAAAAATTTTTTTTTGTATTTATTCAAGGTTAGATATTAAGAAGTAAGAAATTGTATTCTATTTTAACTTTATCTAAACTTTTGTCTATTATTTAAGAAGTTTAATTGTCACACCTGATGTTTGGTTTTACTTCCTTTGCATTGGGTTTTTGTTTGTTTGTTTCCTTATGGTTTTCCTTTTATTCTTACATGTGCTATGTGTACTATATTTTTGCTTTTTATTTTTGTTAGTAATATGGAAGTTATAGCCACTTCTTTACCAACCTGGAAATTGTCCTGTAATTACTTATCAAAAAATTATGAAAATACATATTGATACTATTTTTCTCTACTTAGACCAAGAATCAAATAATAAATACTGTCTATTGACTCCCTTTGTGTAAGATTAAAAATTTTAAATGGTTTGCCTCCTTTCTCCTCTTCTACTTATAATTCCAAGATTTTTTACTAACATCATCAAGGATTTAAGACCTAAATTGTTAATAAATTATCTTATTTTATATATCTTCTTTTGGTCAGGCTGGAGTGCAGTAGAGTGATCATAGCTCACTGCAGCCTTGAATTCCTGGGCTCAAGCCATCCTCACACCTCTGCCTTCTGAGTCTCTGGGATTACAGGCATGCTACCAGGCCTAGCTAATTTTTTAAGTTTTTTTTTTTTTATAGAGACTGGGTCTTGCTATGTTGTTCAGGCTGGTCTCTAACTCTTGGCCTTATGCGATCCTCCCACCTCAACCTCCCAAAGTTCTGATATTACAGGCATGAGCCACTGTGCCTGGCCTGCCAGGAATCTATTTTAAATAAATAAATAATGGCCGGGCGCAGTGGCTCACGCCTGTAATCCTAGCACTCTGGGAGGCCGAGGCAGGCGGATTGTTTGAGCTCAGGAGTTCGAGACCAGCCTGAGCAAGAGCGAGACCCTGTCTCTACTAAAAATAGAAAGAAATTATATGGACAGCTAAAAATATATATAGAAAAATTAGCCGAGCATAATGGCGTGTGCCTGTAGTCCCAGCTACTTGGGAGACTGAGGCAGAAGGATCGCTTGAGCCCAGGAGTTTGAGGTTGCTGTGAGCTAAGATGACGCCAGGGCACTCACTCTAGCCCGGGCAACGGAGTGAGACTCT
>CM052440.1:69312960-69332578 GCA_028533085.1 Varecia variegata | reverse complement strand
AATGATATTGACATAGACATATTAATCAATGCAACAGAATAGAATCTGGAAATAGACACAAACATTTATGTTTAACTGATATTTTATAAATATTCTAAGTTAATAGGGAAAGTAATCTTTTTAACAAATGATACTGAATTAATTGAATAGCAATAGGCAAAATGAAACTTGACTCTTGCCTCATACCTTACACCAAAATTAACTCAAAATGGAACATAGACCTAAATGTTCTAACTAAAAATATAAAACCTTTAGAATAATATGAGAAAATCTTACTGACCTTGATTTTGGCAATGTAAACTGTACCCCCAAAAATTCTCTACATAAAACACAAAAAGCACAAAGTGTAGAGATAAAATTAATACATTGGACTTTATCAAAATTTTAATCTTTTGCTTTTGAAAATATTTACAAACATATATCCAACAAAGATCTTATTTGAAGACACATAAAGAATGCTTACAACTAAATAATAAGACAAATATCCCAAAAAAACTGGGTAAAATATTTGAGTAGACGTTTCACAAAAAAAAAAAAAAAAAAAAGATATATGAACAGGAAATAAGCACATGACAAAATACTTAATATCACTAGACATTAAAGAAAATTAAATTAAAAGTACACTGAGTTACCACTGCACATGTAGAAGGACTAAAATTAAAAAGACTGTTCATACCAACTGTTGGTGAGGATGTGAAGGAACTGAAATTTCATACACTGCTGCTGAGAATGTAAAATAATACAACTGTAGTAGTAAACAATTTGGAAATTCATTAAAAACTTGACCATATGCCTCCCAGATGACCCAAGCATTCCACTACTAGGTATTTATCAAAGACAAATGAAAGCATATGTCCACACAAAGACTTATAAATTAATGTTTATAACACATTTATTTGTAATAGCCCCAAACTGAAAACAACCCAAATGTCTATAAACTGGTGAGTAGGTAAATAAATTGTGCTACATTCCTATAGGAAAATGCTAATCAGCATTGAAGGGAATGAACTATTGATATATACAACATGATTGAATCTCAAAGTAATAATGTTGACTGAAAGAAGTCAAACAAAAAGGAGTACTTAGTGTTTGATTACCTTAATATAAAATCCTATACAGTGTATAATCTATAGTGATAGAAAGCAGTTTAGTGGTAGAGTTTGACGTGGAGAATGGTAGAAAGTGATAGGAGAAAACTTTTGGAGGCGACTGTTATATTAACTTTGTCTCATGAGTGAAAGCATATGTCAAAACTCATTAAATTGTACACTTCATGTATCTGCAGTTTACTGTGTATCAATTATTCTTCCGTGAAGCTCTTAACTTTTTCAACACATCTGTGCTTGCATATCCTTTGTAAATCCTTCTCATCTCTTTAAGAGAATGCATATCACGGATTGAAGACCACTGGGCTAGAGCATTAAAAGATAAGGTAGAAGAAGAGATGAGTTCTTGAAGCCATAGTGGATTCATTCATTTAAAATATTTATTGAGTTTCTACAACATACCAAGCACTATACTAGAATCTGAACAAAAAAGATGAAGTCCCTGCCCTTTTCCTGCTTATATTTTAGTGGGGAGAAGTCAACATACAAACAGATTTTATAAAATCATGTAATTTTAAGAGAGATGATGGGAGGAAGTAAGGCAAGATGTTAGAAAATTACAAATGTTACATTCTTTAATAGGTCAGAAAAAGCATCTATGAGGCAATAACAATTGAGCAGAAAAATGATTGAGGTGAGAAATGGACATCTGGAGGCAAAGTATTCCAAGTAGGAGGAAGAATACGTGCAAAGATTTTGAGGCAGGACTATAACTGCAATGTTTATGGAATATTAAGAAGGCCTGTGTTGCTGGGAAGTAATGGCAGAGTAGGAAAATTGTAGAAAATATTATTAGAGGAATAACCAGGGAACAGATTCTATAGATTCTTATGGAATATAGAAATGACTTGAGTATTATTCTAATAAAGCTAGGAAGATATTGCAAGGTTTTGAAGACAATTTTCTTAGAGAATTTCATCATGTTGTATGCATCAGTGTCATGTCTGACTATTTAAATAAAATGAATTGTTGACTGTTTTCAACTTTTTTATCACACCCAGATTGGATAACTGTTTATATACCATTATAGATGGCTTCCTTACCATTTAAAAATATTATTCCAACTTAAGTTTTTGCTTTTAACATCACTAGGTTGCTAGAAGTTTTTTAAAATAGAATTTTCATTTATTTATTCATTTAAAAAATATTTATTGAGTATCCACTAGGTATACCTGGCACTGATGATATAATAGTGAACAAAAAAGACAAAAACCTATCCTCGCTTTTCTGAAGCTTAACTCTGTGGTGTCAATTTATGGTTGTTAAGGCAGGGAAAGGCTGACAATAAACAAAATATGTGAGTAAACTTCATAGTATGGTAAATAATGAGAAAAAGTGATGTTCATTCCAGAGCAACAAGAGCAAAGATCCTTAATACAGGATCTGTATCTTATAGGGCCTTAAGGCTATTCTTTGGATTTTATGCTGAGTGACTTGGGAAACCACTGGGGCACTTGAGTAGAGTACTGACATGATATGACTTGTTTGACATGATGACTCTGCTGCCGTGTTGAGATTTAACTGGAGAATGAGGTTGGGGAAGAGGGGTGGTGAGTGATCAGGAGACAAGATGAGATACAAGTTGGAGGGTATTGCAATAATTCAGTACTAGGTTGATAGCCATAGCTATCACCATGGAGGTGGAGAGAAGTAATAAGATTCTGTATATATTTTAAAATTAGAACCTGATATGAGCATGAGCAAGAGAGGAGTAAGAATGATTCCAATTGCATGTGTTTGTGCGTGTGTGTGCAACTAGAAGGGGAGAATTGCAATGTATTGAAATGGGGTTATTCCAGGAGGAGAGATTTGGTAAGGGAAGATGAGGAGACCAGTCTGGAAAATGTTAACTATGAGATGCCTATTACATCTATACAGGGAGATAGTGAGGAGGCAATGAATAAATCTAGATTTCAGGAGTAAGGTCTTGGCCAGAAATAAAAGTTTTGTAGTTGTTAATATAGAGATGATATTTAAAGACATGATAATAGGTGAGATCACGCACACACAAAAGGTTGCATCCTGAGACTTTTCAATTAAGAAGCCAAAGATATGTAAACGATTTAGTAAATAAGGTGTAAATGGAGAAGTTGGTGAGTTAGAAGGAAAATGACCAAGGATAGTGTACTGGAAAATATTGCCAGGGATAGAGAATGATCAGCTCTAAAAAAAATGCTGCTAATAGTTTGAGTTGGATGAGGACCATTCATGTAGCATTTAGTTAATTTATGACTTAGGCAAAAGTAGTTTGAGTGGAAAGTTGGGGGCAAAAGCCTGACAGGAATGTGCTTAAGAGAGAATGTGAGAAAAGAAATTGAAAACAATAATAAGAGATGAGTCTTTTTTTAATGTAAATAATAGCACAGCAATATCTGAAAAAGGAATGAGATCAAAAGTGAGATTCTGGAAGATGGGAAAGTGGCAGTATGCTTATATGCTGCTGGGAACATTTCTTTAGAAAGGGAAAATTGATATCCTTGCAAACATAGAGAGAGGAGGCAATCTGGTACCCAAGTGGAGGTTGGGCTTAGTTTAAACATGGAGAGTTTATCAAGGCAGAACATGTGGTACAGGTGCTTTAAATAGACATGGTAGAAGGAGCTTTTTGAAGGCTTCTTCATTTTTGTCAGTGAAATAGGTCATCAGCTGAAGGTGGGCATAGGACAGGATATGTTAAAGTTTTACCTTCATCTCTTTTAGAGATAATAGTACAAAATAATTACACAGAAAGTGAAATGGCAAGAATTGGAAAAATGTAGTATGATCTCCAGGAAAAATAAAAGGACCACTTTTAAGCTTCATGATCATTAATTTCAAGTCAGCATGGTTGAGGGTTTTTCTTCAGATACTTTCAGCTCCAGGGGTGAATGGGCAGAGTAGATTGACAGTTGAATTCAATCAAGGTTGTGGCTTTGTCAAGCAATTAAAATCATGCAAGAGAGTAAAACTGACATGAAGTTACAGAAGAGAGTGATTGCCATGGCCATAAAATTTAACCCAGATGTGGAGAGAAATGAGGACATGAGAGAGATAAGGAACATTGGGATCTCTGGAAAAATCAATCTACAGATTATATATTCTGGTCAGTGGAAGCATTGTTGGATCCAGGGTACTACTGAGTGTGAGCTAGGAAGATATGAGTGGTTCTCCAATCCTTGGGACTAATATTAAGAAGGGTTTGATTTGTTGGTGTGACAAAGTCTAGGATATGTCATTAGGAGTATGTAGAAGCCAAGATCATTGGAGAAAAAATGGTTAAAAAAACAAGAAGCCAGAGAATGAAGAGAATTCTCTTCATGGTCATTGAAATAATAATTAAAATAGTATTAGTATTTTTGGGAGATTGGCTTTAAATAAAAAGCTAAAATTGTTATGGAATGAGTTAGAGTGACTGAAGGGTTGGTAGATGACTCCAACAAGAAGACAAATAAATGATAGAGCCTTTTGATATAAGATTCAAAACTATAGATTCTGAGGTAAAAAAAAACTGGAAAATGGAAAGGAAATAGCAAAGTGATAAAGTCTCTTATAGACTCAAGGTAAAGGAGTGAAAAACAATATTCCACACAAATAGAAACCCAAAATGAGGAGCAGTAGCTATATTTTTATCAGGTAAGTAGACTTTAAATCAATAACAGAAAAAAAAGAACAAAAGAAGGTCATTATATAATGATAAAGGAATCAACTCAACAAGAAAATATGTTAATTATCTCTCTCATTCATATATATATATATATATACACATACACACATACATATATATATATATATATACACACACACACACACACACACACACACACCCAACACTGGAGCACCCTAATTCATAAAACAAATACTATTAGATCTAAGAAAAGAGATAGAGAACAATAATAGTAGGGGACTTCAGCACTAGACAGATCATCAAGGCAGAAAATTAACAAAGAAACACTGAACTTAAACTGGATTCTAGCTCAAATGAACCTAACAGACCCTTACAGAACATTCTACCCAACAATAACAAAATACACTTTCTTCTCATCAGCACATGGAAGATTTTTCAAGATAGATCATAAGTTAGTCCAAAAAACAAGTCTGAATAAATTTTTAAAAATCAAAATCATAAAGTATCTTCTCAGACGATAGTGGAATAAAACTAGAAATCAATCCTAAAAGGAATACTCAAAGCTATACAAATACATATAAATTAAACAACCTGTTCCTGAATGATCTTATGGTCAATGATGAAATCAAAATGGAAGTCAAATTTTTTCAAACAAATGAGAATAGTGACACAACATATCAAATCTTTGGATACAAAAAAAAAAACTGTTGGCTTTTCTAAAAAAAAAAAAAAATCCTTGGATACAACAAAAGCAGTGCTAAGAGAGAAGTTTTTAGCATTAAACGCCTATGTCAAAAAGATTGAAAATCACAAATTATTATAACAACATAATGGCACACCTCAAGGAACTAGAAATAAAGAGCAAACCAAACCCAAAACTAGCAGAAGAAAAGAAATAACAGGGATCAGCAGAGAATTAAACAAAATAGAAACCAAAAAAATTTACAAAGTATCAATAAAATGAAAAGGTGATTATTTGAAAAGATAAACAAAATTGACAAACTGTTAGTGAAATTAACTGAGAATAGAAGAGAGGAGCTTTCAATAAGTTCAATCAGAATCAAAAAGGAGACCATACAACTGATGTTACAGAAACACAAAAGATGATCTGAGACCGAGACCACTATGAACATCTGTATGCCCACAAATCTGAAAATCCAGAAGAAATAAATAAATTCCTGGAAACATACAACCTCCCAAGCTTGAATCAGGAAGAAATAGAAAGCCTGAACAAACCAATAAGGAATAATAAAGATTATATCAGTAATTTGAATTTTCCCAAAAACAACAACAAAGAAAAGCCCAGGACCATACGGATTCACAGCTGAATTCTACCAGACATGCAGAGAATTGGTACCAATCCTACTGAAACTTTTCCAAAAGGTTGAGGAGAAACTCCTCCTTAATTCATTCCATGAAGCCAATATAACTCTGATGCCAAAGCCAGGAAAGGATGCAACAAAAAAGAAAACTACAGTCCAATATCCTTGATGAACATTGATGCAAAAATTCTCAACAAAATACTAGCAAATCAAATCCAACAGCAGATCAAAGAGATAATACACCATGATCAAGTGGGTTTTATCCCAGGGATGCAAGCATGGTTCAATATACACAAGTCAATAAACATAATTCACCACATAAATAGGATTAAAAACAAAAACCATAGGATCATTTTACTAGATATAGAAAAAGAATTCAATAAAATCCAGCCTCTTTCATGATAAAATCCCTCAACAAACTAGACATAGAAGGTACATATCCCAAAATAATAAAAGCCATCTATGACAAACCCACAAACATTATACTGAACAGAGAAAAGCTGAAAGCATTCTTCCTAAGAACTGGAATAAGACAATGATGCCCACTTTCACCATTTCTATTCAATATAGTACTGGAAGTCTTAACCAGAGCTCTCAGGCAAGAAAAATCAATAAAGAGCATCTAAATTAGAAAAGAAAAAGTCAAATTATCTCTGTTTGCTGAGGATATGATCTTATCGCTGGAAAACCCTAACAATTCCTTCATAAGACTTCTAGATTTGATAAACAAATTCAGTAAATTCTCAGGTTACCAAATCAACATACATGAATCAGTAGCATTTCTATACACCAATAACAACCAAGCTGAGAATCAAATCAAGAACCCAATTCCATTTACAATAGCTGCAAAAAAAAAAAAAAAAAAAAAAAACCCTAGGAATACATTTAACAAAGAAGATGCAAGAACTCTATAAAAAGAACTACAAAACACTGATGAAATTATAGATGACACAAACAAATGGAAAAATATCCCATGCTCATGAATTGGAAGCATCAATATTGTTAAAATGAACATACTGCCCAAAGGAATCTACAGGTTCAGTACAATTCCTATCAAAATACCGATGTTATTTCTCACAGAATTAGAAAAAACAATCCTAAAAATCATATGGAACCAAAAAAGAGCCTGCATAGCCAAAGCAATCCTAAGCAAAAAGAACAAAACTGGAGGCATCAAATTATCTGACTTCAAATTACACTAAAAGGATATAGTAACTAAAATAGCATGATACTGATATAAAAACAGACACATAGATCAACGAAACAATATAGAGAACCTAGAAATAAATCCATAAACCTACAAACAACTGATTTTGACAAAACAGACAAAAACATACACTGGGGGAAAGGATATCCTACATAATAAATGGTTTCGGGAAAATTGGATAGCCATATACAGAAGAATTTAACTAGACCCCTACTTCTCACCATATACAAAAATTAACTCAAGATGGATTAAAGACATAAATCAAAGACCTGCAACAATAAAAATTCTAGAAAACCTAGGAAAAACTCTTCTGGACATTGCCCTAAGCAAAGAATTTATGACTAAGACTGCAAAAGTAAATGTAACAAAAATAATCAAATGGTACTGATTAAACTAAAAATAATCAACCGAGTAAATAGACAACCTACACAATGGAATAAAATATTCACAAACTATGCATTTGATGAAGAACTAACATCCAGTATCTACAAGGAACTCAAGCTATTCAGCAAGAAAAAAAAAATAATCATATTAAAAAGTGGACAAACAACATGACCAGGAACTTTTTAAAAGAAGATATGCAAATGGCCAACAAACTTGAAAAAATGCTCAATATCACTTATCATTAGAAAAATGCAAATTAAAACCACAGAGTGGCTGTTATTAAAAACTCAAAAAGCGATTGATGTTGGCACATATGTTGTGAAAAGAACACATATGCTGGTGGGAATGTAAATTAGTACAACCTCTATGGAAAACAGTATGGAGATTTCTCAAAGAACTAAAAGTAGATCTACCATTTGATCCTGCAATCTCACTACTACCCAAAGGGGAAAAAAAGCACTACATCAAAAAGATACCTGTACTGGTATATTTATAACAGCAAAATTCACAATAACAAAAAATATGGAATGAAACTAAGTGTCCATCAACTGATGAGTGGATAAGGAAAATGTAGTATATATACTCAGTCACAAAAAAGAATGAAATAATGTCTTTTGTGTAACTTGGATGAAACTGGAGGTCATTATCTTAAGTTAAACAATTCAGGAAAAGAAAGACAAATACTGACTGCATGTTCTCACTTAGAAGTGGGAGCTAAGCGATGGGTATACATGGTCACTCAGAGTGGAATTATAGACATTGGAGATTCCAAAAGGTGGGAGGGGGGTGAGGGATAAAAATTACCTAATGGGTACAGTGCACACTGTTCAGGTAATGGGTACACTAAAAGCCCAGACTTCACTATACAATATATCCATGTAAAAAACTACAATTGTAACACCTAAATCTATTGAAACTTTAAAAAATATTAGTCATGATGATGTGAGAGTTTTGAGCTTTGATGGGTATGGAGACTTGGGGATTCTTTCCAGGAGCATGAAGATTTCTGGAGCTATCACTTGACCACCAGCAAGGGAAATGTGGTGGGCAGGCAAAGTCAGGTTTGCTCTAAGCCTGAAAGATCCTTCTTGAGGTGTGCCTGTGGCACCCAGCTGAGAACTCTGGGACAAAAAACTTCTGGGCACACATCTGAAAGAGTTTATTTTTACTCATTTAATAAAAACTAACTGCTTTAAAAAATTATGCAAATATCAAACAATGAATTTAATTAGGTATTGAATCTATAATGTACCAGAAAGTGTATAAGGCACTTTATATGCACTAAATTCTTACCCCAAATATTGATTTCCCACTTTATAGATGAGGATATTGACATTCAGAGAGATTAAATAAGCTCCTTAAATTCATACTGCTGGCAAGAAGCAGAGACATATTTGCATCAAGGTTTATTGGACTTTCATGATCATGATATTTCATCAGATCTGTGATGATTATCCCTGGACTAAATATCAACAGATTGTTTTACACAAATTTTGCAATTCTATTGATCCATGGCTGTTAGCATAATATTGATCTTGAAACAACTGTTGCAATGTCTTTCCTCTGACCACTCTCGTCTTTCCATAAGTCACACAACAGCAGTCTAATTTACTTAATCAGGAAGAAAAAAGGGCACAGAAAATGCTCTTTGACCTCTGAAAACATTCCAGAATTTCACCGCTGACAGCTTTAGTTCAGGGATTAGAAAGGTTCTCAAGTTAATTTGTACTGTTTTATCTTCATTCTACGTGTATATTGTCTCAAAACAAGTTAATGTGTCTTGGATGGAATGTATATTTGAGGAGAAAACCATTATCACGAGAACTCCCAAACTATTCCCACTCTGAATAAAGGAAGTCCATAAAAAATGATAGAAAATGTTCTGTATCTCTGCTACAATGATTCTCAAAATCTGGTGATATGTGAAAAAAATTGAAAGTTCTTATTTCAAAAAGCATAATCTCTGGCTTACAGAGTCAGAATCTCCTGGGTGTGGGGCTGGGTTGTTATTTTGACAAAGACTTGCCAATAATTCTGACTCAGCAGAAGAGTATTTGGTAACTTCTGCCCTAATTTTCCTGGACCCCATCTACATTTCAATGTTCTTCACATTTCCTAATCCTTATCCCCCTCCACACTCTTTGGTTCTTCCCACAATTCCAATGTTTTTAAAGAATTTACCAGGAATAGAACCAATCTATCAAATAACTGAGACAGAAATTAAACATATATTGCTGCAACTGTTTCAACAATTGTCCAGTCAGTGATAAAGGGTAACAATGTTTTCACATATGCATCCTCACTTTGCCATATATATGTATACATATATTTATATATATTTGTGTGACAGAAGGGTGTGTACTTTATTTATATTAGTACACTTTTAGAACAGAGCCCAATGCCTGAGGTATGATTCAGAGTCAAAAATGTTTAAGTTATTGAATTGGTTAATTAAACTTCATCCCTACTGAAAACAACTTTCAACTGAGTCTCTAAAAACCAAGTCAATAAAAGGAAATTATGTGGACATCCTTCCCTCAGGCTTTGATGAAAGAAATCTGCCATGCAAAGCAGTCTTGACTATTGCTATTTAGAAAACCTATCTTGTAGTTAATTGGCACTTTACTATTAATATTCCCTGTGGGACATCCAGTATCCATACATGTATTAGAACTGTGCCCAGGTACCAAGCAAAGAGGGTATATTGTATCTTTTGAATGCAATCGTATCCTGTAGGCACATTTAAAAAATGTCTTGGATTCTTCTCCATTTGAAAGAATTTTAACTACCTTGGATAACCTGTTCTATTTGTATATTTAAAGAAAAAAACCTCATGCAACCAATTTAATTGAATAAATAAGTAAAAGTCATTCTCAGAAATAAAGTTTGTTAAATATTACCATAAAATAATGTGCAAATTCTGAGAAATTATTAGATAACCTTTAAAATCTAGAAGTCTGGAGTGAACTCCCAGAATTAGCTAGGTAATTTTTTTCTATTTGCCTAGGACAATTACCTAATAAGATGGTTAATCATCATTGAACTGATAAAAAAAAAAGCCAACTAAATATTTAAGGAGGGACTTTAACAGATAAAGGATAGACTTGTTGCAGTTGCTATGGGATTCTAAGTTCAGGTAAGAACCTTTAGATTCTCTACTTTCAACAGTTCTTCTATGTAAGAAATTTTCACAAATTTCAGGGAAAAATGTTTTGATGGTCATGATAAATATTATAAATATTATGCTGTCTTCTTCACACTTATGTTCTTAGTCCTTAAAACCTAATAAATGTCCCTTCTGGAGATAGATGAGCCTTAGGTTAATATAGATAATCATACATTTATAAATTTAAAAATAAAGTTTGGAATCCTGTTCTTATTACTTCCTAGACAAGTGGAACTTAAAGGATGAAAAAATGTACCTCTAGTTACCATCTTAAAATATGCTGCAAGACAATTATTTTCATCAACTACATACAATTATTAGACTAAATTTCCTATTTCTTTGATTTCATCTTACTGGATAACAGGGGCAGAGGGAGGGAGTTATTTGACAAACATGAAGAAATTGAACATGTCTTAAAGTGACTTAAGCACCTCTACTCTCCTTGTTTCAACTCAGGCTTGACTCAGGGTAAGGGAAAAGGAGGAGATTTTATCTCTAATTAAACAAGAAAAAAAAATCTTTTCAGCACAGTTCTTGGTATGAACTAAGGGCTCAATAAATATTAGTTTCCTTCTCTTATTCACGGAGGTGTCTGCCTTTATAAGACAGTATTTTTATTGTCAAAGTAAGGTGTGGATGGGGGAAGTCCCCTTAGCAAATGTCTAAGAAATTAGTAAATGCTGTTTTTCCTTGTTCCTCCTCAGTTCCATACGCACATCTAGACACTGGGTCATTTGGCCTGCAGTGATTTGCTATGACCCCTTGAATAGAAAAAGCTTAACATGGATAATAGAGGCTGATAAGATTCTGTTCCCCACTCCACATCAATCAACCTGGGAAGATCCTACCTGTTCTATTCAGGGAAAGGTTACAATGCTATATCCAAATGCCCATGGGTCTGTCTTATAAATATATTGTGTCCCCAAATTTTTATATATATATATGTGTGTGTGTGTATATATATATGTGTGTGTAATGTGTGTGTGTGTATATCTCAATTATTTGCAACCCAGAAAAAAATATGTTAAATGTCTACAAATAAGCTTTAATTAAAATGCTATGATGAAGTAGAAAGTATGGTAGTAAGTCAAGCCTAAGTTGATATTTCAACTTCCTGGTTACTTTATAGATAATTGTTGTAATTTAAGGTGAGAAATAAGGAATAAAGTACTCACATTTCTAATTTTTTGCTGGATAATTCATTCCAAGACCTGGAAGAGAGATGTGGAATAGTTATCAGGGAAAGTAGGGGAAATACAGAGAAAAGTAATGACTATGCAGGTATATTCTCCAATGGTACAGCCATGTGGGAGAAGTTATTTCAACTGGAAAATATAGAAGAGGTAAGATTTGGAGCAACATTACAACCAAGAGATGAGGAAAGACGCTATAGGTTGAAAAGAAACATATAGGAGAACAGAGAGCTTTCTTCTTGGGATAGTGGTTCCACACATCTGAAGGTGCTTATGGTTGTCTTGGGAAATAAGACTAAAACAAGAATGGTGTTTAGGTTGTGAAGACCCTCAAATAGGAAGGATGAACCTTATTTTGTATAATATGAAGGCTCTTTGAATGATTCTGAGAATGAATATGATCTACATAGGATAGAAAGAAGGCTAGGAGATAGGACAACCAGAATTTAATCAACTGAAATAAACAAGGCTACGAGTGGTAAGACAATAGCTTTCAAGCCTTTAAGTATATTTGTTTACTAGAAAGAAAACAAAAGAAGTCTAAACCTAAAGGAAGACTATCCACTTTACAAGTCATTTAGAGATTTGCAATTATAGTATTAATTGATAGAACAACAACAACAAAAAGATGTCCTAACATTTAAATTCTGGGGAAAGAAATAGAAGGAGGTATTTGTGGAAAAAGTAGCATGAAATTTATCAAAGGTCTGCTTATGACCTTGAGACCATCAAACTATTGATTTTCTCCTCACTTCATCCTACCCAGGAACTAAACATACTCAGATACAGGCATGTATAAAACACACACAAAAAAATGGAATAATTGAGGTTCATTTCAATGTACATAGGTGTGGGTTTCTGCGTTCATGCATATGTTTATATGCACTCACTATACATAAGTGATAATACGCTTGGATATTTATTATTCACATTTATACATTATCCATTAAATACACCATATATTCACAGTCTTTATATGTTTATAGTATAGAGAATTAAATTGTTTTTGAATAAATTAATGAATAAAATACACAGTCGATCCTCATTAGCCAGACTCTGTGTTAACAAATTTGCCCACTAACTCAAATGTATCTGTAACACCAAAATCAGTACTGTTGGGCTTTCATAGTCATTTACTTGAATGCCCAGTGTGGCACAAAATTTGGGTTGCCACGTTCCCAGCTGAGCTGATGCTCCACCTTTGTGTTTCAGGTTACATACTGCAAACAAATGTTCTTTTAATGGTCTATTTGGTGACACATTTTTTGCATTTTTGTGCTTTGTGCTGCTGAGTTTACTGTTTAAAATGGACCCTGAACATAGTGCTGAAGTGCTGTCCAGTGTTCCTACACACAAGAGTACCTGATGGAAAAAATACGTGTACTCTATAAGCTTCCCTCAGGAAGGAACTACAGTGCTATTGGCCACTAATTCGATGTTAGTGACTCAATAGTATACATTAAATAAAGTGTCTTTAAACAGAAACATACATAAAGCAAGGTTATGTATTGATCAACTGGGGACAGTGTTGTGACCAGAGTGAGGCAGGCACCTAACCCTCTATCTCCCCTAGGAGAAATGATTCACTATTTGCCAATTCAGTGTCCCCAGAAACTTTATAAATCATAACTACTGCTAATAGTGAGAATCAACTGTACATATGACATATGTTAAACATATTATATAATTAATGCCCCATTAAAAATCATATGTCTATGCTTATATGTGTCTGCATATATAAATATTTTAGATATATAACTATGTATTATGCACATATGTATGAACTAGAATACATTTTTAAACCTCAGTGAAGAACCCACTATTCCATATAAAACAGTGAATCAAATCAAAAAGTTGACTTATTTTACTAGTCTTTAAAATAAGGGCTTAATAACTCTCAAAATTATAATTTCTCTTACACGTTGACCCCAAAACTCCACTTTTAGAAATTTACCCTACAGATACGATCACACATAAATAAAACAACATAGGACATATTAAGAAAATTTTCTAATATTCAATAGATACAAACTAATGCTTATCAACATAGAAGTAAATATATTATGGATGACAAAATACTCTGACACCGCAAGAAAAATGAAGAGGTCCTTGTTATGAAGTTAAGTGTATACAGCAGGGGAAAAAGGCAAAGACCAGTGTTGATGGGATACTGCCATCTGTGTTAAAAAAGGAAAATTTTATACATTTAATTAAAAATGTATACCTTATTTTTAGATAAGGGAATCAAGGTTAGAGGAAGAGTATTTGTTTTTTTATTTGCATTTTCAACTATATGCATGTATTTTCTCTTGAAAGATAAATGAACACAACTAAAATAAAGTAAGGCCATAATGGTGGCAAGGGCAAGCATGGCCAGAGTCTCTCTGAGAGGTAGTTGGAGTATCCTTTGTTCTTTTTAACAAATCTAAAGTCTATCTGCTTTTCAAGCCTGGTTCCAAAAGTATCTCCTCTCTGAAACCATCTTAGGCCATTTTAATTACAATTCATTACATTATTTTTCTATTTATTTTGAGTATCTACTCTATGCAAAGCACTGTTTGGCACTTTGTAAAACTATAAGGATGAATTAAACATATATTTGCTTTTATAAATCTTGTAATCTATTATAGATAGAAAATATCAAAATTTTAATTTCTGTAATTTAAAATTTTCGTTCATATAAACTATTGGGTGATTGTATATTATCTCATTTCCTTGTTTCAAATCCCTTTCCATAAATTTATTTCTATTAGGCTAGGACTTCGTGTGTATGTTTCCTCCTTTTGTGTCTGGCATTAACCTAGACCAGTGGTCGTGACATAGTAGGCCCTGCATGGATAGTAGTGAAGGATTGATTGATTGATGTTGACCTTGCTGCTTTTCTTATTTCTAAAATGTATATTGTTAAAGTAAAATAAATTATACTTTTTCTTCCTTGAATAGGTGATCATTTTGAACCAAGCATCTATAACAATCAAAAACATTTACATATCTGTAGTTCAACCATGGACCAAAATCAGAATTTGAATAAGACAACAAAGGCAACGTCTTCAGAGAAAAAGAAAACTAGACCCTATGATGGATTCAAGGTAGAATGAGTTCCATGTTTCTAAACTAAAATAAGTAAATGGGGAATTTTTATTTAAAAAAGGCAATCTGTTGTTAAAAAGAACATTATATTTCAAATTATAATTTTTAATTGAAGCATATATTAAAATATAAATGATCTATACATTTATTTAAATCCATCATTGAATCTGATTAAGATGTTTCTTTGGTAAACTCTTTTTAATTTCAAAATATTGAGTACAAATGTTTTTGTTACCTGGATACCTTTTATAATGCTTAAGTAGGGGCTTTTAGTGTGCCTATCACCCAATAACGTTCATTGTACCCAATAGGTAGGTGTTTACCCCACCCCTCCTCCCCCTCTTCTCGATTTCCTATGACCTGTGTATCTCTTTGCGCCCATGTGTGCCCATCGATTAGTTCCAGTTATGAGAGAGTACATGTGATGTTTGCTTTTCCATTCCTGAGATACTTCACTTAGGATAATGGTCTCCAGTTACATCAAGTTGCTGCAAAAAACATAATTTTGTTCCTTTTTATGGATGAGTAGTACTTCTTTGGTGAAATTTCTGATGCTTAAGAGTTTATTAATATGGAAAATTTAGAAATATTTTGAATATTTTGATATCTTCTCTTTGGTTCTTGATGGACCAAGAGATACTTACAAATGTGACTAAAATAGAAGATGCTGTATAATGAATAATATATAAAAATATTCTTATAATTAACCTATAAATCTAGAAGATTAATGTCTTGTGAACCACTTTGTGGTCTTGATCTATTTAAATATTCTTTTTTCAAAGAACAGCACTTTTTTATTCTGATAAGTAACACGGTCTGATGGAAAAAGAAATCTGTCCCAGTGACCTGCTTGTTAACTTGGGAAAGCCATTTAATTTTTCCATTTGCAAGTGATAAAAGTAATCATTCTGCCTCTTGATATTGTCACAAAACTGTGGGACATTAAATAATATTGGCATTTTCATAAACTGGGAAAAGTGCTTCTAAGTACAGTGCTACACATGCAAGCCAAGAGTCAGCAAAGTTGAAAAATTTGCCTGAAGTCACCTGTGTTGTAAATTGAAAACCCTGGAACCCAAGTCAAAAAACCTTTAAACCCCTGTAAGGAAGTCTTGAGGAAAGGAAAAAAACAATACCAATATTTTAAGTTTTTTTTATTTAGTTGAAGCTCTAGTCTTATCTAGCCGAATAAAGACCACAGAGATCGGATTCATTTGCAAAGATGTTATATAAGGTTCCTCTTATCTTTGTCCAAGGAACATGAAGGATATTTGTTTTCAGAGATTACTGGTAAAATGTGTTCTGATGAAATATTTGAATAATATTTAAGCAGAATTGCAGTCACAAGAAAAATTGTGAGTTAATGTAACTGGATTACATTCTATTGTCTAGGGGTAATACAATGTGCTGAATTATTCCTGCTTTTAATTACTGTTACAGTGATTTCACTGGTATACACATTGCAAAGTGACAACAAACCGAGGCAAATAAGATTTCCAGAGTGGTCCCTTACAGCATACTTGAAGAAAAGGCTGGTAGGGAGTTAGCAGTGTATGTAAAAGACATTACCTGCAGCCCAATAAAGAAGACTGGAGAAACAGTAATAATAACTAACATTTAATGAGCACTTACTATATGCCAGATCTTGGTCTAGTGTTTTACTTTTGTTAATAGATTTATTCCTCATCCCAATTCTATCAACCCAACCCTATTATCTCCCTCTTGGTTTCTTCATGTAGCACTGTGATTAGGAGTACATGTTCCTGTTTATGAAAAAAAAAAAAAAAAAAACAACTAGGTATAGATAGAGCAAATGACATCCCCTAGGTCTCAAAGTTGGTAAGGGGTAGAGCCAAGGTCTGAATTCAGGCAGTCTGATTCCAAATCCTATGTTCTCCAAATCCTATGCTCTCAGCTCCACTCCATATTGCTACAGTAACTGTGGATTTCCATAATGCTAATACCCTTATGATGTTATGGCAAGCAGGGATTTATAAGTGGGCTATTTAAAGATCCTCCTCATTCCATACTTCTAAAAATTCACCTTCAGACCAAATTATTCAGTATCAAGCGACCATGGGATCCATACACTTGTTCACGTGCATGCACACACACAAACACACATGTTGTTACTGATGTACGTATATAGACTCAGCAGGTGGAAATGCGTAAAAGTGCAAACAGATAATGAACACATTTAAATAAAAAACATAATTTAATTCATTTCTACTCTTTTTCCCTCAAGTTGTGTACTGAACCAATAGGCTATGTAGAACCTGCCAGTGTACATACACTTCACCTTTACACATGTTATTTCTGTTTATATTTCTTATAATGAAAACTCTTTAACAACATAAAAGTAATGCGTTATCATGAAAAAACATAAATAACAGACAGAGCAAAAGTAAAAGGTCCCTTTTTCTACCTTCATTGCCACTCCCCTTCCAGAATAACCACCCCCACATGCAACCACCAGCAATATCCGTAACCCACAGTGTTCATTCTGGCTCACTGTTCCCAGGGCATAGTGGATGGCCTTTTTGCTATTCCTCAAACATGCCAAGCACAGTTCTGACTTGGCAAATTTTGCACTTGCTCTTTCCTCATCTGTCATGTTCTTCTTCCAGATATCTTGGGCCTTCATCTCATTCAGATCTTTGTTTAAGCATTAATTACTTTATCCCTAACCATCCCATATAGCATAGTATTCCTTACCCATAACTCTTTAACCAGCTTGAGTTTTCATAACATTTATCAGCAGCTGATACCAACACCCCAAAACACACGTGTATAGGTATGTGTGTGTGCACACACATGTGTACTTAATGACTTAAAACAACATAAATTTATTGCCTTAAAGTTCTGAAGTTCAGAAGTCAGAAATGGATCTCAATGGACTAAACTCAGGGTGTTGGCAAGCCTGTGTTTCTTTCTGGAAATTCTGGGGACAGTACATTCCCTTGCCTTCTCGAACTTCTGGAGGCTGTCTGAATTCCTTGGCTCGTGGCTCCCTCTGTGTTCAAAGCTAGCAATGGTCTGTCAAGTCTTTTTCACATTATATCACATGGACACTGACTCTTCTGCCTTCTTCTTCCACATTTAAAGGAGACTTGTAATTACACTGGGTTCACCAGAGCAGGCCAGGTCAATCTCTTTAAGGTCATCTGATATCAGCCTTAATTCTGTGTGCAAACTTAAGACACCCTTGCCATGTTACCCAATATAGTCACAAATTCTGGAGATTAGGGCCTTCGCGTCTTTAAGGTCATAGTTCTGCACCACCACTATAGCAGTAGGCAGAATAATGTTTTTATTATTCTGACATATATATGCATATATATGTCATTTATCATCTCTCTCTATATATAGTAAGTAATCTCCATGAAATATTAGGTATTTGAGTCAGTGCTCTCTGCCTCAAATATAATGAGCATTCAGTAAATATCTGCTGAAAGCCAGGCGCAGTAGCTGGCACCTGTAATCCCAGCAATTTGGGAGGCTGAGACAGTAGGATCACTTGAGCCCAGGAATTGGAGGCTGCAGTAAGCTATGACCATGCCACTGCACTCCACCTCCAGCCTGGGTCACAGGGCAAGAACCCATCATACATGCATACATATATATATGTGTGTGTGTGTGTGTGTGTGTGTGTGTGTGTGTGTATCACTGAAAGTACGGATATGTAAACATTTTCATACACAATATCCTGTTTCATGGTGGCTACCATTGTTGCCACCCTCCACCTCGTCATCCTCCTCTTCCTCCTCCTCTTCTTTTGTAACTGTGTTAGTGTTACTTTGGTTTATTTACTATGGATTTAACACATTTTGAAACCTAGGGCACAATATCTACCCTCATTATTCTTAAAGGGAAAAAAAAAAGAAAAAATGGAAAACATCTTGTATGCTCTTTTTTTATTTACTTTTTTTCCTTTTGGACATCACGTGCAGAGTATTGATTCCTGACAGACTTTCATCAGTGGTCCACTGACAGCACCATCTTAATTTTTTTATTTATTCATTTATTTATATACTCATTCATTTACTCGTCTATGTATTTGTATGTTTTCTTAATTTCAGCATATTACAGGGGTACAAATGTTTAGGTTACATATATCGCTTTTGCCCCACCCGAGTCAGAGCTTCAAGAGTGTCCATCCCCCAGATGGTGCGCACTGCACCCATTAGATGTGAATATACCCATCCCCTCCCCCTCCACCCACCTGACACCCAATGAATGTTACTAGTGTATGTGCACTTAAGTGTTGATCAGTTAATACCAATTTGACAGTGAGTACATGTGGTGCTTTTTTTCCGTTCTTGTCATACCTCACTTAGTAAAATGGGCTCCAACTCTATCCAGGATAATACAAGAGGTGTTATATCACCATTGTTTTTTGTGGCTGAGTAGAACTCCATGGTATACATATATCACATTTTATTAATCCACTCATGTATTAATGGGCACTTGAGTTGTTTCCACATCTTTGTAATTGTGAATTGTGCTGCTATAAACATTCTAGTGCAGATGTCTTTTTTATAGAATG
>CM052440.1:69205051-69312460 GCA_028533085.1 Varecia variegata | reverse complement strand
TCATCTGCTATTCCTTCCTCAGTGTTTGATAGTTCTTTCTGTAGAGGTCTTTCACCTCCTTAGTTAAATATATTCCTAGGTATTTTATTTTCTTTATTGCTACTGTGAAGGATATTGAGTCTTTGATTTGGTTCTCAGTTTGACTGTTGTTGGTGTATAGGAATGCTACTGATTTGTGTACATTGATTTTGTAACCTGAGACTTGGCTGAATTTGTTTATCAATTCCAGTAGTCTCATGGCAGAATCTTTGGTGTTTTCTAGATATAAGATCATATTGTCAGCAAAGAGCGATAGTTTGACCTCTTCTGGCCCCATTTAAATGCCCTTGATTTCCTTCTCTTGTCTGATTGCTCTGGTTAGGACTTCCACCACAATGTTGAATAGAAGTGGTGATAGAGACAATCTTGTCTGGTTCCAGTTCAAAGAGGGAATGCTTTCAATTTTTCCCCATTCAGTGTGATGTTGGCTGTGGGATTTGTCATATAAGGCTTTTGTCACTTTTAGGTAGGTCCCATCTATTCCTATTTTGTTAAGCATTCTTATCATAAAATGGTGCTGAATTTTGTCAAATGATTTTTCTGTGTCTATTGAGAGTATCATATGGTGTTTATTTTTACTTCTATTTATGTGGTGAATTACATTTATAGATTTGCATATGTTTAACCATCCCTGCATCTCTGGGATGAAGCGCACTTGCTCATGATGAATTATTTTTTTGATAAGCACCTGAATTCAGTTTGCTAGGATTTTGTTGAGAATTTTTGCATCTATATTCATAAGGAATATTGGTGTGTAGTTTTCTATTTTTGTTGCATCCTTTCCTGGTTTTGGTATCAGGGTGATGTTGGCTTCATAAAATATGCTGGGGAGGATTCCTTCCTTCTCAATGTTATGGAATAATTTCTGCAGGATAGGCACCAGTTCTTAGTGGGTCTGGTAAAATTCAGGTGTGAAACCATGTGGTCTGGGACTTTTCTTTTTAGGAAAGTTTTTTATTTCTGCTTCAATTTTGGTGCTTGATATTGGTCTGTTCAGGAATTCTATTTCTTCCTGATTAAGCCTAGGGAGGCTGTATGTTTCTAAGAATTTGTCCATTTTCTCCACATTTTCAAGTTTATGTGCACAGAGGTTTTTATAGTATTCATAGATGATATTTTGTATTTCCATTGTATCAATTGTAATTTCTACTTTTTCATTCCTGATCAAGCTTATTGGAGTCCCTTTTTTCCTGCTTCTCATTAATCTATATATTTGTAATAACATAACAAACACCCATGAAATCACTACTTAGCACAGAAACTAAAACTATTCAGAAATTTATATCTACCTAAGTTGTTTTCTACTTTCCTATCTTCTGTGTCTTCTCATTTGGGGTAAAGACTAATTTAAATATTGTGTAAATGTTTACTTTATTATTTTTTAACTTGGTAATATCTATATTTGCATTCCTTTAAAATGTATATTGCTAAGTTTAATTGATTTAGCTATGTAAAATTATTCTTAATGTTTATCAAATTGCTTTTTATTCAATATTGTAATGCTAAGATTAATCCATATTATTTCATATAGCAGTAGTTTATGTATTTTGAATGATATATAAAATCCCATTATATTAATATACTCTAATTTATTTTTCTACTCTCTATGGATTTTTTAATTGTTTTCAGAGATTTTCTATTATAAATAACTTTGGTATAAATATTCCCATTTTTGTGTCTTGGTGTTCCCAGAAATTTTCTTGATAAAATTTAGAACTGAAATTACTACAACATGAAGTATATAAATGTTCAATTTTACAAGATAATGCTAAATTTCTTTACAGTGCTGCACTAATTTATTTGACCACCACAATATATAAGTGAAAATCTGGATTTGCGTTCTCTTCAACATTTGGTGTTGTCAGACTTCTTTATTTTTGTAATTTAAGTGAGCATAAAATGGTGTTTTGTTTTGGTCTTGGTTTGCATTTTTTGATATCTAATGAAGTTGAACATCACTTCATATGTTCATTAGCCATTTTTGTTTTCTCTTCTGTGGAAATCTCTGTATATATTGGACCATTTTTATTTTGGATAATTTGTCTTTTTCTTCATTTGTATGGGTTCTTTATATTAATATAATATTTTAATGTTAATATATTATTATATATGAGAGAAATATTTTCTAGTTTTTAACTAGTTTTTCACTTTCTAACTGGGTTTTTAGACAAACAAAATTATTAATTTTAATGTATTTGAGCTTATCAAGTAATTTTATAATTGAGTACTTAACACAAATAATATAAGTTTTATTTAAGTGAATACTTTTTTATTCAAAGATGAGAAAGCTTTATAGCTGGACTTTACTTTTGAAATTAAAATCTTTGATTTATATAAAATTAATTTTTGCATATGGTGTGTAGTAAAAATTTAATTTCAACTTTTCTCCATATGAAACACCATTTTTTCCAGCTCTGTACCTCTTTTCCCCACTTACCTGTCATGACCCTCTGTCCCATATCAAAGTTTCATATATGTATGAATCTGTTCTGAGCTCTAGTTCCTATTCTCTTTGTAGTTTGTCTACTCCTACACTAGGGATAGATATTGTCTGGAACATCATATGAAGTGTTGCCTATTAGCATAGGTCATCTCTTTTTACACTTCTTCAGATATGGCTTCAGTATTCTTGGCCTTTCAAAGTTTTTGAATAAATTGATGAAAAACCTTGTTGAAATTTTGATTGAACCCAATGACTTTGTAGATTGGTTTGGGGATAATTCAAATCTTTTAAATATTACGTCTACTGCTCATGAATACAGTATAACTCTTCATTTATTTAGACATTTAAAACTGTTCCTCAAAAAACAATTTAGAATTCTGCTCAGAAAGATCCTATATATATTTTTTGTTAGATTTATTTCTAAATTCTTGGTATTTTTTAAGACTATTATAAATGATGTCCTCTTTTTAAATCAAATTCTCTGATGTTAGTGGTGTATAGAAATATAATTGAAATACATATCATATATCCAGTCACTTTGATGAACTTGCCTATTATTTCTAAATATTTGTGTATAGATGCTTTGAAAGTTTGAAAGCATAAAAAGATACTTATATAATTTTAAAATTATGCTTTTATTTAATACTTTCCAATCTTTATAAACATCATATCATTGTGAAATCCAATGCTGAATGCAAGTAGTAGTGTTTACATTTGCCTACTCCCAGATTTTGGCACATTTATTTTTGAAACATATTTTATCAGTTTTAGGATATTCTCTTACATGCCTAATTATTAAGGGTTTATTTTAAATCATGAATTTATTATGAATTTTATCAAACATTAGTCTCCTCTAGTTTGATAATGTTGAAGAGGAACATTGATAGATTTTTTTCTAATACTAGACATACTTGAACTCCAGGAATAAACTTAACCTGGTTATGGAATATTATCTTGTTCTTAGACATTATTAAATTGGATTTGTCAATATTTCATTATAGGTTTTGCATATTCATAAATGGAACAGATCTGCTATTTTCCATATTTACAGTATATTTGCCTGGTTTTGGTATCAGGGTTATATTGGCTTTGTAGAATAAGTTGGGGAATATGCTTTTTATATTCTATGGAATAGTTCATATACATTTGAATGAGTTTTTTCCTTGAAATTTTGGAAAGGTTTCCTGATTTCTTGTGTGTGTTTTGAAAACTTATCTTTTCCTAGACATATGTTTATTACGTTTAACTTTTCACCTTTTGACTTCTTAAAAATTGTTATTTTATTAGAGCAGTGTAAGGTTTGCAGCAAAATTGAAAGGAAGACTCAGTAATTTCCTATAGACTCCCTGCTCCTGTACATGCATAGCTTCCTCTATGATTAACATCCTCCACCAGAGATGTACATTTGTTAAAATTGATTAATCCACATTGATACATCATAATCACCAAAAGTTCATAGTTTACATTAGGGTTTGCTCTTGGTATTGTACATTCTGTGGGTTTAGACAAATGTATAATGATATGTATTCATCATTACAGTATCAAACAAAGTAGTTTCAGTGACCTAAATTTCCTCTGTGCTCCATGTACTCATCCACCCACCTAATCCCTGGCAATCACTAATTTTTTGCAGTCTCCATAGTTTTGCCTTTTCCACAATGTTATATAATTGAAATCATAGCTTTGAATAGCTATGAAATCATAGACTTCTTTCACTTAATGACTTGCATTTATGGTTCTTACATGTCGCTATGATGAATTTGTCTAGCAAAAGTATGTAGAAGAAAAATAGAAGAGGGTCTGAAACAAAGCCCTGGAAAAAAAAATGGAATAGCCAGAATAACATAAGCTAAGTATACTTGGGAGAAATGATGTAAAACATAGGATTTGATCCATGCAATCATAGTCAACTCTTTTAATTTTTATTGGAAAGGACATTAAGAAAGAGAGTTACAGGAAAGAGAGTATCCAGTGGGCAGAAAAGGTTTTCCCCCACCATCGAATAAATGTGAATTTGGATTAACTGTACAACTATTCCCTGGTAAATCTCAAAACTACCTCCAAGCAAATAATCCCTCTCTCAAGCACCAGAGCTGCCTTAGTTGTGTCTACTGAATACATGTCTTTTTAGGCATCTCGATTTTGACTTGTGAAAAGATCATTTTATTGTCTTTCATACAAAGTCTTCTCATACTTCTCACCCCAAATAAAAGTATTACACAGAGTTATCCAAACTGAAAACCAGAAAACAAAATCAGAATCTTCATTTTCTGTTATCCCCACATCCTGTTGGTTTTCCTCTTAAACTTCTTCCTAGTGTATCTGTCACTTTGTTTCCTTCTTTCTATCTTACTCATTTTTTTTCTTCTGAATGCAGCTTTCTAGCAGATTTCTTTTCCATAAGCTCATCTTCCTCATGGTTGCCAAATTAACCCTCTAAAATTTAATCTCTTTATGTCACAAACATTTAATTTAAACTATAATTAATCTCTAAATGTAATCTCTTTATGTGACATTTAAAAATGCAGGTTGACCTCAAAATGTTTGGCATATTTCTATCCTTATGCTCCGCCCACAGAGAATTTCTTTCTGTTTTTTGAATAATCTGTGTTCTTTCACTTCTTAAGGGTTTTTCATGTACTTCTTACTTTGTTTTAAATGTTTTATTTCTTCATCAATTTTTAAGCTTCTATTATTCCCTAAAGACTTAGCTCAAATGTTACCAGATTGATAAAAACAGAATTAATCACTTTTTCCTGTGTACTCATAACATTATAAACCTATGGCAATTATAGTGCTTAATACATATTATACTGTCCTTATTTGTTTATTGCTCCTAGGAGATGATTAGTTCTTTTAGGGCATTTATTGTGTCTTATTTATTTTACTGCTCTTGTTCCTCTGTACCTGTCTCAACTCCAAGGCTTAGCAGAATCATTGTCACATTGCTGTTGCTCAATAAATGTTTGTTGAGTAGATCAGTTGAGGTTTAGATGGGCTAACCAAGTTCATCAAGCTGTACATGTGATAAAGTGGAAGCCTGGAGTTGTTTTCTAAGTTCAAGTCCAGAACTCTTGCCAGAATAAATGAGTGACTGACCTGCAATGATTGCAAGTAAATACAGACTTTACCTTTTATCTCAATGCCAGTTGTCTCTTTCTGCCAGTGACACTTTAAAACCTGATGATTGTCAACATTTGTATCAGTTTTGTTTTTATTTGAATGAGCTTGCAGCACATGACTGGAGGATGGTAGCTCACAATAATATAAATAGACAGTTATCAAGCTTACCATGTAGCTAGCACTCCATGCACTTGGGGGTATTTAGAAAGCCATGCATATGCCCAGGACAAGACACATACTCACAAAAGACCTGAGAAGACTGTAAGCTTTCACCTCAGCTAATCCCCAACTCACCACAAGGCTAAAGGAGCTAAAAATATAATAACTGAAATAAAAATTTATAAAAAGGGTATTATGGACTGAATATTTCTGTCCCCCCCCCAAATCATATATTGAAACTCTAATCCCAATGTGATGGTACTTGGAGGCTGTTGGGAGGTAAAAAGTCATGAGAGTTGAGCCCCTATGATGGGATTAGTGCCTTTATAAGAAAATACCAGACAGCTCTGCAACCCAAAAGAGGGTCCTTCCCAGAACTTGACCACACTGGCTTACTGATCTCAGACTTCCCAGCCTTCAGAACTGCGAGAAATAAATGTTTGTCATTTAAGCCATCTATTCTATAGTAATTTGTTATAGCAGCTTGAACTGACTAACACAAGGATTCAACTGCATATTTGAGCAGGCAGAACACAGAATTAGCAAACTTGAAGATACGACAATTGAAATTATTAGTCTGAGAAGTAGAAAGAAAAAATAATGAAGAAAAGTGAGCAAAGCCTAAGGACCTATGGGACACCATCAAGTGAACCAACATACAAATTATGGGAGTTCCAGAGGAGAATAGAAAATGAGAAAGGTAAAAAGAATATTTGAAAAAATCATGGCTGAAACATCCCAAATTTGATGAAAGATATTAATCTTAACATCCTAGAGGCTCAAGGAACTACAAATAGAATAAATTCAAAGAGATCATTCTGAGGCACATTATAATCAAGTTATCAAAAGGCAAAGAAAAGTAAATAATCTTGAAAGAGCAAGAATAAGAAATCCTCATGTTTAAGAGATTAGCAACCGATTTTTCATCAGAAACCATAGAGACCAGAAGACAGTGGGGAGATATATCTACTACTAATAAAGGACTGACATTAAAAATCTACAAAGAACACTTAAAACTCAATAATAAGAAAACAAATAACCCAATTTTGAAATGGTAAAAAGGTCTAAACAGACACCTCACTGAAGAAGTTACATAGATGGCAAATAGGCATATGAAAAGATGTTCAACATCACATGCCATTAAGAAATTAAAAATTAAAATAATGAGCTATCACTACATCCTTATTAAAATGACTAAAATTCCAAACACAGAGCATGCCAAATGCTGGCAGGAATGTGAGGGCACAAGAAATCTTCAATTTTGCTTGTGAGAATGCAAAATGGTACAGCCACCATTGGAAAACAGTCTGATAGCTTCTTATGAATCTAAAGACAGGCTTACCATACAATCCAGCAGTCATAGTCCTTGGTATTTACTCAAAGAAGCTGAAAATTTATGTCAACAAAAAATCCTGCCACAGGTTTTTATATTAGCTTTATTCAAAATTACCAAAACTTGGGAGCAATAGGTGAATGAGTAAAGAAAGTGTGGTTCATTAATGCAATAGAATATTTTCCAGTGATTCAAAAGAAATGGGACAGCAAGCCATAAAAATACATGGAAAAACATTAAAAACATAGCTTTTAAATGAAAGAAGCCAATGTTAAAATGCTACATACTGTGTGTTATTCCAAATATATGACATTCTGGAAATGTCAAGCCTATCTCAAGAGAAAGGAGATCAGTGGTTGCTAAGGATTTGAAGGAGAGACAAATAGACATAGCACAGAGGATTTTTAGGAAAGGGAATCTATTCTGTATGATACAGTAATGAAAAACACATATTATTATACATCTGTCAAAACCCATAGAATATATAACACACTAAATGAGTCCTAATGTAAAATATAGACTTCCATTAATAATAATGCATCAATATCGGTTCATCGATATAAACAAATGTACCACATCAATACAAGATATAAATAATAGGGGAAACTATGTGTGTGGAGAGAGAGAGTATGTGAGAACTCTGTACTTTATGGTCAATTTTTCTGTAAATCTAAAACTGTTCTAAAAAAGTAAAGTCTATTAATTAAACTTTAAAAAATTGTTCAACAAAATACTAACAAACCAAATCCAAAAGCATATCTAGAAAATTGTACACCATAACAAAATAGGATTCATCCTAGAAATGCAAGCATGGTTAAATATGCTAAAATCAATCAATGTAATGGAATACATAAATTGAACAAAGAAAAAACCATTTAACCATCTCAATTGATCCAGAAAAGCCATTTGACAAAATTTGAACACAGTTTCATAATTAAAACAATCTAAAAACTAGGACTATAAGAGACTTTTATCAATATTATAAAGAGCATTTATTATAAAGTTACAGATGACAGCATATTCAATATTAAAGCATTGCAGGTTTTTTTCCTAAGTTCAAGAAGAAGACAAGAATGCCTACTCTTACTGATGCTATTCAAGATTATACTAGAAGTTCTAGCCACAGAATTTAGACAAGAAAAAGAAATAAAAGGCATTTAAATTAGAAACAAAGAGGGAACACTTTGTCTATTTGCAGATGTCATAATTCTAAATATAGAAAATCCCAAGGAACCCACAAGAAAACTACTGGAGCTAATAAATAAATTGAGCGAAGTTGCCTGGTACAAGATTACATACAGCATCAGTTGTGTTTCTATGTACGAGCAATGAACATTCAAAAAAATAATTAAGAGAGTAAATCTGTGTATAATAGCATCTCAAAGAAAAAAATACCTAGGAATAAATTTAAGCAAGGAGGTAAAAAAAAAACCTGTATGCTGTAAACTATAAAATATTACTGGAAGAAATTAAGGAAGACCGAAATAAATGGAAAAACATCCAGTGTTCATGGATTGGAAGACTTATTGTTGTCAAAATGTCAATACTACCCATATTCTTCTACAGATTCACCACAATCCTTATCAAAATTCCAGCAGCCTTTTTTTTCAGACATGGAAAAGCCAATCCTCAAATTCATATGGAATTTTAAGGGTTCCCAAATAGCCAAAATAATATTGAAAAAAGAACAAGGTTGGAAGACTCACATTTTTTAATTTCAGACTTTCTTGAAAGCTACAGTAATCAAAACTGTGTGATATTGGCATAAGAAAAGATATATAAACTAGTGGAATACACCCAAGGGTCCAAAAATAAGCTCATACATTTATGGCAAATTGATTTTTGACAAAGGGGAAAGTCCATTCACCTGGGAGATAATGGTCTCTTCAATAAATAGGGTTGGGATAAATAGATTTTCATGTGAAAAGAATTAAGTTGGACTTCTACCTTATACCACGTACAATTACATCAAAATGGAACATAGGCCTAAATGTAAGAACTAACACCATAAAACTCTTTGAAAAAAATATAGGGTAAATCTATGTGACCTTGGTAATATATTCTTATACATGATATTAAAAGCATGAGCAATAAAAGAAAAAATAGATATTTGGATTTCAGCAAACGTAAAAAACTTCTGTATATTAAAGAACATTATTATGACAGTGAAAAGACAACCTACAGAATGGGATGTAATATTTGAAAATCATATATTGGTACAGGTTTAACATCCAGAATATATGAAATGGCCCTACAGCTCAACAACAGTAAGACAAACAACCCAGTTTAAAAATGGATGAAAGGTTTGAATAGACTTTTCTCAAAAAATATATGCAAATAGTCAAATAAGCAAATGAAAAGATGTTCAACATCTTAATCAGTAGGGAAATGCAAATCAAAACCACAATGAGATACCGTTTAACACCCAGTAGGATGGCTATATAATAATTTTGTAATGGGAAAAAAGTGTTGGTAAAGATGTGGAGAAAATGGAACCCTCATATATTGCTTATGGGAATGTAAAATAGCACAGCTTCTATGGAAAACAAATTGGCAGTTCCTCAAAAAACTAAACAGAATTATCACATCGCCCAGCAATTCAACTCCTAGGTATATATATGCAAAGTAATTGAAACCAGGGACTCAAACAGATACTTGTACATGATGTTCATTGCAGCACTATTCACAATAGTTGAAAATAACCCAAGTATTCTACAACAGGTGAATGGATAAACAAAATATGGTATGTACATGCAATGTTAAACTATTCAGGCATAGCAATGAATAAAGTTCTGAACATGCTACAATATTGATGAACTTGAAATTATTATACTAAGTGAAATAAATCATACACAAAAGACAAGTATAGTATTATCCCACCAATATTAAATATCTAGTATTGGCAAATTCATTGAGACAGAAAGATTAGGGGTTAACAGAGGTTAACAATAATGGAGAATTATTGCTTAGTGGCTACAGAGTGTCTGTTTAGGGTGGTGATAAAGTTTTGGAAATAGAGGTGATGGCTGCACACCATTGTGAATGTAAATAATGCTGATTAATTGTATACATAAAATAGTTACAATGGCAAATTTTATTTTGTAAATTATTTTTTTCCTATGGGAAATGCATTTTCTTTTTGTTGTGGTAGTAAATAGCATATAAAATTAAACTTGCCATTTCAACCAGTTTTTAATTGTAAAATTCAATAGTGTTAAGTATGTTCACATGATGTGCAACAGATGTGTAGAAGTTCCTAATCTTCCAACACTGAAAGTCCATATCCACCAAACACTAATTTCCCTTTGCCCTGCTCCCAGCCCTTGGTAAATACCGTTTTGCTTTCTGTTTCTATGTTTTTGACTACTTTAGAGAATTCACATGAGTGAAATCATATAGTATTGTCCTTTTGTGACTGGCTTAATAAGCTTAGCATCATATCCTTGAGGTTGTAGCACACGATAGAATTTCCTTATGTTTAAGGCTGCATAATATTCCATTGTATGTACATACTATTAATACATTTTCTTTATCCATTTATCTGTCAATGGACATTTAGATTGCTTCTACCTATTGGCTATTGTAAATAATGCTGTGATAAACATGGGTGTGCAAATACCTCTCCAAGATCCTTTTTTGAATTCTTTTGAATATATACCCATAAAAAGGATAGATGTCCCACATGGTAATTCTATTTTTGATTTTTTGAGGAACGTCCATACTCTTTTGCATAATAGCTACACCATTTTACATTTCCATCAACAAGCATGAGGGGTCCAACTTCTCCACATCCTCACCAACACTTGCTATTTTATGTTCTTTGCAGAGTGACTAACTTGATGGGCATGAGGTGACATCTCATTGTGGTTTTGATTTGCATTTCCCTGATAATAAGTGATGTTGAGCATCTTTTCCTGTGCTTATTGGCCATTTATATATCTTCTTTGGAGAAATATCTACTCAAGTCCTTTGCCCATTTTTAATTGGGTTGTTTTTTTTTTGTTGTTGCATTATAGGAAGCTCATTATGTATTATGGATATAACTCCTTGTCGGATATATGATTTACAATTATTTTCTACGTAGGTTACCTATTAACCCTGTTGCTTTCTTTTATGTGCAGAAGTTTTTAAATTTAATGTAGTCTCATTTGTCTATTTTAAACTTTATTGCATGTGCTTTTGTGTCACATCCAAAAATTATTGCCATTTCTAACTCCCTGAAGCTTTCCTCCTGTGTTTTCTTCTGGGAGTTTGGCAGTTTTAGGATTTACATTTAGGTATTTTGAGTTAGCTTTTGCATATGGTATGAGGTAATGGACCAACATCATTCTTTTGCATGTAGATATCAAGTTTTCCCGACATCATTTGTTAAAAAGACTGTCCTTTCCCCATTGTATAGTCCTGGCACCCTTGTTAAAAATCATTTGGCTATATATGCAAAGGTTTATTTCTTAGTTCTCTATTCTGTTTCATTGGTCTATGTATCTATGTTTATACCAGTGCAACACCATCTTAATATTTCCTTCTTTGAGTATATTTTGAAATCAAGAAACTTGAAGCATCCAACTGTGTTCTTCATGATTGTTTTGGCTATTTGGGGTGCGTTTGGATTCCATATGAGTTTTAGGGTTTTTTTTTTTCTATTTCTATAAAAAATGCCATTGGGATTTTGATGGGGATTGCATTAAATCTGTAGATGGCTTTGGATAGTATGAATGTTTTAACAATATTAAGTCTTCCAATCCATGAGCATGGAAGTTTTACCATTTATTTATGTTTTATTTCTTTCACCAATGTTTTATAGTTTTCAGTGTACAAATATTTCACTTCCTTGATTAGGTTTATTCCTAATTATTTTATCCTTTTTCACCCTGTAGTAAATGAGATTTTCTTAATTTTCTTTTTGGAATGTTCATTATTAGTGCATAGAAACACAACTTATTTTTAAGTATTGATTTGTATCCTGTAACTTTGCTGAATGTGTTTATTAATTCTAAAAGATTTTTGTGAAATCTTTACATGTAATATGTTATCTGTGACCAGAGATAATTTTACTTCTTTTCTCATTTGAATGCCTTTATTTCTTTTTCCTGTCTAACTGCTCTGGCTAGGACTTCCCACACTATGTTGAACATTAGTTGAGAGAGTGGGCGTCTTGTCAAATGTTTTTCTACATTGATTAAGACAGTCATGTGGCATTTGTCCTTCATTTTGCTAATGTGATGTATTATACTGATTTATTTTTGTATGGTGAACCTCCTTGTATTCCAGGTATAAATCCCACACGGTCATGGTGTAATATCCTTTTAACATGCTGTTGGATTTAGAGTGGTAGTATTCTGCTTAGAATTTTTGGATCAATATTTATCAAGAATATTTGTCTGTAGTTTTCTTTTTTGTGTGTCTTTATTTCATTTTGGTATCAGTAATTCTGGCCACATACAATGAGTTTGAGAGTGTTCTATTCTCTTCAATTCTTTGGAAGAGTCTGAAAAGAATTGGTGTTAATTCTTCCTTAAGAGTTTGGTAAAATTCTCCACAGAGAATCATCTTATCCTAGGCTTTTCTTTATTGAGAGTTTTTTAAATTTCTGTTTCTTTTTGTTTGTTTGTTTTTTGATTGTTCGCCTTCTATGTTGAATATCTTGTTTTAGTTTGTTTGTATCTTAGTTTTTCACATATTACCCAAATTTATCCATATCCTTCCATGAGAATGCTATGACTTCCTCCCTCCTCTCTTGTTCCATGTCCTCACTAGTTATACCTCTGTTCAGATTTTTTATTGATTTATGATTAAGTTTTGGTAGGTTTTATGTTTCTAGGAATTTGTACATTTCTTCTAGGTTATACAACCTGTTGGTATATAATTGTTCTTTTTTTTTAATTTTTTTTTTTTTTTTTTTGAGACAGAGTCTCACTCTGTTGCCCAGGCTAGAGTGTTGTGGTGTCAGCCTTGCTCACAGCAAACTCCAACTCCTGGGCTCAAGCAATCCTCCTGCCTCAGCCTCCTGAGTAGCTGGGACTACAGGCATGTGCCACCAGGCTCAGCTAATTTTTTCTATATATATTTTTAATTGTCCATATAATTTCTTTCTATTTTTAGTAGAGACGGGATCTCGCTCTTGCTCAGGCTGGTCTTGAACTCCTGAGCTCAAATGATCCACCGGCCTCGGCCTCCCAGAGTGCTAGGATTACAGGCATGAGCCACCGTGCCCGGCCTATAATTGTTCATAGTAATCTCTTATAATACTTTTTTTGTTTGTGAGGCATCCAATGTAATGTCTCCTCTTTTATTTCTAATTTTAGCTATTTAAGTCTTCTTTCACTCTTTTTTTAGTTTAGCTAAGAGTTTGCCAATTTTGTTTATCTATTCCAGAAACCAACCTTTGGGTACATTGATTTTTTTTCTATTTTCTATTTCAGTTATCTCTAATCTTTATTATTTCCTCCCTTTCCTACCTTTGGGTTTAGTTTGTTTTTCTTTTCCTAATGGTATGTTGTTTGGTATGTTGTTTTCTTGTCTCCATTTGTCTGCAGATATTTTCTAAATTCCCTTGTGATTTCTTCTTTGATTCATGTGTTATTTAAAAGTGCATTAATTCCAGATATTTGTGTCTTTCTCTGTTTTTTTTTTTCCATTATTAATTGTTAGATTCATTGCATTGTGGTCATAAAAGAAATTTGGTATGATTTCAATATTTTTAAATTTGTTAAGATTTGTCTTGTGGGCTAATGTGGTCTATCTTGGAGAATGTTCCATCTCTGCTTGAGAAAATACATATTCTGCTCTTTTTTGATAGTGTTCTCTATTTGTCTGTTAGGTCCAATTGGTCTATAGTGTTTTTCAAGCCCTCTGTTTCCTTAGTGATATTCTCTCTGCTTATTCTATGTATAAATAAAAGTAGAGTATTGAAGTCTCCTATTATTATTATTTTGTTACTGTCTGTTTTCCCCTTTGGGTCTATCTATCAATGTTTACTTCATTTATTTGGGAGCTCTATGGTAGGTGCATATATATTTATAATTATTAATATTATATCTTCATGATGAATTGACCCTTTATCTTTATCTACTGTTCTTTTTTTCTCTTAGGACAGCTTTTGTCTTAAAATCTATTTTGTGTGCTATAATAATGGCCACTTCTGCTTTCTTTAGGTTCATGTTTGCATGGAATACTTTTTTCTTATTTTTTATTTCTAGCCTATGTGTGTCCTTATATATAAATTGAATCTTTTGTAGGTGCATCTTTTCTTAATTCATTCAATCTATGTCTTTAATTGGTGTGTTTAATCCATTTAAATTTAAAATTGTTACTGATAAGGAAGGACTTACTCTTGCCATTTTGTTAACTGTTTTCTTTCTGTCTTATAACTTTTTGTCCCTCTTTTTCTCTCTTGGGACCTTCTTTTGGGTTCCATTGATTTTTTTGTGGTGACATGTTTTGATTTCCTTCTCATTTTCTTTTATGTTCATTTGCTATTGTCTTTGTGGTTACCATTGCAATTATATAAACATCTTAAAATTATAATAATCTATTTTAAACTGATAACTTCAATTGTATATAAAAACTCTACTCCTTTACATTTCCCCTCTCACTTTACATTTCCCCTCTCACTTTACATTAACAGAGCTTTATAATTAGTTTTTATGCTTTTTAAAAATTTTATACCAGATTTATAAGTGATTTACTCACCTATATTATAATATTGCCAGATTCTATATTTGTCTATATCTTTACTCTCACCAGGGAATTTTATATTTTTACGTGATTCTATGTTTCTATTTATCATCCTTTTGCTTCAGCTTGTAGGATTCCCTTCAGCATTTCTTGCAGGGCAGGTCTACTAAGTTCCTGTAGTTCCTACTGAGTTCCTGTAGTGTTTGCTTATCTGGGAAAATCTTGATTTCTAATAATTTGAAGGACAGTTTTGTTGGATATAGCATTTTTAGTTGACAGTTTTTTCTTTCAGTACTTTGAATATATAATCTCATTCCCTTCTAGTCTGCAAGATTTCTTTTGAGAAATCTACTGATGACCTATGAGGAGCTTTCTTATATTTGGCAAGTAGCTTTTCTTTCCTTTTCTTTTCTTTTCTTTTCTTGAGACAGAGTCTCACTCTGTTGCCTGGGCTAGAGTGCCACGGTGTCAGTCTAGCTCACAGCAACCTCAAACTCCTGGGCTCAAGCGATCCTTCTGCCTCAGCCTCCCGAGTAGCTGGGACTATAGGCATGCACCACCATGCCCAGCTAATTTTTTCTATATATATTTTTAATTGTCCAGCTAATTTCTTTCTATATTTTTTTAGTAGAGACAGGGTCTTGCTCTTGCTCAGGCTGGTCTCAAACTCCTGAGCTCAAATGATCCGCCCGCCTCGGCCTCCCAGAGTGCTACGATTACAGGTGTGAGCCACTATGCCTGGCTGCAAGTAGCTTTTCTATTGATGTTTTTGGGCTTCTCTTTTTTCTGTGACTTTTGACAGTTTCATTATAATGTATCTTGGTGTAGATCTCTTTAGGTTTATCCTATTTGAAGTTTTTTGAGTTTTTAAAAACTTTTACATTCATTTCTCTCCTGAGATTTGAAAAATTTGGGGCCATTATTTATTCAAATAAGTTCTTACACCTTTCTCATTTACTTCTCCTCTGGTACTCCCATAATGCACATATTTTTCTGCTTGATGATGTCCCATAATTCCTTTAGGTTTTTCATTGTTCTTCATATTTTCCTTTTCCTCTTTGCTCCTCTGCCTCAGTAATTTTAAAAGTTTTGTCTTTTATTTCACTGGTTCTTCTGTTTGGTCAAGTCTGCTATTGAGTCTTTCTGGTGGATTTTACAATTCAGTTATTATATTCTACAATTTTAGAATTTCTGTGTGATTCTTCAGTTTCTACATCTTCGTTGATATTCTCATTTAGTTTATTCATTATGTCCTATTTTTTGCCTTTTTTTTTTTTTTTTTGAAACAGGGTATCACTCTGTTGCCCAGGCTAGAGTGCCGTGGCGTCATCATAGCTCACTGCAACCTCAAACTCCGGGGCTCAAGTGATCTTCCTGCCTCAGCCTCCTGAAGAGCTGGGACTACAGGCACATGCTATTGCACCTGGCTACTTTTTAAATTTTTCATAGAGAAGGGATCTCACCCTTGCTTAGGCTGATCTAGAATTCTTGGCCTCAAGTGGTCCTCCTGCCTCAACCTCCCAAAGTGCTAGGGTTATAGATGTGAGCCACTGCACTCAGCCCTGATTTCATTTAGTTATCTATCTGTCCTCTCTTAATTCATTGAGCATACTTGATAGTAATTTTAAATTCTTTGGCAATTACCATATCTCCATTTCTTTGGGGTCAGTTTCTAGAGATTTAATTTGCTTCTTTAAATGTGCCAGAGTTCCCTGTTCTTTATATATCTTTTCATTTTTGGTTGTTGAGATTTTAGCATTTGAAGAATTGGTCATCTCTCCCAGACTTTGTGGTCTGGTTTTCTACAGGGAGGACTTTCTCCACTGATCCTGGCTAGAGATTCTGGAGCCCTCTCAAGCTTTTTTGAGTATGCATTCCTTTCTGTCCCCTCTGGGCCTGTGTGTGTAATTTTCTATTTAAAAAGTTTTGCTGGTTTCTACTCAGGACCCTCTGCTGGTGCCCGCAGTACTGTGGCCTTGCTTATGCTGTAGGAAATTGTGGTGTTAGAGCTCCACCTAGCCTCTTTCTTTGGTACTACAAATTATGACACATTTGATTATCTTTCTTCTGAGAGAAACTCAACCTGTTGCCCAATTTCTATCAGTATTTGGATATACGCAAGACAGAAACCAGTCCTTGGGCACCTGCCCTAAATGTCAAAACATTGCATGCAGTTTTTTTTTAAATTTGAGTTTTTTAGATTTATATTTAGATATTTCCTCCCAATTGCATTGCACAATGTGGGCTGGAAGGGGCTCTGGTTAGAGAGAATGGAGAGGATCCTGACTTTTCTTTCTAGGTTTCCATGTGGTTGTCTTCATGCTAGCCTGGGGATGCAAGAACATTGTAATTGGTTTCTGGAGTTCTCATAGAAATATTTAGTACATTTGTTGTTTTTAAATACGTTTCTTGTGGGAAATAAAGATCCATGGCTTCCTATTCGGACATCTGGCTGATGTCATTTCCTCTCAAAGTTTTTCATTTCTGACATTAATAACAAGATTTTTTGAAATAATTAGGACCTGAACGATTATTACTGTTCTATGACACAAAGATGTATATACTTCTACAAGATGTCAGAACTGACTCTCCTTGAACAAAATCTTCATAATTTTTGTCTAACTACCATGGACCAATTCAGTATCTTTCTTGTATGAGTCTTGTTCTTCACACCACCAACGTAGTAAAATGAATTTTGATACCCTTCTACCTTTTATGCTTTATTCTTAGATGACTTCCTATATTTTGTCTAAAAAAATTTAGACATCTCTAAAATGTTATCCTTTAACAGCTCTTCTTAATTCCTTTTACCTTCACTGATAGTATATATCATTTGACAGTTCCTTATGTAGAAAGGAACATAGCCACATCTCGATAGCTATCAAAGAATTTGGGGGGGCCTTTTTTCTCTGTCTCCCAACCACAGCCTAGTGTAAAGACATATGGAAAGTTCTGGTTGGATAAAAGTTCAATGAATATTTCTTGAGCATCTTTATGCCAGGCACTGTTCTTAAGCCATGGGGATACAGCAATGAACAAAGAAAAAACCTCCGCCCTGATGAAGTTTACATTCTAGTAAAGGCAATATACAATAAACATATAAAGAAATAAAGTGTAATGTGAGTAGAAAGTGGTGCAATTTTAAATAGAGTGGTCAAATAAAGCCTCACTGTGAATGTTACATTGAACAAAAACCTTAAGTATGTGAAGGAGCGCGTGATAGGAATATGACTATGGGGAAGGGCTTTTCCTGCAAATCAAAAAGCAAGAACAAAGAACCAGAGGCCATATAATAAACTTGGAGTGTTCAAAGTATAGCAAGAGGATCTAATGTAACTGAAGAGTAATGAGTAGGGCAAGAGTAACAGGAGGTAACATTACAAAGGTAAAAAGGAATGTTGGTGGGTAAAGAACTTTAGAGGATAGGACAGATTATTTAGGGTCCTGTAGGTTGTTGGAAAGATTTGATGTTACTATAAGGCATATGGGAAGACACAGAATGGCAGCATGATCTAATTTTCATTTTGAAAGGATTTCGTTAGTTACTATGTTGAGAAGAGGCTCTTAAGCAGACTGGAGTAGAAGTAGAAAGATGTTATCAGGAGATATCTAGATATGATGGTGGAAACCACTGGGGGTATAGAAGACAATGAGAGGTGGTGTCCTAGTCAATTCAGGCTGATAGAATAGCATAGACTTGGTGACTTAAACAAAAGAAATTTATTTCTCATATTTCCAGAGGCTGGGGAGTCTGAGATGAGGGTGCCAGCATGGTTGGGTTCTGGTGAGGGCCCTCTTCTGGTTTGCAGATAGCCTTCTTCTTGCTGTGTCCTCAGATGGGGAGAGAGAGAGAGAGAGAGAGAGAGATCCCATTTCATACAAAGGCACCAATCTTATCATGAGGGCTTTATCCTCAAGACCTAATTACTTCCCAAAGGCCTCATATACCATCACATTGGAAATTAGGGTTTCAACATATAAATCTAGGAGGGGCAAAACATTCAGCCTGTAATAGGGCAAGATTTTAATAGTAGAACAAAAAGAAATTTGCTAATGGATGTGGAGGTGAGCTGTAAGAGAAAAAATGAATCAATACATTTTGTTAAAATGAAATTGAAAATTTATAACCACTGCATCATAGACCAAATGCCAGTCATTTTTGTTTATCATAGAATTTCCCTTTGCCTCCTCAAAGTTTATTTTTCAGCTGGCTTCCTGGAAATGCTATCTTTGAGAATATACTTCCCCGCCCCTCACAGCATATGCTATTCACTTGAGAATAAAGAACAGCTCCGGGCGCGGTGGCTCACGCCTGTAATCCTAGCACTCTGGGAGGCCAAGGCGGGAGGATCGTTTGAGCTCAGGAGTTCGAGACCAGCCTGAGCAAGAGCGAGACCCCGTCTCTACTAAAAATAGACAAATTATATGGACAGCTAAAAATATATATAGAAAAAAATTAGCTGGGCATGGTGGCACATGCCTGTAGTCCCAGCTACTCGGGAGGCTGAGGCAGAAGGATCACTTGAGCCCAGGAGTGTGAGGTTGCTGTGAGCTAGGCTGACGCCACGGCACTCACTCCAGCCCGGGCAACAGAGTGAGACTCTGTCTCAAAAAAAAACCAAAAAGAATAGCTCACCATCATGGCCACCTGAGAACTGTGCCTAGCTTCCTAGAAATCAGTTAATGACATTAATTTTAAAATAACAAACTAAACTGTACTGCTCTAATAATCTGATGTTGTAACCAAGTTAGAAAATAATGCTTTATTAGTATAGTGCTAATAATTTTAAAAGGGCTGAGAAGTACCAATTGGTATAGGGGAAAAATGGATATGCTCTTTATGATAAAAATAATGTTTTTAAGTAAAGAAGAAAGTTGTTTTAATTCTATATACCTATGAATACAATTTAGTCCTTTGGTTAACCATTTTTCCCTTTTCCTTCTGCTTTTTTTTTTTTTTTTAGATGTTCTTGGCAGCCCTGTCACTCTGCAATATTGCCAAAGGACTAGGTGGAACCCTTATGAAAAGTTCCATCACTCAAATAGAAAGGAGATTTGAAATATCCTCTTCTCTTGCTGGTTTAATTGATGGAGGCTTTGAAATTGGTAATTTAATTCCTTTTTCTATTTTAATAACCAGACTTGCAGAGGTTTAAAAAAAATCACAACTGTTCATACATGCTTTACACCACTGGTTCTCAATTGGGGTAAGTTTGTCTCTTAGGGGCAATTTGGTAATATCTGAAGACATTTCCGGTTATCATAACTGGGCAGAGGATGGAAGGCGATGATACTGGTATCTAGAGTTGGAAGCCAGGAATGCTACTAAACATTCTATCATGCACAGGACTGACTCAACAACAAAGAATTATCCAGCCCAAAATGTTGATAGTGAGGATGTTGAAAAACCTTGATGTGACACAAAATCATTGTTTGCAAATTAGCACTTTGTGAGGCTTTACCTCCCCTCTCTGGAGATGTCCTAGTGTGAAGAAAGGTTAAAGAAGGACTATGATTCTTATGATTTGAGGAGGGAGGAACCACTTTGGAGCAACCTACATTAGATTTATATTGTTTTAACTGGATACAGGATTTGGGGATAAAAGTCTTTTTTGTGTTTTTAAAACATTAAAGATAATGTTTTGTTGTGTCCATTTTAATTTGGATTTCCTCAACAATAGTGAGGTTTTATCTAATTATTGAAAATTATCTTTCTTATTTTATGAATTGGTAGCTCATTGCCTCTGCACATTTTTTCTTTTTCTTTTCACTTTTTAATTATTTGAGGGACCCCAAAATTATTTGTTTTGCTGTTTATCTTTTAACTTTATTTATAATATTCTTAACTAATAAGTATTTTTAAAAAGTAATTGTTTAAAGGAAGACCTCTTTATCTTTTCCTTATGAATTGTCAATTTTTGTGATTCAAAAGATATTACACCGTACATGTCCTTCAGTCTACCACCTCTCAGGCATCTAGAACTTTAGAATTAGAATGTTATTAGTTTTAAATTTTAATTCACTATATTCCTCTTTTTATTAAGAAATTGATTCTCAATATTTTTGTGAAATTTTGCAACATTTCAAGCAATTATTTGAACATCATTATAAGTTTGACTGATTTCTTTGCTTACCTATGTTTCTTGAGTCTTGTCACTTCAAGTCGCATCTTTAGTTTTCCTGGGGTATATCTTCAAGTATAGTCAGCCCTCTCTATCCATGGGTTCCATATTTGTGGATTCAACCACCACAGGTGGAAAATATTTAAAAATATAAAAATAAAAAATGGTAATGCAACAATAAAAATAATACAAATGAAAATGATACAGTATAACAACTGATATTTACATAACATTTACATTGTATTAGGTATTATAAGTAATCTAGAGATGATTTAAAATATGCAAGAGGATATGTGTAGGTTATATGCAAATACTGCACCATTTTATTATATATAAGGGACTTGAGCATCTGCAGATCTTGGTATCTGCTGGGCAGCCTGGAACCAACCTCTCATGGATGCTGAGGGATGACTGTAGTTATTTTTTCAAGAAAGAATTGAACACATGGCATATTTTCTAAGCCCTTGCTTGTTGGAAAATGTATTTATTTTACTATAATATCCAAGTGATAATTTGGGCATGGAATTCAAAATTGAAAATCTTTTGTTTCAGAACATCAAAACATTTATCTGCCATTTTATAACATTCAATGTTGTGTATAAGAAATTATTACAAGTATGATTCTAATGCACTAATATGCATCTTCTCTTTATCTCTGAATCTCAGAAAATTTACCATTTTATGTCTAAGACTGTCTTTTTTTTACATTACTTCTGCTGGAGAGACGTACCAAATATCATGAGAATTTATTTTCTGTTTCCTACTTATTTCCTCACCTATTTTTTATTTCTTTCCTTCTGAAACATATATGAGATGAGTATTAAATTTTCTGGGTATTTTTGCCTTTAAATTTTTTTCTTATAAATTTCTACCTTTTTCCTTTATATTTCATCAATCTCCTCAGATGCCGTGTTCCATCTTATCATATCAAGTTCTAATTTGTACATTTTTCTATAATATTTTAAATTTGCAGCAAGACTTTATTGTTCTCTTATTATTTTTAGTCTGCCAGTTCTGGTTTTATGGAAGCAACATGCCATTGTATCTCTAAACATACTAACTGGATTTTTAAAATATTTTCTACTACTTTTAGTTTAATCCTTATTTAAGTGTTTCTTGTGTTACTTTATCTGCTGATTCATTTTGGTACTTTTCATGCTATTTTTTTCCATCATTGTTCACTAATTCCTCATTGCTGTCTGTCATTGTTATACATGAGGCTCTAGATGGATCAGAATTGGTCGTGACTCCCTCCACTTGAAATGCTCTTCTTTCTCTTTTTAATCTAAATAATTTATGCTCAACATTAAATCTCAAGTGGCCTCTCCTCTAGGAAACTTTCCTGAAGCCCCTAGTTAATTTAAGCTCCCCCTTTCTGTGGTCTAATAGCACCTCTATCTATCAATTTCTATCACTAGTATGTAAGTTTCTTAAGGACAGGTACCATGGGGTTTTTTTTTTAATTTCTATTATATACCTACCATGATATTCAACTTTTCCATGAGTGGCTTAATGCAGGTGAATTCTCTTTCTCAATTAGATTATTGGTCTTTGAGGGAAGGTACTATGTCTTAGGCTCTATTTATATTCATTGTGGGGCTTTCAAATCTGCTAGACACAAAATTGAACCAAGTCATATCAATGTAATTTTATGCTCTCTCTAGGAAATTTGCTTGTCATTGTATTTGTAAGTTACTTTGGATCCAAACTACACAGACCAAAGATAATTGGAATTGGCTGTTTAGTTATGGGAATTGGAGGTATTTTGATTGCTTTACCACATTTCTTCATGGGACGGTAAGTATTAAACAGCTCTGTGTCATTAATTATCATTAGCTTGTAAATTAGTAGTGGAATTTCATTTTTTTTCTTCTTAAATAGGCAGTTACCTTTTGAGAAGAATACCCACTAACAATGTATAGAAATGGAGTATATTTTCTACATAGTAATTTATTGCTTTATTCATCATGGTTTTCACAGACTTTGAAATAAGAATAACAGTAGATAAGGTGTATAGTTTCATATGGAATAAATAAGCTCTTTATGACTTTTTAGTATAACATAATATACTTCATGTCTTTGCCTATAAGATTTTGATTATACTCAATAAGATTTCACCACTTAACACGTTGGCATAGGTTTTCCCACCACCATTTCGCTGAGGATGTTCTTCCTAATGTCACAGTATATTTATGATTAGAGTCAGATGATAATGAAAGAAAACTTAAAATAGCAATCACTGTGTAAGACAGAAGCTTATTTTTCACATAAAAGTTAATGTAGCCAGCCCAAGGATTATACGATACTGCTTCTTATCATCCTATTGCTCTGCCTTGCATGGCCTTGACCTCATAGTCCAAATTATGGCAATGTATTTCCAGGTAACAGGAAAGAAGGAGAGGAGAGAAGAGAAGAAGGACAAGAAGAAACAAAGAGTGCACACAGCCTGAGGCTTAAAAAAACATTTTCAGAACCATAACACTTCTACTGACTTCACATTGACCAGAAGTTAGTTACATTTTACACATAAATAAGAAGACATTTAAAAAATAGACTTTATTCCAGGTTGTCATGTTCCCAGATAAAAATCCCAACCTCAGTTCCTGTGGAAGGAGAGAAGAACAGATATAGAGGGGCAATGAGCAGTTCCTGCCAGAGACACCAATTACTTGCTTATTGCCAAATCCAGCAATCACACCTTTTGGTTGCAATATTAATTCTACTTTTTTCCTTACATTTGACCCTTTTAAGAACTTTTCTTATTTGTGGTACTGCCCCTTCTTATTTTCATCATATTTCACTCTCTGGATTCATTTCCTATCTTTGTGTCCTCTTCTTCATGTCCATATTTTGCTTTTGCTTCTGACACTATAATGCCTGTGTCACGTAAGTTCCCTCTTTAGTCTTATTAATTTCTTATTCTTCATGATTTATATGGAGAATATGCCATAAATGCAACTATCACAACTTCATCTTTTAGGCCTGCAGTTCTCTAAATCTGTGGTCCCCAACCCCTGATACTGGTCCATGGCCCATTAGGAACCAGACCACATGGCAGGAGATGAGTGGCAGGTGAGCCAGCTAAGCTTCATCTGTATTTACAGCCGCTCCCCATCGCTTGCATCACTGCCTGAGCTCTGCCTCCTGTCAGATCAGTGGCAGATTTAGATTCTCATAGGACTGTGAACCCTACTGTAAACTGCACATGTGAAGGATCTAGATTGCACACTGCTTATGAGAATCTAATGCCTGATGATCTGAGGTGGAGGTGAGGCATTGATGCTGGTTAGCACTGGGGAGTGGCTGCAAAACCATTCGCTCTCCCCAGTCTGTGGAAAAACTGTCTTCCATGAAACTGGTCCCTGGTGCCAAAAAGTTTGGGGACCATTGCTCTAAATGTGCCATAGTATGTCATACCTTTGTACCTGCTGTTTCTACAGCCTTGAATACTTTTCCTCCTTTGTCTACTTATTAAATTCCTATCCATCTTCAAGATTCACTTTACATATTATTCTCATTGTGAAGTCTTCTCTGATTTATTCCCCTCACCTCCAAGCAAAGCTGATCATCTTTTTTTCCTTTGTGACAGCTCAGTACCCTGTATATTAAACTTATTATATCTTTTATCATATATGTTTATCTTAGGGAGTGTGAAATTCCCTAGGTACAACAACTGTGTTTTATTTCTAGCTTTTTGAAACTGAGCATAATGCCTGGCATCTAGTAGGCTGCCTTTGAAGCTCACAGGGCATCTCAGTATTTTTGGATATCACCATTTGTCCCTCTTCTAGCTCCATCTCCCAGGATTATAGCAAGGTGATGATGCATCTTGCCAGGGGAGTATTGAATGATCTTTCTTAGTAGACAATCCCATTTCACTTTTTCCCATAACATCTCCTAAAATACAGGCTGGGAAATTGACAAAAGAAGATTCTGGATTTGGAGAAGAGAGTGGTGCAAATAAAAGGGAAAACCTCTCTGTATTTCTGCGAAAAGTGAAAATATTCAGTAGATAAGCAAAATGTTAAATCCAGTGATGTTCTTACAGTTACAGGTATTCTAAAGACACTTATACTGATCCATCAGAAAATTCAACATCAAGCTTAGCAACTTGTTTAACTAATCAAACTTTATCATTCAATAGAACCTCACCTGAGATAGTGGGAAAAGGTAAGAATTAATAGTGACAATAAAAAGTATTCTGAAATTTATAAATTTAATTACATCTATAAAACTTATTGTGATATTCATTAGCAAAATTGATTTAAAAGCCAATAGAAAAAACATTTGATCCTTACATACAGACAAAATCATAGTTTTAATATATACAGTTGACCCTTGGACAACACAAGTTTGAACGGCACAAGTTCACTTATACACGGATTTTTTTCAACTAAACACGAATTGAAAATACAGTATTCACAGCATACAACACCTGCGTGTGCTGAGGTTATACTTTTCCTATACGCGGGTTCCACATGGCCAACTGCAGGACTTGAGTTTGTCTGAATTTGGGTACACACAGGTGGTTCTGGAAAAAATTCCCGGTGTTTACTTAGGAATAACTGTGCTTTATATAAACAGCTTTTAGGAGTAGATAAGAAAAGAGAGTGATTTCAGTAGAAAATTGGCAAATAGCATATGCATTTAAAATAGAAAAGCAGAAAGTGGCATAAATATGCAAATAACGTAAAATTTGCTCTTTGTGAAAAATGTGAATTATTATAGCCACTGAAAATTTTTTTACCTATTATAACAAAAATCATTAATTATAATTACAAATTATAACAATAAAATTCTTCTACCTATTAAATAAAAAAGATTAAAATAAAAATTTAGGTGGAGGAAAAAAGATATTACATTTTATGTATTTAGTGTATAAATTTGCAACTTTCTGGAGACTAATTTTCAATATATATTAAAGAACAAAAACATACCTACTTAACGATTCTACTTTTATTGATTATTTTAAAGAAACAATCAGGAATATGTGCAAAGACTTATTTACAATTATAACCATGACAACCCTGTTTAACAAAATAAAAAATTAGAAATATTTTGCAATTTAAAATTCAGAGATTGATTAAATGAATTATGAAGTTGCTATTCAACACACTACTATAGAGTCATTAAAATTTTGATATAAATGAAATCTTAACAACATGGGGAAATTTTCATAATATAGTGTTAACTGTATAAGCAGGTTATAATATGAACTGGATATTTATTAATAAGCGTATAATGTACATAATGAAGATTATGCATATTTTTGTGCACTAAAAATGTGGAAGACATTTAACAACATTTGATGTGACCTGTGTGTAGTGTGATTACAGATAATTTTTACTTGTTTCGTTTTGATGTGTGCTTCTCTGTATTTTCAAACTTTGCAAAGTGAATATGAATCAATTACAAATAAAAAAAATTAAATGGAAAAATTAAGGGTTTAAAGTAGTTGAATTTCTAATAAGAATGCGAAAATTAACGTTTAAAATAAAAGACTCTCTTGTCTGTATAGGTTGTGGAAAGGAAACTGTGTCATACACGTGGATATATGTCTTCTTGGGTAATATGCTTCGTGGAATAGGGGAAACTCCCACAGGACCATTGGGGATGTCTTACATTGATGATTTTGCTAAGGATGGACATTCTTCTGTCTACATAGGTAATATACAGAAAATAGTGCATTGTTTCATTACTTTGCCTGGGTCTACCCTTGAAATAATAGTGTTACTAAATTCATTCTTTTACTTAATGGAAAAATTATTTGAAGAAGTGTATTGTGTAATATTACTATAAAAATATGTTGAATAAAACCCACGTATTCTTGGCATCTAATAAAAATTGTTCTGTAATATTTTCAGGTTTTTTGGGTGGAATAGGAATGATTGGTCCAATCCTTGGCTTTATAATGGGATCTGTGTTTGCCAAACTGTACGTGGACATTGGATATGTCGATTTGAGTAAGTACAATCAGAACAAGTTACTATGATAGTGTCTTTCAAGTAGAGGGCACCATTCTCCCAAATAATTGAAGCAACTCTTTCAATAGAATTTGCTGACTATTTTCAAAAGTTACAAGTAGGAAATAAATGAATTAATAATAAGGATTAACAATAAAATCCAGCTCCTATTTATAACATGTTTTTATAACTAAGTAGCAAATGAGAAAAATTTTAACAAACTTAATTTAGATTACTTAATCCAAAATAACCCAACTTAAAATGCCCTTCTCCCATAACTGACTTCCCAGTCAGGTAAATTTCATTTTTCAGTTGGTGGTTTGAATGTGGAAGTGCAGAAGTTAGAGTTTACTTTACTAAAGCCTCCTTGTGGCTGCTGCACTGACTTATGGCTGGGGTGGTTTGAGAGACTCCACTGTGTGGGACTCCACTTGGTTATGGTCATTTTTCCTGGTCCTCGCAGAGAGCTTGGCATATAGTGACATTCAGTAAGTCCTTGTTGCACAAATGAATAAAAGAGAGGACACATAAATGACATCACGACCTTCCTCCTCACTCTCAGAGCATGCTTTCTTTCTTAATTCATACAAGAAATAAAGGACATGTTATTAAAACTGTCTCAACTGCAGGCCTTCCTTCCTACAAATATTCCTGTACCATATCCATCTTTCTTTTTCCCAGCTCAGTGGAAAAGGTATTCATCTTCAGCCAATGTTAATAGATATACCTGGGGTTTGAACTCTGTCTTCCTACCTCTTCCAAGATCTAGTACCATCAATCCTTGGCCTGATTGATCCTGCATCTTCAACCCCTATATCTCTACCCTTCTCTTTCTCATAAGCAAACACACTGAAGTTTCTCTCACCTTTTTACATATATACAATTTTTTATATCCTCAAACAAATTTCTGGCTGACTTTCTGTTTTTTCTATTTCTCTTCAGAGCCAAGCACCCAGAAGAAAATCGTCTAAATTAGATGTCTCACCTTCTCACCTCCCATCCTTTTCTCAATCCACTATCATCTGGCTTCTCCCACTGATGAAACACAATCAATTTTTAAATTTACTAATCCTAATGAACACTTTTCTCTAATTTGTTTTAATTGGTATTTCTAGTACTTACTTGTATTTTTCCTTCTTATATGTCTTATAAGCACTTAAAATACAATGTGTCAAAATCTGGGCTCATGATCTTACCCACACTTTATTCCCTATATTCCTGTTCTTGATGAATATCTTTACCTTAATTCAATTATTGACTAAATTACTGTATAACCTTTCACCTGAACTCTTTGCCTCTACTCTTATCCATTCTTTTGCTCCCGGAATAATCTGTCTAAGCAAATCTGATTCATGTTATCTCTTGTTTAGGATGTTTCAATGGCTTCACATTGCACTTAAGGATGAGAGAAGAACTCCTTAAAATGGCATGCATGAATCTATGATCTTTTTCACATTTTTTACTATTGACCTCTCTACTTCTTCTTTCCATCTCTTCTCTAATATATACCTTATGTGCTAGCCACACCACATTAATTGCAGGTCTTTCAATATGCCCTGTAATTTCACACTTCCTGCATTTACTTACACTTCGAAATATTTTTCTCTCTTTTTTCATTTGCATTGTTCCTAAAGTCTATTCCAAAATGTGGTTCCTGTTCAGAGAAGGCTTATTGCACCATTTCCCACTGGTGTTTTCCACCAAATTAGGTGTTCCTATTAATCACCAAGAACATGCTCTTGTAGTAGCCTTTATCACAATGAGCCATAAATATTATAATACTTACCTGCCATCTCTTCTAGAATACCACAGAATGGTATCTATCTTAACATATAATAAGTAATCAGTGTTTGTGAATATACAAATATGACTTTCTATTTCACCAAGACTTCAATAGATCACTCCAAAGAGATCAAAGGATTTATTTCCATAATGAAGTGGACGTCACAGTGGCCAACAGTAGCCACAAATTTGAAATTGTTTGCTAATATAAAGTTAAAGCAAGTACCTAATGAAATGTTTTATATCTTTTATTTTAGACATGTGACTTAGAGTAGGTGCACATTATGTACATTATTGCTACTCATTGATCTACAATTTCATCATTGTTTTTTATCATTAAGAGTGCAAAAATAAGTGGTAAATGTCTTTAGGGTAATAGTTTTGTAACTTCTCTATTCTATTCAGGAATAATTGTTCATAGTATCTTATAATTCATGATTCAGTTTCTACCACTGAATGTTCAGACTTTATTACATCTTCTCTAATTCAGTGATGAGTATGAAGTGAACTTATTATAAAGTATACTTTGCCAAATTCCAATTCCTAGAGGAGCCAAAGAAATAACATAAATGAGTAAAGAGTGTCAGGTACAGGAAATTAGGATGTGATGGTTAAACTGGGAAGAATTGGTGATGGTGGACTGCTCTCTCTGTCTACCCTAAAGCACATATGCTCCTTAGCACTGGCCTATTCTTTTCATGCAGAAATTTGGGCCAAGCATTGACAAGCCCTTCTGACTGGCTTTCAAGAAAATCCAGTTACCAGTATTTTTATGTAGAATTTGCCAACTTTTAAGATGTATATGAGCCAAGGAAAACACTTTGCCAGACCATATCTAGCTAGGTTGTGACCTTTAGTTTCTATGTGTAGACCAGTGAAAGAACAGAAAAAAAATGTCATTGAAATTACATTTCTGACAGGTGATGAATGAATATTCAGCATGTAGATAGAGTCACTGATTTAACCACTCATTTTCTGAAATCTGTCTTGTGTTGTTGAATATAAAACAGTATGATTATGTAAATCAATTTTAAACCCAGATCTGTACATAGTTAAAAATAATTTATTTCCATATAGTTTTAAATCAAGTCAATGTTTTCTCATGTTAATAAGTTTTCTCATAGGTGAAAGAGTAATAGCACCATTAAATCATGCTTTAAACTTTCATGGTATGTGTATGTTTGTGTGTGTTTCTGTGTGCATATACTTTCTTATTTTTTATTATTTTCATTTTATTGTGGTAAGAACAATTAACACAAGATATAACCTCTTGACAGTTTTTTTAAAGTACAATTTACCTTTGAACAATGCAGGTTTGAACTATGCATGGCCACTTATACACAGATTTTTTTAAATAAATGTATTGGAAAAATTTTTGGAGATTTGTGACAATTTGAAAAAAAATTGCAAACCACATAGACATGAAACATAGAAAAAAATTAGAAAATCTAGGTATGTCATGAATGCATAAAATATATTAAATATGTGGATACTAGTCTACTTTATCATTTACTACCATAAAATACATGCAAACCTATTATAAAAAGTTAAAATTTATCAAAATTTATGCACAACAATACTTACAGAACTACATGACACCATTGGCAATCAAGAGAAATGCGAACTAATATAAAGATGCACTATTATAGACAAAATAGCTCTAGACTTCTTTTGGAACAAAAAACCAGGCCAAATAGCCAAAGCAATCTTAAGCAAAAAGCACAAACCTGGAGGCATCACATTACTAGACTTCAAGGTATACTGCAAGGCTATAGTAACCAAAACAGCATGATATTGTTACAAAAATAGAGACATAGACCAATGGAACAGAACAGAGAACCCAGATATTAAACCATCTACCTACAACCAACTGATCTTCAACAAAGCACACAAAAATATACACTGGGGAAAGGAAGCTCTATTCAATAAATGGTACTGGGAAAATTGGATAACTACATACAGAAGAATGACACAGGACCCCTATCTCTCACCACTCACAAAAATTAATTCAAGATGGATAAAAGACTTAAACATAATGCATGAAACCATAAAAATTCTAGACAAAAATGTAGGAAAAACTCTTCTAGACATCGGCCTAGGCAAAGAATTTATGAGTAAGACCCCAAAGGCAGCAACAGAAATAAACAGACAAAACTTGATTAAATTAAAGGGCTTCTACATAGCTAAGGAAACAATCAACAGAATAAATAGATAACCTACACAATGAGATAAGATATTGGCAAACTATACATCTGATAAAGGGCTAATATCCAGATTCTATAAAGAATTCAAACAAGTCAGCAAGAAATAAAAAATTAACCCTATTAAAAAGTGGGCAAAAGGCATGAACAGAAGTTTTTCAAAAGAAGATAAACAAATGGCCAAAAAAAATATGAAAAATGCTCAACATCACTAATCATCAGGGAAATGCAAATTAAAACCACAGCAAGATATCATCTTATCCATGTCAGAATGGCTTATATTAAAAAGTCAAAAAACAATAGAGTCTGGCATGGATGCAGAAGGAAGGGAACACTTACATACTGTTTGTGGAACTGAAAACTACTACAACCTCTATGGAAAACAGTATGGAGATTCCCTAAAGAGCTAAAAGTAGACCCACCACTTGATCCAGCAATCCTTCTACTGGGTATCTGACCAAAGGAAAAGAATTCATTTTATGAAAAAGACACCTGCACTCATATGTTTATTGTAGCACAAGTCACAATTGCAAAGATGTGGAATCGATCTAAGTGCCCATCAACTCATGAGTGGATTTACAAAATGTGATTTATATATACTATGGAGTATTACTCAGCCATAAAAAGAAATGAATTAATGTCTTTTGCAGCAATTTGGATGGAACTAGAGACCATTATCCTAAGTTAAGTATCTAAAGAATGGAAAAAAAATACCACATGTACTTTCTAATAAGTTGGAACTAACTAATGGGCACACATCGACACAGAAGGAAGTAAAAGTCACTGGAAATCAAGAAAAGGGAGGGAGAAAGGGGCAAAAATCTACCTGATGAGTACAATGAACACTATTTGGATGATGGAAACACTAATAGCCCTGACTCAAGCATTATGAAAGCTATCCATGTAACAAAAACCTTTGTAGCCCCTTAATATTTTGAAATAAAAAATTTTAAAAGATTTGTTATTAAATCATAACTGCATAAACTTAACTATAGTACATATTATACTGCTGTAATAATTTCGTAGCCACCTCCTACTGCTATTGTGGGGAACTCAAGTGTTTAGTATATCTGCTTAAAATACCATATGACACTAATCATCTTCATATGAGCAGTTGATCTCTCTAGTAAATTATGAATGGCAAAAAAGTGATCTCTCATGGTTCTCCCATACTTTTCATCCTTTTTCGTGCAATACTGTAAACCTTAAATAACAACATGGGAATCATATGAACTACCACTAGTGATGCTGGAAATGTTCCTAAGAGGGAGAAAAAAGTCATGACTTTCATAAGAAAAAGTTGTATTTCTTGAAATGTACTGTAGATTAAGGTCTGCAGCTACCCACCATTTCAATATAAATGAATCCCATCTTAGGACCATTGTAAAAAAAAAATAAAAATAAAGAAGGAAATTTATAAAATTATCACTGCAGCTATGCAAGCAGGTACAAAAATTTTGCACTTTTAGTAAAATACCTTTTTATCTCATATTGAAAATGCAGCTTTTATGTGGGTATGTTTATCTAGGATTGCTACAAGAAAGGCATATCTATAGACTCTAATATGATCTGAGAAAAAGTGAAGCCCTTATATGACAACCTAAAGCAAAAGGACGGGAAGGATCTACAGCTGGAGAATTTAATGCCAGCAAAAGATGGTTTGATAATTTTAGAAAGAGGTTTGATAATTTTAGAAAAATGTCAAGATAACAAGAGAAGCATCTTCTGCTAACCAAGAGGCAGCAGACAAGTTCCCAGATGCCATAAGAAAATCATTGAGTAGAAAGGACATCTGCCTGAGAAGATTTTTAATGCAGAAAAGTGCCCTATTCTGGAAAAATGCTGCAAAGGACATTTATAAATATGGAAGAGAAGTGAGCACCAAGATTCAGATGGGAAAGGACAGGCTAACTCTACTGTTCTGTGCACATACCATTGGATTTATGATCAGGACTGTTCTTACCTATAAATGTGATAATCCCTGAGCCTTGAAGGAAAGAGATAAACACCAGATGCTAGTCTTTTGATTGTACCAGAAGAAGGCCTGAACAATGAGAAACCTTTTTCTGGATTGGTTCCATTGATACCTTGTTCCTGAAGCCAGGAAGTGTACTTAGGAAGGGACTGTCTTTTAAAGTTCTTTTTATATTGGGAAATGCCCCTGGCCACCCAGAATGCCATGAGTTCAACATCAATGGCATTGAAGTGTTCTACTTGCCCCCAAACACAACATCTCTAATTCAGCCTCTAGATCAGGGGATCCTAAGGACCTTTAGTACTGATTACACATGATACTATTGAAAGAATTGTCAATGCTATGGAAGAGAACACCAATAGAGAGGACATCATAGAAGTCTAGAATGATTACACCTTTGAAAATACCATAATTGTTATTTAAACAGCCATGAAAGCCATTAAGCCAAAAACAATAAATTCTGCTGGAGAAAACTGTGTCCAGAAGTTGTGTGTGATTTCACAGAATTCACAATAGAGACAATCCAGGAAATTATGAAAGAGATTGTATTTTTGGCACCAAAAAACCCACATTGTTCAAATGTGAACTGTATGATTAACTATAGACATGACATTGTACAGCAGATCCCTAGAGTTATTCATCTTGCATTAGGATTTTGACAGGTGTTGCATTGAATCTGTAGACATATTTGGGTGGTGTGGAAATTTTCCATTATTAAGTTTTTTAATCCACAAATGTGTGATGTGTTTCCAATTGATTGTGGCTTCTATAATTTCTTTCATCAATGTTTTGAAGTTTTCAGTGTATAAGTCTTTCACTTCCTTAGTTAAATTTATTCCTAAGTATTTTATTCTTTTTTATTTTATCATAAATGGACTTGTTTTCCTAATTTCCTTTTCAGATAGTTCTTGGTTAGTGTATAGAATTCAACTGGTTTCTTATGATGATTTGGTGTCCTGCAACTTTACTGAATTTTTTTATTCAATTCTAACAGGGTTTTTTGTATCTTTGAAGTCTTTAAGGTTTTCTATAAAGTCGTGTTATCTGCAAATATAGATAATTTTACTTCCTTTCCAGTTTCAATGCCTTTATTTCTTTTTTCTTGCTTAATTTCTGTGGCATAGACTTCCAGGACTATGTTGAATAGAAGTGGTGAGAATAAGCATCCTTGCTTTGTTCCTGAAAGCTTTCAGTTTTTCACCCTTGAATTTAATGTAAGCTGTGGGCTTTTCACATATGGCCTTCATTATATTAAGGCAATTTCCCTAGCTCATTAAGAGTTTTTATCATGAAAGACTGTTGAAATTTATCATTGCCTTTTATATATCTACTGATATGATAATGTGGTTTTTGTCCTTTATTTTGTTAATGTGGTGTTTTACACTGATTGATTTTCAAATGTTGAATCTTACATTTCAGGTATAAATCCCACTTGCTCACGGTGTAATGTGATATTCTTTTAATGTGCTGTTCAATTTGGTTTGCTAGTATTTTGTTGAGGACTTTTGCATCTATATTTATCAGAAATATTGGCTTGTAGCTTTCTTTTCTCTTGGTATCTTTGTCTGGCTTTGGCATCAGGGTAATGCTGGCCTCATAAAATAAGTCTGAAGTTGTTCCTTCACCTTCAATTCTTAGAAAAAGTTTGAGAAAGGTTGGTATTAATTTTTTCTTTAAATGTTTATTAACACTCACCAGTAAAGCCATCTGGTCCTGGGCTTTTTATTTTTGGAAGGTTTTTGATTTTACATTGACCTATTTGTAGGTCTGTTCAGACTTTCTATTTCATTGTGATTTATTCATAGTTGGTTTTATTTCTCTAGAAATTTATTCATTCTTTCTCAGTTATCCAATTTTTTGATGTATAAGTTTTCATAGTAGTCTCTTATGATTCTTTTTATCTCTGTGGAATCAGTTGTAATGTTTCCTCATTCATTTCTTATTTTATTTGTTTGAATTTTCTCTCTTTTTACTTTCAGGATGGAGGACCTGTGGCATTAAGGCCACATGTGGCCTTCTAGATTCTCAAATGTGGCCTTTTGACTTTTTGACTGACTCCAAAGACTGCACTTAAGGATCTAGAAGGCCACATGTGGCCTTAAGGCCCTGGGTTCCTCACCCCTGGTAAGGTTTGTCAATTTTTTTATCTTTAAAAAAAAAACCAACTCTTAGTTGTGTTAATTTTTTCTATTGGTTTTCTATTCTCTATTTTGTTTATTTCTCCTCTAATCTTTATTATTAATATTTTTTTCCTTTGCTAACTATGGGTTTAGTTTATTTTTCTTTTTATAGTTTGTTGAGGTATAAAGTTTGGTTGTTTATTTGACATTATTCTTTTTTGACTGCTATAATTATATACATTTCGTTAGTGTTTATTGAGAGTAAACCATATGCCAGATACTGTTAGTGACCATCAGTTGGAGAAAATAACCTCTACTTGTAGACTACAGGAATAACATTTACTCTACCAATGTAGGAATTTGTCACTATAAACTTCCCTTTTAATACTGCTCTTGCTGCATCCCATGCTTTGGTATGTTGTGGCTTCAATCTTGCTTGTCTCAAAATATTTTCTAATTTTCCTTTTGATTTCTTTGACTAGTCAGTTGTTTAAAAGTGTGTTACTATTCACATATCTGTAATTTTTCCAGTTTTTCTTCTGCTATTGATTTCTATTTTCATTCCATTGTGGTTGGAAAAGATAATTGGCATGATTTTAGTATTAAATTTGTTAGGACTTGTTTTGTGGCCTAATATGTGATCTATTTTAGAAAATGTTCCATTTCTGCTTGAGAAGATTTTATATCCTGCTGTTATTGAATAAAGGGCTTTCTACATGTTAGGTCCATTTGGTCTATAGTGTTGTTTATGTCTTGTTTCCTCATTGATAGTCTCTTTGGTTGTTCTGTTTATAACTCAAAGTTGGGTATTAAGGTCTCCTACTAGTATAGTTAACCTATTATGGAGGGCTGACTGCAGTATACCATTTCATATAAGGGACTTGAGCATTCATGAATTTTGGTATCCATGGGGGGGTCCTGAAACCAATACCCCACAAATACCAAGGGATGACTGTATTGTTTTCCCCTCTATTTCTCCCTTCAATTTTGTCAATATTTGCTTACATATAATATTTTTGTGTGTCAATGTTGGGCACATATGTATTTATAGTTGTGTCTTCCTGGTGAATTAACATTTTTATCATTTTATATGTTCTTTTTTGCTTCCTGAGACTTTTTTTTACTTAAAGTTTATTTTGTCTAATATATTTATATTCACCCCTGTTTTCTTTTGGTTATCATTTACATTGAATCTTTTTTATCCAACCCTTCATTTTCAGCCTATGTGTGTCCTTAGACCTAAAATGAGTTTTATAGACAGCATGTACTTGTATTCTGTTTTATCCATTCAGCTACTGTATGTATTTTGGTTAGAGAGTTTAATCCATTTACATTTAGAGTAATTATTGATAGAGAAAGATTAACTGTTGCAATTTTGTTAATTGTCTGTTTTCTGTTTATCCTATAGTACCTTTGTCCCTCTTTTCCTCTCTTGCTGTCTTCCTTTGTGATTTGTTGATTTTTTATATTGAGATTCTTTGACTCTTTTTTTTCTTTTTTAACTTCTATAGATTTTTTTCTTGCTAATATGAGACTTAACTTATACAGTCTGTTTTAAGCTGATAATAACTTAACTTCAATTGCATACAAAAACTTTATACTTACTACCCCCTCCACGAGTAATTAATCTTAATGAAGTTACAATATACATCTAATTATATTGTGTACCCATTAATATATTTTTATATATACTTATTTTTAATGCTTTTGTCTTTTAATTTTTATATTAGAATTAAATCATTTACCCATAACCAATAGGATAATTTAGTATTCTGTATTTGTCTATGTATTTACTTTTATCAATGAGTTTTATACTTTTTATGCCATCATATTACTATTTAGGATCATTTTGTTTCAAGTTGAAGAAGTCTCTTTAGTTTTTATAAGACAGATCTAGAGGTGATGAACTCCCTCAGCTTTTGTTTGTCTTGGAAAGTCTTTATCTTTCTTTCCTTTTCCTTTTAGAGGATAGTTTTATGAGTATAGTATTCTTAATTGAAAGGGTTTTTTTTTTCTTTCAGCACCTTGACTATACTGTTGATGGCATCCCTTAAGTACTTCAGTTTTCTTCATTTTTTTTCTTTTTTTCATTTTTTTTTCTTTTTCTTCCTCTGACTAGATAATTTCAAATGATCTATTTTCAAGTTTGCTGATTCTTTCTTCTGCTTGTTCTAGTCTGTTATTGAAATCCTGTATTGAATATTTTAGTTCAGTATTCTTAAGCTATACATTCTTCAGCTCTAAGATTTTTGCTTAATTCTATTTAAAATTTCTGTCTCTTTTGTTGAAATTTTCTTTGTGCTTATGCATTGTTCTTCTGTGCTTATTGACTATTTTCATGATGGTTATTTTAAATTCTCTATCAGGTAATTTGTATATCTCCATTTCATTAGGGTCTGTTTCTGGAGTTTTTTATTATTCCTTTCTTTGGATCTTATTTCCCTGTTTCTTCATCTTTCATAACTTTTTATGCATTGGGAAAAAAATGCCACCTCTCCAAATCTTCATGGACTGGCCTTGAACAGTAGAAAACATTTATCAATGAACCCAGCCAGAGCTTCTGTGGGCCTCTCAAATCCTCATGATTATTCAAACTGCTGTCTTTTTCTTAGGAGCCCCCAGGCATCTAGAGTATGCAGGATCTTACTGGCACTTTTAGACATTTGAGACAGAAGCCAGTCTCCTGGTCAACTCTAAGAAAAGTTTGAACTTTTGGCATGCCATCCAACTCTTTCCCTTCCCAGGAAGAATCTGGGAGCTGAGGTTTTTTACCTCCTAACTCTGCAAAGATCTAGGGCAAGGAGGAGATATGACAAGTGCTCATTGCTAGTTTAAACTACCTTTCCTATTCTTTGTAGCCCCCAGGGTCTGGCATATACCTGGCCCCAAACAGGCAAGATGAAAGCCAGTTCCTTGAGTAAAATTCAGAAAATATAAAGTCTTTCGCTACCCATACAGAAGGTGAGAGCTCAGTTTTTATTGTTTTGTTTTGTTGCCTGCCAACTCTGCACTAAGTTGGGGGGGGGGCAGGAGCTGTGTTGAGTGCCCACATACAAGTTCAAACTGCCACACTTGTTCTCTGTAACCTCCAGAGGTCTAGCATGTTCTGGGTCCTGTCAGCACTTTGAAATAGAAGCATGTCCCTTGGGTAGCACCTGGAAAAGTTGCAATGTTGGATGTGCAGTCCAACTCTTTCCCTTCCCAGGGATAAGCTGGGAGTTGTTTTTTGTTTTGTTTTGTTTTTCTTTCACCCCACTCACTGTGTTGAGCTAGGTAGAAGAGCCGTGGCAAGTATCCACACACTAATTCAAACTGCTAGTTCTTCCCAATTGTTTGGCACTATACTGAGTAGGGGATTATGGCAAGAGGGTGTCTCCAATTTTCTTACTGGTTTCAATGTGTCTGGTTTTTCATTTCCCTAAAGTACAGGAGCCTCTGAACTAGTTTCTGGGTTTCTCACAAGTGGAGTAGATCTGTGTATTGCTATTTCATCAGTATGTTTGTGAGGGTAGAAAGAGTTCAGTGCTTCCTATTCTGCTCTCTTGCTAATATCTCATGTATGCTTCCTTATCATGACTGTTTATTTTATATCTACTAAAATAGCTCATTTATACTTGAGATATAGCAGTTACATATTTTCTTATGCATCCTTTAAAGGAAAATATATTTGATATAAAATGATTAAATTATCCATGACGTTAAGAGTTCATCTCTTCTGGGTTACTTTTAAACTCAAATTTTCATTGTGTGTATGTTTTTCATGCTGTATAGAGAGCTGGAGATGCAGGTTCCGAGTTGTGGAGGAGAGCCCCTTAATTGACTCTGAGAATTTCTTGAAAACTACTTTTGTTTAAACCAAAGCTTACAAACATCCATTCTTTATGAGCCAAAGAATGTATATTCATTTCAATATTATGTAAACTATGAGGGTTAAAGGATTGTAATATTTTATTCATTTATTTATTCAATAAATGGTGCATTCTTGACTACATTGGATGGTACCATAGACAATTGCACACAATAATGAGGATTTGTATTACTTCCATAAATAGTTCTTAAATGGTCTGCAGGCTTAAATATCCAATGATGGCAGTTGTTCAATCATGTAATCAGAAAAGCCACCAAGTTCACACAAGTTCAGGCAATGACAAAAATGTCATGATGGATTCCTAGACAATAGCAATCGCAAGATGTCATTTAATGTTAGACGTATCCTGGATTCAGAGATGAAAAAATATGAAAAGAAAAAATAATGTACTAGAATTGATGAAATATGGTTTACTTTCTTCAGCTATGAAGGACAACAATCACTATCATTATTTTCCCAAAATTACTGTCTTCAAAATGATTGTTGATTGGCTTCTTCTAATTATTTATTCTAGGCACTATCAGAATAACTCCTAAGGACTCCCGTTGGGTTGGTGCTTGGTGGCTTGGTTTCCTTGTTGCTGGACTATTTTCCATTATTTCTTCCATACCATTCTTTTTCTTGCCCAAAAATCCATATGAACAACAAAAAGAAAGGAGAGTTCCAGCATCTTCACATGTGCTCAAAACAAATGAAGAAAGGAATAAAACTGCTAGTTTGCTTAACCATAAAAACAATGTCACTGATAATATGACTGGTAAGTATTTTACATTCATAGTCAACTTGAAATTCTTAATTTTCATGAAAAGAAAGAATAGATACTCCAAAATATTAATAATAAATACTACCAAAACTGTCTGGAGTTATCTTTCTTCTGCACTAAATTTAGCTGAATTATTTCTCTAAAGCTCATGTTAAAATTAGTAAATATTTCCTGAGAACATAACAAATTGATGAGGATAAGTTTTCTGCTCTTTAGCAGAGAGAAACCAACCAAAGGCTAAAACCATCTATTCTTTATAAACCAAAGAATTTTGTATTCATTTCAATATTATACAGTGTAAACTATGAGGGATAAAAAGATTGTAATATTTCATTAATTCATTTATTCAACAAATGACACTAGCACCATACTTTGTCCTGGTGGTAGGAAATTGCCTTTGTTTTTCAAGAATTTACAACATAGCAGGTGGTACTGAGAAGTATATAGACAATTGCAGTAAAGTGTTTTAAGTACTATGGTAAGATTAAACTTAACAATTCTCAGGTGGAGTGAGAGAATAAGAAGTAGGATGTCAGGAGAGGTTTCTCTCTAGGTAAACTTTAATTATAACTTACTTTAATTAAAGTTTACCTAATAAATAATAAATTAAGATTATTTTTCTTGGTAATTTAAAAATATATATCTATACTTATGTATATACACATATACATATATGTCTTACCTAAATATTCAATAATGAAATGGAACAGTAGTAATTAAGATAATTGGAGTCAGTAATGTGAATTAGGATCCTTCACCATTTGATAGTGCCTTCTTTTTCTAATATAAGCCCTAGGGGCTAATGAAGAACCATTGAGAAGCAATAACCAGGAGAATGATCTAGCAGCAAACAGAGCAAGACAACTGAAAGAGTGGGGTGTCCCCCCCATTTAATTTTTATTTGTATATGTTCATGGAATGTAAGTGCAATTTTGCTGCATTGATATATTGCATTATGGTGAAGTCAGGGCCTTTAGTGCATACACTGAAGCAACACAAATTGTACCCACCAAGCAACTACCCATCATCCAGACCTCTCTCACACCCATCCTTGAATATTCATTGTCCATAATTTCATACTCTGCTTCCATGCATACACACTATTAACTCCCACTTATAAGTAAGAACTTACAGTATTTGTCTTTCTGTGTCTGAGTTGTTTCACTTAAGATAATAGCTTCTAGTTCCATTCATATTGGTACAAAAGATTTATTTCATTTTTTATAGCTGAATAGTATTCCATTGTGCATATTACCACATTTTCTTTATCCAATCCTCTGTTAATGGACACTTACATTGACTCCATCTCTTTGCTATTGTCATAGTGCTGCAATAAACATTTGAGTACAGCTCTCTTTTTGATATATTGATTTCTTTTCCTTTGAGTACATACCCAGCAGTGGCATTGCTGCATTATGTGGTAGTCCTATTTTAAGTTCTTTGAGAAATCTCCCACTAATTTACAATCCCACCAACAGTGTATGAGTTCCCTGTTGTCCACATCCTCATCAGCATATGTTATTTTTAGGTTTTTTTTAATCATAGCTATTTTGATTGGTGTAAGGTGATATCTCATTTTGGTTTTAATTTGCATTTCTCTGATGATTAGTGATGCTGAACATTTTTTCATATACTTGTTGACCACTAAGAAGTATTCTTCTGAAAAATGTCTACTCATGTCCTTAGCCCACTTTTTAATGGGGTTAATTGTGGATTTTGTTGTTCTTGAGTTCCTTACAAATTCAGGATATTAGTGCTCTGTCAGATACATAGTTTGCAGATATTTACTCCCATTCTTCATGTTGTCTGTTTACTCTGTTGATTATTTCTTTAGCTGTGCAGAAGCTGTGTAGTTTAATAGGGTCCCATTTGTTTATTTTTGTTTCTGTTGCATGTGATTTTTTTGTCTTAGTCATGAAATATTTGCCTAGTCCAATGTCCAAAAGAGTTTTCCTTAGGTTTTACTCTATTATTTTTATAGTTTTGCATCTTACATTCAAGTCTTTAATCCATATTGAGTTGATTTTTGTATATGGTGAGAGATAGGGGTCCAGTTTTATTCTCCTGCATAGAGGAAAATTGGCAATCCAATTTTCCTAGCATCATTTATTGAAAAGTGTGTCCTTTCCCCAGTGTATGTTCTTGTTGACTCTGTCAAAGATCAGTTGGCTATTACTACGTGGCTTTATTTTTGGGTTCTCCATTCTGTTCCATTGATCTATGTGTCTGTTTTTATACCAGTACCATGCTGTTTTGGTTACTATAGCCTTGTAGTATAATTTAAAGTCAGACAATGTGATGCCTCTAGCTTATTTGTTTTGCTCAAGATTGCTTTGGCTATTCAGGTTTTTTGATTCCAAATAAACTTTAGAATTTTTTTTTCTAATTCTGTGAAAAAAATGACACTGGTATTTTGATATGGATTGCATCGAATCTGTAAGTTTCTTTAGGCAGTATGGTCATTTTGATGCTATTAATTTTTTCTGATCCACGAGCATGGGATATTTTTTCATTTGTTTATGTCATCTGCAATTTTTTTCATCAATGTTTTGTAGTTTTCCTTGTAGTGATCTAGCTCCTCCTTGGTTAAATACATTCCTAGACATTTTATTTTTATTTTATTTTACAACTGTTATAAATGAGATTGTCCTCTTGATTTTAGTCTTAGCTAGATTGTTATTAGCATGTAGAAATGCTACTGTCTTTTGTACATTGATTTTATATCCTGAAATTTTTTGAATTTGTTTATCAAATCTAACCATTTTTGGTGGTGTCTTTAGGGTTTTCTATATATAAGTTCACGTCATCAGTGAACAGAGACAACTTGACCTTCTTTTTTCCAATTTGGATTCCTTTTATCTTTTGTCTTGCCTGATTGCTCTGGCAAGGATTTCAAGTACTATGTTGAAGAAGGTGGGCACACTTATCTTGTTCCAGTTCTTATGGGGAATGCTTGCAACTTTTCCCCATTGGATATGATGTTGGCTGTGGGTTTGTTGTATGTAGCCTTTATTATTTTAAGGTATGTTCCTTAAATGCCTAGTTTGTGAGGATTTTTATCATTAAAGAGATGCTGAATTTTATCAAATGCTTTTTCTGTGTGTATTGATATGATCATATGGTTTTTGTCCTTAATTCTGTTTATGTGATATATCACATTTGTTTATTTGTGTATGTTCAACCATCTTTACATCTCTGGTATAAAATCCACATGATCATGGTGTATCATCTTTTTGACATGCTTTTGGATTTGATTTGCTAGTATTTTTTGAGGATTTTGTGTCTATATTCATCAGGGATATTGGTCTGTAGTTTTCTTTTTTTGTTATGTCCTTGTCTGGTTTTGGTATCAGTGTAATACTGACCTCATAGAATGAGTTGGAAAGAATTCCCTCCTAGTCAATTTTCTGGAACAGTTTCAGAGGGATTGGTATTCATTATTCTTCGTATGTTTAGTAGAATTTGGTTGTGAATCCATCTGGTCCTGGGATTTTTTTGTTGGGAGATTTTTTTAGTACTTATTCAATCTTTCGACTTATTATAGGTCTGTTAAGGAGCTCTGCTTCTTCCTGATTCAATTTCAGGAGGACTTGTGTTTCCAGAAATTCATCCATTTCCTCTAGTTTGTGAGCATATAGTTGTTTATAATAGTCTCTGATGATCTTTTATATTTCTGTAGTATCAGTTGTAATGTTCTCCTTTTTCATTTTGAAATAGTGAGGTGTTGACAGCAGTTTTCAGATTGGAAAGAAATGATGAAATAGTAAAAGCCAAAGCAGTGTAACTCCTAAACTCTTAGCAAATTTTTCAAGTTTTCATTGAAGTAAGATTTAAAAATCTCAGGTGTAGCCCAAGTTCTTCTTCCATCAGTTCTTTCACGTATCCATTTTATTATTTTCTACTCTCCATCATGCTAACCTAAGAGCAATCACGGGCTGGAGCCCTTTGTATTGGCTCATTAGAGAGAATTGTTAAATTTCATCTACATTGGTAGCTTGAATTTGTCCATAACAGGATAACTTGTCACCATTTATTACCACAGAAATTGCGAAATATTACAAAGCAGGGCTTGTTTCCCCAAGAGTCAGTTAAACATTTACCAACACACCACTGAGTTAAAAGTTTCTGAAATTTTTATATTGTATATGCTATGCTTCTACTCTACAAAAATTAGTGCATTGTCTAAATTTATAAGGGCCAGGGTTGACTGTGAGCCCCAAAAGAATAGAGAGGATAATGAAGGTGCAAAAATAGGACAATTGTAAATATTATCTATATTATCAACTGAGTTTGTAGGGTAGTGACCTGGATAGTAAAGAGAACCTTAGTTACATGCTTATTAAGAATGGATAAAATAACTAAGAATATACAGTCAGAAGAAAAAATATTGTAGGCATAGGTTGCTGTACTAACTGTACAACAGTTAGTTGTAATAACTGTCATATTTTCACTTGAGACATTACATCATTATATCCTCCTGTCTCTCCTTGCATCTTAAAACAGGTGATGTATAATATTATACTATCAGATTTACTGATGTGGTATTTTATGGTAGAAAAGCTGTATATCAGTAAACAAGAGGTCTGAGACCTCATACTAAATTGATATTTAACATTTTTTAACATAAATGTTCTTATTTCCGTGAGTTTTGGATTATGCTATTTTTCTTAAATTTATGTTTAATAATTCTATTATTACTGTAATAATTATATTATTAAGTGCTAATAAATAAGGAACATCACATGTCTTACTCAATTTTGTTTCTTGAATACTTAGCATATTTCCTGATTCCCAGTTAAAAACCGAATATTTGTTGAATTAATGAATAAGCAATTTAATATGTATGCAATAGTATGGTAAAGTGCCAATGATAACCAAATATTAAGTGTACAAAACATGCTACAAAACAGCATTTATGTATGATACTATTTAGGGGTAAAAGGAACTAAACAAATAAATATTAAGGTATATATGGAAAATATTGAAAGAATACATTAAAAAACTGTTAAAAGTGGGATTGCAGGGTACTCAATTTCTGTTATGTATTTGTGTAATTTTAACATATTTAAAAGATTCAGATATTGATATATATTTAAGTTGCATTGTAATATTTTATTTATTTTTATAATTTTATAGGTTTTTTCCAATCTTTGAAAAGCATCCTCACCAATCCCCTATATGTTATATACCTGTTTTTGACATTGTTACAGTTAAGCAGTTTTATTGGTTCTTTTACTTATGTCTTCAAATACATAGAGCAACAGTATGGTCGCGCAGCCTTTCAGGCTAACTTTTTGTTGGGTAAGCCATGTTTTTACTTATTTGCTTGATAAGTGAAATACTTACTGATAATTGTGTTTCAAGTGATCTTGTACTGTGAAGGCAATTTCATACTTTAGTATAATTTCCTTTTATTCTTTCTCAAACTTTATCAAATTTGCCAATCGGAATAGCGTCATTGCTCTGCATTTGAAGTTGCATGTGAATGAGTTCCTAAAGAAAAAGTTGCATGTGAATGAAACTTTTAGACATGGTATATGCATGATTGGATTTTATAATTTAGTGCTGAGAATCTGAGACAAATCCTTTTATAATATAATTATTGTAATCTTGTAATTCATGAACTTTGAAATCAAGACTCAGCTACTTACAAAAAATATGATGTCTATGTTTCCAAAGGGAGAATCAATTTAAATAAATCATCAGAATATGCATAATTCAAAACAAATATCATATTTTAGAGAGTATATTTTGCTATAATGTTAATTTTCAATTGCATATTGAGACCTGCTTATTAAGGAAAAGTTTTCTTAGATCATTCTTCCCACAATGCCAATATTGTAGAAACATTGTAGACATTCAATAAGTATTTGATGAATTAAACAATTTGTCAAGTAGTATGTAACTAGGTCATAAGTAAACAAGAAAATAATAATTATAAAATGAATGTACTGAAGTATTGGGCCAGGCTTTGTCTGGAAATATTGTGTGTGTGTATTTTGTGTATGATATCCTTGGTGAACTTAAGATAAAAGTTTAAACTCTAAAGATTAGTTTTGACTCCTAATAACTTAGTCTGAATTTTTTTAAGAAAAGTTTTCAAATTTAATAACTCTTATAGGACAATGAAATGGAAAATTTATAAGAGGGATCAACCATTTTTAATCCTGGATATAGATCTGTTTATCATGTCATGGTATATGTGTGTTTTGATGAATAATGAAGAGATATTAATTCAAGTATTCAATTTTAAAGCCCTGGGAAAATCTGGAGTGTGTTGTTGAGGTTTGGAACTCTATTCTGAGAGATGTAAAGGATTTTAGATGATAGGATCAAAGTATCATAGACAGAAATATGGTGTTTTGCTGTTGCTGTTTTCTAGGGGGAAAAAATGCCTCATAGACATCTGTTGGGACACACAAATACTCTCAGTCACCACCTTTTGCTGTTGAGGAAACCAAGTCCTCATCATTAGCAGGAAGAAATTATTTTTGTCCCTCTCATATAGTACACTGGTCCCATATCTCCATCCTGGCTTGTCACCCTTCTATTTAAGAAGTAATAAGATTGGATGAATTTGGTTGATATATGCTGTGTTTAATATATAAAGCCATATTAGAAAACTATATGTACATAATTACAACCTTTTTCTCTCCTTTTATTTCTAGGAACCATAACCGTACCTACTGTTGGAGCTGGAATGTTTGCAGGAGGATATCTCATTAAAAAATTCAAATTTACCTTAGTTGGAATTGCCAAATTTTCATTTTTTACTGCTTCCATGTCTTTTCTCTTTTACCTATTAAATTTTGCTACACTCTGTGAAAGCAAATCAGTTGCCGGCCTAAGCTTGACCTATGATGGGTTTGTATATATCATTATATCAATTATAATCAATTGTAATATATTAACCAGACAATTAAAAGACTCTGTGTAAGTTAAATAGGGCAGAAAACAACTTTACCTAAACTTCCTTTTAATCTAGAGAAATTTCAATTTACAAACTTGTAAAATGTCCATTTCTTAAAGACCTCAAAAAATTCTTCTTTTATTTCTTCCCTAAATAAAAGTAACATAGGTTGCAAGAATAGTTAACTATCATTTGTGGGGCACTTACAATGAGTGGTGGATACTTTTGTCCCCATTTTATGATGGGAAAGTAGGATTAGAGAAACACACAGATAATAATGCTAGCAACATCAAGATTCTAACTCAAATTTGGTGTTTCTGACTCTGAAACTCAGGTTTAACCAGTGCCATCTTGAATGGGTCATATGAGTAACATGAATGACATTCTCCAAAAGTGACTGAACAACCTTTATCTATAGTTCATTTTGATGTTTACCAACCATCTTTATAAAAGAACACTTTTGTACTGAATTCACCTTTTCTGCAAACTATTATTTCTTCTGGTATTGTCCTCATTGGAAGTAGCATTAAGAAATAGCCTATATATATAATTGCATATTAGACCATGGAGGATCTACTTTTCCATTATTATCATGTATTGTAAAGTATTTTTAGTACTACAGTCTCTACCCCAAATCAAGGGCAGGATTTCTATGCAGACATCTAATCATCTCCCGAGTATAGCCAACAATTTAAGCTTAGGAAGGTTCATATTCAAGCCACCAACAAAGATCTTCAGATCACAGGTCAATAACCATACTCTTTATTGCTACTTTCCGTTAGTACCAAGCTTTCAAACTCTGGATCCTATGAGATATTGATTTCAGCTTATCAAATCTTCCCACATTTCGTTGTCTAAACATTATCCTATTCTTGGAGGATTGGCAAGCTTATCTTGAATTATTTCCTCACATGCTCCTAATCCTGAACTGTTGTTGATCTTTCCCATATACCGTCACCTACTCTAGCAAATCAAAACACATTGTACTAAGAACATTGAATTTTAGAGGTAAAAAAAAGAAAACCTTAGAGATCATACAGTCCAACCTTCTTATATCCTTTCCTTTATTATATGAGACCTGAAGAAATTGTAACTTGTTTGCGGTCATACAATGATTCCAGACTGATCCTATATCATGCCATTAATTCCCAAGGCTTCCTGATTGTCTGGGCAGGCTTTAGCCTAAGGCAAATTTCCCGAAAACAAGTGTAGTAACTGTACTGTCTATTCAAAATGTAGAAGCTCTTTTGAACAGACAGTTCTATGGGATTGTTTTATTTAATAAAAATTTTATTGCATGCCTCCTTAAAAGTGACTATTTGTAGGATACATCAGTTCCATCATGAAACTTGTAATTTAATGATAGCAAATAACAGAATCAATATTTTCAACATTTATTAAATGCTAGTCACTGAGATAAATTTTTAAAGTATGGACTTTCAGAGGTCTCAGAATGCGCTCTGAGTATCTCTAGGGGTCCCTAAGCCTTTAATATGGGTCCACAAATTCTAAACTATTTTTAGAATAATGCTAAGATATTATTTTCCTTTTTTATTCTCATTATCTCATGAAGGTATAGCGATATTTTCTAAGGCTATAAGATATGTGATGATCCCATCAATCTAATGGCTCATGATATGTGCGATTATGTATTTTTGTATTAAAAATTTCTTAGTATTAATTTCTAATACAGTATATATCAATAGATATAACTCACTGAACTCCTGAAAACAAAATGTTTGAGAACTGACAAAATTTTTTTTCCCTAAAGTCACTATGAGGCTGATGTTATTATCTATGAGTTACAAATGGCAAAACTGATTTCAGAAAGAGTAGATGCATTGCTAAGATATAGTAGAACTAATATAAACACAGTAGTGACTGATTATGATGTCTGGACTGGGTCATTGTCTTAGTCCATTTGGGCGCCTATAACAAAATTCCATAGATTGGATAGCTCATAAATACAGAGAACTTTATTTCTCACAGTTCTGGAGGCTGGAACATGTAAGACCAAGGTATTGACAGATTTGGTGTCTGGTAAGGGCCCATTTCCTAGTTCACAGATGGTGTCTTCTTGCTGTGTCCTGATATAGTGGAAGGGGCAAGAGGTCATTAATCCCATCCATGAGGCTCCAACCTCATAACCTGAATACCTCTCTTAATATCACCACATTGGAGGTTGGACTTCAACCTACGAATTTTGGGGAACACAAACATTCAGACCATAGTACTTATTAACCATTCTGCTTAACCACTCCCAGTATTCCCAGTAGTGTGTCCTCAGGCAGACTAAGGTGTTAGAAGCTTTTTAATGAAATTATTAATGATGTAGTTTTTGAATTATAAATATATTTCTTTTTTTCTTCATTTAAATTACTTGCTTATTCAAAAAAGATTCATCAGCCCTCAATTATTATCAGATTTTACCAAAAAGAATAATTTTTAAAATTTATAAGTAGAAAATTCATTACCCAAATAATATATTTGATCATTTTAGCCATTTCATAAAATTATGTTACAATTTATAACCATATTATGAAGTAAATCATTATAAAGCATATTGTAGTTTCATTTTAAAAATATACAGAGCTTTTCTAGTCATTTTTCAGCTAATTCTATTATTCTTGATTTTTCAATCACCAGAGGTTCTGCTTTGACCATATCAAACTTCTTTTCTTATGTAGTTAAAATGCAGATTTTCAAATTCAACCTAGTTAAATAAGATTTATAGACTGACAGGAATTTACAGTGAGCTGGGAGGACCCTCAGTCTAATGCCATTATCTTACCAAAGAGAAGCTGAGTCTCAGAAAAATGAAGTGATTTATCTAATGTGAAATTTCTTGGTAGAATTATAAAGACTTCTTGTTTAAGTCTGAGCTAACCTCTTTGGTTTCTTTTTAAGTTTTACTTTTTTCTGGTTATAAGTCATGTCTTGGTAAAGATGGAGGGTGAAAAGTGAATAAGCATTAAAAAAAAAACTTTGTCATTTTGGCATGATCCAATCAAATTTCTCTATCTAATGAAAGGAAAACCCTTTCTCTTTTGTCTCTTCTCTTTTCCTCTTTTCTCTTCTCTCCTTCTCCTTTACTTCCCCTTTTCATCCTTTTCTTCTTCATCTTGTCTCTCTCTGTCTTTCTGATGTGTGCCTATCATATATTTTCAGAAATAATCCAGTGACATCTCATATAGATGTACCACTTTCTTATTGCAACTCAGACTGCAATTGTGATAAAAGTCAATGGGAACCAGTCTGTGGAAACAACGGAATAACTTACATATCGCCTTGTCTAGCAGGATGTAAATCTTCAACTGGCAGTAAAAAGTCTACGGTGAGTATTAGTTTTTACTTTCTGTCTTCTCCTTAATCAAAATCACAGATTAGATTTAACAATTATTTATCAAATCTTTCAGTAACTAAGGTCTCCAGTAAAAAGATAAAAGAAAAAGATTCCAGTATTATGTCATTATGATAGCTGAAATGTTGTATAAGCAAAGCTTCCTATAAAATCCTGCTTAGGGCACAATCAAGGTTTTTTTCTGTTACTTGAATTCTAATTTGAGATTACCCCATCTTATTCCCTTGAGATTGTAAGAATATGACAAATTTGAAAGCATTTATTTTCTCTAAGAAGCATCTCCTTTTGACTGAAGCATATGATTTCTGTTAAGCTGGAATTAATTACCCTTCATAAGTTAGGAGAAGGTCCTGAGTTAATCCTTTGTCAGTACTACCTAACTCACTAGGAGAACAATCTATATGCAATTTTGTATTCTGACGAGTTTAGCTCTGGGCTCACTGTTCTTTTGACTTTCTAAGAAATAAATCAAGGCTTCATGATCACTTGACTGCCCATTTCTTGATTTCCAATTTTGATTTCCCCAAAGCAGGCACTTCTACCCAGGATAATTTAATATCCTCCTCACTTATTGTCAACATATCCCATAGAAATGCCATTTCTATCTTCACTCAAAACATGTGACTACAGGTTCTCCCCAATCTCCTGGATCATTCCCAATAGTTGGGATCAGGTGTGGTGCTCCCCACACCTCCAATCCACTCAACATTTCACAAAAAAAAAAATACTTCTCAGGTCCCTTTCCTATTACCAACATTAGTAATATAATCAGCTATGATTATTGCTCTCTGCCACACCCTTCTATGTTTGATTTTCATTTTCCATCTTTCCCTTGCCCATTGTCCTACAAATTGTATTATGGAAAGGCATGGAGAACTTTGAAGAATAAAACACCCTAGCTTCTTTGAAGATAGGCCACAACTTTAATAACCTCCCACAAATATGGCCCAAAGGCTGTACTTAAAAGCCCATATCTCGCATTCATTGTTATAGTGCCTTTCATTGAGTGTGCCCCATTTAATCCATGTTCCACTTTGCCCCCTAGTGAAGGTCTGAAAGAGGCATAAAATTAAAATCCCAAGGAGAGTATTGTCTGCCATGGAGACATCACCTTCTTAATCCTGGCAATTCCATTTGGGGGCTACTGCAAAGTTCTTTTACTAAATCTTTAGTAATAAACCACTCTTCTTAAAATAATGTTCTTTGTACCAAAATTTGGTTTTATTGGCCACATGTTTGTACCACAAAGAATTCCTTCATATTATTCCTAGCTAAAAAAAGGTAAAAAAACTAAAAAATTAAGCTTGGTAGAACCACACAAATATGGATTCAAACTCTTCTACAATTCCTCCTTGAGTAATTAGTCTTTAGCACTAACAGGTTCAAGGTGAACTTCCCTTAAATTTTAGTTTATCCTAGAATCAGAACAGTATTTATTAAAGCCACCTATCTACATAAGCTTCCTGCTTGATTAAGTCTCTAAAATCATTTGTTCCTATGTTTTCCCCCTCTGTGCTCTACTCATTAGTCAAGGCATTCTGTTATGTTGAACCTCACTGGTAACAACATCATCTATTTGATTACCTGTCATTATGCTCTTGGATGTTGTTTTTACCTGCTAAAATAAAACTCCAGCTCCCCTGCCTGGCTTTATTTCCCCTGAACTCTGACCTAGTCTCATGAGTGGCTCTAGTTCCAGATTTTGGCTCCTCCTAAATAGCTATATTTTCTGAATTCTTTGGGTAATCCTTCCCCAGGACATGTCCCTCTCATTTAATAGGCATTGTTAAAGAGAATAATAAATGTGTTATAGAAAGTAAAAATAGATGGAAGAGAAACATTAAAAAGAATATATGATAATGAGAAAATTATATGTAATTTCAGATACTAATTTCTTCAGTTCATTCCTAATTTTAAAATTGAGAATGAATTAAATGTTAATAGTGAATTGCATTTTCCTGTCTAGAAAGGAATCCAGGAAACTATTTTGCCTTTCAACTATTAAGCATCTGCATTTGTAGAATTTTTTTAAGCTGTAAATATTATAATTTGAATGAATGAAACTTGTTTAAATATAATGGATTGTATTGTAGCCTTGTTGTGTTTTGTAAATGTGTTCTGTAATATTTCAAAAACTGTTTTTTAGGTGTTTTATAATTGTAGTTGTGTGGAAGAAACTGGTTTCCAGAACAGAAATTATTCGGCCCATTTAGGTGAATGCCCAAGAGACAACACTTGTAAACAGAAATTTTACATTCATATAGCAGTGCAAGTCTTGAATTCCTTTTTCTCAGCACTTGGAGGTAGCACATACATCTTGCTAGCTGTTAGGTAAGTATGAACTTTTAAAACATTTTCATATATGTTAGATTATAAACACACCTAATGTGTGTTTATAATACATATTTTCCATAACATATCTGAAACTCAAATTCACATTTTGTTACATTTCAATTTTCTAAGAGTGCATTTTCTTAGAATTATAATGATACTTAATGCCATAATTATTAATAACAATTTTGCTTCTGATTCTTCCATTATGAAATCTAGATTACATACTTCCTCCTCTTACCAAGAATCTTAACACACAAACTGATTGACAATTGCTTCAATTGTAAAATAATCTCTGTATGATTTAAATAACTTTTAATTTTGAGTTGCCTTGCCTTCTGTTGGGCCTGTTAGGGTAAATTATCTATTGATTTCATTGAAAGAAAACATTTGAGAATCAGATATAGATGTAAAGTTCAGTCTATAATGGAATTCCAAAGCTTTTAATCTATTGACAGCATGGCTTTTGATCTAGTCTTCCAACATCACCTAGTAGACAAAAGAAAAATATATGAAAAGGATTCATTCCTTTCTTTACTGACATGAGACAAATGAACTTAAAATTAAATTCATAATTACAAGTTGTTCTCAGTACTAAAGAGGAAAAAGAGTGCTGTGAAAGGGGATAAAAAACCTGGCCACAGTGGCTCATGCAAATAATCCGAGCCCTGTGGAAGGCCTAGGTGAGGGGATTGCTTGAGGCCAGGAGTTTGAGACCAGCCTAGGCCACAAAGCAAGACCCCGTCTCTACAAAATAATAATATTAAAAATTGCCCAGGCATGGAGGCACATGCCTATAATCCCAGCCACTCAGGAGGCTGAGGCAGGAGGATCACTTGAGTCCAGGAGCTTGAGTCTGTAGTGTTGCTCATGGAAGACAGAAAAACAGAATTGTGGAAATAGCTTTCTAAATTCAAGAGCGAGCAAATTTCTAAGTGAGGATGTACATGTGCTCTCCACTTTTAAGCTGACAGTTAAATACACTAGACACTAGAATACAGATAACTTTATTGACCCCTCTGGCTGTATTATGTAAAGTGTGAATCATATTAACAAGCTTTTCTGTTAGCATTGATGACAGAAATAAGGTGGTAAAAAGAGGTCTGCTAAGACCTACACCTTGATAAAAGTATTTGCTGTTTTATTATGAGCTGTCTTGCCTGGATAGATCATATGAGTAAGTTTCTTCATAGCCATAAGAAAGTTCATTCCAAATACTTTCTCAGAGGATTTTCACAAGCACGAAATGTGAAAATGTTACCGTGTCTTGAAATCATAATGAATTGAATAAATAAAAAAATAATAATTATTATCATTAAAATGTTTGTCTTTTTAAAACAATTGAAGATATAACTTTATATAACGTGAACCATTCACCTTAGGGTTTTCATTCTATCATGAAGACCAACAATACGGAGAGATGTTTTACTATTGAACTCAGTTTGGTATTTTAACAATGTTTAATGTTTCTTTGCCTTTATCTTACTTCAGGAATGTGCAACCTGAATTGAAATCACTTGCCTTGGGTTTCCATACACTATTTATACGAACACTAGGTATGGCAAATACATAGATTATAAATTTAAGATATAAATATTCATGTGAAAGCTTAAAGTCCAAATGTAATTAATTTTCAATTATAGGAAAAATTTAAAAAGGAATAAGTAAGAGTCATTTCTATTTTGTGGTAAATGAAAATGGTAAGAGACAAACAAAAACTGAGTGACCTAAAGGAGAACTTGATTGTTAATTCTAGTTAAAGTCCATCTAAGACCAAGGAATCAACATATTTATATTATACTCTTTCTAACAGAAAGATAAGCAGTCACCCAAGTTTTTCTGCCTTCAGACAAATAGGAATATTTCTTGCACACACTCAGACTGAAGGGCCTTCCATCTAAACTGAGGCATTATTTAAAGAAGGCCTAAAGCAGCTTGCGAGGCCTGGGAATCTGGTCAGGCTGAGGTGCAAAACAACAGAAGCTGACATTAACTGCCACTTCCCACTTCCTAGTTCTGGAAGGCTGGGAAGATAACCTTTATCAGTGGTGAAAAATGCAAAAGAGAATGAGAACTCAGACTCTAGAACTGGACATCTTGGATTAAGAGAGTGTTCTGAATAAAAGAAAGCTCCGGAAATTGTGATTTATGTTGGCAAATAGGACTGTAGACTCCAGAGGCTAAAGGCCTATTTCTAAATATTCAAAGGTGATGAGAAAAGAATTTAGAAAATTACTCTTTCTCCCTTGTTGCCATTTGCCATTTTTATAGTACAGATGCATGCCATTGTTAAACAACTTCTAACGCCCTTGTAAGAACCATAAACATTGTATGCTTATTCATGGGAAATAGGGAAAAGGCATCATTAATCTGGAGATAGGGGCAGAGGATTGATTATGGCCCAGAGGCAACTACAGACAGCAGAAGGAAAGAGAAGTGGGAGAGGTCAATCCCTGGGACTCTTGCAAGCAAAGAAAAGAAGTATAATTCTATGGCCACATTACAATGGAGAGGTTGTCCAAGAAGTGTATTTGGGGTGAAGGTCACAGATCCTCAAAGGCAAAAAAGAACTATAAAAGGAATAAGAGAGAGAAGAAAATGAGGCATTGCAGGATCCCATCAGCTCTCTTTCTAGCCTTCTGTTTTGTGTATCTCTAATCTTTCAGCCTCTGCACATCCTGGCAGATTTCTATCTCCATATGCAATGAAGACACCTCACTCCTAGAACCTAGGCTACAGAAGCTAAAAATAGAATCTGGGTAGTTAGTACTCTTGCTGATATGTTGGAATGAGAATGAAAGAAATTATTTTAGCAACATAAAATAGAAAAAAATAAATTTTGCCATCCTAATTGTGAACATCCTATTTTCACATGTCCAGTATGCGGCACAATGGAACCTAAATGCTTCTGTGAAAAAATACATACTGAGCATCAAAATTCCAATTCACAATGATTATCTTGAATACAATATATGTGTAAATGGTGGAAGGCTTATACAGTCTATTAAACTGAAAAATTTATTTAAAATATAGGTTATTAGAATTTTAAAATTCTAGTAATTAAGACCAAGTTTGTCACTTGCAGCATTTAATTCATTGTATTCAAAACAGTAGCATTATGTGAAGAAAATAAATTTTTGGCATATATATTTTATTTTTCAAAGGGTGGCTGTGATTTTTTTTTGAAACCTGAAAATTTCTCACCTGCTTTCTCAGTACCAGTTTTCCTCAGATACGTTGACATTAGATACCAGTCCCTTGTCATTCTAAAGATTTCTCACTCTCAGAAAATTGGGACTGATTAAAAGTAAATGGAATCAGTAAAATTGTAATATATGAATCCCCATCATTTTTATATGACAAAATAAAATCTGAAAATCATTCATCAAAATACAAAAAAGCACAAAGTAAAATCATGAATACTTTAGTTCTACCATGTGAAGGATAGATCTCTACCAGCATGTCCCTCAAAATTTTGATCAAATTATCTATGCTTAGACTAGGATTCAATCTAGAGTTTATTAAAATAGGAGTGTCGGGCGTGGTGGCTCACGCCTGTAATCCTAGCACTTGGGAGGCCGAGGTGGGCAGATCGTTTGAGCTCAGGAGTTGGAGACCAGCCTGAGCAAGAGCAAGACCCCATCTCTACTAAAAATATAAAGAAATGATTTGGACAGCTAAAAATATATATAGAAAAAAAAATTAGCCGGGCATGGTGGCGCATGCCTGTAGTCCCAGCTACTCGGGAGGCTGAGGCAGAAGGATCGCTTGAGCCCAGGAGTTTGAGGTTGCTGTGAGCTAGACTGACGCCACGGCACTCTAGCCCAGGCAACAGAGTGAGACTCTGTCTCAAAAAAAAAAAAAAAAAGAAAAGAAAAGAAACAAAATTTTGCATCCCAAACTCCAACTTGGGCAACCTAGGCTATTTCAGGAGGTATTAAAAATGCACAAAATCAATGGAGAGAAAATTCTGGGTTGTGGGCTCTGATGACACAAAGAAGGGGAAAGTAGACCTCTGAACCCAGAAAGAAGTACAACCTGCCAAGAGCTGAGCCCTCTTTGAAGGTGGGCCTACACTTCTCTGGGAAGGGAGTCCGTTTTATTAACAATGTTCTCCTTTTTACCAATCAACCTTATGTTAATTGTTATTATAGAACAAAGTGTATAGGCATATAATGTTCCTTCTTCCCCATATGTGTTTGGAGAATAATTAAAAAATGTCTATAATATTACCATATAATTTAAGCCTTTGAGATTCCTAATAATCTTGATTTGGGGGTAGATTTAGGCCAAACAGATAGAAGAGTTCTCCAAAATCATTAACTTTTGCTTAATCCAAAATGTATCACATGTATCAATATGAAATGTCACCTAGTTATATTTTTCTAAGGAAAAAATGTTCCTTGGATTGACATCTTCTAATCTCATGTTGTAGGAGGAATTCTAGCTCCAATATATTTTGGGGTTCTGATTGATAGAACATGTATGAAGTGGTCCTTGAACAGCTGTGGGAAACAAGGGTCTTGTAGGATATATAACTCTACATTATTTGGGTAAGTTGTCATAAATATGTTTCCTTAATTTATTTTTCCCTTTGACTATATTAATTTCTAAAAGATATAATTTTCAATGTAATAATAATATTAATAATGACATCCACCATTTAATGAATGCTTATTTTCTATTCAGTATTGTATCAGGAAATCTGGTATCTCATTTTAATACTCAGAAATCGTAGGACATGGATATTTTCTCTGTTTCCTTTAAATATGAAGAAACTAAGATTCAAGGGTAATAAATAACTTGTATAAAAGTCATACAGATAAAAGAAAAATAGCTAGGATTTGTATTCAGATCTGTTTTGTTTCCAAAACTCTCCTCATACTAAAATACACACACACACACACACACACACACACACATATTCAATTGCCTCTGGCTTCTATAGGAAGACATAAAATGATCAGCTAGGGCTCTGGTCATGAGTCAATGAGGAAGTAAAAGGGAAAAAAATGTTTCTATAATCTGACAAGGACATGAAGCAACAGGAATTCTCATTTCATTGGTGGAAATGTAAAATGGTACAGCCATGTTGGAAAACAATCTGGAAGTTTGTTACAAAGCAAAACATAGGCTTATTATTTGATTAATCACACTTCTAGGTATTTACCTAAATTAGTTGGAAACATGTCCACCCAAAAAACTGCACTTGAATGTGAAAAAATGGAAGCAACCAAGATGTTCTTCACTAGGTGAACGGATAAGCAAACTAGGGTACACTCATACAATGGCATATTATTCAGCAATAAAAAGAACTATCAACCTACAAAAAGACAAGAAGGAAACTTACATGTGTATTGCTAAGTGAAAGAAAGCAGTCTAAAAAAGCTTCAGATTGTCTGATTCTAACTACAATCTTCTGGAAAAGGCAAAACTATAAATAAAACTAAAAGATCAGTGGTTTCCAGGGGCTCAGTGGGGAAGAGGGAAGGATAGATAGGTGGATCACAAGGAATTTTTAGCACAGCGAAACTCTTCTGTATGATATTATAATAGTGGATGCATAACATTATGCATTTGTGAAATCTAAAGGACTGTACAACATAAAAAGTGAACTCTAATGTAGAATATGGACTTAATATATTAATATTAGTTCATCAATTGTATTAATAACAAATGTACCACACTTATGCAAGATATTAATAATAGGAGAAACTGCATGGGCGGGGCAAGGACTATATGGGAATCCTCCATACTTTGCACAGTTTTTCCGTAAAGCTAAAATTGCTCTTAAAAAATAAAGCCTATTAAAAAAATAAATCATCAAACATTTTCCAATGAAAAAGAATCACTAGTGCCTATGAAACATACAAAAAGGTGCTCAAATTCATTAATAATAACAGGATTATAATTAAAACTCACCCAGATTATCAGCGATAAAAAATGTTGATTATATACTGTGTTGGCAAAAGTATGTAACTTTGAGCCAGCAGCAGTATTTCTAGGAATTTATAGCTACAGATAGCTATGGTTTCAAATATATAAAATGACATAAGATTATACACATGTGTATAATAGCATTGTATGTAATAGTAAAATATTGGAAACAACCTAAATGTCTCTCAATAGGGGACCAATTAAATAAATAATGGTACATGTAGACAAATTAATATTCTCAGATCTTAAAAAAAGAAGGAAAAACCTATTTATTTACTGATATGGAACTCTCTTCAATATATATTGTTATGTGAAATCAAAACATGACTAGTGTCCATGGAGCATGCTATCATTTATGTGAAAGTGGGGTTTTTTAGTTCAAGGTGGATCTCTGGAGAAAATTCCCTGGATCTAATTTACTAAAAATACTTTCTTCTATTTGATGTGTACATTCACTAACATCCCCAATAAATAGTGATCCAGCTTCTTCTATAATTTTCCTACTGAAGCAGTAGCATTCACTACCTCCCAGACATTTCCATAAAGTTTTTTTAAAATTCAAATCTCCCATTGGGGAGATATTTTCTAAAAGCATGGAAAGAAATTTACCTATCAGAAACTTAATAAATTTAACTTACCAATTTTAAGAAATGGTTCATTTTTAATTTAAATCATCATTCATGTCCAGAACACGTGGTGAGATGCTCCTTAAAATTTCTTCAAAGCAATTACCACCAAGTCCCAGTACTTACATAACACGACTCTGGCAGTTAGCGGGGCCAGAACAAAGGAGGTGAGCATTGAAAATGGGGCTCTGCCCCTGGAAACTGCTGCCAATTGAGTCGGCTCAGGGCAGAACAGAAAGAGCAAGAATTTTTGTTGGACAGGTGTGAGATCGTGGGACTGTGACACACAAGAGACAGTGGGTGTCCTGTTGATTTAGCCAGCTGAACTGGCATCTGCCAACTCTTGAGCAGTCGTCCTCAGTGCTAACTCTCCGTGGGTGAGCAGCCACCATTTTGGGGGTTCATAACCCAGATGATGCAGTGTGCTACGGTTTGGGGCAGCACCCCTCCACCAGCCCAGGGACTTTCATGCCAGGTGCGGTGAGCTCTGCCCTTGGAGGTAGGAGAAGGGCAATAAGCCGCTTGCTCTGTGCAGCTGGCGTGCATCCGCAGGATGTCCGCAACCTGTTGATTTGGCTAGCTGGGCCTGTGTCAGTGGGCAAACTTGAGTGCTTCCCCCCAACACTGGTTCTCCAGCAGTGGGATGCACCCATCATTGGGATCCCCAGACACTGGTGTGCTTGGTGGTCAGGCAACACCCCTCCTCTAACCCAGTGACTTTTGCGCTGGACATGCCAGGCTCTGTCTTGAATGTGGGGAGAAGTGAGAAAACCTACAAAAAGAACTCATACCTATAGTGCAGAAATTATTCCAAAACATTGATAAGGATAGTATACTCCCCAATTCATTTTACAGAGCCAATATCACCTTACTATCAAAGCCAAGAAAAGATAAAACAAAAAAAAAGTAAACTACAGACCAATATTCCTCAAGAATATAGATGCAAAAATCCTCAACAAAATCTTAGCAATCCAAATCCAACAGCACATCAAAAAAATAATTCATCATGACCAGGTGGGTTTTATCCCAGAGAGGCAAGGCTGATTTAACATACTCTAATCTATAAATGCAATTCACCATATAAATAAAAGCAAGAACAAAGATAATATGATTCTCTCAATAGACACAGAAAAAGCATTTGACAAAACCCAGCACACTTTTATGATAAAAACATTTAATAAAATAGGCATAGATGGGGCATTCCTTAAAATTATTAAGGCCATATATGATAAAGCCACAGCCAATATCATACTGAATGGGGAAAAATTGAAAGCATTCCCACTTAGAACTGGAATCAGACAAGGTTGCCCACTATCTCCACTTCTATTCAACATAGTGCTGGAAGTCCTTGCCAGAGCAATCAGACAAGAGAGGGGAATTAAGCGTGTCTGAATGGGGGCAGAAGAGGTCAAACTCTCACTCTTTGCTGGTGATATGCTATTATATATAGAAAATCCCAAGGATTCAACCAAGAGACTCCTGGAATTGATAAATGAATTCAGTAAAGTCTCAAGATACAAAATTGATGCACACAAATCAGTGACATTCATACACGCCAATAACAGTTAAGCTAAAAATCAAATCAAAGATGAAATACCTTTCACAATAGCATCAAGAAAAATTAAATACTTAGGAATATATTTACAAAGGAGGGGAGAGACATATATAGGGAGAACTATGAAACACTGAGAAAAGAAATTATAGAAGAAGTAAACAGATGGAAATCCCTATCATGCTCATGGATTGGTAGAATCAATATTGTTAAAATGTCCATACTACCTAAAGTTATCTACAGAATTAATGCAATCTCTATCAAAATACCACCATCATTCTTTACAGATTTAGAAAAAATAATTCTAGGCTTTGTCTGGAACAAGAGAAGACCTCGTATAGCCAATGCAATCTTAAGCAAAAAGAACAAATTGGGAGGCATCAGTCTGTCAGACTTCAAACTTTACTGCAAGGCGATAGCAACCAAAATGGCAGGGTACTGGCATAAGAACAGAGATATAGACCTTTGGAATAGGATGGAGATCCCAGATATAAAACCAACCTCATTTTGTCATCTAATCTTTGACAAAGCAGACAAAAATATACATTGGGGAAAAGAATCTCCATTCAATAAGTCATGCTGGCAAAACAGGATATCCACATGCAGAAGATTGAAACTAGATCCTCACCTCTCACCTTTCACAAAAATCAACTCACCATGGATAACAGACTTAAACCTAAGGCATGAAACCTTAGGAATTCTGGAAGAAAATGTTAGGAAGACTCTTTTAGACATCAGCCTAAGCATAGAATTTATGAAGAAGATGTCCAAAGCAATCACAGCAGCAACAAAAATAAACAAATGGGACCTAATCAAATTAAAAAGTTTCTTCACAGCCAAGGAAACTATCATTGAAGCAAATAGACCACCTACAGAATGGGAGAAAATATTTTCTTTCTACACATCTGATAAAGGGCTGATAACTGGAATCTATATAGAACTTAAGAAAATCAACAAGAAAAAAAATCAAACAACCCCATCAATAAATGGGCAAAGGACATGAACTGAGACTTTCAAAAGAAGACAGAATAGTGGCAAGCAAACATATAAAAAAAATGCTCAACATCTCTAATCAGTAGGGAAATGCAAATCAAAGCTACAATGAGATATCACCTAACTACAGTGAGAATTGCCCTTATCAAAAAGTCCCAAAACAACGAATGCTGGCATGGATGTGGAGAGACTGGAACACTCTACACTGCTGTTGGGACTGCAAATTAGTACAACCCCTGTGGAAAGTAATTTGGAGATACCTCAAAGAGCTAAAAATAAATATACCATTTGATCCAGCAATCCCACTACTAGGCATCTATCCAAAGGAAAAAAAAAGACATTCTATAATGAAGACATCTGCACTTGAATGTTTATAGCAGCACAATTTACAATCACAAAGATGCGGAAACAGCCAAAGTGCCAGTCAATACATGAGTGGATTAATAAAATGTGGTGTATGTATACCATCGGATACTATTGAACTACAAAAAACAATGGTGATCTAGCAGCTCTTATATTATCCTGGATAGAGATTGAGCCCTTCCTTCAAAGTGAGGTATCACAAAGATGGAAAAACATGCAACACATACACTCACCATCAAACTGGTACTAACAGACCAACACTAAGGTGTTTACATGGTAGTGATACTCATTGGGTGTCAGTCAGGTGCAGGGTTTTGGGGGGGGTAAACCCACAACTAATGGAAGCACAACGCACCATATGGGGGAAGGACACACTTGTAGCCCTGGCTTGGGTGGGGCAAACGCATTACATGTAACCAAAATGTTTATACCCCCATAATATCCTGAATAATATAAAAAAAATTTTTTTTAATTTATTAAGTGAGGACTTAACTGTAGTTCTTCTTGAAGTTCCATTATTTTTTTCCTCATGTATTTTGACACTATTTTTAGGTGCTTACATGTTAAGAATTTTTGTGTCTTTTTAAAGAATAATAAGAGAAGTGACTCCTTTATTATTATGTAAGGCCCTTTTATATCCTTGATAACTCTCCTTGCTTTGAAGTCTGATCTGTTTGAAAGTAATACAGCTACTCCTACTTTCTTTTGGTTAGTATTGACATGGTATATCTTTCTTAATCCAATTACTTTTCATTTATATATGTCTTTATATTTAAAGTGGGGCTCTTATAGACTACATATAGTTTGATTCTGTTTTTTCAATCCTCTATCAATCTTGGTCCTTTAACTGTTACTTTTTGATCATTGACATTAGAAGTGATTACTGATATAGTTGGATTAGTATTGAGCATATTTGTTACTATTTTCTATTTTTTATGATTGCTCTTTGATCCTATTTTTGTCTTCTACTCTTTTGCTCCCTGTTGTGGTTTTATTTGAGTATTTTATATGATTATATTTCCTCTCCTTTCTTGGCTTATTAGTTGTACTCCTTTTTAAGAGAAATTTGAGTGATTGCCCTAGAGTTTGCAATATATATTTACAAATAATCCAAGTTCACTTTCAAATAGCATTATATCACTTCACACTTCACACGTGTGGGTACCTTATAATGCCAAAGTAACCCTAATTCTTCCTTCCTATCCCTTATATCTTTGCTGTCATTCATTTCACTTATACATAAGCATATGTAAACATATGTATAAGAATATATTATATATAATCACATTATTGCCATTATTATTTCGAACAAACTGTTATCTGTTAGATCAACTTAGAATCAAAAAGCTTTTTAGTTTTCGTTTACTTATTTCTTTGCTGATGTTCTTCCTTATTTTATGTATATTCAAGTTTCTGACCTATATCATTTTCCTTCTCTCTAAAGAACTTCTTTTAACATTTCTTTCAAGGCAGGTCAATTAACAAAACATTCCCTCAATTTTTGTTTCTCTGAGAATGTCTTTATTTCTATTTCACTTTCAAAGATAATTTCACAGGGTACAGAATTTTAGGTTTGTGGTTTTTTGTCTCAACACTTTAAATATTTCACTCCACTCTCTACTTGCTTACATGGTTTCCGAAGAAAAGTCTGATGTAATCTTTTGTTCTTCTATAGGTAAGATTTATTTTTCCTTCTTGTTTCTTTTAGGATGTTTTCTATACCTTTGATATTCTGTAGTTTGAAAATAACACACCTAAGTGTAATTTTTCTGGCATTTGTATGTCTTCATTCCGAGCTTCTTAAATCTGTGGTTTAGTGTCTGACATTCATTTAAAGAAAATTTTCAGTCATAATGTTTCAGATATTTCTTTTGTTTCTTTCTCTCTTTCTTCCCTTTCTAGTATTTCCATGACACACACTTGTGTAGTTGTCCCAAAGGTTTTGGATATTTTATTTTGTTTTTCAATGAATTTCTCTTTGCTTTTCAGTTTTAAGGGCTTCTATTATGATATCCTTAAACTTAGAGATTCGTCCCTTGGTTGTGCCATACGTACCTATAAGCCCATCAAAGGCATTCTTCATTTCTGTTACAGAGTTTTTGATCTCTAGCATTTCTCTTTGATTCTTAGAATTTTTATCATATTATGCTTACAATGCCCATCTGTTCTTGCATGCTATCCACTTTATCAATTATAGCCCTTAGCATATTAATCATAGTTGTTTTATATTCCCATTTTGATAATTTTAACATTCCTGACATATCTGGACCTTGTTTTAAGGCTTAATCATTCTCTTCAAACTGTGTTTTCTGCCTTTTAGTATGACTTACAGCTTTTTCTTGACAGTCAGACATAATGTATTAGCTAAAAGGAACTGCCATAAACAAGCCTTTAGTAGTGTGGTATAGGGTGCCGGAGGAGAGGTAGCATTCTATGCATAGTCCTATGATTAGGTGTCAATCTTTTAGTGAGTCTGTGCCTCTGGACTATGAACTTCAATCATGTTTCTCAGTTTCTCCCCTTCCCTCTTAGGTGGGACAAGATGCCTTGAGGGGCTAAAGTTGTGCATTTTCCTCCCTGCACAAGGAAGGCTAGAGACAGTTGGAGTTTAGTTTCTGTGGCTTCGTAATACTTTCAAAATAATAAAAATATTCTTATGTCCCAATGAAAAGGATCACTAGAATTGCTGTCTTCTAGCTATTTCTGTGTATAATTTCCTTTTTTTTTCCCTTTAAAGTCTATATACTACAGAGAAACATCGTAAGTTCCACACAATTTAAAATGATAGGCCGGGCGCGCTGGCTCCCGCTTGTAATCCTAGCACTCTGGGAGGCTGAGGCGGGAGAATCGCTTGAGCTCAGGAGTTCAAGACCAGCCTGAGCAAGAGCGAGACTCCATCTCTACTAAAAATAGAAAGAAATTAGCCAGACAACTAAAAATATATGTGTATAAAGTTAGTCGGGCATGGTGGCGCATGCCTGTAGTCCCAGCTACTCGAGAGGCTGAGGCAGTAGGATCACTTGAGCCCAGGAGTTTGAGGTTGCTGTGAGCTAGGCTGACGCCACGGCACTCACTCTAGCCCGGGCAACAGAGTGAGACTCTGTCTCAAAAAAAAAGAAAAGAAAAAATAAATAAATAAAATGATAACCTACTCTTTATTTCTCTTTTCACAGAAAGTTATACCTCGGAATGAGTGTAATCTTAAGATTCCCAGCACTTATTTTATATATTATATTAATTTTTGCCATGAAGAAAAAATATGAAGGAAAAGATACCAAGACACCAGAAAATGAAAAAAATGTCACAGATGAAGTGAACGTGGAATCCGTAAATAACAATGGATATTTTGTACCTTCTGCTGGAGCAGACAGAGAAACATGTACTTAAGGGGGAAAGAAAACCACTTCTGATGCTGTATTTCCAAGCAACCTTATATTGATTCAATAAGACATTATTTTTGAGTAGTTCCTGCTCTTTTTATTGAGAATTCCCACATTCTTTACTTATGATGGAACAATGAATAAGCCTATGAATTTATAATAAAACAAACTATAAATAAAAAGAAATGGGAGTGATGATTGTTAGGGTAAAGTAAGGAATTTGTGTCAAGATTAGAATATATGATCCATACAAATTTAAAGCAAGAGGCATCATTAGTATGTAATAGAGAAAATGTATTTGCTCAGGTAATTGTAACTTTTAATAAGCCCAGTGACTAGAGTACGGGTAGAGGTAAAAGAAAAAAAAATGGACAAGAGAGATTAATAGCCTAATAAGGAGAAAAGCCTGATGTCTTTTTTTAAAACCAATTTGGACCATATTACTCAGACCTGAAATCTAGCCTGATGGAAGATTTAGGCTATTATGATATGTTATTTATGTTAAATCATATATTTCACAGAATTTTAAATTTATTATTTGAAGTTGTGTTTGACTAGCAATGCTAATGAATCTTCTTCCAATTTCCCATTAAAAACTGCTGAAGAAATAGAGATATTCAAATATTTGCAAGCTGTGATTGTCAGACAAGATATTGCAGAATGCATAAAGTTTCTATTGGACCTATGGAAATGGGTTAAGAAAAACTGACTTTGACTTGAGAGCGCAATACTCCTTTAAAAGATGTGACTTCATTCCATCTGCCTATTCTCTGGGAGAAATGAAATCTATGCCAGATAATATATCAGCTATCACATTATTACCAGTTTTTTTGTTTGTTTACTGTTGGTACACAAAAAGATGTTTCACATCTCTATAAGCATCACAAGAAATAGAGTGAATGAAAACAAATATTCAAATATTATACTTTCTAGTAGCAGCCACTCCATTACAATGAATACCAAAGGTTGTAGTTTTTTATTCTCAATTGGTTAAAGGATTCTTTTTGCATCAGAATTGACTGTGAAATTTTTTTAAAAAAAGAAATATGATCATATACCTAGTCCAGAGATTCTGAATCAAAAATCTGTCATACAGCTTAGATATCTCCTTTAAAAAAATTCCATATGTGATGCTAGGATCCCTTGGTAGACAGAAAGACCCAGGATCAGAGAAAGTATATCTGAGCATAGCAAAGTCCCATAACAAAAATGTTACTAAAATCTAGGAATTGGCCTGGAAGTTATATATATTAATCCTCCCTTAGGCTGTAGACCTGAGAAAATATTCATTAATCATACAACAGAAATTTGGGGAAAACCACCCACATGCTAAATTAGTGGATTTGGCTCAATTTGCATTAAATATCTTTTTCCATCTGCTCACTTTTAGTCTAGGTGTGTCTTTACAGATGAATTGAGTTTCTGGTAGGCAGCATGTTATTGGGCCTTGTTTTTGTTTTTGTTTTTTTAATTCATTCAGCCAGTCTCCATCTTTTTTTTTTTTTCAGTCTACATCTTTTAAATAGGGAATTTAATTCATTTTCATTCAATGCTATTATTGAAAGGTGAGGATTTATCCCTGCCATTTTATTGATTATATTCTGGTGGTTTTGTATATCCTTTGTTTCTTGTCTCCTCTCTTGTCTATTTTTGCAGTTGGGTTGTGTTCTGTAGTGATGAGGTTTAGTTACTTTCTTTCTCTTTCTCCTATGTCTATTGGCTCTACCAGTGAGTTTTATTGTTTTCATGCTTTCATGGTGGTGTTTATCCTCTTTTCACATCTAAATGTGAGATTCCCTTGGGCATTTCTTGTAAGGCCACTCTAGTGGTAATGAATTCCCTTTGGTTTTGCTTTTTAGTGAAAGATTTTATCTTTCATTTCTGAAAGATAGATTTGCTAAACATATTCTTTTTTTTTTTTCTTTCAGTACTTTGGGTATATTATCCCATTGTCTCATGGCCTGTAAGGTTTCTGCTGTGAAACTTGCTGTTAGTCGAGAATTTCCTTTTATGTGACTTGACCTTTTTCCTTGTTGCTTTTACAATTCCTTCTTTGCCTTTGACTTTTGACAATTTGACTACAATATGCCTCAGAGAGGACCTGTTTGGTTGAGTCTATTTGGGATTCTTTGAGCCTCCTGTACCTGGATGTCCATCTCTCTCCCAAAATTTTAGGAAGTTTTTTGTTATTATTTCATTAAATATTTTTCCTCATCTTTTCCCTTGTCTTCTCCTTCTGGAATGCCCATAATACAAATATTTGTTCACTTAATAGTGTCCCATAAATCCTGTAGGCCTTCTTCATTCATTTTTATTCTTGTTTCTTTTCTTTTCTTTTTTTGTCTGCCTGTGTTATTTCAAAAGTCCTGTCATCAAGTTCAGAAAGGCTTTCTTCTGCTTGGTCTACTCTGTGGTTGAAGTTCTTCATTATAGTTATTATCTTAATCATCAAAGTCTTCAGCTATAGGATTTCTGTTTTGTTCTTTTTATGTTTCTTTGTTGAATTTCTCATTCAAATCATGAATTGTTTTTCTGATTTTGTTGAATTGTCTGTCTGTATTCTATTTTATCTCACTGAGTTTCCTTAAGATTATTATTTTGAATTTTTTTCTGGCATTTCACGTTTCCATATGTTTGGGGTCTGCTAATGGAGAATTATTGTTTTCCTTTGTAGTTGACATGTTTTCTTGCCTTTTCATGGTTGATGTGTCCCTACATTTGTTTCTACACTTTTGATGAAAAAGTCACCTCTTCCCATTTAATGGAGTAGATGTCATAGGAAAAGCCTTATTTTTATGAATGAGTCTTGAAGTTTCAGTTCAGTGGGATTTCCTTCATTTTTGGTGGACACAGTAGTATAGTATCCACATATGAATAGTTCCCTCAGCTGTAATCTAGACTAGTGGTGTTTGCAAGTCCCTCAGTTGCCTGGGCTGAGAGAGTTTGTGACAATGGTGGTCACAAACTGGATGGAATTGCCAGGCTATTTCTCATTTGGGGGCAGGTGTAGGCACACAGTGAGTCAACCAACTTGGAGTCTAGCTTGCTGGTGTTGGAACCATGGAGTTGTTACTTTTACTGGGAGCACAGGCATGGCTGCTTAGCCAGCCTGGAGGAGTAACTGCCAGGAGTGGCTTTCAGGTTTTGTTCTCAGGTCTGAGGCATAGGAAGCAAGCATAGCTCTTTGCAGAGAAGGAACAAGATGTGTAGATGTCAGGAAATAATTCTTAGAACAAAGACTTAGCTAGAAAACAAAGGTCTGGGCCATTTGCTAAATTTTTAAACAACATCTGTACATGGTCAGCTGTTCTCAGCTGACCTTTGCACACAGCAAACAAGCAGCTTCGGGTAGGCATTTTCGCCTGTCCCTTCATTCACTCTGCTCACACTCTTTCCATCCATCCATCCATCCTTTCTTGTAGGCCCAGCCCCCATATGTCCCCGTTTTTGTTTATTTAAAATTAGAGATGTAGTGTGAGTAGGAGAAAGAGAGATGTAAGTTTCAGCCAGCATCTTTTCATGATGGCGTTGGGAGGTCATCAATTGGCAGATCTGCTGTCCTAGAAAGTAAAAGAGACAGAAAGTGACAAGATCAATCACAACAATAAAGCACATATATAAGTTGAAGCCTGAAAACCTATTATTAGGATTTAGCCAGGAAAAAATCCTTTTGTATATCCTGAAGATATGACATTTGGGTTTCCTTTTGAATGGTAATTAATTGTTTTTGTAATTCAGAAGTCAAGTCAGTAACTCTCTTTTCCAAAGAGGCATTGAAAACACCATGTAGATGCAGTTTTATTTTTTCCCAAGAATGTTGAGACTGATTGTAAGGTAATGGAGTTACACAAAGGTGGGAGTGTTCCCAATCACATTGCAACCTTTGTCGGAGAGACAAAGTTGCTGTTGGTTACCTCACCTGACCACTCTACTGCCGCCTCCAGCGCTTAGAGGTATGTGAGAATACCTTTGTCAATGGCTGTTTGTTGAATCATTTCTTTAGTGACATTAGTCATTACTTCATTAACAACTTTAGCTATATGCATAGAAGCTTCTAAAGAGACTGAAGCAATGGGTGGCAGTGGCTATAATCACAACAGCTGAAGTGAGGAAGGCAGTTGAGGTAAACAGAAACCAGGGAGCACAAAACTTTCCAAAAGCTTGCTGAATGGCATAAACAGCAGAAGAATCCTGCTGTGGTCAGGTAAAATTAACCAGAAGCCATATTTGAGTCTGCCATCTTAATGGCAGCACATAGGTCAAATTAAACGTTGTCACATTGTGGTAGGAAAGAAAATTTACATACCAGGCTGAAAGGGTAATATTAATGATATAATACAAGCTGGTCGCTGTCAAAATGGGCAACTGTTGACCAACTACAAACAGGCAAACTCATCTGGACAGGAACCACTCGGGATCTGTAGAGGTTCGAACACAAACATATCCTCTTCCCCATGCTAAAACACCAAACAGGCCATCCCAGGTTTCCAGAGAATCCCATCGTCACACCCACACCTTCCGTAGGAGGTCAGGTTGGGGTCTAGAAAGGGAGGTGTAATGATGAAGGACCACAGTGGAGGACAGCTGGAGACTGGAGAAAGTAAAAAAATGACAAGTGTATAATGCTTTTGCTACTTTTTATTGTGGAGGGGCAAGGTACTCCCCCTTTTGTTTTCCTAAATAATGTTTTTAAGGTTTGATTGGTCCACTCAACAACTGCCTGTCCAGTAGGATTCTGTGGAATGCCAGTGATGTGGCGAATAGTCCAGTCCTATAAAGTGGTCTGAAAGGCAACTGCGGTGTAATAGGGTCCATTATCAGTTTTTACAGTATGAGGAAGCCCTAGATAAGCAATGGAGTTTAACAAACGAGTGATAGCATGCGAGACACACTCACCCAATAATGGAGTGACATGTATCATTCCCGAGTAAGTGTCAACAGTTACACTTAGATAACGAATGCGCCTGAGGGCAGGAAAATGAGTAACATCCATTTGCCAGAGTGAGTTAGGAGTTAAGCCACAAGGGTTAACCCCAGGTGATAAAGGCACACCTTGTACAGCCTGACAAGCTGAGCAGGCACGTATTATGTGACGAGCTTATTTCTGGGTAATGGGAGACTGTTTAGTAAGCGTTCAAGCATTTTTGTGAAAGAACTGATGGGACATTATAGCATTTTTAAAGGCACTTGTGAAATATACATGGTAGGAAATGAGACAATCAATAACATCATACGGCTGTGAAAATGCATGTCTCCCCCTGGCTTTGCCCCTCTCTTAAACAGTGTTGGAAAGCGGACAGTTTGGGGGAAGAATAAAGGTGTCCCTCAAGAGGAGGGGGAGGAGGTGGAAACTGTTCCTCCGGGTGAGCCAGGCAAGGTGATGGTAAAGAGGATGGTTCAGGCTCTGGGAATTTTATAGCTGAAGGGTCCCCTGGCAGAGCAGAAGGTGGAGGTGGGGGCCGGGGGAGGGGGGCCATGCTCCAACAGATTAGAATCCATAGGAACACGCAGGGGAGTCAGCGCTGTTTGCACCAGACTCCAGGTGGTGAGCATGGCAAGGGGTACCGGAATCCCCTGCCTGAAATTATTCATAAAAACCTTCCCTACTTGTTCCCAGAGTTCTGAATCTAATTGTGCCCTCATCTGGGAACCAGAGGCAATATCGTCTTACTGCACATAAGAGTTGTAAAGCTTTTGGTCGACAGAACACTGAGCAGCTTTTAAGAGCTGCTGCAAAGTGCACAGATAAATTCGCTGATCTTTTCTCAGCTCTTGCCCCATGTTAGAAATCCCCTTCTGAACTACCCCTGGGTCCCTTTCCCAAAGCAGCATGAGGGACTGTACCTTACTGAGATGATTCCCCTTGTAGTCCGGCCGACGAAAACAATCACTGGACAGGCGGATTCCTGAGTCATGTCGGGGTCACCACTTGTAGCAGCAGCTTTTCACTCTGGTGCTCGGTAGTGAAGGAATAATTACCTGAAACACATAGTGTTTAGAGAGAAGGAGAGAGACCAAAGTCTAAAGGAGAAAATGGCCTCCTCAGCTAAGTTCTTTCCCATGTTTATTACAAAGGATATGTGCAGAAGGTCAGGAAGTACACAAGAATGTGGAAACTCAAGCAAGCATAGCTCTTTGCAGAGAAGGAACAAGATATCCAGCTGTCAGCTAATAATTCTTAGAACAAAGACTTAGCTGGAGGACAAAGGTCTGGACCATTTGCTAAGTTTTTAAACAACATTCATACATGGTCAACTGTTCTCAGCTGACCTTTGCACACAGCAAATGAGCAGCTTCGGGTAGGCATTTTGGCCTGTCCCTTCATTCACTTTGCTCACATTCTTTCTATCCATCCATCCTTTCTTCTAGGCTCAGCCCCCACAGGAGTGTGCCTGTCAGGTGCAGATTATAGGGCTGTTTCTCAGACTTGGTATGTGGGTGCATGGCTGCTCAGCTGGTCTGGAGGCATGTCTGCTTGGGGTGACCCATGGGGCTGTTTCTCAGGTCTAGGACACAGGTGCAATGCTGCTTGGCCAGCTCAGGAGCCTATCTGCTGGGGGCAGTCTGTGGGGCTGTTTCTCAGGCCAGGGATGTGGGCTTTTGGCTGCTTGGCTTCCCTGGGGATGTGCCTAGGATTGTTCTCAGGCCCTTTTGGGGATCCAGGGCCATTGGGTAAGCCAGAGGCATGTCTCAGAGTCACAGCGGTGCTGCAGGGCTGTTTCTCAGGTCATGAGTGTGAGCACATAGCCACTCTATTGGCCTGGGAATATATCAGCTGCTCACAGGCTCAGGGGCCTCTTTCACTTGGGGGAGGGCATACAGCGGTTTGGCCCACTCAAGGGCAAGTTTCCCCTGGGTGGGACTGGCAGACTGTCCCTCCATCCAGAATTGTGGCAGTGAGGGGTTGTTTTCCTGCCGTGCATGACCAGAGTTCCAGCCTATCCTGGGCCCAATCTCCACACAGCTGGGGTTGTGGTGTTCAGCCACATATGTGGGCCTGGCATAATGAAGATAAAGCTGCAGTGCTGGAGAGGTGCAGTGGCTACTGGCCCCCAGAGGAGGGCACCCTCCAGACATAGCTCTGGTCTCAAGATGGTGCCATGCTGCAGCAGCTTGGCTCACAGACCGTGGGAAGTGCACGTCTGTGTTCCTAATCCAGAGCAATGTAGCTGTGTGAATTCCCAGCAGCTCTCCAACCTGGCCTCAGGGTTTGTGAGGACTGTGGGATTATCCTGTTGTAAGAACTGAAGGTGTTCGTGGAGATGATGGGGGCTCGTGGGAATCTTCTGCTTACCTTTTCCCTGCAATGGGAAGTCCTTCCTATCTCTGGGCTGATCCCATCCTGGAAGGGGAGATAGGGCTACAGAGGCCAGATGCCTCCACACTGCCCTTCTGAACTTCCAGGCATCACAGGTGCATCTCCACTCCCCTATGTCACTCCAGCACTCTCCTTTTGACACTCCAGTTAAATCTTAGCTGTTTAATAGTTGCCTTGGTCCTTTGTTGTCAGTGTATATCTTTTTATGTTGTTTACCCTTTAACAAATCATTGTAGTTGTTATTATTTTTATTTGTTTTGTTTTTTAATCTTCCCACCAACTATGTAAGTGGTTTACATTCCCTGATTACCATGTTAGAGTATTCCGAATTTGTCCGGATATTTCCTTTTACCTGTGTTTTGTATACCTCAGATGTTTTCATGTTATTTATTAGCATCCTTTTCTTTCAGTTACAAAAATTTCCTTTAGCATTTCTTGTAAGGTAAATCTGGTTGCAATAAACTCCCTCATTTTTTGTTTGACTGGGGAATGTCTTTATCTGTCTTTTATTTCTGAAGGACAGCTTTGTTGGGTACGGTATTCTTGGTTTTCCTTTTTTTTTTTTTTTTTTTCCGTTCAGCCCTTTCACTGTATCATCCCACTCTCCCCTGGCCTGTCTACTGCCAGTCATATTGAAATTCCCTTATGTGTTACTTGCTTCCTTTCTCTTGATACTTTCAGGATCCTCTTTTTGTCTTTGACTTTTGAGAGTTTGGTTATGTCTTAGGGTTGTCTTATTCTGGTTGATCTAATTGGTGACCTTTGACCTTTCTGTGCCTGGATATTTGTATCTTTCTTCAGGGTTGAAAATTTTTTTGTTATTATTTCTTTGAATGAGGTTTCTATCTCTTTGTCATTCCCTAGTCTCTCTTTAATGGCAATGGCACATACATTTGCTCTTTTGATGGTGTCCTATAGATCCCAAAAATTTTCTTCATTTTTTTCATTTTAAAAAAATTTTTACTCCTCAGACTATATATTTTCAACAGTCTGTTTTCAAGCTCACTGATTCTTTCCTCTGCTTAATAAATTCTGCTGTTGTTGTCTCCTATTGCATTTTTTAATTTTGTTTATCATCATTTTTAGCTTCAGGATTTCTGTTTGATTTTTCTCATGATCTCAATTTCTTTGTTAAATTTCTCTGATAAATTTATAAATTGTTTCTTTGTGATTTCTTGAAATTTGCTGGGTTTTCTTTAAAAAGTTATTTTGAAATGTTTACCTACCAGATTGTTCAAGCGCATGTCTTTTGGATCAGTCGTTGGTGCATTGTTTTGTCCATTCGGTGGAGCTATCTTTCCTAGGCTATTCTTATTCCTTGGAGATGTGCATCTCTGGCTACATATTGATGAATTAGGACAGTCTGGGTTTGTTCGTGAACATTCCATTTCACTAGGCTTGTTTAGAAATTCTGAGCATTCTATGGTATTCCATTTCAGCACTAGAGGGTGTCCTAAGACCAGGTTAGATACAAGTCTCCTGATGGCTCCACTGCCAATGCAATGCCCAACCTAGATGGGCCTGTGCGAGATCCACAGAGGGCACTTAGGCCAAGTGGGTGAGCCAGCCAGGCCCTCAAGTCTGGAAGATCTGTGAACCATTCTTCTTGCAGCATGACACCCATACACAGCCTCTTTGGTGTGATGTCTCCTCTGGAAAGGAGGGACAGCCACTGCCAAGTTCCACATGCTGGCTGCCATTAGCCCCACCCTCTCTCTTTGTCCCTAGCTGGATTTTGGTGGTTCAGCTTCACCAGTTCTTGCAGTGATTTCTATGGCCTAATGCAGGAGTGACTCTCCTGTGGAGGGACCCAGGATAGTGAGGGAGCTAACTTATTCCAGTATAAAAACTGTAAGTCCAGGGGAAATTTTCCACATGGGTTACTGTAATGGCTTGGGGGGAGGGACACCATTTTCCAGAGAATAGATCCCCTTTGCATCCAATTGTGATTTTACTCATTTTTGTGGTCCAAAGAGGCTTCAGAGCCTCACTTGAATGATCAGGTTTTCTTAGCTCTTGTGAAGATAATTTCATACATGGATAGTTTAAATCGATGTTTCTGTGAGGGGATGATAGCTGGAGATACCTACTGTGCCATTTTGCTTCATCATAAACTCTACTGGGATCTTGTCTCAATAAAAATTATAGAGAAGAAAATTATGAAGCTATTTTTCAAACGACTACAAAAAAAATAAAGGCAACATCTTAAATATTTATTTATTTAACAATTATTGAGTGTTAATTATCTATCAAGCAAAATAAAATGTGAGAATGAAAAAGGACACTTCTCTGTGTAGCTTACACTTTAAAGGTGCAGAAGAATATTAATCAAATTAAATTATAAAATATTATAAATTATAATAAACATATTTATAAATATGATATATGCAGTGAAAGAAAGAAGAACATTAAAAAATATATCCCAAATTATTTGATCTATTGCAGAATCCAAGAATCCAGAATAAATGTTCATCCTTAATCCAACAAAATTTATTAAACAGGAATTATAAATTATAGCAGGGAAAAAAGCAAAAATTCCATAGAGAGAAAAGTAAGATAAAGAAAATTTTCAAGGAAGTAAAATACTGTATGAGTATAATTAAAATGTACATTATATAAAGTTAAAATATGAAAATGGCTAAAAGATCAAATTAGTAATGAAGAAGTTTTATTTGAAAATAAGGAAAAAGACACAAATTGTGAAAGAAGGACTTAAAGGAGAAACCAAGCACCAGCTGAAGAAATCTGATATTTTTGAGAAAGAAATCAGAATTGGAAAAGAAGCATTAAGCAAAGGCAAAATGGAAGGATGCCTTCCTGTGATGAAGAAAAATAAACATAAATTGGAGTCTCGTTATTTGCACCCCATTCGTTTTCACACAATGATGCTCCTTTCTCCTGAAATACTCTTTTTTTTCCACTTAATTAACTTCTGCTCAGCATTTAGATCTATGCTTAATCAGCATTTCTTCAACATGTCTGATTTCTTCACTGGTAAAAATTTTCCAATTATATCCATAGCATTCATCAAAATGGTAATTTTATACTTATTTGTGATTATTTGATGACTACCAGTCTCTCCCACTAGTCACAAGCTCCAGAAAGGTAGGAATTGAATTCACTTTTACCCACTGTATTCATCAGGGTTTGCCAGAGACAGAACCAATAGGATATATAGATAGATAGGTAGATAGATAGATGGATGGATATAGATGAGAGGGTACTTATTAGCGGAATTGGCTCAAGTGATTATGGAGGCTGAGGAGTCCCAGATAAGCCATCCATAAGCTAGAAACCCAGGATGATCAGTAGCGCATTTCAGTCCAAGTCCAAAGGCCTCAGAACCAGGGAAACTGATGCACTCAGTCCAAGTCCAAAGGGCTAAGAACCCAGCAGGGGGGCATGGATTGCGGGCACTGGTGCAAGTCCTAGAGTTCAAAGGCTAGAGAACCTGGAGTTCTGATGTCCAAGGACAGGAGAAGAGAGAGAGAGAATTCACCTTTCCTCTTTTTGTTATATCCAGGCCCCTAGCTGATTGGATGCTGCCCACCCACATTGAGGGTGGATCTTCCCTACTCAATCCAACTCACATGCCAATCTCCTCTGGAAACACCCTCATAGACACACCCAGAAATAATCCTTTACCAGCTCTCTAGTATCCCTTAATTCAGCCAAGTTAACACCTAAAATTAACCACCAGACCTATCTATTTTATTCCCAGCATCTAGCTTAGTGCCTGACATATAGCAGTTGCTTTATTAATTATTTTTAAGTGAATAAGTGAATTCCAAAAATACCAGTCATATAAAATATGAATTTTATAAATAAGAACTGAAAACAACATGCAAAAATAGCTGCATTAAAATCATGAGATTGGGAGTAATTGTTTCAGATGTTTTGAAGATTTTCTTTATTTTAAAATGAAAAAATAAATCTATATTGTAGGAAAATAAAAGTGTCTTTTGAAAATTGTTAAGCATAGGGGATAAAAACATTGAAGTCTTTGCCCTTTGGGAGCTCACAAATGAGGTGGAGAAATAGGCCTGTAACATATTATATAATAACATACACTGTAATACTATAATAGAATAAAAATGTTTATGTTCATTCACAGGGACCATACTAATCTTTCTGTTTTAATGTCAACATATATACTTCTGGAGATCTTACCAAAACAAAATTAGTAAGAATTAATGATAAGAAATTTGGCAATGGCCATTGTCACTTTCCATTTGTGTGCCTTCTACCCTTCCTGAACAGACTGTGCTTATGCCTGGAAACCAACAACCAACCTGGTGAGGTGATGATTACACAGGTGATGTGATTTCAGCAACACCATAGAGTGCTCCCACCTGGCCTTCCCTGAGGCATGGAGCTTTCCTTCTGGCTTCCTTTCCCAGCTGCAGGGGTTTGCACCAGCACCCTCAAACTATAGTTTTTACTGCTCTTCCCCACTGGAGAGAAGCTTTTGTTTCTTAGGGGAGAAAGGAGAGATTGGTCTTGAGCTGAGCTTGAGCAGTAGTTACTAGTCTCCTCCTTCAACCAGCACCAGTGAGACTCTGGAGCTTTTCTCTAATCTTCTCTGAGATTCCTGATTCCTCATGGAGGAATCAGCTGCAACAGGTGCAAACCCCCTTACCTCTGCAGCCTTCACTTTCTCAGGCCGACCCCCACTTGGTCTTTAGCAACTCATTAAAAATTCTATCCGAATTGTTTTACTGACTTAGACAGCATTGGATGGCTTCTGCCCCAAGTCAATAAATGTTCAATACCTGTTTCTACCTCCAGGAGTCTGTTTCTCTCCACATACCCAGCTAACTGTCCGCCCAATAACATCAGTTCACTGATGGCTTCAAGAAAAGTTATAATTTGCATTTTATGCAGCTTTTTTCTTATTGTCAGGGTGTGGGGGTGAGACACTCTCTCATGCTCTTTGCATCTCTGACTGAAAGTGGAAGCCTCACTTTTATTCCTTTGATGTAGATGAAAATATATTTCAATTACCTTCACAAATTTCCAAGACCAATTTGAATTATTTGAGAGTACCACTCTCTCCTTCCCTCATCTATTGTGGTTAATAGATTCTCTAATAATTAATAAATTATTTATTTGGTAAACAATTATGAGCATACCTATTGTGAAATATGTTTCCTAAAGCAACTCATTCCATAGGCCCAAGTCATTAGGGCAAGAAGACTTTTTGTTTTCTGTTGAATTTCTTCTATGTTCTCAGTTGGTTTTTTTTAAGATTAGAAACTCTTAAAACTGTAGGTTTTGTTTTAATAACTCTGGATTTTTTTATCCAAAGATTTATCCCTGGTACCTGTGCATTCAGGGTTCTGTTGATATTCTCCTAGCAATATCTCCTATACTCTTAATGTGATCTCTTCATTAATATGAGTTCTCTAAACAACTAATAATGAATATAGCAAATAATGCCATTAAGAATGAAGGTGGAAGAAAAGGTGTAATTTTGCACTTATATCTAGTACTTTGAATAACTGCAAGAACATTTCCAGTGTGGCAAACTTGTTAGAATTTATTAGATGTACACTACATTGACTGCAAGTGATTTTCTCCCAGGTCTTAAGTAAAAATGTAGAATTATGAAAAGACAGGTTTTCCATTCATATTAAAGACACTTACATATCTTTTCCCCCATATTACCTATTCTAAGAAACATAGCACAGTATATCTTTTATATCTTTACTAATAGAAAGAATCTCTTTCTTAACTTTTATTGCAGTCATTTAGTTGTCAAAAATGATGTTGGTGAAAGTTGTCTTCTGAATTTCTCAAGCTTGATATTCAGGAAGATAAGTTAAATTATTATTTTATTTGAAAATTAACTTCAACAGGAATTATAGACATCTAAGGGCTAAAAAATAATCCTGTGATTTTCTTTTAATTTAAATTTTTATAATATTTGCTTAATTTTTTGTTAGGGCCAATGGCCAATTGCAGAAAGGTTTCATATTTTTATCACCCACCAAACTTTACTTCAATAGAGTTTGTTTTTAACAAAGCTCTGAACTCTTTATTAAAACAGAATGGAATGGCAGCTGAAGTACTGCTTGAACCATTTCTATCATATATATCCTGTATGAGTCATCTTTATATATAATCAGGCTATAACATTGAGAAAAATTAAAAGGAAAATAAATGCATTGTTTAAAAACACAAAAATAATCTGCTCAGACAAATGTTTGCTGGATCTACAAATCTCCTGTGTCATAAATTTAAAAATTAGATATATGAGTCATACATTTTAAAATCACTTCCAAAATATCTTGTGCCTTTTATGTGGCCGAAAAACTGAAAAGCATTTTAAATGTACAGTCAATAAAAATAAACTCTTTGTTTCTATTCATCCTAGAGCAGGAGACAATAAAAACTCAACTTAAGTTTCAAGGCTATAATATAGTATAATAGCATTTATGAATCCAGTCCAAGACTTAATTGGGCTAAGGATGAAACATAATTGGAAATATGTATCTACCAAATATATGTCATCCATTGTAATAAATTCCAATTTTGTCCAATATTCTATCATGTTTTTCCCCTTCTCCCTTTCCTTCCCTTCTCTTTCTTTTCCTTTCCTTTGTCTTATCCATTTTTCTTCCTGAATAATTCAAATATGAGCCATTAGATGGGGTCTAGCAAGTAGGTGTGTGTGTGTGTGTGTGTGTGTGTGTGTGTATATCAGATGGGGGTGGGGGTAGTTGTGTAAAGGGAGCTATAAGCACCAGAGTGGAGTGTAAGAGCCCAAGAGCCAAGCAGTGTTAGGAGAGTGTCCATAAAAGAGGGATAGTTCAGTGGAGTGTCAGAATCCAAGGGAGGTGTATTAGTTAGGGTTCTCCAGAGAAACAGAATATATATATATATACACACACATATATATCCTATTATTATCATATCTCATATATATCTAGATAGATAGATAGTGGATCCTTGAATTACATAGGGGTTGGGGTGCCAACCCCATACAATCAAAAATCCACATATAACTTTTAACTTCCCAAAACTTAACTACTAATAGCCTACTGTTGACCAGAAGCCTTACTGATAACATAATCAGTTGATTAACACATATTTTGTATATGTATCAGATATCCTGTATTCTTATAATAAAGTAAGCTAGAGAAAGAAAATGTGATTAATAAAATCATAAGGAAGAGAAAATATATTTACTATTGATTAAGCAGAATTGGATCATCATAAAGGTCTTCATCCTCACCACCTTCACACTGAATAGGCTGAGGAGGAAGAGGAGAGGTTGGCCTTGTTGTCTCCGGGGTGGCAGAGGTGGGAGAGGTGGAGTCTGTGGAAGGGGAGACAGGAAAGGTAGGCACACTCGGTGTAATTTTTACTGAAAAAAATCCACAGGTAAGTGGAGTTGTGCAGTTCAAACCCAACTTGTTCAAGGGTCAACTGTACACACACACACACACACACACACACACACACACGGTAATCCTGCAAACTGAAGACTCAGAGAAAAATTGATGCTGTACTTTAGCAGTCTGCTGGCAGAATTTCTTTGAGGAAGTTCAGTCTTTTTTATTAAGGCCTTCAATATGGAAGGTAATCTGTTTTACTCAAAGTCTACTGATTTAATTATTGATCTCATCTTAAAAATACCTTCACCGAAATATCTAGAATAATGTTTGAACAAAACTCTGGGTACCAGGGCCCAGCCAAGTTGACACATAAAATTAACCATCACAGAGTACAAGGGGGACATCTGGGTGTGGGGCATACTGGTGTGGGCATTGGAACCTGACTTAGGTGAGGGAGACATCCCAGTGCAGGGAAGCAGGGCAGAAGTCTGATGTGAGATGCTGGAACCTGTGTACGGGGAGAAGGGTGTCTGGGTAGGAGAGTAGCCCAGTACATAGTGTCGAATTCTGAGTGGGGTGAAGAAGACATCTGCAAGGGAAAGGGCGGGAGATTGGTTGCCAGTACCATGCTGCCTCAACTACTTTGGCTTTATAGGACTTAATATCTGGTGGTGGGCTTCTCCTCCTTCATTTTTCTTCAAGGTTGCTTTTGTTATTCTTGGCCTTTTACATTTGAATATAGAGGCTAAAATAATCTTGTCAATTTCCACATTTAAAATAGTACTGGGGGGTATCAGGGGAAGATGGTGGATGAGAAAAACCACCAGCCAGAGTGTCTCTGCAAGAAAGATAGATTTTTAGATGAAAGTGAAAAAAAAAAAAAAAAAACAGGCAGAAAAACATAGATCGGATGAGGGTCAGAAGGAAGTGTGCCTGAAACTACAGGAGACTCCACAGGAAGAAGTTGTGGAGCAGAACTGGAAGGAGAAAGGCATTAGCAGGGTCTAAACCCCAGAGGCTTAGAAACCAGCAACAAGAGTAGGTGGAGTGGTTAATTTCCCCTCCCTTGCATCTCAAATTGCTGGCGGGCTCCTGAGTTGCTGGAGAGACCTGCTGACACCAGCCCAGAGATGGCTGCCACCAGTGAGTGGTGAGCCTCTTGCGGACAGGGCACCAGGCTCCCAGCTCCCTCGGGGCACCTCCCAGCTCACAGACCACAGCCCTTGGGCAGGCGCCATGTTGCTTCATTCTCCGCTTCCCCTCCCCTCCCAGCGACTGCTGAGAGAGAAAATTTAGCCACCACCTGGAGGCATCTGCAGAGAATGGGACCTTTCCTTTTGGGGCCCTGCAGCGGACCAAGGGGTACTCAGACTGTGAGCTCTCTACCCACCAGCACTCCCAAGTGATGCTTGCCTGGTGACTTCAGCAGAGTGGAGCAAATCCAAAGACAGAGAGACATGGATCCAGTGTGGGCACCCCGTGGGTGACTTGAGACCAGCACTCTTCTCCCTGGCAAGGTCACTGATTCATCTCCAGTGCCAACGGGACAGGCCTGCAGGCCAGATCCCATACAATCAGGTCTGGATTGAATTGCCCAGGGGCACAGAAGGGATATTTGTGAACAAGTCTACTGAGGTGTGTGTGCCTTCAGGAGTAGATCAGAGTGGGTCCTAGCTGCAGCATGCTCAAGAGGAAACCCTCCTCCCACAAAAGGGCCATGCTCCCTGGTCAAGCCAGGATTCTGGGCAGGGAACCTCCTGGCTCGCAACACAGGGGAGCACCACTGGCTTGAGGTCCTGCCTGCTGGCAGAGGCCCAGGAGAAACTGAGGAATAGAGGAGGCTGAAAAGGAGCGAGGCCTGCTCCAGACTACTAGTCTCAGGCAGCCCCACCCACAGACACAGACTTTTTGGCTTAGTGGGGCCATTTCAGCTCCTCCCTGGGAGCTTTGCCCAGCAGCAGGGAACAGAACTTTGATGCCTGCTAACAGCATTTGTGGAGCTTGAGGGCAGGCTCACCCAACCCAGCCTCAGTCCCCCATCTCCTTCTACTGAGGTGGAGAATAAGGACACACGTGGGAATCCCTGGACTCTACCCACCACCTGAGGAACTGGCATGCCTCTCCAGAGGAACAACAGCTGGTTACAGGACCAAAAAAACATTGCAGCTAGCTCCTCCCAGCAAGGGCCATCTACTGATAGGGCAGTCGATTTGCATGCCTTTTTACTGTATTTACTGACTCATCACACAGGGTGTGGTTGAATCTCACCCACAGACACCACCTACTGGCTCAGAGACTAAACTGGGCATGTCATTATCTAAACAAAAATCTAAAGATAAGAAGCAACAGCCATTCCAGATGGGAAGGAATCAGCAAAAGAATGCTGGCAATATGAAGAATCAAACTGAAAGCACACCCCCAAAGTGGAACACCAGCTCTCTAGCAATGGATATCAACCAAATTCAGAATCCTAAAATGACAGAAGAATTTCAAATAGGGATTGTAAGAAAAATCAATGATATGCAAGAGAAAACGAATACCCAACACAAAGAAACCACACACACAAAAAAAATCCAAGACTTGGAAGAAAAATTCACTAAAAAAAAAAAAAAGAAAGAAAAAGAAATTGAAATAAATTGAAATATTAAAGAAAAATCAGACAGAACTTCTGGAAATGAAGAATATATTCAAGGAATTAAAAAATACAGTGGAAAGCCTCAAGAACAGGGTGTAGATCAAACAGAAGAAAGAATCTCAGGGATTGAAGATAACACCTTTCAACTAAATAAGTGAGTGGCAGACATAGAGCAGAGAAATAAGAGAAAAGAGCAAAGCCTAAAAGAAATGTGGGATTATGTGAAGAGGCCTAACATAAGAATTATAGGCATCCCTGATGGTGAAGAAGAAAATACACAAGACTTAGATAAACTATTTGAAGGCATACTACAGGGAAATATCCCAGGCCTTGCTAAAAATCTAGATATACAGCTACAAGAAGCTCAAAGGACTCCTGGGAGATTCATTACAAACAGGAAGATACCACATCACATAGTGATCAGACTGGCCAAAATAACCACAAAGAGACCCTCCTGCAAGCTGTAAGGCAAAAGAAGCAGGTAACCTGCAAAAGAAAACCCATCAGACTAACTGCAGATTTCTCAACTCAGACCTTACATGCCAGAAGAGACTGGGGCCCCATTCTCACTCTTCTCAAATAGAATAATGCCCAGCCTAGAATCTTGTACCTGATAAAACTAAGTTCCTTATAGGAAGGAGAAATAAAGACCTTCTCAGACAAGCAAAGACTGAGGGGAGTCATCCAGACAAGACCTGCTCTCCAGGAAGTACTCAAAACAATGTTACACACATATAAGCACAATCAACACTCACTAATGTAAAATCATCCAAAGGCTAAAGGCCAAAGGCCAGATACCACAATGGCTCAAGAAAGAAAACAAAGCAACAAAGTTCAACTCAACAGAATGAACAGAAATCTGCCCCACTTATCAATTCTTTCAATAAATGTGAATGGCTTGAACTGCACACTAAAGAGATAGGCTGGCCAAATGGATAAATATACAGAATCCATAGACAGGACTTACCTAAAAATTATGCAAGCCATATATTACAAACTCACAGTGAACATCATACTGAGTGGGGAAAAATTGAAAGCATTCTCGCTTTGAACTGGAACCAGACACGGTTGCCCTCTATCATTGCTTCTATTCAACATAGTGCTGGAAGTCCTAGCCAGAGCAATCAGACAAGAGAAGGAAATCAAGAGAATCCAAATGGGGGTAGAAGAGGTCAAACTATTGCTCTTTGTTGACAATATGATCTTATATCTAGAAAACCCCAAATATTCTGCCATGAGACTACTGGAATTGATAAACAAATTCAGCCAAGTCTCAGGTTAAAAAAATCAATGTACAGAAATCAGTAGCATTCTTATACACCAACAACAGTCAAACTGAGAACCAAATCAAAGACTCAATATCCTTCACAATAGCAACAAAGAAAATAAAATACCTAGGAATAGATTTAACTAAAGAGGTGAAAGACCTCTACAAGGAGAACTACAAAACCCTGAGGAAGGAAGTAGCAGAGGATGTAAACAGATGGAAAACCATACCATGCTCATGGATTGGCAGAATCAACATTGTTAAAATATCTATACTACCCAAAGTGATCTACAGATTCAATGCAATTTCTATTGAAATACCAACATCATTGTTAGCAGATCTAGAGCAAATAATTCCATGCTTTATAGGAAACCAGAGGATACCCTGGTTTCTGTAGCCCTGTACAGCCAAAGCAACCTTAACCAAAAAGAACAAATTGGGAGGCATCAATATATCAGACTTCAAGCTATAATACAAGGTTATAGTAACCAGAACAGCATGGTACTGGCACAAGAAGGGAGACATAGATCAATGGCACAGAACTAAGAACCCGGATATAAAACCATCCTCATATAGTCATCTAATCTTTGACAAAGCAGACAAAAACATACACAGGGGAAAAGAATCCTTATTAAATAAATGTTGCTGGCAAAACTGGATAGCCACATGTAGAAGACTGAAAGAGGATCCGCACCTTTCGTCTCTCACAAAAATCAACTCATGATGGATAACAGACTTAAACCTAAGGCATGAAACTATAAGAATTCTAGAAGAAAATGTTGGAAAAACCTAGACATCGGCCTAGGCAAATAATTCCTGAAGAAGACCCCAAAGGCAATCACAGCAACAACAAAAATAAATAAATGGGACCTGATCAAGTTAAAAAGCTTCTGCACAGCCAAAGAAACTATCACGAGAGCTAACACAACCTACAGAATGGAAGAAAATATTCACGTTACACATCCAGTGAAGAGCTAATAACTAAAATCTATATAGAACTCAGGAAAATCAGTGAGGAAAAATCAAACAACCCTATCAAAAAGTGGGCAAAGGACATGAGCAGAAACCTTTCAAAAGAAGATACACTACTTGCCAACAAACATATGAAAAAATTCTCAACATCTGTAATCGTCAGGGAAATGCAAATCAAAACCACAATGAGATATCACTTATCTCCAGTGGGAATGGCCTTTATCAAAAATTCCCAAAACAATAAATGTTGGTGTAGATGCAGAGAGATAGGAACATTCACACTGCTGGTGGGACTGCAAACTAGTGCAACCTCTGTGGAAAGTAATATGGAGATACTTCAAAAAACTAGAAGTACAACTACCATTTGATCCAGTAATCCCATTTCTGGGCATCTATCCAAAGGAAAAAAAGACATTCTATAAAAAAGACATCTGCATTGGAATGTTTATAGCTGTACAGTTCACAATTGCAAAGATGTGGAAACAACCCAAGTGCTTGTCAATATATGAGTGGATTAATAAAATGTTGTATATGTATACCATTGGAGTTCTACTCAGCCACAAAAAACAATGATGATCTAGCACCTCTTGTATTATCCTGGACAGAGCTGGAACCCATTCTACTAAGTGAAGTATCCCAAGAATGGAATAACAAGAACCACGTGTACTCACCATCAAATTGATATTAACTGTCAACACTTTTGTGCACATATAGTAGTAACATTCATCAGGTGTCGGGCAGGTGTGTGGGAAGAGGGGATGGATATATACACACCTAATGGGTGCAGTGCACACCATGTGGGGGATGGAGATGCTTGAAGCTCTGACTCATGTGGGGCAAAGGCAATATATGTAACCTAAACATTTGTACCCTGGTAATATGCTGAAATAAAAACATTGAAAAAATAAAGAAAAAAAGCAAAAAGAAAAGAAAATAGTATTGGGGTTTTTTTGTTGTTTTTTTTTTTTTGAGATTTCATTAAACCTATTGATACATTTTTGGAAAACTGACAGCCTTATAATATCAACTCTTTCAACCAATGAATATGATATAGGTATTAATTTATTTAAATAATGTTTTATATTTCGGGCATAGAAGTCTGGGACACCTACCTGTTGTGAGATTTGTTCCTTGAGTTCCAATTTTTTTTATATACTACACCAAGTAGTATACTTTACTAATATAATTTTCTAACTGCTACTCATTTGTGAAAAACTACATTTGATTTTGTATAATGTCCATGTATGCAGTTAACTTGTTAAAATTAACTTATTAATTTTGATAGTTTATATGTAGTAACTTTCCTTTTATCCTTTTATATGTAGTAACTATCCTTTTATAACATGTCACTGATTTTTTTTATTCATTTTCATATCTTTATAAATTTTATTTTTTTCTTTTTTGCCATTTCCCTAGCTAGGCCATCCAGTATAATGTTGAATAGAAATGGTAATAGTGGACTTTATCTTCTCTCCTCTGACATCAGTGAGAAAGCTTTTAATATTTTCCATTTAACTGTCATGTTTGCTGTCAGGTTTTGTTTTTTTCCTAAAATTATTGTGTCCTGATGTATATCACATGAAATATGCTGTGATTTTTTTTTCTCATTCTAAGTAAATATTTGCTTTTTAACCTCATTTTGTATTTATAATTTTGGATTTTTTTATATAGGCCTTCCCTTCAAATTTGATAAGCTTAAAATTCCACAACACTTAGCTGTGCCCCTGCTGGTGGCAGGTGTTTAGCCTTGCATGGCACAAGCAACCTTCAGCTCTCCCATCCTTCCTGTGTTATCTTTTATCCCTGTGCTTGTTGCCCCCTGCTTATAAGATGCCTGCTGCTCCCTGAGGCCTAATATCCACAGTTCAGGAAGGAAGAAGAAAAAAGTCTTCTTGGAACACTTTGTTGTTTTATTTCAGAAAGAAGTTCCTTCCCAATTAGCCAGCCTGTAGCTATATTGGCCTAAACTATAACTACTGTGACTATGGCCAGCTGCAGAGAAGACATTCTTATATTTGCTTCTTCTATTCCCTCAAGAAGGATTGGATTTTGTTCTTTCTCATCAATCCAGAGTCATCATTTCCCACAAAAACTTGTCTTGAAAGTTTGTCCAAAAAAACTCTGATTACTGAGTGACTCACCACATATCAATAGGGTTTGAAATTACTTAGTACTTTTATTTGTTGTTCTGTAATTGTTCTCTATGTATGTTTATTCATCCTTATAAAATGACATCAACTTGAACTCTACGACCTACAACCAACCTCCTCACATACACACACCAACAGGCACATCCTCTAGAACTGTGGTCCCCAACCCCCAGGCCACGGACCAATAGTGTAGCCTGTTAGGAACCGGGCCGCACAGCAGGAGGTGAGCTTCAGGCAAGCGAGGGAAGTTTCATCTGTATTTACAGCTGCTCCCCATCACTTGCATCATGGCCTGAGCTCCACCTCCTTTCAGATCAGTGGGGGCATTAGATTCTTATAGGAGCACGAACCCTATTGTAAACTGCACATGTGAGAAATCTAGGTTGCATGCTCCTTATGAGATTCTAATGCCTGATGATCTAAAGTGGAGCTGAGGTGGTCATGCCGGCACTGGGGAGCAGCTACAAATACAGATTATTCTCAGCAGAGAGGTTTGACTGCACAGAGACCATAATAAATCAACTGCTTGCAGACTCAGCAAAACCCTATCAGTGAGTGGCAAGTGACAGTTAAGCTGCATCTGGTGGCAGGCTTTATAGTGGCAAGTGAGCATCTTATTTCAATTGTACAGCTGCATCTGGTGGCAGGCTTTAGGTCAGAATCTGACACTTATTTTAGTCTGCGCGTGGCCCACCTGTTATTTTATTTACCACTTCCATCTGCACCTCTTTCCCACACTGTGTGCTTGTCTCAGTCACAGTTTTGGCAAGCCCACAAGCTAACCCTAGCAAAAATGAGTAAAAAACAAACATCACTGGAGAGCTTCTTTGAAAAGGCGGAAAGACCCAATGATGAGACAGCAGAAGACTCTAAGACTGCCAACAAAATGAAAGCTGCATTTAAAAGAAAATACCAGGAGTCCTACTTAAATTACAGGTTCGTTGCAACAGGTGATTCACATTCTCCAAGCCTGCTTTGTATAATAGGTGGCGACTAGCCATCCAATGGAGCAATGAAACCGTCAAAACTTTGTCGCCACATGGAGATCAAGCACCCTACGTTAAAAGACAAGCCTTTGGAGTATTTCAAAAGAAAAAAAATGTGAACACAGAGAACAGAAGCGTTTATTGAAGGCCACCACTTCGTCAAGCATATCTGCACTGAGAGCATCATTCTTAGTGGCTAACTGCATTGCTAGAGCTAAGAAGCCCTTTACTATTGGTGAAGAATTGATCCTGCCAACTGCTAAGGACATATGCCATAAACTTTTAGGACAGGTTGCAGTTCAATAGGTGGTGTGTGTTCCTCTTTCGGCTAGCACCACAACTTAGATGAATTGGTGAAATGGCAGAGGATATTGAGGCACAACTGTTAGAGAGGATTAATGAGTCACCATGGTACACAATCCAGATTGATGAGTCTACCGATGTTGACAAGGCAACTATGCTTGTTTTTGTGTGACATATCTTTCAGGAGGATGTGCATGTTGATATGTTATGTCCATTTTTGCTGCCAACTAACACCACAGCTGCACAACTAGTCAAGCCTTTGAATAAGTACACATCAGGAAAACTGAATTGGTCATTTTGTATTGGTACATGCACGGATGGAGCAGTTGTCACTACTGGATGGATTTCTGGTTTCACTACTTAGGTCAAGGAGGTAGCTTCTGAATGTGTCTACACACTGGGTCATCCATAGAGAAATGCTGGGTAGCTGAAAAATGTCACCTAAACTAAACAACATTTTTCAGGGTGTGATTAAAATTATCAACCACATTAAAGTACATGCCCTTAATTCACATCTGTTCGTGCAGCTCTATGAGTAGATGGACACAGAGCACACGTCTCTTCTCTTATACACAGAAGTGAGATGGCTTTCTAAAGCTAGATCACTGGCCAGAGATTTTGAGTTATGAGAGCCATTCCAGAGATTGCTTTTAGAAAAACAGTCACCACTGGCAACACATTTCAGTGACACAGAATGGGTCCCAAAACTTGCTTACTTGTGTGACATATTCAACCTGCTCAACAAACTCAATCTGTCACCTCAGGGGAGAATGACAACTGTATTCAAGCCAGCAGATAAAGTGGCTGCATTCAAAGCCAAACTGGAATCATGGGGGCAATAAGTGAACATCAGGATTTTTGACATGTTTCAAACATTAGCAGAGATTTTGAAAGAGACTGAGCCAGGGCCTTATTTTTCCCAGCTGGTGCATGATCACCTGTCTCAGCTTTCAAAACAGTTTGAGCATTTCTTCCCAACCACAAAAGACCCTTGAACTGGGAAGGAATGGATCCGTGACCCATTTGTGAATAAGCCAGTTGAATTGGCTTTGTCCGTGCTAGAAGAGGATCAACTGCTTGAGATCACAAATGATGGTGGCCTTAAAAGTATGTTGGAGACAACGTCAAATCTCCATACGTTCTGGATTAAAGTCAAGGCAGAATATCCTGAGATTGTCACAAAAGCACTGAAAAGCCTGCTTCCATTTCCAACATCCTACCTTTGTGAAGCAGGGTTTTCTGCAGTGACAGCAACCAAAATGAGATTATAGAGTAGACTGGACATAAGCAACACATTTTTGGGTGTCACCATCTCCCGTCCACCCCCAGATAGGACTGTCTAATTGCAGGAAAACAAGCTCAGGGCTCCCACTGATTCTGCATTATGGTGAGTTGTATAATTGTTTCATTATATATTACAATGTAATAAAAATAGAAATAACATGCATAATAAATGTAATGTGCTTGAATCATACCAAAACCACCACCGCCAGCACCACTACCACAACCCTCCCTACTCGCTATTCTGTGGAAAAATTGTCTTCCATGAAACTGGTCCCTGGTGCCAAAAAGGTTGGGGAATGCTGCTCTAAAACCAATAAATGAAATGAAAAATGAAATGAGAAAATGATTGTTCCGCGAACATCTGTTGGAGATCCTCAACAACTCTTACAATTTGGAGACTCAGTTTTTTTTTTCTTCTATAAAATGCTTCTATATCTTATTTTTTAGTTATTATTGTTGCTTTTACTAATAAATAAGTCTTTATAAAATACTATTTTGAATAATATTTTACTTCAAAGGGCAAAAAAAAAAGTCAAATAGCACAAAAGGAACTAAAATGAAAGACAAATGTACTGCTCTTTGATCTTCCAACACATGACTAGTCCAATATCCAGAGGCAGCCACTGTTAAGTAGTTCTGTTTCTGGTTCCTCTGGTAGTGGACTCCATAAGGCTAAAATGTGTATATTGTTTAATCCTAATTCATCAAGTTTAAAACACAGTTTAACTCCGTGCTATACAATATGAGGAATGGTTACTATTCTTCCTTTTATATTTCTTTTCCTAATTTTTGAAGTTAGTTTTTTAAGTTTCTGAAAATATTGGTTTTAGCATTATAAATATTAACCCACTTTTTGCAATCACATTAACTTTAGACTCCCACAATACCAAATAAGAAAATTACTAACCCTCAACTTCTCACTACCTGTTCTCCTGTTCCTCTCTTTCACATCTGTCTGCTATGCCATCCTTTCTTTCTGAAATAAAATGACGAAGCTTTCTAAAAAGACTTTTTTCTTCTTCCTTCCTGACCTGTGGCTATCAGGCCTTGGGGAGCAGCAGCCATCTTGCAACCAGGAGGCAAGAAGCACAGGGATGAAAGACAACATAGGAAGGGTTCTCATGAGGGTAGAGCAAGTGCTCAGAATAAGAACTGATCTCCCCAGGCCTCATGGACACCAAGAACAGAGGTCATGAGGGATCCCAGCGCACTCCAATACCTACCCCCTCTGACCTGCTTTTCCCCACCAAGAAGCGTCAAGAGAGAACTCTATGCTCAGTAAAATACCATCTCCCCCATGAAGGGATAACAGAGACCCCAGGGCACTGGTTCCAAACTGGGGCTATGATTCTCTATTGAGGGAGTTCAAGTGGGTGAACTGTGCTCAGAGTAAGACTCAACTTTCTCTAATCACCTCAAACCTATCAATAGGGGTCTAGAAGTGGCCCCAAATGCTCAAGTAAGTTTCAACTTCTTCAATTTGCCTCCATGATGAGGGGTCACCAGGGAGCTCATTGACTACCTCTCTTGCTTTTGACACTTACTACCTGCTTTGAATCCATCAAAACTAATCTCATTATGGCCTTTGCTCCTGTTTATGTCAGTCACCTAAAAAACCCAGAATTCCAAATTATCTCTCATTCCCCTTCTTCTAATTTCCATGTCTAATTCCCATACACCTCCTATTCTCTACTTTTTCTCCCAGACTCCAATTCTTAAATGAGCATTCTCTTTACCTCTGCACACTAAGCAAAATCTGCTTCCCTGAAACCTTCTCATGCAGGGGCTGTTTTACTTTTTCTCACAACTCTCTGGATATAGGGTTAAGTCCTTGCTTCTCATTTTAGCTTCCAGACCATTCTCTCCTCTTCATTCCCTCCCTCCCCCCAAAAAAGCAGCTGCAAATTTCACATCATCAGACCCTAACACTCCACTGCACTGCTGCAGTCGTATCTACCCCTCTTTTCCAATGATGTTAGCTCCTTGCTCATGTTTCAATCTTGAATCTTGAATCTTAGTAATTTCTAATATACCCAGAGATGAAGACTCAAACTTCCCAAGCCTAAAACTTAGCTCTTAATCCTTCCCCCAAAATCTGTTCCACCCAGTCTTTCTCATCTCAGTTGCTTTCTTTTTATATTACACATCCAATCATTTGGGAAATCATATTGGCTTGTAAAATAATCTGTACAAAATCCTTCGGTTAACTGGCTTGTTTGCTATCCAGCTACCAACTCATACTCTCTGCACTGGCAACTCATTTCCTACCTACATTCCAGGCTGCTTCTAAATACATTCTGGATTACAGCTTCCTCCACTCGGTTCTATCCCTGCAAACACTCTCATCCTCTTTATACTATGCAAAAATAACCATAGTATGCTCCCAACCTTCCTGCATTCTCTTCATCATTAGGGATTTAGGTTATTTTCATATTTTGACTATCATTTCAGTAGCACAGAGAATAAGGAGTGGACAAACAGATATGTCTGTGCATTCTACTCTCTTGAACCAGAAGCCCTATCTTATCAGTAAGGCCTCTTGTACTCTAAAATCCTTCTGTTCTTTGATTTTATTCATGGTTACAAGGTAATAATATGAGTAGATTAGATTTAGTTTTTAATATGTGCCTTGAACTTGATTCACCTCAGTTACAAAACAGAAGCTTCTTTTTACAAGTTTTATTCTCTAAGATTATTTTTAGAAAATTAGTGTATGTGTTCTAACTTAGGACACAATAGGTGGCATAAACATTGGTCTATTCAGCAGTCTTCCTGACTCCGGGAATGAGTTTTTGGGTTTTCGTTTTTTGGTTGTTTTTTTTTTTTTTTTTTTTTTTTACAAAATCTGACACTACAAACAGCCTTTAAGGACTAAACTTTTTCTAATATTGTCCTTTTATTTTTTGACTCAGATACTTGTTTTTAAGAAAGAGTTTAGTCACTAGATTTGAATTGCTGAAAAAAAAAATCCAACAATGTTTGCTACACGATTTTTAATAGCCTGATTAAATTTGTCAGTACTCTGAACAAAATGACCAAATATATTACATGAGTAATAAAGGAGAGAAAGAACAAAAGCAAGCAATGACATATTAATGAGAATCTATTATAAAAGAGTCACGTCTGCAATGAATAGAAAGAGCTAAAGCACAACTCCTAAATAGAATAAGATGTAGGCTTTTTTCACATGGACATGATAAATTTGAATAAAATATTTAAATGTTCACATAAACAGGATGAGAATTTCAGTCTCTGACTAATCCCAATAACAAAGTCCAATTCAATGGAATTAAATAGATTTTCATAATAGAAGATTTTAAGAACTTTTTAGAGCAGGAGATAGGGGTAATATACCCTTACCTTTGTGAGCTAAAAGAGAAATGGCTGTTTTGACAATAAAGCTGGCTCTAAAATCTTGTTTAGTGGGTTGTTATAAATGTCCCTCCTAGGAAAATCTCAAGTGCTATTGATACCTTGGAAATACCAGCAGTGAATATTTTTATCTGAAGTGAAAAAAAAATTTCTTGGGTTTCTTAAAGACAAGAAAAAGTTACCTGTAGTGACTCTATTGATTTTTAAAACAATCAAGTTGTACAGTGAGTTCTCCAGTTCTGAGAAGGATGATATAATAGGGCATTACAGTTTAGTTTTCAACTCATTATCATTCAAAAGCTTGGAATTTTGGTGTAAATCTTTGCCCTCATTTTCCTTCTCTGTGACTTTTGTCTGTACAAGCTCAGTTCCTGAAGAGGCGTTTTCACCAGGTAGTTGACGCTTCCTCAAAAGAATGAGGACTAAAAAGACTGGAAGTAAACTTAATCCTCTCAGCGCTGCTGGCAATCCAAGGTAAATGTAGCTATTTAAAAAAAAAAAAAAATTTAAAACATATTAAATCTTACATAAACAGTATGGTTAGTACAAACTAATTTTATATATCTTTATCATATTTTATTCCCATAAAGATAATAGCCGCTAACTGTATTGCATGTCAATCTTATATCAGCAACTTTGCTGAACTCTCTTATTAATTCCAATGTTTGTTAAAATATTTGGCTTTTTTTATTTTCCATTGAGAAAAATCCAAATTAATTTTTATCTTTTCCAATCTTTTGTTATTGTTTTTATTATTTTTTGATTGAATAGAACTTCTACCTTAAATCTAATACTGACAATGATAGCAGTTTTATTTCAGGATTTAATAATAAGAATGCTTCCGGAGAGTCACCATCAGTTATGCTATATACTCTTGTGGATTTTTTTTAGATAAACTTTATCAAGTTAAGGAGGTTCTCCTTTTCTATTCTGAGTTTGCCCAAAGTTTTAATCATAAATGTATATAGTATCACCAAATCACTTTTCTGTATGTAGTTGGAGGAAAATCCAAGATTTTCCCACCTTTATTGTGTTCATAGGGTGTATTACAGCAATAGATTTTTCTGATGTTGAACCATCCATGTATGCTAAAAATGAACCCTAATAATTTTTCTAGATTATTAGATTCAATTTGTTAATTTTATGTAGGATTCTTGCATGTATATTTATAAGATCAACGTATAATATTTTTTTCTTCTATGTCCAGTGTGAACATTAAGATTGTACTAGCTTTGTAAAATGAGTTGGGAATTTTTCCCTTTTTCTATTTCTTGTAATAACTTGCATAATGTAGGAATCATCATTTCATTGTAAGTTTGATAAAACTTGCCTTAAAAACATCTGCACTTGGTGCCTTTGGGAAATGGGCTTTTTTGACAGATTCACATTTTTAAATAGTTATGAATATATTCAAGTTTTCTATATATTAATAGTAAAATTTGGTTATATATATTTGTCCAAAAAATTCTCTATTTAATGTTTCCAAACAGTCATATCGGAAATCTGTACAGAAGTATTACAAGCATCTGTATTTATATTCCCTTTTTCATTCTTAATAGTGTCTATTTGTGCCTCCTCTATTTCTTTATTTGCATTTCCAAACAACTGTTATTATTATTGTGTTTTCATATTTTCAAAAGTATAGCTTTTCATTTATGGTCTCAACACTTCGGATTTTTTTTTAAACTTTTTTAGTGGCATAGGGTCCCAGTATTTGGGTTAACAAATATCTGTATACAGACATATCTATTAGATCACTCTTGCACAATTTGGTGGTTCAAATTTCTGCATCCTCCCTCGTTTTTGTCTATATTTAACAGTCATTTGTGGAACAAGTGTGCTGAGATCTCCCATTCTAATTGTAGATTTCTTCTTGTAATTTAAAAAAAATTTGTTTTATTTATTTGAGATTGTGTTGATAGATTTACATAGGTTCATAATTGCTATATGTTCTTAGTAGAGTGTTTCTTGTATCATTAAGTAGTAGTTCTCTTTAACCCTCTTAATCCTTTCCCTTTAAATTATATTTTGCCTCACAGTCATTAATATAACTACAGACGTTGATTTACTATATGTTTGGTATGTCTTCTCTAATCTTTATCTTCAATCTTTCTTTTATTTCAATTTTTCTTAGTTTTTGTCTGTCTCTTATAAACAACATATAGTTAGAATTTTTGAAAAGTCCAATATGTAAACCATTGTCTTGTAAGAAGCAAGTTCTATCAGTTTATGTTTATTGGGAGACCATTTAGGTTTATTTTTTCAACTTATTTTGTGTGTTTTAATTTTCTTATTTCATATGCCCACTGTATTTTCCATAATCATTTTCTGCCCTCTATTAGGATGAAATAAATGTAAGTGATCATTCTCATATTTTTGGCAAAGTTTAAAGGTAATCAGTAGTTTTGTTCTCAAGAATTATTAGTCTGAGATTTTACTTGGCTTGTAAATTAACAGGTTAGTCTGCCATGGTTTCATGGATGCTGGCAGAAGATACAAGGCTCCTGGTTTAGAGACAAAGGACTTTTTGTCACAGCACAGCAGTCAGCATCAGCTTCATGTTCAGGTAGATTTTCCCTACCTCCCAAGTCCCAAAGTGGTGACACAGAGGGAGACAGAGGTAAACGTTGTGCACACAGCAGGTTTGGGTTACAACTAAGAAATCCTGAGTTTAGGAAATCCCAATCTTTTAAATGGGCTGCAAGAAAATCTGCCCAACATTTGCCCCAGAGGGAGATGTTTTCTTATCAACCTGGACAGCCAACTAATTGCGCTCTGCTTTAGAGGGAGACACTATCTATATCTACATCTATATCTACCAAGGTTTCAACATCCTTAAAAAAATAGTAGAGAGCAAAAGCTGTCACTGACTCTGCTAACAAGGTATGCAGAAATGTAGGCAACCACAGAGAATTGTCTCCCAATAATATCTACCCCTCTTTCCTATAATATCTTAGCTTCTGGTAAATTATCTTATAAATGCACCACTTCATGGGCCAGTTTCGTTAATGTAACAGAGGATGGTACCGAATCTATTTAATGTGTCTCAAACAGCATTTAATTAAGGCTGCTATCAACAGGAATCCAAGCAGCAGGATGAAGCCAACCTCCAACAGTGACCCTTGAGGTTCCTTAACTGTGGTCCTGAGCCTGTCTCCATATCGCCTTTGTGGGGCTTTGTGAGAAAAAGGAACAGGTGCGAAGATGAATCTCATGCTGTCCGCTCTCCTCACAGTTCTTGGCATATATCCTTTTGCTGGTCAAGATAAAGATCTTAGAATGCTTTACACAATGCTAAATTATTTTTTTGTAGTAAATAGAAGAGTTTTCTTATTGCCCCATTAGGAGAAATTCATACAAATTGAAACAAAATTCAAATCTCCAAATGAAAAAGCACATGAAAACAGAAAGAGCAAAAGGAAAGAGTTTTGTTCAAAATCGTATCTACATTAACCAAAAATAAGGCATTAAGAAATATGAAGAATACTGTTTCAGCAATATTCACTGAAGGAGAACAAGTATCATTTTGGAGATGAGAGATTGGTGGTGAGAGGAAGTGAGGCTTCAGACTGGGGAGATGAGGCAATGACATAGCATGGAACAAGGATTTAGAGGACAACATAATTTGGATAGGTGGCTTATGCACAGCTATTACCTTCTATCATGTGTTGATTACTAACAATTTAAAAAACAGCATTTTCAAAGTCTAGGTTAGAGAAGCCATTCATGCTAATATTTATCAAGCACTTCAGAGATAATGGGAAAACAAAATTCTAATATATAAATAAGAAATGGGAATATAACATCAACATCTATTCTGAAAATAAAGCCAAAAGTATTCACGTCACTTGACAAAGAAAATGTTGGATATGAATGGTAACATTTTACGCATAGTCTCTGCTTAGAAAACAATGCTAAAAAATTATTATCTTTACCTGAAGTTGGTGGAATCATATATCCTGCATGCACCTGGCTTACCACATTTCAAATTTCCCCAATGTAAACATGTGGAGTCCACTAAAGCTCCAAAATAGATAGGTGCAGGAATGCCAGCTACAAATAAGAAAGAAAAATCTGTTAACAATGTAAGAATTAAGATACATTGTTTTATTTGAAAATATTTCAATTTTCTCTGTTTATACAACAAAGTTTGACAAAATGTAGACCTGACGCTCTGAATTTGATTTTCAGAAATTATGTCACTTTTATGGTAAAGTTTCTAAATTATAAAGGCTAAATAATCTGAAGGATAAAATGGAATTACAGATCCTGAACTTTATATATTTTCTGAAATGTTTCGGGCCAATCATGTGTACATTTCAACAAAGCATTTCCTGTTCATTGTTTTTTCAATTCTTCTAACAGACAAAAAGTGGAAGTAAGGTCAGATAAGACCTGTTTAAATAAAAGAAGTTCTCCACCTCTTCATGTACTTCATTCTTGTAATAATTACAAAGTGATGTTTATAAACAGAACAAATATAGACTGTCATTTTGAGAGAATTATTTCATTTACTTAGCATTTAATACTGGTCTGATAGGATATTGGGAAAAATAACTATTTTTACCAAATACTCTTGTGCAAAATGTATGTACTCCCACACCAAGAGACTTCTCTTCAGACTTGATACACCTAAAAAATAAATAAATTTATAAATAAAAGAAAAATAAAGATTTAAAAACTGCCATAATTTCTTAAAAGGACTGTTTGTGTGCTAGTAACACACACTGAGCACTTAAAAAATTTGCCTGTATGCTCAGCTCTTGGTTATTCAGGGCCTGATTAGCCAGTCTATAGCCCACACCAGGACTCCATTTCTGGTGTTTGGCATTTTACCCAACACTTTTTGCTCATTCATTTCTACTAGAAAGTTAGCAAAGAAGAAAATATTTGAAATCATCCCAATTCTATCCCAGTATCCTCCTACTGACAGCAGTAGTTCTTGATTCTCATGGTTAAACCTTAAGCCGAAAAAGCAAGAACAATGCCGCCCTAGCTGTATTCGGATTATTTGTATGAACAAAATATAGAAAAGCTAAGAATTTACATGAGTAAACGTAAGGAGGAAAGGAAGCAAGAGTAAAAATTTTCACAATAAAATGATGAAAAAAATCCTAAGCAAAACTAGTTTAAGTGATTTGGTTTAATTTCAGTAGTTGCACAGAGCTGCTTCCATTCTCTTCAAAAATCCCCCCATCTTTTTACTGGCATCTGAAATTCCTATAAGAGAAAATGAAGAACATAATACCCCAGTGGCTCTCTTTGGTGTCCCACTCACTCCAGCATCAGCATGGCCACCTTATAAGAAAAATTCACCTTAAGAACTCCTCTGTGCTCTGTTCCCTTCCCCAATTAGCTCAAAGTTGAAAAAATAAAAGTGATTTTCTTCACAAAAGGAAAAGGATACAGCACATTTTCAGAAAACACTACGTTTTATTGGTAATTTCTCAGTACAAGTATTTTACCAAATAGAATAATTCTACAACCTCATAAGGCAAGACAGAGCTGATCCAGACACTATCTTTCTGAGGGAGAGGTTATTTAGACAACATCAATAATTTCACTCAGAAGGAAATAAAAAAGCCAGGAGACCTAGCATGACCCTCTTGGTCACCTGATGTCCTTTTTTTTTTTTTTTTAATTTTTAACTATTGTGAGTACATGATAGTTGTATATATTTGTTAGCACAACAAAGTGACTATAATCAACCTTATTTCCTTTTAATCAGAAAATAGGGCATTTAAATTTTATTTAAAAAATGTTTTTTTCTCCTCTGATTATCTTTAACATAGTACTTTATAATCTCACAGGAGTATAAGATCTTAATAGCTCACAAATTATAAGCAGTTTAAATTGTTCTCCAGCATTTATCATTACTTGGCATTGATAAGAACATCAATTTCTAGAACTCAGGAATAAGAAAGAAAAATTATAATGTAAGTTATAAAGAAAATGCTGAGCGAAATTCGATCCTTATTTTAAAATAGTAAACAAACGTAGATGTTGCATCCCTCCGCCATCCATGGTAGGATATCCATGGAGAATCCACAATAGAGAAAAGTTTACATGTATCTACCAAAATCCAGGCGTTAAACTCTACAATATGATCTTGGCAAGAGATAGGAGAGAAGAGTAGAGACATGAAGAAAAATGAGAGCATGATTAAGTATTTGTCTTAAGAGGGAGTAGATATTAATACTGAAAAGTTTTTAAATTGATAAGCAAGACATAAATGTAGTTAAGAATCTCAATAATCAGGTTAACCATTTGGGAAAATATAGCTTTCAAAGCAGTAGAAGAAACTCCAATCTATAGAATTATAGAAAAAATTATAGAAAAAAAAGCCCTACCACAATAATTACAAAAAATTCAAATAGGTTAAGCACATCAATCTCAGGTTAGAAAATCAGATCTAGCAAGTCATCTATGAAGGGAAGTGGAAGATTAAAGATAAAAGGAAGGAAAAAGATATAACGCATGTTATGAACCACAAGAAAGTTAGAACTGCAACTCTAATAAGAAACAAAATTGAAATCCCTAAAAGAAAACACTAAAAGATAAAGAGTAACAGTAAGTGCTGGTAATAATAGAAGTATAATAATCAAAATAAATGATTTAAGTATTAAACAGTTGACTAAAGAACAACAAAGTAAGCCCAAAAGAAACAAAAAAAGACATAATACAAAACAGAAATTCATGACATAAAGATAAGATTAACAGGCCTCTGGCAATATTGATCAAGAAAAAAATAAGATGCAAATAAACAAAATACAGAAGAGAAAAAGGGAAAATCCTTTAGATAAATCAGAGAATATGAGAATGATAAAAGAATATTATGAATGCTTATATATAACAAGTATAAGTAAAAATACAAAATATGAATAGAAAATAACACTAAATGGAAATAATAAGAAAATACCACTGTCCAAATAAGCCCAAAGTACAAATGCTTTTACACATGAATTTACAAAACTTTCAACAAACAGATATTTCATGCAAATAGTTCTAGAAATTAAAAAATAGAAAATTTACCAATCTACTTTGTGGGACTAAAATGAGTCCAAAACAGAAAAAGCATAGAAAATAATAGATCTATTTTACTTATCAACATAGATGCTAACATTTTAAATAAAATAATATTTAAACAAATCAGATCATGCATTAAAATATTGTGACTATGAGGTTTTTTCAGACATGAAAATAAAGTACTTTAAAAAGCCTATTATTTTATTTCACTATGCTAAAAAGTCCTGACTTTAAAAATTATATATAAGTGTTTTCATAGATGTAGAAAAATATATTTGATAAAGTTTAATACCAATGTTATCATTAAAAACTCAGAAACTAGATTATAACCACATACTAAATATCTGCAGTAAGCATCACACTTAATGAAGAAATTTTATATAGTTCCCATTAAGATTAGAAAAGAACAAGACTATGCACTATCACCACTATAATTTAACATAGTTGGAAGTATTGATGCTATAAGAAAATTTTAGAAGTCTAAGATGTGTAAGATTGTAAAGAAAAGAGATAAAACTCTTTATTTTTGCACATGCAAAATCTACATAGAAAACTTAACAAAATCAACAATTTATTAGAATAAATAAGAAAGGATGCTGGATAAAAAGTAAATTTTAAAAAAGACAGCATTCTTCTAACAGCCAACTAGAAAAAATAAGAGAAAATGGTACCACACATGTACCCATGTACATATATATGCACATATGTACATATACATACAAAATGATATAAGAATTCATATTTATATAGAATTATATTATCATATTTTTATTTTGAATTTAATTTTACTTAGTTTAATTTTATATGTATAACTATAATTATATTTTATTGTAATATAAATATAAAATTTATATGTTTATATATATGAAAAAAGATACACATATACATTTATACATACGCTTACCAAATGACACCATTTACAATTATATTTACAATCACTAATACATTTGTAATAATACAAATATAAAAGTAAATATATTTATAATCAATACAAATCAATTTCCAATCATGAATATTTACATATGAATGTGTATATGTAAATATTTATGATTGTGAATGGTACCATTTTGTGTAAGAGTGTGTGTGTGTGTGTGTGTGTGTGTGTGTGTGTTATAATAAGAAATATTTTTGGTCTTTGTCCCTAACTCCTGGCACGAAGCTCCTTGGCACTCTTAGGCTTCCCTGGGAATTTCCTGAGTAATTGTAATGTCTTTTGTTATTCTTAAGGGGCCCCTTTTGATCACATCTGAGTTTGTGCTAATGAGATCACTTAGGACGTGGCCCCTAGATAGCCTGAGGATGGGACAGACTACCTGGAAAGACCAAGTGAATAGACGGTGGAGAGGTGGAGATTAAGCTTTCTAAAAACTCTTGAAAAGGCTATTTGATGAGCTTCTGAGTTGGTAAACTTATCCACATGCCAGGAGGGTGGCACACCCCAATTCCACAAGGACGGAAACTTTTGTGCTCTTGGGACCCTTCCAAACCTCCCCTGGCTTCCCTTTTGCATCCTTTATAATAACCTTCACAATAAACCAGTGAATGTAAGTAAAGTGTTTCCTCCCTGAGTTCTGTGAAGCATTCTAGCAAATTATCAGACATGAAGAGGGGACCTGGGAATCCCCAGTGTATAGCTGGTTGGTCACAAGCCTGGGAGGCCCAGACTTGTGAGTGATATGGAGAATGAGGGCAGGCTTGTAGGACTGAGTCCTTTAATTTGTGGGATCTGATGCTAACTTCATGCAGATGGCGCTAGAATTGAATCAAACTGTTGAACACCCAGCTGGTGTTGGAGAATGGTGAATGTGGGGAAAAAACCCACACATCTGGTTAGCAGAAGGATTCTGTGTGAGTTGAGAAACAATGTGTTTTTATCACAGTGTGTATATATCTGTATACGTGTATGTATAATTTATAGGAAGCAACCTAATGTCATGTCACCTTTATGGAGAAATTTTGAAAACTCTATTCAAGGATATAAAGGAAAATTTAAATAAATGGAAAAATAGGCCACATTCACCAATATTTGAGGTCAGAGATTCTCCAATTGATCTATGGAATCCACACAAACCCATCGAAATTCATATGGGAGCATAAAGATCCGTGGATAGCTAAATCAATTTGGGAAGAAAAGAATAAAGGAACAATGAAAGTGACAGGTGGGTGAGGAAGGGTTATCATATGAGATATTAACATTCACAATGGCAAAGTAATAAAATCAGTGTGACACTGGTATGAGAACATACAAATACATCTGTGGAACAGAATAAGAGTGAAAAGTAGACCCATATTATATAAAAACTTGAGACATGATAAAGGTGGAACCATAAATCAAGGAAGAAAGAACCTATTATTGGGAAAACAAGTTTATTATATGGAGAAAAATAACACTGATATCTATCTCCCTACAATACCTACATATAGATTTGACATGGTATAAAGAATTATATGCAAAAGATAAAGCTCTAAAGCAGTAGGATAAAATTTAAGGAAATATTTTTCTAAAATAGGAATGTGGAAATACTTTTTACATTTGACCCTTCATCCTAAACACACAAACCCTAAGACCAGAAAATTGTTAGATTTCAGTATGACAAAATTTAGGATTTCATTTCATAAATGATATTGTGAAAAAGTTAAAAGAAAGATGACAGACTAGGAGAAGAATTGTATCATGTAAACAGTATTACATTAATATCCATAATTTGCACAGTAATCATCAAAATCACCAAGAAAAATACAGGAAACATAATGGAGAAATGGGCAAAAAAATGAATAAACATTTTGAAGCAGAGGCTTAAATAGCTAAAAAATAGTTTGAAGAGATGCTTAAGCTCACTATATCAGGAAATTACATATTAAAATATCAATGAGCCACAATCACCATTTACACCCATTGGAATAGTCAACATCAGAAAGCCAGATAATTCCAAGTGTTAGTGAGGATAAAAGGAGGTGAGAACTGTCATGCAGTGATGGTATGAAGAAAACTCTAAGTACTAGCAGGACTGATGACGAATTTACCTATGCATGTGCCTATGAACCAGAGCAAGACTTACAGCACGTCACCATCTGTGTGTCTATAAAATCACATATACACACACACAAATCTTAATATTTCACAAAGGAAAATGCGTAAAGACATATCTATTACATTTAAGTGGGTGCCTCTGGTGAGTGGAAGTAGAGAATGAAATTTTTAAAAAAGTAAATAAAGTAAAATAAAACAAGAAAGAATCCCTGCCCAGGCCTATGATGATACTGAGCACTGTGATTAACTTAATTCTGCTCCCAAGTTCCAGCAAAAGAAAGAGAAAAGAAAAAAAAAATGCAAACAGTGTTCAGGATTGTTTGCTAGGCATGAAGAGTTCTATAATTGGAAGAATACATGTTTAATGTAGCCAAGTTTGAAACTTAGCTCTGCAATCTCCTAGTTTTAGAAAGCCCTTCATCATTTGTGTCCTTCATCATTTGTGTTTCACAACAGCCTTGTAAGAGTTGAACATTTATTATTATGCTCATTTTTTATCAAAGAAAAATGGAGCTCAGAAAGATCAAGTGACCTTGGTGAAATGGGAGCTTTGAACAGCTTTGTACTCTGCTGTCCTGTAGGTTGAACCCTAGGAAATGGACACTAACTTTTCATCTATCAAAATGACCATTTCTTATGGCTTACCCTAAGATATAAATGTGTCTCTTCTTGTGTTGCACAATGGGAGATTCACTCATTTAGCTCTAACAAATAAGGAAGGAAAAAAGGGAAGGATAGGAAGGGAAATGATGAACAGATGAACATTTCTATCACTAACTTTAAAAATTGTGTAAAATTCTACAATGCTTAATGCAAACCCCATAAAAATGGTATTATAAAGCACTGAGTTCTTAGATACCATGGGTTCCAAGTGGCTTCCTTAGAAAAAAATTATGCTAATACATGAACAGAAAGAAATCTAAATAATGAAAATAATTCTTGTACCTCAGAAGAACCATATATCCAGGTATGGCAGCTAAAGCATAAATGAAACTGCCGATTACCAACACAATTAGAAAGTACTGGAGCATCATGGAACAGTCATGTCCTTTGTCACACAGCCCAAGAACTGCAGATGAATTTCCTGATGTTTGAATGCAGCTACAATTTTGGAACACCTGTCAAAAAATAAAATAGCATTAATATTCATACTATGGTTGCATTTCTGTTTTCTATGAATGAGCTTGCATTCAATAAAGAAACAACCAGTTGCAAAAAATAAATAAATAAATAAAACAAAATAATGTAATATTCTATTTTAGGAAGAAAAATCTTGAACACAAATCTCAACTATTTTTGACATAGCCAGTTGGATCAAGACAGAGACTGCTTACTCCCTGTATTCCCTTGCCCTTTATGGTATCTTTCAGGTTTATTTCATAAAATAAAACAGAGATGGACAGTTTCAGAAAAGTGGTATTTTTGTGTAAATATATGGAGTAAATTTGCAATAACTAAGCTATCCTAATGGCATACTTTTTTTAAAAAAAACAAATACTGTTTTTACACAACACTAAATATGACAGACAAAATCTGTTTCAGAGTTCTCAGTTGAAATATTAACAGATGCTTAGAAATAAAGCTTTGTTAAAAATATATAGTTTATTTCAAAAACAGAGTTCATTCAACCTTTTCAAAATTGTTATATGTTTCCAGGTCTTAATAAGAATCAAAATTTATATTTTACTTTGATCATCAACCAACATTATAAGTATTGTGACATTTTATATTCTAGAGGCAAGAAAATATCTCTAACTTCAACTTCTTCAAAAAACTGTCAGTATGTAAAAAATACAGAAAGCACACGTATACATATACAAAGGGGAAAAAAACAGCAATTAGCTGAACAATTGAAGTCAAAACTGCCAACTGTATCTCAATGATAAAAATGTTTTAGTCTGGAGTATTTTTAATCCAAATTATCTGAGTAATAACCTAAACCATTTGAAAATTACAGATCAGTGTTCAGATACTATAAAGATTTTATGTAAGATCCAGGAAATAAAAGGTAATCAACAGAGCATATAGGAAGTACATTACTTTTTCCACACACACACACAAAATTTGATTTTCAGGAAAGACCAATTTTATTTGTATTACATGTAGGTCCATTTCATAGTTGGAAAGTGCCAATATAGTGAACAAAAGCTATATCAAACAGGCCAATAGGATGTATTACCATGTGTATTCCTGTTCCAACTGATGTCTCACAACCAGCAAGACACGCTGACATGTATGATAAGCCATTGTCTCCACAAACAGGGTCCCATGTTTTAGTCGGACAGTTGCAATCCATGTTGCAGGCAGCAAGCATGTTATTTCCCACATACAAATCTTTTGGAATTCTGAAATGATTTAAAATAATGTCATGGATATTGAAAGTCCATTCAGCCTTTTTCTTCACCCCCTCTCCTTTTCATGTCAATTCCCAATTACATTTCCTCTCCTTCCTTAAAATAGAAACAGAAATCTTCCCACCTTCAATGTGGTCTGTGTACTGTAGCTCTGGTGGAAAAGATACCTGCTTCAGTGACCACATAGCCACATTTTTAGTGATTTATTTCAGAATAACATATAGGCAACAAACAAACATTAATCGAATGCCTACAATATGAGAGGTATTTTTTCAGATGCTACTAGAACTCAAAAATGAAGATGACTTAATCTCTGTGGTTGATCTATAAGATGAAAAGTAACAAGAAAGAGCTAACTTGAAGATCAAAATCTGCAAGTTCCATTTATAATGTGGAAAATACATCTAGCTCCAGCAACATAGGTTTTTGAGTTAAAAAAATACATTCTGTGAGTATAAAAAGTGCCCAGCACTTGTAATATGATTGAAAGAGCATTAGCATGGAAGTCTAAAGACTGAATTCAAGTCCTAACTCTGTGACTAGATCCCAGTGTGGCTTTCTGCACATTCTCCTTGGGAATCAGCATGACTGGAGATGGGGAAAATCTTTAAGATTCTTTACAATTTTAAAATCCATGTTTCTATATTGATGTAGTTGAAGAGGTTTGCCATGAATTCCCTTTGTCATTAAATCCCTCTGAATCTCAATTTCTTCATCTGTAAAATGGAGATAATTGTGAGAGGTTCACACCCCCTCCGATATAACTGGGTCCCCTGGCAGTGTGCCTTGCAAGAGATGGGAGAGACAAAGATACGGACACAATAAGTAAGGTGAAAGGGTGTGGGGAGGTCGGGGGACCACCAGCATTCCTGTGAGCCAGGTGGTACTGACTGAAGTCTAGCATTCATTTTTATACTCTTTTTCATGTAATGAATTAAAATGATTTCACATGAAAAGCTCGTGCGTTAACAGGAAAACGTATAATCTAAACGGGAATAAAGAGACCACGTACTTCTTTTTACTTTATCTAGTTCCTCATTTACTGAGACATGAACTCAGGAGAGAGATAGGAACGTTGCCTCAGGCTTAGAATAGCAAACTGCTCTTATCTGCTGGGCTGACATCCTTTGATCATTCTCTCTGCCTTGGGATTGCAAGGCCAGGTCCGATTGCAGACATCCAGGCTGTAGCCCTCAGGGTTGAAGGTGGGGTCTGTTTGCAGACATCCCTGATTGGTGGAATGTCCCCCTCAAGGTCGAGCAGTTTTTGCTCAGTGAACTGACATGTCCACTGGTTGCTCTTTGGCAAAGTCCTGTCCCACTCCTGGGGTTCTCATGTCTCGACCCTAACCCTCAACAGATAATGCCTATATTAAATGGAATTTGAAAGACTCAAATCAGATAATGTATATAAAATTAATTTATGATTTTATATTTGAAATTGTTCCAGCCTTATAATTCTTGATGACAATCTTATAATGATGTTCTATTCTTATAGTCCGTGAGGTTTGAAAGAATATTTTAGGATATTCTTCATTTCATCTGAAGACTCTATTATCTAAATATGCCCTACAAGTGAAATTTTAAAATTTGCATCACTATGGAAAACCTTTCAATAAACCCAGATAACTCTCAAAATACAAAAATCTAAGATTATTTGATATTTTAGACATAACTGTACAAATGAAATATATGAATTTATTAATTTCTCATGTATTAGAATTCATTTATGCTAAATTTAAGCCCATAGTGGAAACATATAAAGGCTATTTAGACTGTATAGTCAACTCTTAATTTTACTCATTTATAGGAGTATAAAATATATGGATAACATATCCTAATGCAACCTAAAACTATAGGTAGTTTCCTTGATATGCACTTTAATGTCCACAAGGATATCACAAAGACAACCAGACATACACATACGTATATAATCATAAACTCACCCTGTGATATGTTCCTAACCTCCTTTTTTTTTTTTTTTTTTTTCTAGTTCCACTACCCAGACAGCTGAGGGTGTGGCCCGAGTGCATGACAGAAGGGAGGGGTAATATTTACTTTAATGATGGTGGAGAGGAGAGAGTTACCCATTGGTCATAAACTTAAGAGTCAAGTTTTGTTCATCTCCTGATGAAAGGTCAACTTCTTCCACCAGACTGCCTCCCAGCTGCTAGGTACCATTTTACAGTATGTCTTAAGGGACAGGTTGGGATAACAGGTCCCTTCCAGGTCCTAAAGACCTGGGTTAAGAAGTAAAAACAGAACTTTCTACAATAGGGAGGATGCTCTCCATTTAAGTGGACAAGCGTATTAGATAAGCACATGGGAAGAAAGGTAAGAAGTCCAGGACC